>VBSM01003169.1:17314591-17401293 GCA_008086735.1 Cheirogaleus medius
ATTTATTGTTTGGGGACTTTTTGATAAAGGCCATTCTTACTGGAGATAAGATATATCTCATTGCAGTTTTGATTTGCATTTCCCTGATGATTAGAGATGTGGACCATTTTTTCATATGTTTGTTGGCCATTATTCTGTCTTCTTTTGAAAAATTTCTGTTCACGTCCTTTGCCCACTTTTTGATAGGGTTGTTTAATTTTTCCTTGCTGATTTTCCTGTAGACTCCCCTTCTTAATTGTATACTGATCCCTTTTGGAAAATTGTGTTGAATCTTCTACTATAGAAACCAAAGGGCTTGAACCAAGTTTCCCTCAGCTCCACACTGCCACGGGACCAGCTATGACTTAAGCTCAGCCAGGGGGACACCCTTTGCCAGAGCTCACCTGCGACCTGAGGTTGTGGATGGGGCCAGGTAGCCTTGGGTCTAGCCTGTTTCTACTTCACAGATTTTGCTACAATTCCAGATACCCAGCCCTGGGTTCCCACCTATTATTCAAGCCTCCCATTGAGTCAGTGAGCTTCCCATGTCTTCACATTAGTGTTCTTCTTTTTTTTTTTTTTTTTGCTTTAATTGAGCAGAGTTGGTTTCTTGAAATTAAGAACCCTCACTAATACCTTTTCTTTTTGCTTTTTATTTATGGTTCTTTCTCTTTCTCCCATTTCTCTAACTTTTCCCTTTGTCTCTCCCAAGTCCTTTCTGGCTGGCTGACTCCCCACCACCACCTTCCATTCTACACTCCATCCTCCTCTTCACCTCTCCCTCCTTGAGCCTCTGCACCCCTCCCCAGCTGGTCATGATATCAAGTTGCAGATGAAGGGTTGAGAAGCAGAGCAAACACACCAACTTCACAAAATCAAGACTTTAAAATTCTGACATATTGGAAGGAGAAGCTGAAACTGATAGGATGAAATTTAATCTAGATAAATGTAAGCTCCATGATTTAACAGCGAATTCTATTAAAACAGCAATAACAACAACAACAACAACCTTAAATAGGATTCCCAGATAAAACACATGGGGCATACTTATGCTAAATATTCATTGTTTACATAAAATTTAAATTTAACTGGGTGTCCTATATTTTATTAATAAATATGACAGCCCTATTCTCAAAGGTTTTTTCAAATTGGTTGAAAGCTCCAAATAGGCCTTGAGACATGGATGTCCTGAAAGCAAAGCAATTTTGCGGAACATTAATGGAAGGATGCCAACTTGGGGAAAGAAAAAGATTCCAGAATTCACTGAGCTCACTAGAGGATGTCCTGATTGCTGTGTGCCTTTCCAGGCCCCCCTCTTGGAGAGATGCTGACAAACTAGAACACTCTCCATGATGGACAATGAGAAAGGAAACCATATCTTAGGCGGAGCAGCTGAAAGAACCGGAAATGGGAAGACCTAAAGTGGTCATGTGGTCAGGACCCCAGAATAACCCTGATTCTTTTCTTTTCTTCTGAGTCTTGTTCTCCAGCTTTCTCTGCAATTATATGATCAGATTACTACCTCACCAAGAAATTTATTTTCTTCCTAGCATCACCAGAGTCCATTTCTGTTGCTTGCATTCAAAGATTCCAAACGATATGATGGCATTTTGCCACCATCTCAAGACATCTTTTGCAGAAGAGAATACAGTCATAGGTAGACAGCAAAGCTAAGGCCCAAAGATGAAAATAAGATTTTCAGAGTCAATATGAAAAGGAACTTTCTAATAATCTGAACTATCCTGACTTGTAAAGGATTGTGGATTGGTGAGAGCCTAATATTTAAAGAGGTTTGAGAAGAGACAGGATGACCAACAAATAGGGACAAGATTCCTGATCTATCTAGCAAAACAGACTGTAGTGGATGCTTTATAATGGCTTTTTTTTTTAACTTAGAGGACTTTGTTTAAATACAACCTTAAATAGAAATGAAAACAAAATATTCAAAAGTTGAGCAACTATGGTGAGTGCAGATGGAGACCAAGCTTCCCCTGCTTATTCTTGCCCTAAACTTACAGCTGGTCTAGAATGGAACCCAGTACTATTGACACATGGTTTAAAACCCATTGGAATAAAATAGTTAATAGCTAGTATTTATTGGGCACTTTCAAAGTTTCAGACACTGCTAAGCACTTTTTATGTATTATCTCATTTAATCTTCCCCAAAACTATAAGAAGTAAGTACTGTCATTAGCTCATTTTACAGATGAGGGAATGGAAGCACAGAGAGAGTAATTAACTTATTCAAGGTCACAGAGCTAGCAGGTGGAAGATCTAAGATTCCAATACAAGGTGGTCTGACGACCGAGCCTGCACTCTGAACCATTATGCAATTTTTCCTTTAGGATCTTACAATTAAATGAAGTTTGACTTTCAGTGTTTATCATTCCTATTGGCTTCTGTATTCCCCATCGTTTATTTTGCATCAGGTTAATTTAAGCTTTTCTAGGCTTTTCTAAAATAGCACCAACTCAAATGAATTTAATTTGTTTTTCTTGACCCTCAGTTCACAGTTTCCCTTTTAACTGGTTTTCCTCAATTAGGATTTTTTAAACATGGTTTCACATTCCTCTCTAAACTAGCTGCTTTAAAGGTGTCCGTCCAAGCTTAGGGTGGGCTGTAAAAGACTGTGTCATCTACTGGGGTCAGCATTCATTCCTTCGGTTTGGGCACTCATTGTGCCTCCTTCATCTTTTCACAGCAAAACAAAGGAAGAGAAAGAGGCTCTGCTTGTTTGCCAGGCTTCATTTGACCAGATGAAGATGGAGATTTCTCTGGTGCTGGCAGCCTGGAGAGGGAGGCAGGCTGAGAACAAAAGCACCGGCCTGCATTAATTGTCTTGGTGTTCACTGTGACCTTTCTTCCCTCCTGTCATGGAGTGTCAGACAGGTAGGTTCGAGCCAGCAGGAGCAGTCTGACCTAATCAAGCGCTGTCCCGAGCATCCCTAGGAAAGTCGCCAGCTGTGGCTCACGGGGCAATGTGAGCAGTGTTGCTGTCACCCATTCTCCTTGGTTCCGTGTGGTCCTTGACTCTTTCATTCTGTCAGCTCTATCTTACCACTCTGTCCCCGTATGAGAAAGCAGGTTCCAAGAGCCACAGGCCACTAGGAACAGGCTCTGAGTTGGGGGCCTGGGTTCAGAAGAAAAAGGTTCTGAGGAGCAAGCTCCCCTCCTGTGTGCAGTGGTGGCTACTCTGTCATCCTGTGAGTCCACCCCTTGCCATCCATTACTCACCTCCACAACAGGCTGTCATCGTCTCAGCTTTCTCTTTGCGAGGTACCCACGAATACTGTTTGTCTAACGTCATCTGTGAGCTCCTGAGGCGTAGACCGTTCTTTCATATTTTATAAAGGGCTGTGTAAGTTCAGCACTCCATAAATATAAAATGGTGAATAGCAAATTTCCCCCATACCGAAGCCATTTCATTTTCTTCAGCAAAACAGCTCCTTTTACTTCCATGCAGAAAGCCCAAAGAGGGAAATTTCTTCATTGCTCAGACAGCTACAAAATGTGATCACATTTTTTCCCCACAGCTAATGTGCTCTTATGTATAAAATTTAAATTTGAAAGTCTGAGCAGATGGCCTATAAAGCTCTTGTTTTCCCTCTGAATTTAATTTCTTCCTGCTTATCATGGGATTTTTTTGAAATCATTTGAAAAGGAGCAATAAAATGTTTCTATAAATTGTAATAATCATTATCTCGATGACTGTTGTCTCCTAACATTATCCCAGAAGAAAGATTGTAAGCTTGACACTCAGCCTGGAAACTTACCTGTCTTGTTGTGTTCACAAACAATAATCGATACCACCAAAGCTTGCCAACTGGACTCTCCTCATTTTGTAATCAGTGATCACTCTTTCCAGACTAGGCTGAAGTTCACCTTCTGTTAGAAAACAAAAGGTCAAGGGATGAAATGACCTAGGCAAATTAGCTGTATACAAGAATGTAGATGAAATGTTGGGCTCTTTTAGAAAATAATACTTTCGAGTGCTGTAAGAGCCATTTCATTTCTTTCATTCACAGCCATTAATGAGCTAATTATCTTTTTACTAAAGGAGGCCCATAGGACTTCAACTTAGCAATACTTAGTTGATCATCAGTTTGGGCGATTATATGTAACAAAATTATGTTGCTTTTCAAACCACTCAGCAATTCAGATTCTTCCCAAACTTAGCAAGCACTTCCCAGTGTTGAAAGAATCAGGACTGATTTGACGTGGTTTCTGTTTTTTACAAGGAAAGTATCCCTGGTAAGACATATATGGAATGGTTTCTCTCTTTTTCTTTTTACTGACAGTTACTATACTCAAAGGTACTTATCTATAGGAAGGTTAAATAAGTTGATAAAATACAAAGATTGATATCACCCTTTTTATCCCAACACTGTTTTGCAAGTTAAATTCATTGACATCAGCTTGCCCTTAAAATTTGCAGAGCTCAGGGCTGAGAGTACAAATGGATGCCCCCCTACTGGATGTACATATATTTAAAAGTTATGTCTACTTTGAAAAATATACCTTGTCGTATAATTCTGGTCTGGAAAACTGGAGATCGGGTTCAAACATAAAGCCCTTGGCTCGCAGAGTACTGCACCTGAACATGCTTCACAAGGTGCATCAGTGCCCAGTCTGCTGCACGCCCACCTTCTCTTCCCACCACCAGCTCCATCCTGCAGTGCAAGGGACATCAGGCACTCACAGCACATGCCCCTCCTGGCTCACATTTCCAAGCTCTGCTCTACTTTGTCCCTTTCCTCCTGCAAAACAGCTGCCTCTTGGCCACCCTCCAGGTCTAATGAAGCCAACACTAGTAGCATAGTCTTCCCTTGAGAGAACAGGAAAGAAGGACTTCCCTTGCAAGGGGCCCATTCAGCTTCTGGAAGTGAGCTCAGGGTCATTAGGATAGGAAATTACAGGATTACAGATATGAGAAACATGATCTAGAAGGCAAAAAACAGGGAGAGGTTCAGGTTGAATCTTATCTATGTATCATGTCAAGCTCATAGTTATCTATTGATTTAATAAATCTTTGGACTTTTTATCCCAAGAGTAGGGCTATGACCACAAATGGGTCAGGGCAGGGGTCCCTCTGAGGCCAGGACTGGCTGTTGTCATAGCATTTGAACCAGGACAGTGTACTTGTCTACACACAGTTACTAGGCATTGATAAGTAGCATGCACTACATTATTTGCCATGCTTAATGCCATAAGGAAAACAAGCATTTATGAGATGTGTTCCCTGTGCTCAAGGAGCTTACAGCCTAGTTGGAAAGGTCAAAAACACACACAAAAAAACTGCGCTACAGAAATGAAAGTCCTAAGGGACCGAGAAGAGGTAAAGTCAAGTCAATGGTTTGTTCTTCCCCACAGGTAATTAGGGACTAAGAAGTATTAAGTAAAGGAGTTCTATTTAACCACTTAGATAAAATGTTCTGCTACCTTTTAAATCAATATTCATAACACTCCTTGAATAAAGGTTAGTATTATCCTATGGAACACTCTGGACATGAACAGGTTAAGATTTTGGCTTCCATCCCTGAGTAAATCTAATGCAGACAGGATTAGCCGTAGAAAGGTTTAGCTCCCAGTTCAGCACATTATGTGCCAACCCATCTGCCCACATCAATGTCTATTTAAAAGTGAAGCCAATCAGACCAGCTCCATCTTCACCTGTCCTACTGATGGCCCATAGCAAGGGAGGGACAGAAAGCCCCCAAGTTAGTCCGGAAAATTGAGCCTCTGTGCAATTTCCAGTCGTGTGTCTGCTTGGAGGCACACAGCCAACAAAGCCATCAATCTGGCAGTTTTTTAACAATTGACCCGGTATATATTTGCTAGGCCATTTGTGCCATCTGCCATGCAAATATCTGTTAAGGCAATAGCATAAAGTTGTGGGAATACCGGGGTTAAAATGCCATTTAGCAGGAATGCACCACTTTCAGAAGCAATTGTCCACAGGAGAACAAAGAGCTGCCAGAGCCAAGAACAATAAAAAGAGAACAGAGGAGTAAGAGCCCAAGGCTCCCAATCTTACTCTCTCTCCACTCCAGGCCTGTTTCTTTAAGGCACCTTCAGGGCAATGGGCCTTACTGACACAGGCACTCTGATTCCATTGAATTAAAATATTTATACATGTATATATGGATGTGTGTGTGTATATACATGTGGGTGAGGGAGTATGTTGGGGGATGAAACTATGGTGTTGTTTTTACCCCTTAAGAGTTTTAAATATATATATACACACATACATACACACACACACACAGAGATATAATTATACTATATAAAAATTATATATAAAATTTATGTTATATTAATATATAAGTCATATATATGTATAAAATTTTCAGGGGAAGAACAGTGTCCATAGCTCCATCTCCCTAACATAGATCCCCCACCCTCCTAAATATTACCTTCTAGTTTGGGTCTATATACATTAACAACACGTGTAACTATCTATTGAGCCATTACTATATGTTGGATACTATATTACCTACTGATTACATATTTCCCTAATGTTTACATCAACACTAAAAGATTACTATTTTCTTCTAATTTTATAGATGCAACAAATAATGCTCAGAAAAGTATTATTTTGATGGCCCAAGGACATATAGCTCATAAATCAAAGACCCAGACTCAAATCAGTTCATCTGGTTGCAATACCCACATCTCCTGCATTGTAGCCATTCCTCCTGTGTATATGCACACTCATTTATACATAGTTGACATAAAAAAGTAAACTTTTTGTGCTTAGCTTTGTTTAGTTAACAGGAAATCAAATATTTTTCATTTTTTTATATAGCTCTCATGCTTAGCACTTTTTAATAGCTGGATAATCATCTGTCTAATGATTTATATTAATTCATTAAACATGGTACTTAAAACTCTCTCTCTCATTCTCATTCTTTCTCTCTCATGGTTAATACTACAATGAATTTGTTGGCATATATAGTTTTTTGCTTCTGTTGTACTATTTCCGTAGGATAAATTACCAGAAGAAGACTAATAGATCAAAGGCTATGACCATTTTTATGGCACTTGGTACATATTGTCATACTGATTTTCAAAAGCATTCCATTAGAAGCACATGTGCATTTGAACTTACAACAATCATACCAGCACTGGATGTTTCATTAACATTTCTTTTTGCTAATTTATTAAACTATAGATGACACCTCAAGCCTCCTTTGGTTTGCATTTTTTATTCCGAAGTGGCGATAGCTGTTTCTCCATCTACCTGTTTACTGCCTTTATGTCATCTCATATAGCTATTCTCTCTCCCTAGCCCATCCATTGCAAGGTGCTTTGTATAAATATGTACGTTCTCTTTATGTGGAAGAACTATTAACCCTTTGCATTATTCTTTTTATTTTAGAAGAAATGCCTGAAAAGGAAATGTTAATTTGACATATAAAATGCCAATGACAACTCTTTCTCCAGAATGATGCCTAAAACTGAAATAATCAAGAGGTTGCATCATGAGCAAATTATTTGGAAATGTGTAGGTAAATATCAAGAGAAACAGCTGAAATACTTTAAGGTAGTAGCTTCTGGGGGGGGCCATGCATGGTAGGGACAGGGTAGGGAGCATTCTTTTTCATAAATCTTGCATAACTTTTCATGTGGCAATTACAACTGATGAGAAAGATCAAATTACATTTATAAATTCTTCTTAACAAATGAATTAGAGGCCAACATAATGCTCTGTGCCCCTTCTTGGGAAAATCTCCCAATTAAGCCTTTTTCTCTCAAAAATTAAGTTATGTTTCTCATCTCCTTCACACTGCTCAGAGCCATAGGATGCTAAAAGGAGGGGACAGAATCTGGCCACATTGTGTTCAAAGTTACTATCCGAGTCATGTCTTTCTGAATTCCAGATTCTCATTATTTCACTTTTTAAATGTACTTTGCATAGATTTAATTAGAGCTTCTACATTGCAGTGGGGATCCATAACAGGGGTGCCCTCTCTCCAGAGAAAAACTGATGCTCATTAACAAAGGAGAAATGGACCTCCAAATTAATTTTATTTTTGAAACTCAAAATTCAAATTCACATGAGCAGTGGGCTGTCATACTACTCTATTATAGGAGCAAATAAAAATGACCGAGATGAATCATGTCCCCCAAAGCGAGGCTGATTTCTAATGTGAGACCACCTGAGTTGTATCCCCACTCTGTCACTTTTCAGTGCATGACCTTGGACAAGTTATTTAACTTTTCTTTGTCTCAGTTTTCTTATCTATAAAGTGGAGATGATAACAACACCTGTCTCTTGTAGTTTTTGTGAACACTTTATGAGTAAATACATTTAAAGGGCTTAGAATAATGCCTGTCAGACAATAAGAACTCAACGAATATTTTCGATAAGCAGTATCTTTGTTGTTATTCTCATCTTTACAGTTTTTCCTAGCATGTACAAAACCTTGTCCATGATCATGTAGCATAGCATACCTAAGAACAGATTGTATGGAATTAAAAATCAGACATATTTAGATATTCACTCTGGCTCTGCTACATATTAGCTGCACAACTCTGCGTGAGACACGCATTTCCTCATTTGTACATTGGATCCTAATTCCTAGTTCTTAAGATTGACTGACAATCAAAGAAGACAATGTGTCTGAAATCCGCTCTTCTCATTTTTTTTGACATAGATATGTTGTTCAAAGGGGCAAAGAAAGCAGGACGATGGGAAGAATTAGAGAAGTTACTTAAGATGGCTGGAGCTGAACCATCTTCTCTTATCCTGATGGCGCCAGTTGTGGGTGATTGGTGGGAGGGCAGTGGAGCAGAGACGGCTATTGAATACACATGTTCATTACTTAACACACAATCATTGTTGAGCCAGATGCTGTGCTAGGAGATAAACTGGGTCACTGCTCTCAGTGATTTTAGTGCAGAACAGGAAACAAAGACAAACATAATTAGAATACTGTGTTCTAAGTATAAGAATAGAGATAAACAAATCGCTGCACAAAGGAGAGGTGCCTAGGATATGGGGAAGCTGCTTGGAATGGAAGTGTATTAGTAATCTATTGCTGCATAACAAATTACCCCCAGAATTTAGTGGCTTAAAAGAACACACATATATTATCGCATTGTTTCTATGTGTCAGGAATCTGGACATGGTTAGCTGGGTCCTATGTTACATGGTTTCTTACAAGGCTGCAACTAAGGTGATAGCCCAGGTATGCAGTCTCATCTGAAAGCCCTACTGGGGATGTATCCACTTTCAAGTTGTCTTGATTGTTGGCAGAATTCATTTCTTGGTGTGCTACTGGACTAAGGGTCTCAGTTCCTCATTGTTGGCTGGAGGCTGCCCTCAGTTCCCTGCCACATGGACCTCTCCAATAGGGCTGCTTGCTTCATCAAAGCATGCAAGCCTAGAGGGCAAAAGAGAGAGTCTGCTCACAAGATGGACACTACAGTCATGTGTCACCTTACCATGGAAGTGACATCCCATCACTTTTGCCAATACTTGGGAAATCAGTAGGTTTAGCCCACTCCCGAGGGAAGGATATTACTCAAGGATCAGAATACTAAGAGATAGGGACAACTGGTGTCATCTTAGGAGTCAGCCCACCCCAAAAGGACTCCTCAGCTGATTCCTAAAGCAGGAGAAGGTGGTATTAGTCTACAGAGATGGAAATCAGGGGGTTGCAGAGCAGACAGGGCAAGCAAACAAGAAAAAAGGTAAATAAGTTATTTTCTATCTTAAGGTGTGTTATCTCTTAGGGAAAGAATGGAGAAAAGATGGGCTTCAAATAATGGAAGGAAATGAAACAATTGGTATAGATAATGGAAGAATAAGGGTGAATTTTGAAGGGGAAAACAAAGACTGTTAGTCTTACCTGCAGAGTGGTTTGAAAGCCACACTTCTGAAAAGGGTTATTTTCCTAAATTTATTTTGAATTGGTGAATGGATGAGAGGTCAGGGTGATAGAGGTGGCCAGCACTCATGTAGCGAGGCCTGAAGCCAGCATGATAGTCACAGTCTGTTCCCCTGGCTTTTTATTTTTAACTCATTTATTCAATAAGTAGATTCCTTTTTTTAAAAAAAAACTACACTCTGTGATGGCCATTTAATTAATTAATTACTTAATGCCAGTTGTTATACTTTCCTGTGTCTTTTTAGTTTTTAATGTAACTCATGTTCTCATGTCCTTGATGTTTCCCTGATATGATTATAAAAAAAATAATTGCTAAGAATCACTGCCATTATACTGAATATTTCAGCCTAGAATTCAGCATTCTCACTGGTCCCCATTACTCCAGCCAAACAAGAAAATAGTTGAAATCTATTCAAAGTTACTATAATGAAGAATAATGATAAGTACTCTTAACTGAATTTTCAGGTTTCATTTGGTCACTTTCCCCTGTCTCGATGTCCGAAGCTATAAAATGGGAATAACAGGACCCATCACCCTTACTTTTTGGGGACAGATATCAGTATTAAAGGAGATAATGTAGTAAAAGCAGTTTGAAAATTATAAATTTTACACATAATATACAAGAAAATAATTCATTCCAAAAATGGTCGTTGAGTGTACTGCACGAGTGTCTAACAGAACCTAGTCCTCATGCTTGAGTGGCTCAAGGGTAGTGAGAGAGGAAGACGTTTCAACACATCTTTAGAATACAGCTTCCTAAATGTGACAATGAATATTTATACAAATGTCATTAAGGCTATCGATAAGTTTATCACATCATATTTTAAATAGTTGTCCTATTTTAACAAAGTCACACAAAAGCATTTAAAAATATTACTGAGTACTTTTTTTGTGTTTGTGTGATGTGAAGTAGTGTAGCAGTTAAGCACATGAACTCTGGAGAGAGCCCACCTGAGCTCAAATCCTGGCTTTGATGCTAACTGTGTGAGCTTGGGCAAGTTACTTAACCATTCTGTGCCTTAGTTGTCTCTTTTGTAAAATATAGATAATAATAGCACCTATCTCATCGAGATGTCATGAGGATTAAACAAGTTAATATATGTGAAATTCTTAGGACATTACTTGGCATGTAGCAAAACAAAAGTTTAAGTGTTTGCTTTTATGACTATGGACAAAGCACTGTGCCAGGACCAACAGACGCAGCAATGAACAAGAATATGGTCCCTACCCTCCAGTAACTGAGAGATTAATGGATGAGTCTTAAGATCCATTACATACTAAATCATCTAGACAAGGAACCTGGAAGTTATCCTAGACACCATCCCTCTTCCTCAGTTCCACCACTGCACTGCCAGATCTCACAATCAGATCATATACATTTTTCAGATATCTCATGTCTGTTCCCTTCTCCCAATCCCACAGGCCCTGCATTCATCCAGTAACTCATCTTCTCTCCCCTGCACCAGTGTGTGCAGCCCCATTGCATCCTCCATGCTGATGGCAGTATATTAGTCTGAGCACCCATATCCCTGATTCAAGCTCACCCCAATGTTTCCTCACTGCTTCCTGGAACACATCCAAATTCCTTAGCGAGACCCTTCATAATTCCTTGAAGACCTCAATACTTGCCCAAAGGCAGTGTGCATAGTGGTTAAGGACAGAATCAGAAGCCAGACAATATGAATCCAGCTCTACCATTTAAAAGCACTGGAATTCTGGTCAAGTTACCTAGTTTTGCTGGGCTCTTTTTCTTCATCTATTAATGATAATGATATCTACCTTATGGGGTTTTGATAAGGATTAAATGATTTAACATATATAAAAAATACTCTGACATGGAATAAGCATTATATAAATGTTAGCAACAGTTATTATCTGCCCAGTCTTGAGTCCTTCTTCCTTAATTCCTCCATCCTATTATAGCTGTATAGAACTACTGTTCATTCCCTACACACTCTCTTATCTACCTGTTCCTCTCATTCCTCTTATCATCCTATGTGGTGGACAGATCCTTGGAGGACTTCCAGTGTTCCAATGAGTCTTTCCTCCTGGTGTTCATGCCTTTGTGTAGTTCTCTCCCCTTGGGTACAGATGAGACCTGTGATTTGCTTCTAACCAATAGAATATGTCAAAGATGATGAGATGACACTTCCATGATTTTGTTGTGTTGTATAACACTTTTAGCAGACTAGAGATTCATCCTGTTGGCTTGATGAAGTAAAAGGCCAAGTTAGGAAAGACCACATAGCAAGGAACTGTGGACAGCCTCTAGGCACTCCTACTCACCCCTAAGTGTTATCTCCTCTGCTGAGCCTACCCTAATGCTCCTGTACACAGATGGGCTCTTTCTCCTGATGCTCCAGTTGCACCTTTGCACTTCTCCATAGTAGAACTAGTTTCACTGCATTGTTGCTGTTTTAGACTACAATGTTTCTTAGACTACAGTCTAAGGCTGTACTTTATTCATCTTTGAATTCTCAGTTTCTGAAATATGGTGGCAAGTTTGTAGGAAAGAGAAAAGGAGAGAATTTAAAAAGGAAAAAATAAACACACAAAAAAATTGGACAGCATGGCAACTAAAAATGCTCAATAAATGTTTGTTGATAAGTGAATGAACACTAGTTTGATTGTTTTCTTCTCTAGTCTATTGAATTCTACAGAAATGCTTTTATTTCACTCTGATAGGCATCTCAAATATTGAGGCTATCATCATAATAGAAGATTGAATTATCACTAACTTGGATTGCAAGCAAACAATGAAAATGGCATTAAGAAAAGAACTACTATACCAAGAAAACTATTTTTATTCACTTTGTTAAATGAATGCTTTGGCAGAATAAGGTCTAACTATTAGATTAAAAAGTGATGGGAGTACTTTTTCAGTATGCCACATACTTGACATGCATGTTGAAATGGACCAGTTGATAGAAAGCATGGATTAACCTTAACCAAATTTAAAAAGACATCATTTAACTTTATTCGATAGAAATAAATAATAGACAAATTGGCAGATTCTCAATCTCTCAAACTTTTTATGAAAAAAACACTTTAATATTTAATCTCTTTGAAAAAAAAGGAAAATAGTTAACTTACCAGTTCTTCCTTTTGTAGGGTACTTGTCACTTTGGAGTGCATGGGTTAGTCCATGAGACAGATTAAGTTGATTATTTATCCTCATTGTATGAACTTATTGTTTACCATGTGTGTGTTATACTGCATCCAACAAGAAATAAAAGCAAAGGAGATCCACCGTAAGTAAGAAAAAAAAAAAGTATTAAACCTGGCCAAAGCATAATTTAACCAGAGGTAAAGTCTGAATTTCTCTTAGTGTCTGCTTTCTGCAGGTCAGGGCCACTGCAGGCAGGCAAATAATGAACAATGCAGCTGCTGAGATGGAATGATGGATGGGTGTGTGGATGGGCACACGCTGATAACATTCAGCAACAGCAGCCGCCCTACAGTGTTAGGTTAGTTGCTGAGAGGAATAAAGTAAGTATTAACTTCTAACAATAACAGCTATTTCACATTGCTTGTGTGCCCAGCAACTTCTCAGCTAATCCACTGTGTTGCTGGAGGAGATATTTCAACTATCAAACATGTAATGCCCATGTCTGGCACACAGTAAGGATACATTAATATTATCCAATATAAATCTGAAGTGCTGCTCTAAAACCGTTCCCTGCCTTTGGGAACTGAATGCTTGCCATTGGAATGGGCATTACCTCCACTTGCATTAATATAGATGGCATTTTGGCCCGGTAGGCTAAACGTTGAAGGTTTAATGATGATACCTGATAGGGAACTTTAAAAAAAGAATTTATGCTTACATAATTCCAATAAAAAACAAAACAAAAACATTGAATTTTATTATGGTCTTCTGGATTCAAGCAAAGGGGAAAAAAGCCAGTGAGTTGGGTGGAAAAGTAACTAACTCAATTAGTTGGTTTTATCAGAGCAGCCAATGCACTATAGTATTCCAAGCTTTGTGTAGCCTCAGAGTTCTCCCATCTTGGGCCACCCTGTGTCTACTACATAAGGATAGGATTGTATAAGTCTTCTATTGCTGCCCTAAAAAACTGCCACAAATTTAGGGACTTAAAACAAAAACTAAGAGAGGCTTCAAGAAGGCTGACTAGAAGCATCTGGTACTCACCTCCTCCACAAAGGAGAACCAAAATGGGGAGTAATCAAACTTCAAATAGGTAATCTAAGAGAAAACATTAGAATTCAACAAGAAAGTGACAGGAAACACCTAAGGCAAGGATGGGGAGGGGAGGAAGGCAGCCTGTGGGCCAGGATCACCTGGGAGCCAGGAGAGGATCTCTAACGCAGAGAAGTGGTGAGAGACCCTGAGTGGTCCAGGTTCCCACCATAGACTCCTGAAATCCTAGCCACAGGGTAGCACTTTGACCCCCACAGGCCCTGTGTTGGTCTGTTTTGCATTACTATAAAGAAATGCCTCAGGCTGGTTAATATATAAAGAAAAGAGGTTTATTCGACTCATGGTTCTATAGACTGTACAAGAAGCATCATGTACCATGCATCTGCCTCCATGACCCATGGAAAAATCCTCAACAACAAACTAGGAAATCAAATCCAGCAGCATGTCAAAAAAGATAATACAGCACAATCAAGTGGGATTTATGCCAAGGATGCAAGGATGGGTCAACATACACAAATCAATAAATGTGACACAACACATCAATAGAATGAAGAACAAAAACCATATGGTCATCTCCATACACACAGAAAAAACATTTCATAAAATTCAATACCCCTTCATGATTAAAAAAAAGATCTCAACAAACTAGGAGTAGAAGACACATACCTCAACATAATAATGGCCATATATTACAACCCGACAGCTAACACCACACTGAATGGGGAAAAGCTGAAAGCCTTTCCTCTAAGAACTAGAACCAGACAAGGATGCCCACTTTCACCACTCCTATTCAACACAGTACTTGAACTCATTGCGAGAGCAGTCAGGCAGGAGAAAGAAATAAAAGGAATCCAAAGTGGAATGAAGAAGTCAAATTGTCCCTCTTTGATGATCACAAGATCTCTTATCTAGAAAAACTTATGGACTCCACCAAAAAACTCTTAGGTATGATAAATAAATTCAGTAAAGTTGCAGGATACAAAATAAAAATACAAAAATTAATGGCATTTCTGTACATCAATAATGAACTAGCTGAGAAGGAAATCAAGAAAGCAATCCCATTTGCAATAACTGAAAAAAATTAAAATACCTGAAAATAAATTTAACCAACAAGGTGAAAGATCTCTACAAGGAAAACTATGAAACACTGATGAAAGAAATTGAAGATGACACAAAATAAATGGAAAGATATCCCATGCTCATGGATCAGAAGAAATAACATTATTAAAATGATCATATTACCCAAAGCAATCTACAGATTCGATATAATCCATATCAAAATACTAATGTCATTTTTCACAGACATAGAAAAATAATCCTAAAATTTATATGGAACCACAAAAGAGCCCGAATAACCAGAGCAATCCTGAGCAAAAAGAACAAAGTTGAAGGCATCACACTACCTGACTTAAAAATATATAGTAGCTAAAACACCATGGTATTAGTGTAAAAACAGACATATAGACCAATGGAACAGAACAGAGAACCCACAAATAAATCCATGTATTTACAGCCAACTGAGTTTTTACATAGGCACCAAGAACATATGTTGGGTAAAGGACATCCTCGTCAATAAATTGTTCTGGGAAAATTCAATATCCATATGCAGAAGAATGAAACTGGACCCCTATCTCTGTGTACAAAAATCAACTCAAAATGGATGAAAGACTTAAACACAAGGTCCCAAACTATAAAACTACTGGAAGAAAATATAAGGGAAACACTTCAGGACATCAGTCTAGGCAAATATTTTATGGCTGAGACCTCAAAAAGCATAGGCAAGAAAAATAAAAATAGACAAATGGAACTATATTAAACTAGAAATGAGTGTGGTACACACCATCTGGGGGATGGATATGCCTTGAAGCTCTGACTTGGGTGAGGCAAGGGCAATATACATAACCTAAACATTTGTACCCACATAATATGCTGAAATAAAAAAGAAAAAAATACAAATATAATGAAGAAAGCTCCATAAATAAATAAATAAATGAAAAAGCTTCTACACAGCAATAAAACAATCAACAGAGTGATAAGACACCCTGTTGGCTGTAGAAAATATTTGCAAACTATTCACCTGACAAGTGAATAATATTCAGAATATACAAGGAACTCAAACAACTCAACACTAAAAAAATAAATAATATCATTAAAAAGTGGGCAAAGGATATAAATAGACATTTTTTAAAAGAAGACATACAAATGGCCAACAGGTATACAAAAAAATGTTCAATATCACTAATCATTAGGGAAATGCAAATCAAAATCACAATGAGATATCATCCCAGTTAGAATGGCTATTACTAAAAAGACAAAAAAACAACAGACATTGGAAGTGTGCAGAGCAAAGGGAACTCATATATTGTAGTAGGAATAGAAATTAGTATAGCCACTATGGAAAAGAGTATGGAGATTTCTCAAAAAAACTAAAAATAGAACTACCATATGATCCAGCAATCCCACTACTGGGTATTTATCCAAAGGAAAGGAAATCAGTATATAAAAGGGATACCTGTACCTCCATGTTCATTGCAGCACTATTCACAATAGCAAAGGTGTACAATCAACCTAAGTGCCCATCAATGAACAAACAGGTAAAGAAAATGTGGTATATATACACAATGTAATAGTATGCATCCATAGAAAAGAATGAAATCAAGTCATTTGAGGCAACATGGTTGGAACCAGAAGTTATTATGTTAAGTGAAATAAGCCAGACACAGAAAGACTAATATTACATGTTCCCACTCATATGTGGGAGCTAAAAAAGTTGATCTCATGGATGTTGAGGGTAGAATGCTAGGTACCAAAGGCCAGGAAGGGTATTTGTTGGGAGGGGAAGATGAAGACAGATTGGTTAATGGGTACAAACATACAGTTAGATAAAGGGAATAAGATTTAATGTTTGATGGCAGAGTAGGATGACTATAGTTAACAACAATGTATTGTATATTTCAAAATATAATAGCTGGAAGAGAGGAGTTGAAATGTTCCCAACACACAGAAAGGATAACTACTCAAGGTGACAGATATCCTAAATACCCTGACTTGATCATTACACAATCTGTGCATATAACAAAATATCACATGTACCCCATAAATATGTACAAATATTATATATCAATAAAAATAAAGAAAGAAAACAAAAACAAAACACATCTATTCTCTTATACTTAGGGAGGAATTTTAAGAACTTCAAAATCAGTCTCACTAGACTAAAGTCAAGGTGTCAGCAGGGATGGTTCCTTCTGGAAGATGTGTAGGAGAATACGGGAGAACACTTTTTTACCCCCCTTCTTCAGCTTCTAGTGGACATTTTCATTCTTTGGCTTTTGGCTCCTTCTTCCATCTTGAAAACACATTATCCAGTCTCTGCTACCCTCATCACACTGCCTTCTGCTCTGACAAGGACCCTCACCATTGCATCAGACCTCCCCCTCCACTCCCATCAAGACAATCCAGGATAATTCTTAATCACAGGTGCAAAGTCTCTTTTGCCAAATAAGGCAACACATTCCCAAATTCTGGGGATTAGCACTTACTTGGAGATCTTGAGAAAGTATTGTCCTGCCTTCCATAAGGATTTAGCCACAAGACATTTAGTCAAGCCACTAAACATTTAGTCTGTTTAGTTGACAGACTATTCAGAGTAAAATGAAAAGATGCAAATTTATGATCAAAACACAATGAAATAACAAAATGCCCTTGTAAGTATAAATAAGGCATTTTGCTTTGATGCTTTCAGCCAGCAGTTTCCCAGCCTGTTTTCCCTCCACAGGATGAGGGTACATGCCTGAACTTCTCCTCAATAAATATTGCTCACTACCTTTCCTCATAGTATTCCATGACTCAGACTACTGTTTTATTCCTCTAGGGGTCCACAGAGTATCTTGGGATTAGTAATTTGCTGATTTTTGCTATGAGGATTCCCTCTGGTACCCTAGTGTACTGAGTACATGAACTTATTTCTGATTGTGCTTAACAAGCTCAGAAGGAGCTAACTCACCTTTGTCAGCATAAAAATGTCCCCACATCATGGTTTTTCCTGATTGGCTTCATTTCCTTTCTCTAGCTCAGCCAACACAAAATACACTCAGGTCCTGGGCTTTATATCCTGTGACTTGTGCACCTCAGGACTTATCATTGCTGGTAGGGGATACTGCATTGCCCTGAGCATGATTCATTCCTCCTGGTTTATTTGGCTCCTGATGTCACCAAAGACAAGTGTCCTATTATACTTCTTATATTAGACGGGGACAGGGCTGCCAGCTGGGAGCAGCTTGCCCTCCACCCCTGCAATAAAGCTGTGTAAAGTTTGACCTGCCAATCTTGTGCCCCATCAGAACATCCATGGGCAGAGATTTTCTCTACTTAATTAGAATCTGTCTTCTTGGGCTTGCCAGGCCCTGGGAGCCCAAACATGCTCCTACACAGCAGTTTTCTTTCTCTCCCTCTTCTTCTGGTTTGGCACAGCTTTGTCAACAGGTGTGATCAACAGTAAGGAAGCATGCAGTGCCAGTGCTCCTATTCTGGTCCAGAATGAGAACCCACGACTGAAAAGATGGTACTCACAGCCTCAGGCAAGCTGCCAGGAAATCGTCATTCCTTGGCACTGGTGCCCGTGGTGAGCATCTAGGCAACTTTTGATTGGGCACCCTGCCCTCCAAACAGATGGGCATGAATGTAGGCAGGCAAGAGACCATTTATTTATATCAACTGTATTTGCTGAGGGCAGGGTTCCCAGCTGGGAACATCAAAACAGCTCTTTGTCCTGGCCGTCTGCAGCTCTGATGGAGGTGATGCAGCCTTGCAAATTCAGCTGGATTAATTTTGAAAAATAAGAACAATGTTTCTATGGACACCAGGGGACATTTTTGGCTCCCTTCAATGGATCAGAGCACAGAGCAGGCTGGGCTCAAGTCATTTTAATAAAATCTCCCATTCTTGTTTGGATTTGGTGGGAAAGAGCCAAGAAAGCTTTCCAAATCAGGCCAAATTAAGGTGAACAGAGCTAGCCCCACATGGAAGCCAGCTTTGTGAGTCCTTCCTTTTACACACAATGACAAGTGGCTTCCAAAGAAAATTAAGCCGAAGTCACCCAGACTTGGGAGGTAGGAAAGGCATTCTGATTGAGCTCACCATAGCCCTGTTTTTCTAGGCATCCATTAACCTTCATGTTGTCCCTCCTGTAAATGATGAATGGGATCAAGTGTGAGCTGAAAGTGCAAGAGGAGACATCAGGGCCGCCTTCAGTAAGAGCTTCAATTGGCTTTAAGGGTAAATATATAAATAAAAAAAGAATTATTACCCACATTTAGGCATCTCAGCAATTGTAGGGGTCGCTGAAGAGTACAACTTTATTATTAATATTAGTATTAACTACTAAAATATATTGCTTGCTTACAATGCATCTGGCATTGTCTTAAGCACTTTACATGCAATCTTTCAATTAATTTTCACAATAGATCTATGGAGGTGGGTGCTATTATTACTATCATTACATAGATGAGCAAACAGAAGCTTAAGAAGGCTAACTGAAAGTCACACATCTGGTAACTGGGATGACCAGGGTAAAAAACCCAGGACTGCCTAACAAACAACAAAGCCGACCACTGTGTCCACTTCCTCTAGAAATACTGGAAGCTGCCAATCTGTCTAGTAATTGGCTTACCTAACTTGAGGATGTTTCATAGAATAATAGTTTAAGCTGAAGTTTGTCAAACTTTAATGTGCCTACAAATTGTAAGGGGGCTTTTGACAAAAGTACAGATTCTGATTTAGTAGACGTGGGAGGAGGAGACCTGAGATTTCTGCATTTCTAACAAGCCCATGATCCTGGTACCCAGCTATACTGAGTGGAGCAAGATTTCAGTTTAGAATGAACACTGGATTTCAACCTAAGCAGTATTTTGAAATGATCCAGGGAACTTTAAAAAACTGCAATTCCCACACCATACCCCCAGGATTCTGATTTAATTGCTTGACAACCATTGGGTTAGCAATACTCGTACTCCCCAGCATTTTGTCATTTATTTAAGATGGGAATGGTGAATTTTAAAAAGATGCCCTTGGTTGTATTCCATGCAGATGGAAAATAAGACAATGGATGAAAATGTTGTTGGAGGACTCTCCCAATTCCTAGTCAGTTCACTTTCCTGATGCTGATCATTGATAACAATGCTGGAGGCAGGTGATGGGATGGACTCTGCTACTTACGCTATTATTGTCTTTAATGTGAACAAGCTGGGAGTAAGAACAGACTGAGATCAGAAATGCTGTTGCAATCGTTTAAGAGCCGAGTGTTGACAAACTGTATGTTGATGGAGGTGACAAGAAATTACAATCAAAAACATCATTTTTCTATGGCATTTTTTTTTATTGTCATTTTTTGGTTGAGAGGATCTGAGTCGGGAAATGTAGGGCCATTGAAATCTCAACTGTGTCAAACCTTTAATCAATTACATGTAACAAGCAATAGTATGGATCAGGTGTTCAATGATTTCATTTATTAGAGAAAAGCAATTGATTCCATGTTGATGGATATGTGGCCATGGCTCTTTTTAGGGTTTCCTGCTAAGTGTGATCAAACCAAAAGGACTACAGATTATTAAATCCAAATCAATATTTTTGCTGGCAAAAGCAAAGCATTCAGTGAGAAAAAAAAAATGTATCTGCTTTTCAGAAGATCTCAGCCTCATGTATTATTGATGCAAAGATGATCAGATAAAAACTGGAACTTGGCAAGCTGTCAAATAAAAAATGCAGAGTGAATCAAAAATTTATAAAACAGTATTGAGTTATTACAATTCTATTATAGACACCAGTAATCATTTTTACTGAAACAAACCCCTTATATGACTGTACAGCTGGGATGTTAGGGTATGAGGATTTAAAACTCAACCTCATTTTGAGGGGAGGATACCATAAAATTAAAAATTAAATGTAAAGAGTAAATGATTTAGTCACTGCTCAATAGCAGATTGAATAAAAACAATAGCATTTTTTAAAAAATATGGCACTGTTTTCCATCTTGGGCCACATTTTGCTGACTTCCTTGAAAAATCACTGGCATTAGATTCAGAGCAGGATGAATTGCTTTACAGAATCTGTAAACCTAATTTGTGCATGTGCCAAGCACATGCACAACACAAGATGTTGGGGAGGAAAAATGACTTGGTGAGATATTTTGTCACTTATGGATTTTCTTTTATAGAAAAAAATCCCAACTCTATAGTTTTATTAGCTATCTCATCTTGTGTAGGGCCCTTCTCCCTCCCTTGCTGGGACTGAAGTCTGACAATGCCAGAAATACATTCAAGAATGGAGAGGTGGCTGTCACCATTCCCGAATGTGCAGAAGATAATTGCCAACCAAAGTTAGAGCATCTTGACATAAAACATCCCTTCAGCTCCCAAGCCGATTTGCCTATCCAAGATCAAACAAATAGCTATAATTATAAAATCATGCAAGTCTGGATACATAGTCAGCATTAGGAAAATGGCACCAAGAAAGTTTGACAGTGAGGCATGCTTTCTGTCCTTGGCTTTTCCTCTGTGCCTAGGCAAAGAACAAGAGGGTCTCTTGAAGCTGAAAATGATTCCCAAGAAAGGTAAGTATAGAACACAACCAGAAACATCAACCCTAGTCACTGCCTTTAACAAACAGAGTTGACTCTACTTGAATGGACTTTAATCAAGAGTCAGAAAGGGGTAAAATATTTTGCTTAATCAGACTCAGAGCCAAAACACTCCATGCTATGACCTGTTTCAGTTCTACTGGAGATAGGAGAGTATGGTAAACTTTAATTGGACTTTGATAGGCAAAACTTTCATGTGAATTACATTTTCCAATTAGCCTTAATATTACATGCTGAACATTTCCCTTAAAGTGCCAATGCCAAGAAAACCTGTGGGATTCATCAATTCCTATGCATGAAATAGCACAAAAAAACTCAGGTTCTCTGCTGTGACCTATGAATTATGTTGAATCATTATTTTTTGACTTGATGTTTCATTCATGTCACTGTGACTGTTTTCAAGAACACAGAGAAAATGCAAATGCAAGGAGAATTTTAATTTCTCACCTAGAACCAACTTTAAAAGGTTCCCATGACACTTGCATTTGTCTTGAGTAACTGTTTATTTGCTCTGTTATGCTCATCTTCCAAGGATTAGAGGTACTAGACTGGGGGACTCCGACTCCATATAAGCTAGATTAGGGCTGGAGATCAAGTGGGTGGTGGCATCTCAAGCAAGAACAAACTCAGTGTTTGAAATGGGCCTGCTGTTGTGTGCTCTGCCTCCATCAGAGCCCCGTCAGTAAAACAGAAAGCACACAAAGTATTTCACCCAAAAGGAATTTAGTACGAGTTGGCTACATAAGTGTAAATAAAGGGCACAGGCCCTTTTGGACAAAGTATAAATAAAAATCCCTAGGGAGAAATGCCTTCAAACTGCACAGTTTGGTAGGCTTAGCCAAACACCCTGGTTCAAATTGCATTTCAGCCATTTGGACTCCCTGATTTGCTTCTGTTGGGAAGTATAAAATCTCGCCTCATTTCCTATCATCAATTTTAGCATAGAGTGGCTGAAAATTGTTCAAGCAATTACGGTGTTTCACCAACTGGGTGACTTTGGCCATAAGGGGCCTTTTGGCCAGTAGCTCTGCTGTCATTTCCCTTCTTGGGCTGATCCTGATACAAATCGCTAATGGCTTCTGGAGTGTGGTCCTTTTGCTCACTGGAGAGAAAGTCAGGTTGCCGCAAAAATTGTGTTTGCTCTTAGATCTACACAGTAATGATGGGAGTAGAAGGTGGTGGCAGCAGGTAGGATGGGGACAGAAGAGATGCTCACCCCCAACACTAATCAACACCTCCAACACCACTGACCGGTCCTGTTGATTCTGCTTCCTAGTTCTCTTTCAAACCCATCCCCTTCCCTAGTCCCACAGCCTGTTCCTCCAGGTCATTTCATTTCTCAGCTTAAATAACAACCACCTCCTAACTGACTCCTCTGCCTTCTAGCCAGCCCTCTTCCTAGCCATAATTCTCCACAGCAGTGGTTCTCAGCTAGGGGTGTACTGCCTCATCTGCCTCATCCAGGCCCCCACCAATAGACACTTGAAAATGTGTGAGAGTGTTTAGGAGTTGTCATGATAACGGGTGGAGAGCATGCTGGCATTAAGAGGCAGGAATCAGGGATACCACAATGCCCAGTGTATTTGTTTCCTATTGCTGTGCTAACAAAGTACCACAAACTTAGCAGTAGAAAACTCATTTATTATTCATAGTTCTGTAGGCCAGAAGACGGACAATGGTCTGAGTTAAAATAAAGCTTTCAGCAGAGCTGCATTCCTTCACTGGAGGCTCAGGGGGAAGAATCGCCTTCTAAGCTCTTTCGGGTTGTTGGCAGAATTCAGTTCCATGCAGGTGTAGGATCCAAAGGTGCCAGGCCCCTTTTTCTGTTTTTCTCATCTCTGCTCCTCTCTACACATATGTTGCATGCTCTCTGTCTTCCTCCACCTGACAGGAAACATGGCCACCAACACAACCAGGCATCACATCTCATGCTCTCCCATCTCGAGTTCTAGAAGCATGGAAAGTGCTCTAATTGGCCTAACACAGATCATGTACCTATCCTAGACCAATCGGTAGAGGCCCAGTTGGTTGGGTCAGTAAAAATATCTGTTTCTATCCAAACCACATGATTAAGATGAGGAAAAGAATGTTTCTTAGAAGCAGAATGGGCAGAGTTTTCTTAGAAGGAAAACAAGAGGTCTACTACCCTCTGTATGTTTGCACAGGAGCATGAGGATGCACACATATGCATGCTCAAGGAGTTGCTCTGTGCTAATTTCAGGGTGACATTTGACATTGTTTTCATGGGCCATTTTATCACCTGGCCCTAAAGACAAGCCTCTTTTCAGCCTGAAGACCATATCAATCACATTTCCAGTGAGAAATAAACCTTATTGTTCAAATAGGAAAAGGGAAAAATTAGCTTTAGGTTAATTTAGGAGCCTAAAATTAGAAAATACTTTCAAAGTTGCTTTCCCTAGAATCTAAAGTCTAGATGATGAGAGAAATTAATAATAACAACTAATGATAATAGATGCCATCTATTAAGCAGGTGGAAGGCACATAAGTCTACGAAATATCACATAGTTCGCCTCATATCACACAGCTGATAAATGCCAGAGTCAAGACAACATCTGAATCTGTGTGCCACCAAAGTCCAAGCTCTTAATCACTATGCAAAATACCAGAGAATGGGGTTACACAAGACTAAGACTCAACCAAGACCATGTTTAGCACCTAAGCTTTAGCAGAATGAGCTGGCCTCAGCTCAGAATCTATTTTCCTATAGATTCTACATCTAGATAGACCTCACCTCAATAATCTAATCCCCTGAGCTTCAGGTGGAAGAACTGAGCTCCAGCCCACTCTTGCTGCTCTTATTTATGAAGCAAAGCAAAACCCAATGTAGTGGTTTTTAGAATTTTGTTATAGCAAAATCTCTGTTTTTTTACCATCTTCAGAAATAAGCTTTGCTAAACCAGTTCCAACTTTGGGTGGCTCTCGGAAGCAATTACATAACGAAAACCCATGTGTCTCATTCCTGTTGAGAGCGCCACTTTGCCCTCTTGGAACAAAAGACTTTGAGTGTTAAGCAAGCCAGGCATGGCATGACCACTGACAAGTCAGGTTGACCTGCAGGTGAGGACCATGTCTGTGTATTGCCAACTGTGTTTTGGAGAAGTTAATATTTCCATGTTACAGTTTCCATTATCTGATAAATGAGCTTATAGAACATATCTCACAGAGGATTGTGAAGACCAACTGAGATACGTGGAAACACCTAGCAAGGAAACGGATGCTATAGTTTGGATATTCGCCCTCTCCAAAACTCATGTTGAAATTTGATCCTAATGTTGGAGTTGGGGGCTAATGGGAGGTATTTGAGTCATGGGGTGGATCTCTCATGAATAGTTTAATGCCCTCCCTTGGGGATGAGTGAGTTCTCACTCTGTTAATTCCCACTAGTTCAAAAGAGCCTGGCATCTCCCACCCCTGTTTCCTCTCTTGCCATCTGATCTCAGCCCATGCCACCTTCCCCTCACTTTCCACCATGAGAGGAAGTAGCTTGAGGGCTTCACCAGATGCCCAATCATGAACTTTTCCAGAAAGCAGAATTTTGAGCCAAGTAAACCTTTTTTCTTTATAAATTACCCAGTCTCAGGTATTCCTTTAAAGCAACACAAAATGGACTATGACTTGACACTTGATAAACATTTGTGGTATTTTCCTTTTGTCATCAGGGCTTTGTTTTGTACTGTGTTCCAGCGCATGCTAATTTTCTCCTCAAGTATGTTCTAAGTTCCCCATGACAGAGTCATTCTCTTATTCCTGTTCTGTATCCATGAGCAGGTGAAGCTTGATGTGCTAACATGGTGGGCTGTGCTGGCCTCCACAGGAAGCAAAGCAAACAAACCAGCAAGGCAGCATGTTCTATGGCATGCCACACTATGCCCCCATCTATACTAGATAACAGTAATGTGAGAACACTTGAAAGTTTGGACAGACAGATATCCAAGCTAACTGGTTGTAAGAGACAAGCCTATGGATACATATAAATATTTTAATCCTACATGTCAAAAATAGTGTCAATGGGTATAAGAAATCAGTTACACAGACTAGTCTTCTACTCCTTTATCTGGACAATCATGCTCTTTCTAACAACTCCCCAAAGGCAGCCACACTGCAAACAACATGCTCTCCTTACCCTACTCAACTGCATGGTTGACTGGACCAGAGACAGCCACATATGATGCAATGAGGCACAGGATGAAGAATTGGGCCAATCAGAGTTTTTCCCTTGGGAACCTGCACTTAGAAATACCAAGAGAATGAGGCAGTGCCAGATGAGAGTTAAAACTTAATACCATTAAGAGACATATTAGGGTAGGGGATAAAGACTGGAGCCAGTCAGCCTGCATCCACGTACCAGCTCTGTCACTTCCTACCTGTGTGATCTTAGGCAAAGTACGTTACCTCTCTGCATCTCAATCTTCTCATATGTAAAATGGAGATGATAACAGAACTTCCCTCATGGGCTTAGCATGAGCATATAAAGAGTAAATGTATATGGAAAGCACTTGGAATGATGGCTGACATGGAGTTAGTGCCATGTAACTAGTGGCTATCATTATTAGGAAGACTCCAAGATCAAGGCAATCCCACACCATGTGCAGACCACTATGAAAAGCACAAACTATGAGAGCACCCAGGAAGCTCTGAGGTCAATACTGAGGGAAGAATGGAGTATGCACAGGGGAAGCCATGAGTCACATAGACCCCCTAATGCATGACAGAGACACACACAGCATTACATGTCTTCCAGCTGACCCTGTTCCAATCTCCTTAAAATAAACTCCCTGTAGAATGGATCAAGCTGCCTGTTCTCTGAGCTGGGAAATCTCAAGGACCTAAAATTTGTTACAAGAAGGACCCTAAATAGGCAGAAGAATTACATTTTCATGCAAGTCCACAAAAGCTTCATGGAGATGACATACCCCAATTTTTTCAAAAAAGAAAAAAAAATGGGGCTCTGGGAAAAAAAAAACAACGCATCAGCATTCCCCTCATCTCACCATAAAATACAGGTGGAAATCCCAAGTTGACACATCTGAGCCTTCTACATCTAGCAAAGTGATAACCCTTATCAAAGGAGCAGAGTCTGAAGCAGGGAATGTCTTGCAGGCCCGATAAGCTCCAAGGCGCTGGGCCAGGGTAATGGACCATACGCGATGGAGTGGGGTGGGGGGCTGCCAAGCTCAATAATGCGGCATTGTGGCTGCATTGGAAAATGTTTTAATTTACATTTTCAAGCGCAAAATATTTTCCCCTCATGCTTTAGCTAAATTAGGTAGTTAAAGTCTGTGAAGTGGCAGTAATTGGAAACAATGGATTTTATATTTGACATTTATTATTTTAGTGGAATCTGTTTTACATTTACATCAAACATCTAAGGACCCCTGCAGAAGTTTCTTTTGCTATTGCATTACCATTTAGCTCTAATAATGCACTTTGAATCCCCAATTCTCAATTATAATTATATCATTTCAGATGGAGGAAGAGATGGGGTAGAGAGAAACCTTCACTGGAAATTATACCCATGTGCTTTTCTCTCCTAGTGTTGAACTTTGGTAAGTTGATAATTTGCTCGATATATTTTTATCCTGATCCTTTAGAGTTTCATATTGTTCTCTAATTACTTTCTATATTTTGATCTTACTTCACCAAGAGCCTATTTAAGAACAAAGATCATGTTTTATACCCCCCCCCCCATAGTACTTGCGTTGAATCCAAGCTCATAATGAGAATCAGGAAATGTTTATTTGATGACTCAAAACAAGTCAGCATTATCTTGTAGGAAATGGGAAGCAGAATCCAGGCAAGGAAGTTGGAAGGACAAAATTCCATTTTGACATAAGACTTTCTTATAGAGCTGCTGAAGAAGGATTAGGCTGATTCAGAAAGTGGAGAGTCTTTTGTATCCAGAAGCATTCAAAAAGAAATTCAGTGGCCACTGGGTAATAAGGAAGTAGGCCAAGAATTAAAAGGGTTTGGAGTCAGAAAGAACTGGGTTTGACTCTTAGCTCTACGTCTTAAAACTGTGTGATTGTGGGCAAAATTACTTCACTATGTTTCAGCTTCTTCATCTCGCAATGGGATCAGTGATCTACCTCTTAAAAAAACTGAGGAAAAGTATCCCTATCATGAACCAGACTGAAGAGGCCCCAGTATTTAGATATCCTTTCCCCATGAAGGCACCCCACTTCTTTCATGGTGGGGGAAGGTAAAAAATACCATTTCATTCTTTCTTTTAATGGGTTGCATTTTTTTATCAGGTGTTTATTTTTTATTTCAAAATATTACAGGGGTACAAATGTTGAGGTTACATATATTGCCTTTGCACTGCCCAAGTCAGAGCCACAAGTGTGCCCATCCCCAGAGTGCCTAAGGGAGAGATATCATTTAACTCCAATGAGAATGGCTTTTATCAGAAAGTCCCATTTCATTCTTAACTTTCATAATTACAGAAATATAAACTGGGCAAAGTTTTAAAATAAAACTCAAAGACAGCCACTAGAAATAAAAATAGAATGTGTACCTTCCAAATCACAGGAGAAACTGAAAGTGACAGAGAACAAAGGAAAAAGAATGGAAACCTAAGGTAACAGAAACTATATGGCAAAACAGCATTATAAAAATAACCTATATGTGTTAATGCCATTTAAAGTATTGTTGTCAGGAATTATGGTAAGGACTTTACATACTTAATCTCGTTTAGTTCATACAGTGTCCTGGAGGTTGGTGTTATTATTATACCCACTTTATGCGTGAGAAAACTGAGACTTAGGGAAGTAGAAATTTCTTGAACTTATCCAACCTAAATTTGAACCCAAGCAGCCTAACTGCAGAGTGAATATTCCTAAACATATGCTACCCTGCAGAAACAAAAGAAGGGAATATATCTCTATATGTCTAAATATGCTCACATATTTATATTGACAGGAAAGCATTGGTTATGAATAAATGGAAATATTAAACAGTATTCATCTCTAGGTAGTAGGATTATGAATAATCTTAATTTTCTTTTTTATAGCCTTCTGCATTTTTCATATTTTCTGCAATGGACATATTATTTTTAGAGTCAGGGGAAATGCAGTAAAATTTACAATAGATTGCCCCTTTTCTTGTTACATCAAGAAACCCAAGTCATGGTATAAACTTCTTGAGATTTTCATGGGATTTATGCTTCCTGAGGGAAAATATTTCCTAAGTGTTCTCATCATTTCTTCCAGGGGAGCCAGCATTAAAACTAGCAAAGGAAAATGTTTGTTTTGTGTGTCTACTGCTTCCTCTACAGATAAAAAAACAAAAACAAAACCAAAACACAGAGGCTTTTCTCTCAGAGGAAAATTTAAATAATTCCTTACCCAATGTTCTTATTTGACTCAAAGTAAAAATTTTAAAATATAGGTTGTCAGAAGTTCAGTAGATAAGTTCAGGCTTTGCCTAAAGCTCTGGTGTAATGAATGTCCCATCTGAGGAATTCTAAGAGAACCCCCAAATCTAGGGCAAGTCCCTACCAAAAGGCAGCATGGGAGAGTTGTGTCTACACACATTGGTGTTGCAAACACCAGTCACATGGTCGCTCAGCAACACACTCCTTCCCAAAGTATTCCCATCCCACTGAACCACAGAAATCGCCGGGTGTTTAGTCCTGTCCTCCTCTTTGCAGATGAGGAAACCGATACTGAAAGGCTACATCACTCCGTTTCCACCAGTACCTCCCTAGGCTAAGCTGCAGCTATCCCTCCCCTGGCTTCCTGGGTCTGCCCCCAACTGATCTGACTCACACCCGCTCTGGCCCCCTTCAAGCCCAGTTACCACCATGCTGATCCCCTACTTACCCACTCAGGGTTTCTTATTGTTCTTTTTCTTTTTTTGTATTTGACTTAGGTTTATTTCACTAAAAAATTGTCTGCTTCATTGAAATATCCCTACTTATTAAAATTGATCAAATGATATCCTTTTAGAATTTATGAATATCTTATCTATCATCATACATCTTTGTCATACTAGTATCATACATTTGTGTTTTCTATCTTTTTTGTTTTGTTTTGTTTTGTTTTGTTTTTAATTTCATTATATTATGGGGGTACAAATATTGTTAGGATTACATATATTGCCCCTGCCAACCCCCGCCCCCCACAGCTGTGCTAGAGCTTCAAGCGTGTCAACCCCCTGGTGGTGCATGTCACACCCATTATGTAAGTATACACTCTTCCCCTCCCCCCCACCTGCCCACCACCCAATAAAAGATTTTTTTTTTTTGACATTTTGGTTACATTATATTTCTTTGCCTCTCCCTAAGAAGGGTTAGAGGTATTCCCTCCCCCCCTCCCACAAATTAAAAAGAATCTTTTTACCAAGGTTTACAAGGACCCCCATGATCTAATCCCTCTCCCTTCCGCATGACTTAAATCACTCTCTTCTTTAGTTCTCTAAGCCACAGCTGCACTGTCCTGTTTTCCAACCTCTCCTTCTCCCTCCCACTGAAGGGTCTTTACACAGGCTCTTTTCCTCTCCTGGCATTCACCTGGATAATTTCCACTCAGAAGGCTTCCCAGACTCCAGTCCAAGTTTGATCCCTCTCACCCATCGTGCATGTCCTTCCTGACACTCGCTGCAACTGCAGCTTTAAACATCTGTGTTTGTATCCCCCCACTGCACTGTAAATTCCAAGAGTCAGGACATGTCAGTCATCCAGCATCTCATCATCAACCCTAACCCAGTGCCTGCCACATAGTAGGGCTCCCCATGGATGCTTGCTGGATGAATAAATGAGTGGCACACAGTGAGTCAATGACAGATCAGGGTTAATGCTTCATCCCACATTTAATATTTCTTTTACATTTTGGAAGAGAAAAAAGGAATACATGGCATCCCGGAATTTGCCCACCCTGCGTTATCTAAAATTATTTATTTCTTTCTCTCCCAGTTTAGAAACACACAGTCTTAGAATCAGTTGGGGCGTTAGATGTCATCTAATCCAAGCTTCTCATTTTACAGTCAAAGAAACATGGGCCCAGAGAGGTTATGAGGTTCTCTCAAAAGCACACAACCAGTTAGTGATAGAGTCAAGACTCAAATCCAGGCTCCTGCACTGTTTCCTGTAGAGCCCACTGTCTCTAGCACACAGAGCTGGCTTGGTCTATCAGCTTTAACTTTAGCCACGCTCTCTTTTTTCTCCCAAATTTAAACTGCTAGACCTGGTCCCTCTGACTTCTCTCAAAGTCCACCTTCAACCCTGAGTCCCCACTGAATTCCTTCATCTTACTTAGAGTTACAAAATTACTTGTTTGTGTTTGTCTCAACACGTTTCCCTGACATTCTGAACTCTCAATAAATCAACCAGTGACAACAATGTATTCAATCCCTCTCATATTCTCAGAACTAAGCTGGGTGCTACAAGGAATAAAACAAAGACAGAATGTCCTTCTGACCCTTAAGAAACAAAACATCTATTTGAGGAAGTAAAGCTTACACACTAATGCTACTAGAGGGAAAAAGAAAACAGTAATAATAGTAATCAAGTTTGTAAAATACAGACTCGGTGCTATAGCAATTCAGGCAAAGAAATATGAGTAAGGCTAAACATAGAAAGTAGAAGTTGATCTGGAGTTTGAAGGAAGTGAAGAACTTGGATCTGCAGAGAGGAGAGAGGAAAAATTTAAATCACCATCTTCCAACAAGGGAAAATGTCACAGGAAACATTATCAAATGGAAAACAAGGCTAGATATGGGGGTATAAAGAAAAATGAGGGCATACATTCTTGTCCCGAAATCCTAAAGGGACTGCCAACAGACAAGTTAGGGAAACAAGAAGGACACTATGACTCTCAAACCCTGCTTTGGCCTCTCTACTGTCCAGATGTCAATATTGGTAGTGAATAGTAGTTAACCCTTATTGAACTCTATACATAAGGCATTGTGTTAAGTGCTTTGCATATATTATCTCATTTAGTCTTACTTGATCCTCTCAAAATTCCTGTAAGAGTAGGTAGTATTATTATCTTCATCTTACATATGAGGAAGCTGAGGCTTTGTCAGAGTAAATAACTTAGCAAAGAAGATTACGTAGATGGATTACATAAAGCCAGAGTCTCAACCTCCACTCTCTGACTTGGAAGCCTGAGCAAAAATTAAAATGACTCAGAAGTCTCTAATGCTGTTTTTAAAAACCTAAATCATAGCACAGAGTATGAACCCAGAAGTCTGTCTATCCTACCTATTATATATAATCTTAAAAATTTTTTTACTGAATTGTACAGGAATAGAGAGATGTATAAGTTCTCACAACTTTATAATAGTAAAATTTTATTAGTTTAGAACTATTACATCAAAGAGGGAGAAAATTGAGGGGTTTTTTCCCCAAATGCATCTGAGTTGGTGACCCAAAAATAATATGAATTTCTCTCCATTCTTCCCTCACCACTGAATTTTTCTTCTGATGTCAATAACAGCATTTAACACACTTATAACAGGTAACAGAATAGGCAATGTGGAAGGAAGGAAGGAAGGAAGGAAGGAAGGAAAGAAGGAAGGAAGGAAGGAAGGAAGGAAGGAAGGAAAATTGTCTCCTCTTATGGTCAAAAGATGCTTGTCACTGCCTCTTATCTTCCCTCCATCTCAGGTAATGTATGTTGACAATAGTGACACCTCCTGGCGAAAACAAACTTGACCTCCTGCAGGATTTAATTTTGCTCACCCACTGCAAATTACTCTTGACTCTGCTTGTTGCCTCCAGGTGCAATTTTCTTTTCCTTATCTGGAAGAGTGTGCACTAACTCGGCCCATCCTCAACCCTAGAAACTCAATAACCCAGCGCTGACCTGACCACAGAAACCCTGTCTGCCAGGCAAAGCCCTGAAGTTTCATCCTGAACACATCAGCATGATTAGCCCAGAGACCCAATTCACAGCCTTCCGACTTACAGCTACATTAAATATAAATAAAGCAAACTAAATACCAGCGACTGAGAAATAGTTCAATTAAATCCTACAATGAGAGTGCCTCTTGATTTTAATGTGTTTAATCCCCTGGGAAATATAGTTGGTGTATGCCCTTCTTGTATAATTTTTTTTTTTTTTGGTCTCAGACATGTGTAAATTATACAACCACCAAAAAGGCTAAAAGCTGTTAGTATTATTAACCAAAAACATTTTTTAAAAACACTGAATGTGAAAGGTTTTGCTTCATCTCATTTGCCAAACATTCTTCTAGAGCATGATATCCATGGCTACTTGACTTGAAAATAATATATTGAAAAATATAAGGTTTTTCTTCCCTCCTCTAAAAGCAATACAGCATTTTGTTTGTTAAGCATAATTAAAAGAGAAAGCAGTTGACCAATGACAGCAGAAAATGGAGAGCTCAGGCCCTATGACATTTTCCTCTTCTTGAATTTTATAAAATAGCTGAGGTCTTCTGTTCTTTTATTTCTATTCCATTCACAGCCTACACAAAGAAACACCTTCATTTGGCCAACTAAACCTTTTAAGTTTACCAGTTGAAAAGTCTAAAGAACTTTCCCTAGTTATATTTTTATTTTGAAAAGATTCCTATGAGACATCTGCACATTAAATCTCAGGTGAACTTGCATCCCACATTAATAAAAATTCAAACCCTTGCTCCTTCCCACATCTAGTGATTCTTTTGACAAATAAACCTTAGAGATTAGATTATGCCTTCGCTATGCAAGAACAGAAAACACTTGTATTAGAGAGAGCAAAAGTTCTTCTCACTGATTAAAAAGGAAGAGGCAGTTGAGTTGCAGAAGTTATATTTTTGTTTCCTTTTGTTTTACAGTGAAAATTGTGGTAGAAATTTCAACTTCATTCTGACAGAGTGAAGATTCCAAATATGGGCATTTCAAAAATTTATACAAAGGCAAATTGTGGTGAGAGTGGTCAACTTCTAAATTTTCTGCTTGCTTTAAAACAACACATAAGAGAGATATTGGAACTAGGAGAACATGCATCATACATGTTAACATAACATGTATGCTATGTTAATAGCATCAAAATGATAGATCTGGGCCAGGCGTGGTGGCTCACTCCTGTAATCCTAGCACTCTGGGAGGCTGAGGTGGGGGGATCGCTCAAGGTCAGGAGTTCGAAACCAGCCTGAGCAAGAGCGAGACCCCATCTCTACTAAAAATAGAAAGCAATTAATTGGTCAACTAAAATAATATAGAAAAAATTAGCCGGGCATGATGGCACATGCCTGTAGTCCCAGTTACTCAGGAGGCTGAAGCAGAAGGATTGCTTGAGCTCAGGAGTTGAGGTTGCTGTGAGCTAGGCTGACACCATGGCACTCTAGCCGGAGCAACAGAGTGAGACTCTGTCTCAAAAAAAAAAAAAAAAAAAAAGATAGATCTGCAACATGTCAGCACAGAATAGACAAAAAACAAATATATGTTTGAACTTCATAGTGTAGTTATTCATTTATTCAACAATAAATAAAGTATGTACAGTGGGTTAAGCAAAATGCTAGGTGTTGGAAAACAATAGGGATCCCTGCCCTTAAGTGAAAGCAGTCTAGCAGGAGAAAATAAGGTTGCATGGGACATACTTATGCTGAAAAATTCATTGTTTATCTTAAATTTGAATTTAACTGAATGCCCTGCATTTTGGTTTTTAGTTCTGGTAACCCTAGGAGAAGGTAAATGGGCAATTTCACTATAGTGTGAAGTGATAAGAGTGATCTGAATATTAAAGAAATGCATAAGGATATCTCTTCTCTTCAAGATACTAATTTTATTTCCTCTGGATACATACCCAGAAGTAGGATTTGCTGAATTCCATGGTCGTTCTATTTTTAATTTTTAAGGAAGCTTCATATTGTTTTCCATAATGACTATCTCAATTTATATTCCCACTAACAATGTGCCAGGGTTCCCTTTTTGCCACACCCTCTTCAACACTTGAGAAGAGCCATCCTAACTGGTGTGAGGTGCTATCTCATTGTAGTTTTGATTGGCATTTCCCTCTTGATTAGTGATGCTGAGCATCTATATTCATATACCTGTTGGCCATTTGCATGTCTTCTTTGGAAAAATGTCTCTTCAGGTTCTTTGCCCATTTTTTAATTGAGTTATTTGTTATTTTTGCTGGTGGGTTGCATGAGTTCCTTATACATTTTGGAGAGTAACCCTTTATCATATATATGGTTTACAAATATTTTCTCTCATTCTGTAGGTTGTCTTTTAATTTCATTGATTGTTTTCTTTGCTGTGGAGAAGCTTTTTAGTTTGATGTAGTCTCATCTGCTTATTTTTGCTTTTGTTGCCTATGTTTTTGTGTCATATCCAAAAAATCATTGCTGTGTTCATTGCAGCATTATTCATAATAGCCAAGATATTAAAAAAAAAAACCTTAGTGTCCATCAATAGCTGAATGGATGAAGAAAGTGTGGTGTGTATGTATACAGTGGAATATTATTCGGCCATAAAAAAGAAGGTAATCCTGCCATTTGCAACAACACAGATGAACCTGGATGTCATTATACTAAGTGAAATAAGACAGGCATGGAAAGGCAAATACTTCACTTACATGTGGAATCTAAAAACCTAGAACTGATAGAAGCAGAGTAGATTAATAATTACCAGCGGTGGGGAGGTGTGGGAAATGGGGGGATGTTTGTCAAAGGGTACAAACTTTTAGTTATGAGATGAATAACTTCAGAATATCTAATGGACGGCACTGTGACTATAATTAATAATGCTATATTGTTCACTTGAAATTTGCTAAAAGAGCAGACCTCAAGTGCCCTTACCTCCCTCTCCCTCTCATGTACAAAATGGTAATTATATGTGGTGAAGAATGTGTTGATTAATTTGATTTTGGTTATCATTACACAATGTATATGGATATCAAATCATTACATCTTACACCTTGAATATATACAATTTTTATTTGTCAATTATACCTCAATAGGAAAAAAGTATATAAGGAAGTATAGGTAGCTCAGACTTTGGCATCAGGATCTAAAAGAAAAATAGGAGCTAACCAGGAAAAGAGAAATAAATAAGAAATCTCAAGATGAAACTCAAATGTAAAGTCCATGAGAAGAGAAAGAGACTGGCACATGATTTACATTGTTCAAAATGAATGGCATGGGATGATAAGGCAGGAGATATTACAGACACCAGACCATAAGGAACCTATAAATACATTTAGTTACCATAATTAGAACAATGGAAAGCTGTAAACGTTTCTAAGCAGAGACATTTTATGATCAGATGTATCCTTTAGAAAGATTATTCTGGATAGATGGTGGAAAATGGATTGACAGGTGGCAGGATGAGAAGAAAAGAAATAATTTGCCTAAGGGACACTAAAGGAACTAAACTCTTAGCAATGTGGCTACAAGAAGTGGGTAAAATAGAAAGACACTTGTAATAGAGATGGATTAAGAGATAGACACAAGATTTTCTCATCTACTGGATATGAGGTTGTTGGAAAGGAAGGAATCAGGTATAATACAAAATAATGTTAACTGAGTGTTTATTATATATCACTCACTATGCTAACTGCTACATACATGTATGTAAAGTCCTAATAAGTTCATGAAATAGGCAGTATTATTTCTATTTTATAAATGGGGAAAATGAGATTTAGAGAACAACATAAATAATTAGTCTACAAAGCTAGTAATTAGTGCAGTAAGGATGACATCTACATTTGGAGGAAGGGCCAAGGCTGACAAATGGGGCCATTGACCAAGATCAGAAATACAGAATATGTGAGAAAAGTGCTGAGCTCTTTTGTAGACCTATTGAGTCTCAGGTGCCTCTGATGTCTGGGGGCAACTGGATAAATGGGTTTAGAGCTCAGCAGAGGAATTAGACTGGAGATAGCAAAAGGGGAGACATCAGCCTAGCGATTGTAATTAAAACTATGAGAATATAGATAAGATGGCTTACAGAAAGTATACAGTGTGAGACCAGAGAGGGGTCTAGGGGAAAATCCTGAGAAACACCAACATTTAAGGGTCATTTAAGTGGGAAGAGCAGTAGGAGAAAGACCAGGAGAGTGTGGTGTCAAAGAAGACAAGTGCTATGGTCTAAATATTTGTATCTCCCCCAAAATTCATATACAGGAATACCAAACCCCGAGGTCATCATATTAGGAGATGGGAGTCCTTAAGAGGTGATTAAGTCATGAGGGTTGAGCCCTCCTAAATAGGATTAGTTGCCTTATAAAAGAGGCCCAGAGAGGTACCTTGCCCTTTCTGCCATGTGAGAACATAGTAAGAAGGCACCATGTATGAGAAAGCATGACCTCATCAGACATTAAATCTGCTGGTGCCTTGGTCATAGATTCCCAAGCTCAGAAACTGTGAGCAGTAAGTATCTGTTGCTTCAAAGCTACCCAGTCTATGGTATTTTGTTGCAACAGCCCCAATGGACTAAGATAAAATTGGTACCAAGAAGTGGAGGTGCTTCTATACAAATACCTAAAAATGTAGAACTGGCTTTGGAACTGGGTAATGGGTAGAAGCTGGAAGAGTTTTTAACTGCATACTAGAAAAAGCCTATATTGCCATAAATAAACTGTTAAGGACAATTCTGGCGAGGGCTCAAAAGAGAGCTATAGAGAAAGCCTCAGTCTTCTTAGAGAACACCTAAGTGGTTATAAACAGAATGTTGGTAGAAATATGGACAATAAAGGTCATTCTGCTAAAGTCTCACATGGAAATGAAGACTATGTTATTGGAACCTGGAGGAAAGGTGATAATTGTTATAAAGTGGGAAAGAACTTGGCTGAATTGTGTTCATGTCCTAGTGTTTTATGGATGGTAGAAATTGTGAGTGATAATATTGGATATTCGGCTGAGGAAATAACTAAGCCAAGTGTTGAGGGAGCAGCTTGGCTTCTCTTGAATGCTTATAGTAAAATGCTGGAAAAGAAAAATGACTTTAAGATGGAATTTTTAATCAAAAGGAAGCAGATCTTAAAGATTTAGAAAATTCTCAACTGAACCATATTTCAAGGAATGAGAAAGGTGTTTGGGAGAGAACAGCAAGGGTGTGGCCAAGCAACCGTTTGATAAGGAGATTAATATGGATTGGTGGAAGCCAGGTGCTATTCATTAACACCATGGAAGAATGACTCAAAGTCATTCTGGAGATCTTGGGGGCTGCCTCTCCCACCACAGGCCCAGAATGTCAGGCCTTGAAGGCAAAATGATTTCAAGGCTCCACTCCTCTCCTTTTGCTGCAGTGATCCTGGGCAGCAGGCCAGATGCAGCATGGACTGAGGCAGCTGCCCTTCCAGAGGGCACAGACAATAATAAATCTTGGTGGTGATCATGAAGTACCATCTCCAACAATCTGCAGAGTGCACAAATCCTGAGGCCATGACTACTTCTACCTAGACTGTGAAGGACAGAGTCACCCAGAATCTTGAGCATACAACCCAGGGAGAGAACTACCTTCAGGGTAGGGCCATCAGGGTCCCGACTAAGGTAATGCCTAGGGTATCTAGGAGGATGGGGCCATGCCTGTGACTGCAGACCAGCCTAGGAGAACCACAGGCATATACTCCAACATGTGAGAGCTGCTGCATGGGCAGCACCCAGCAAGGTCACAGAGGTGGGACCAACAAGAGCCTATAGGGCCCAACTCCCACCTCAGTGTTTTTGGGAGGTGGGACATCAATTCAAAAATCATTATTCTGATCTGGGCACAGTGGCTCACTCCTGTAATCCTAGCATTCTGGGAGGCTGAGGTGGGAGGATTTCTTGAGCTCAGGAGTTCAAGACCAGCCTGGGCAAGAGCAAGCCTCCCTCTCTACTAAAACTAGAAAAATTAGCTGGTCATCATGGTGCATGCCTGCATGCCTGTAGTCCCAGCTACTGGGGAGGCTGCGGCAGGAGGATCGCTTGAGCTCAGGAGTCTGAGGTTACAGTGAGCTAAGATGAAACCACTACGCCCTAGCCAAGGTGACAGAGTTAAGATTCTGTCTAAAAAAAAAATCATTATTCTGGAAATTTAAGATTTAATGTTGTTTGCCCTGTGGGATTTTGGACTTGCTTTGGACCTGCCACTCCTTCCTTCCTTCCTGTTTCTCCCTTTTGAAATAGGAATGTCTATCTTATGTCTGTTCCACCATTGTATTTTGGAAGCACATAATATGATTAATTCTATAGATTTACAGGTGGATAGCAATTTGCCTCAGAATGAATCATTACTTGAGACTCACCTATATCTAATTTAGATGATATTTAAATGAGACTCTGGACTTTAGACTTTTGAGATAATGCTGGAAAAGGTTAAGACTTTTAGGACTATTGAAATGGAATGAATGCATTTTAGATGTGAAAAGGACATGACTTTGGGGGCCTAGGGGCAAAATGCTATTGATGAAGGGGTGTACCAATGAACAGAGGAAATCCCCCTGAACTCACCAAATGGGTTCCTTGCTTCGCACAGGAAAGAATTCAAGTGCGAGCCAACTAGTGACAAGGAAGTTTATTGTGATAGAGACAGATAATAAAATTCTACTCCACAGAGTAGAGGTCCTCTTCTGAGCAGGAAAGGGCACCTTCTGAACATTTTTAAATGTTCAGAAACTCCATTGGAAAACATCCATATTTAACCAGCATTGTCTTGTGGTCAGGCCATAAAGGTTAATCATAAACTGTTGTCACAGAAAGGTAAGTGCAAACAGTTTGTAAGGCATCCGATTTAGTAATTTATCCATCTTTGAGGAAGTCATGGGTCGGCAACTTGCTGGAAACTTCCTTGTTCAGGGTGGTAAGGGTCTGGTATCAGTCAAAATGTCTGCTCTCAGGCTCTGTCTTCCTTTTCTACCCTATCCCTACATTACTACGGTCTGAATGTTTGCATCTCCCCAAAATTCATATGTTGAAATTCTAACCCCCCAAGCAATGATTGTATTAGGAGGTGGGCCCCTTGGGAGATAATTAGGTGATGAGGGTGGAGTCCTTATGAATGGGATTAGTGTCCTTATAAAAGAGGCCCCAGAGAGCTGCCTTGCCCTTTCCATGATGTGAGGATGCAGCAAGAAGATACCTTCTAAGAACTGGATAGTGACCAGATAGTCACCAAACACCAAAGCTGCTGAAACCTTGATCTTGGACTCCCCAGCCTCAAGAACTATGAGAAATAAATTTCTTCTGTTTATAAGCTATCCAGTTGATGGTATTTTGCTATAATATAAGCCTGAACAGACTAAGACAAGAAAAGAAAACATTACAAGATGGAGAAAGTATTGACATTACAATATGAGTTATATAGGATATACTAATAAGAGAGGAAATTCAGAAGATAAATCTTTTGTATACAGCAGAAGAGAAAAGTTTCAAAGCTAGCTGAGATAAAAGGAGTTAAATTAGTAAATTTAGGAGTAGACCATACTGGTACATGAGGAGAGACAGGTAAAACAGGAAGAAGAGAATGGTAGAAATGTGAACCTCCGTGCATTTTTGCTCCAGCCCAGCAATGAGGTGAGTCAAGAACACAGTGGAATAAAAATGACAAAGATGGTAAATTATATATGTATATATTTTACCTCAATAAAAAATTAAAAAGTAAAAAGACACAGTGGGAACATAATCAGCTAGGGCTAACATTAATTTCAATAAAGAATAAACTTTATATTTTAATAAAGTTCAATAAAAGCCAAACTCACTCCCAGTTGAGCTATTCATGGTGGGGCCTCCACCCCATGCTGTTGGTATTATTATGAAAAACAAACATGGACATGGAGCCACTTGCAGTCAAGCTCATTCTACCTTAAGGGAAAGTCTGAGGAGGTGCTGGGGGAAGAGGGATGAATACTATAGACAAAAGGTGCCATCATGAGGGAAAATTCTAAGCTCTCTCTAAAGGAATTAAATTGAGCCTACCTTATGAAGAGCTTCTAGATACAGTACTAACCTGTTGTTCTCCTGTTGTCTTTGAACAAACCATGCACTATTTTTAAATACACTATTAAGAGAGGAAAAGCACCTCCACATAAAGCTGGAAGACAAAAGGGCTACGTCCTCTGTATAAGGGTAAAAGAGAAATAAACTCACAACATAGAAAGGGACAGTGGAAGAATAGATACCTCAATCTTGGCACTATGTGTGGAGGAGATTAAAAACCTTCCCCTGAGTATATGAGCCAATGCACAAGCTTTGGTCCGAATTCATACCATCAGTGTGGCCAAAAAGACACAAAGCAGAAAATGTATTTTAAAGTGATTTCAGGTTAGTGAGCCCAAGTGACTGGCAGAAAGAAGGAAACTCAAATCCTTCGGGAAAGAAGTTGATGTCAATTACAGTGATTTGAAATGCCATGAATTGTAAAAGATGATAACATGTGAGAAAAAAGTGCCCTAAAATCTATGGAATAATGTAGATATTTCACCCTTATACCAGCTGGCCTGGAAGGAACTGTGGACTCCCCCTAATGACCTGTGAAGTTAGCTTAGGATCAGAACTTTGACAGGTTGCCCTGGGATCAGCGCTTAGATTGTGTAGCACTGGGCCTGCCAAGAGGGAGTACTGAGAGGAAAACAGGAAGTCAACAACTTGAGTCAATAATCAGGGTGATGGGTGCCTTCAGGCCATAATTTTTCCAGTCCAGTAGAATTCTTCTCAGGTCAGATGGCATGCTGTGCCACTGGGTTCACTACAGAGACCAGATCACACACTTCTTCCAAGAAGTCAAAAAAAAAAAAAGAACTAAAATAGTCCAATGGGTTTAATGACTACATCATTGCTCCTCTTTCCAAAGAACAATTTTGATAGAGTTGGGAAGAAACAAGAAAAACTGCATTGGATTAACATTGGAAAGCAGGTGAATAATTAGACAGAATATAGAAATAAGCTAATAATAATCTCAGTTCTAAATGGCAGGACAGAAATTTTAATTCTCAAACATGGTATCTGTCAATTTTCTCCTTTACTGAAGGCCTAAATAAAACATTCTTATAAAATCTTTTTGGGATTTCGTTGGTGAGAGAACCTAGTCTAACATCAGTAGCTATATCTAACTAAAGGCTCTTGAAATGGAAGATTTCTTCCTGAATGTGCCTCAAGATTTTTTAAATTAGACCATTGAAGAGGCATAATAAATTCTTGCATGTTAAGTGACTTTTATCTTTTTAGTCCAATGTGAAAGAATATTTAAATTAATCCAACTTGCTTTATTCCACTGACCAATGTTCACATCTTCTTAAATGGCTAGTGTGTATTCTAGCTGACGTCAAAGTGCTCTTTAGTAAAAATTTTCCACAACCACATTCTTAGCTGTCACTGTCCCCCATCATTTACCCATTATTATTCTAAATTAGTGAAGTCTTCCTGCCTATATAATGACTGTGTTTAGAGATACATTGGAATATTTCTTAAAGTTACAAACTCTAAGATTTACCAACTTGAATAAGACAGTATAAAATAGGTGTTATCCTTGCTATAAGGGATGTCCATATAAAGATTCTATTTTCCTTGTCTCCATAGAGAATCAAAAGTCAAACAGATGTTAGAATTCAGTGGTTCAGACTTTTTATTTAGAAGATATATTTTATTCAGGTTTCACTAATCTAGCCAGAGAAATGTTTTGATGTATTCTTTTTCTGAACTTCTCTCTCTAAGTAAAATAAAGCTGTTAGGGTTAATAGTAGGGGGCCTTAGGAGGAAATCGATCAATGAGAAGTGTTATCTCCCCACTTCTGATATAACAGCCTTCATGGAAAGGACCTTAAAATATCAGGACTGGCTTAGCACATCAGCAAGATGGCAGAATAGGAGTTTTTAGGATTCATCCCCTTACATAAATATCAATTTAAATAACCATCCACACAGAAAAAAAATCTCCTCACTTTACTGCAAACCCCAGGACCAGTTCTGCCCCAGTGAACCCTAGCACCAGTACCAGTTCAGTCCCTGCAGACCTAGGCCCCAGGCCTGCCCCCAGTGCCAGTCTGACCTCTGCAGTCCCAGGCTCCATGCCTGCCCCCATAGTTTCAGGCACCAAGACCACCCCTGCAGACCCAGCCTCCAGAACCACTCCTGCAGGCTCAGGTGGCAGGCCCACCCACACACACCAAGACTCTAGGTCAGCTGTCCAAGGACTCTAGCAGCAAACTTTCCTTGAACCCCACTAGCCAGCATGCCCAAAACCTCTAGACAGGCTAACTGGAGAAGGGCTTCCCTGTCAAAGCCAGTCTGTAAAGACTGGAAGAGGTGTCTGCTTCTTCAAATGTGCAGACATCAACACAAGGCTACAAAGATCACAAACAATCAAGGAAACATGACACCACCAAAAGAATAAAATAAACCACCAGTAACTGATCCTAAAGAAATGGTGATCTATGAACTGCCTGAAAAGAATTTAAAGTAATCAGCTTAAAGAAGCTCAGTGAGTTTTAAGAGAGCATAGATGACAACTAAAAGAAATATAATATACAAATGAAAATAATATACAAATAGCAAAATAATATACAAATGAAAAGTTCAGCAAAGAAATAGAAAGCATTAGAAAGAACCAAACATAAATTCTGGAATTAAAAAACACAATAACTGAACTGCAAACTTTCATTGAGCTTTAATAACATTCAATCGAGCAGAAGAAAGAACTAGCAGGCTTGAAGACAGGTCATGTGAAATTATCCAGTCAAAAAAAAAAAAAAGAAAAGAAAAAAGAATGAAAAACAGTGAAAAGCCTATGGGACATACAAGCCACCATCGTGGAAGGTAATATATGTACCATGTTTCCCCGAAAATAAGATCTATCCATAAAATAAGCCCTAGCAGGATTTCTAAGCATTTGCACAATATAAGCCCTACCCCAAAAATAAGACCTAGTGATGGGCGTGGCTATGCAGCATATCTGCACAACCCATGCATTTCGACGTGGAATGGTAAAGAAGACGAGCAGCCCTTCTCATCTGCCCCATCGTGAAAGCTACTATCCTAGAGGTGACCGGAAACGTGTGGGCAGCCCCACCAACAAGGTCACCTCCCCCTGTCAGGCCATCCTGTGCATGCTGCAAGCTGAGGCTTTGAGGGGAAAATAACACATCCCTGAAAATAAGCCCTAGGGTGTCTTCTTGAGGAAAAATAAATATAAGACCCTGTTTTATTTTTGGAGAAAAATGGTACCATGGAGGTCCCAGACGCAGCAGAGAATGAAAAAGGAACAGAAAGCTTACTTGAAGAAATAATAACAGAAAACTCTCCAAATTTTCTGGAATAAATGTTATGAAGACAGAAATAAACATCTATATCCATGCAGCCCAAAGAACTCAAATAGATTAAACATAAAAAGATCTTCATCAAGACATATTATAATCCAATTCTCAAAACTCAAAGACAAAGAGAGAACTTTGAAAGCAGCAAGAGAGAAGTGACTTGCACATACCAGGGGACCTCCAAATGACTATAAGTGGATTTCTCAACAGAAACCTTGCAGGCCAGGACAGAGTTGATGATATATTCAAAGTGCATAAAGAGAAAAAAAATTGTGAATTATAAATACTATAATCAGTAAACCTGTCCTTCAGAAAAGAAAAAGAGATGGACTTTCACAGACAAACAAAAGCTGAGAGAGTTTATCAACACTGTATCTGCCTTACAAGAAATGCTAAAAGGAGCTCTTCAAGTTGAAAGAAAAGGATGCTAACTAATAACATAAAAACTTATGAAAGTATAATACACTATAAAGGTAAGGATATATTCAAATTCAGAATACTTTAATACTGTAATGTTGGTTCATAAATCACTTTTAGCTCTTTAGTGTAAACATTAAAAGATAAAATTATTTTCAAAAGTATAACTACCATAATTTGTTAATGGAGACAAAACATAAAAGGATGTAAATTGTCACATTAATGACATAAAATGTGGAAGAAGAAGTTGAGTATATAATTTTTCTAAATGCAGTTGAAATTAAATTATCAGCTTAAAATAGACAAATAGACTGTCATGACTATAATACATTTTATGTAAGCCTCATGATAACCACAAAGAAAAAAATCTGTAGTAGGTACACAAAAGTAAAGCAAAAAAGAAAAAAAAGGAAGAAAGAAAGAAAAGAAAGAAAAAGAAATCAAAGCATAATACTAAAAAAAATATTAAAGGAAGACAAAAAGAAGAGGAAAGAAACAAAGGAACTATAAAACAGTCCAAAAACTATTATAACAAAATGGAAAAAGTAAGTCATTACCTATCAATAATTAAATTTAAATGGATTAAATTATCCGGTCAAAAGACATAAAGTGGCTAACTGTATTTTAAAAACAAGGTCCAACTATTAATATATGTTGTCTCCAAGAGACTCACTTTACCTTTAAGGAACATATAGGCTAAAAGTAAAGGAATAGAAAAAGATATTCTATGCAAATGATAACCAAAAGAGAGCAGGCGTGGCTATGTGTATATTAAACAAAATAAACTTCAAGTCAGAAACCTTTACAATAGACAAAGAAGGTCATAATATAATAATAAAGAGGTCACTTTATCAAGAGGATGTAACAATTGTAAATACATACGCACCCAACATTGGACACCTAAACATATAAAACAAATACTAACAGACCTGAAGGGAGAAATAGCAATACAATAATAGTAGGGGACTTCACCATTCCACTTTCAGCAATGAATAAATTATCTAGACAGAAAATCAATAAAGAAACAGTGGACTTGAACAATACTGTGCATCAAATGTCTTGCAACAGGATTGGCCTGTCTCTATTGACCAATTTCTGCTGCTTAATCACAAGCATCCTCATCATTTCATCCACTTGGTTGCAGTAGACATCTGCTGTAATCAACTGACCAGGTTTCATGAAGCGGTAGTGGATAATACCAATCCTGGACCACCAAACAGATAACCATTAGCGTTTTTTGATGAATATTCAGTTTCAGAATGTGTTTCAGCACTTCATCTTTATTCAACCACTGTGCCAAACAGTTGTGATTATCAGAAAGCATCCATTTCACATAACAATACAGCATGGAGATGGTTTGCCTTTATGTCGTGACAGTGAAGAAAGTCAAACGTTGAGACAATTTCTCTTTTGATGCTCATTTAATACATGTGTTACCCATCTATCCAGCTTCTTTACCTTGCAAATTTGTTTCAAATATTCCAATATTGCTGGAATAGTAATGTCAAACCTTCCTGCTACTTCATATGTAGGTTGAGATGGATTTGCTTCCACTACAGCTTTAAGCTCATCATTATCCACTTTGGTCTCAAGCTACCCACATGACTCATTTTCAAGATTAAAATCACCAGAATGGAACTTCTCAAACCATGGACACACTGTGTGTTCATTAGCCACATCCTTTCCAACCACTTCATTGCTATTTTGAGCTGTCTGCACTGCATTGGTTCCACAATGGAACTCATATTCAAAAATATAATAAAATAGCCATACCACCCAAAGAAATCTACAGATTCAATGCAATCCCTATCAAATTACCAATGATATTCTTCACAGAAATTGAAAAAGCAATCCTAAAATTTATAAGAAACTACAAAAGAACTGGATGGAATAGCCAAAAAGCAATCTTCAGCAAAAAGTACAAAGTTGGAGGCATCACCCTGTCTGATTTCAAAATATATTAATACTACAAACTATAGTAAGCAAAACATCATAGTACTGGCATAAAAATAGACACATACCAATGGAACAGAAGAGAGAGCTCAGGAATAAATTTATACATTTATGGTCAATGTGTGAACATATATATTTATGTGTGTATATATATATGTATATGTATATGTATTTATATATTACATGTAATATTATTCAGCCTTAAAAAATGAGGGATTCCTGCATTTGCAACAATATAGATGAATCTAGAGGACATTAATGCTAAGTAAAATAAGCCAACCACAGAAAGATAAATACTGCATGATCTCACTTATGTGGAATCTAAAAATGTTGAGCTCATAGAATCAGAGAGCAGAATAGTGGTTTCCAGGGCCTGGGAGTGTGGGGGAAATAGGAAGATATTGGTCAAAGTGCACAAATTTTAAATTTTACAGAGTGAATAAGTTCTGCAGGTCTAATGTACAACATGATGACTATAGTTAGTAATACTGTATTGTATACCTGAAATTTGCTAAGAGAGATCTTAAATGTTCTTATCATACACACTTCAAGAAAATGATAACCTGGTGAGGTGTTGGATATGTTAATTAGTTTGATAGTGATTATTATTTTACAATGTATACATGCATTAAAACATCATGTTGTACACCTTAAGTATATACAATTTTTGTTTATAAATTATATCTCAATAAAACTGGGAAATAAATTAATAAATAAGTAATTTTTTTCAAAAACTTATGGCTGATTTTATTCACTGGGGGCCAAAGATCAAAGGTCAGAGTGCCAGGCAGGGCAAGAGTGCTATGATGTGCATCTTACTGGACTCACCTGATACTTTAAGACCCAAGCTGACTACTCAAGGCTTCCCTTATAAGAATGTGGCAAGCAAGTGAAAATGGGAACACATCACTAGCCAAATCCTGTTTTAAGAGGAGTCACTGTATCACATCCAGTGCCATCTACTTTCTTCCTGAGAAAGAATCTCCAGGTTGTAAGAACGGGTACTTATAGAAAAGGATGAGCTAATGAGTACCATGTCTATATTTTCCTCTTGGTCCATCAGTAGGCTTCTTTTCCTTTTGTTAAATTATTTTGTTTACAAATGCTGAATTGAAACAGATAGTTGGACTATATTCCAAATAGCTTAGAAAACCATTTGAAAAAATAGAATTTTTTAGCAGTGTATAGGCTCATTTGCCTGGCTAATGGGCCCTAATGTTTGGGTATAATAAGAGTGCCTTATTGTATTAGTTTCCTATTGCTACTATAACAAATGACCATATTCTTAATGGTTTAAAACAGGAGAAGCTTATTCTTTCACAGTTCGGGAGGTCAGAAGTCCAAGTCAGTATCATGACCAAAATCAAAGTGTCATATAGGCCATACTTACTTCAGAAGTTCTAGGGAAGAATTTATTCCTTGCCTCTTGTAACTTCTAGTAGCTGCCAACATTCCTTGGCTTATGGACACATCACTGCAATCTTCAAGGCCACTGTAATCTTGAAATCTTTCTCTGTTCCATCTTTACATCACCGTCTTCACTGTGTATGTCAAATCTCCTACTGCCTTCCTCTTAGAAAGATATATGCAATTATAGGTATTCTTAAAAGGATCTTTAGGGCATAACTAGATAATCCAAGATAATTTCCCATCACAAGCATCTTAACTAAATCACATTCACAAAGACTCTTTTTGCCATATAAGTTAATATTCACAGGTTCTAGGGATTAGAACATGAAGATCTTTGAAGGCCCATTTTTCAGACTACCATACCAATATGCAACCTATTATTTCCCACATACAAATTCACATAGACAGAAGTGGAGATAAAACCCAAAACCAACTGGCAAATTATTGGTCTATCCTACTTCAAACTTTGCCATGCAAATAGTAATATTGAGTTATCTGGAAAATTCACCTGAGAGGAATTCTTTATTCATACAATGCAGGATGTATAAGACACTTTAAAAATAAAAATAAAAACTCTTCAGTAGTTTGATTTCAAAATACAGCATTTAGTTTGGTTCTCCATTTTGTACCAGCTTTAGAAAGAATTTAATAAAGAAATAAGAATGAAAACAGAGAACTAGAATCATGTTCCAGCCTCTAATTGCGATACATTTACTTTCCCAATCTGTCGATTTAGGAAGGTATGTGAGAAGAGGAGAACCAGTGGAGTTGTCCACACTTGGACTTCAGTGTATCCTTAAATTCCCTGCAGAAACTGTGTGACAAAGTGAACACCATTTGCTTCTGGATTGGAAGAGGACATGAATCCCTGGGGTAATAAAACTCAACTCAATTCAATTCACAGCCCAAGAGAGGATATAGAATTGGATTCAGAGTTAAACCCTTCAGAATTTAAATACATTTTAATATCTAAAATGTCATGTTGGTGAGTCATCCATGCAAGATGGTGCAGTGGACAAGATTAAAGTGTAGAGATAGATTGGAAGCAAACATATGACCTTAAGAGCCTGCAATTCCAGAGGTGCCAAAATGACCCTGAACCTCAAAGAAAGAGAGGAGGAGAACTGTTGCCCATAAGGCCTTCAAAAGGAAATTTTTGCTTTTTGTTTCCACCTCTTATTAATATTTCCACTATTTTTCTCTCTCCTATTAAATATTTTCTAGTCCTGTAATAAATTAGATGTTCTGAGTGGGTATGGGTAAGAAGAGGCTGAGTAAGAGACATTCTGAGATTTAGACCAGAAAGTTACCCAACAGAGCAGATAAACACATACACAAACACTTTCTCTCTCTCTTTCTCTCTCTCTCTCTCACACACAGACTCACACATAGCACAGGAAAACTGTGTGAGGACATCCATGTACTACGCCTAGGGTAAAGTGACTCTTGAAGCTAAAGCGTGCCGACGGTTTCTAATCCCAGCTCACCAGGGATTTAAATTGTACAATGAGGAAATGACTTGTTGGATAACTTCCAGAGTTCTTCTTAAAATTTAATTGCAGCATACCTAACACTTTTATAAAATATATACATTTCACTTATGTTTGTTAGTCAAAATATTCTTCTAACCTGTTTTTCTTTTTTTCAGTAAGTGACAAAAGTGTTCTTGTTGTAATTAATGAAGTACAAAAATATTGGGGAAACATGCCTAAAGGCTTAAACTATAATTCTATTACTAATATATTCCCTTGGCTTGCCTTTTGAACTCTGCTGCCTCTTGCCTTGCAGCTGTGTTTAATGAGTAGAGAGATTATTCAAATGAGTCCACGGCAGAGCATTATTTCTGAGGCTCTAGCTTTCCTGAGCAGGCATCTTCTCTTATAATCAGGCAGTAAGACCAGACCATCACTCTTTAGTTACCAGGTCATGTATGTGGTAAAATAATTCCATAGACACCAGATCACATCCCTAGATTGGGAGAGAAGCTGCTAATGATCCCATGACCAGACAAAAGGACAGCAGAAACAGCCTTCAAGGTGAAAAATGGAAAGGCACCTACACTAGCCTCTACTGTGCATCAGCTTTCAATTTGTCACTACCTATCAGTGATGGAGACTGTTAGGGTCTAATAATGAAAATATGCAGGCTTACAAAATAGTCTCTTTAAAAATCACTGTTTGTGGGCACATGGCCTTTGCTCCAACTCACAATTATGGGACCCACTGCAAACAGGCCAATGTTTAATTATTTTTAGGATGTTAAAGTGACTTTCTACTCATGTAAGATTTAAAAGTAAGAATAACTCTCCAGGGGAGAAACCCCTGAGACAGTTACAAAGTTGCCAAGAAAATTTAATAAGAACTAATTTTGAACTGATAAGTATTCAATCCAATATGGTGGGATTAAGCAATAAGAATTCTTCCTGGGAATTTACAGAGAGATAAGCATCTCATGAATAAGTAAATTCTGAAATAGGAGGCTATGGGGTGTTTATTGATTTTGAAATCATTTGTTTGAGAAATTGCCCTTGAGGAAAAACTATTATGGCTGATAATATAATAGTTATATTCAGAGACAACCCACATCTTTGGCTGATGGCAGAACAGAATAGAATAGAAAGATTGCCCACACAATGCAAAATTTATAAGCAAAAGTTTGATCTGCAAAATCCACTCATCATTATAATCTTTCATTTCCTAATTCCTATAAGTTAATTTTCAGATGTAATTTTAAAAAGTCAAAAATAAGTAAAAGTGAAATAACCAGGGTCCTCAATTTACTAAGTACTTTTGCCACAACTGGATTTGAAATATTTTTGCAAAAAGGCTGACTCTGGGGACATTTGAAGGTCCATACCTATTCACATCTACCTTTTACATCATCTGCATCTACCTCTGCAACTCAGGATAATTAGTATTATTAATAAAATTAAAGCTATTTTTTATTTTCAAAAATTTTATTATTTTCAAAACAAATTCTTTTTCAGTTTACCATTCTTATTAGAGTAAAAAACAGGAAAAATGTAGCCACTTTTAATAATAGGAGAAACACAGGTTTTTTGGTAGATTCTAAGCTAGTCAAAAAATTTCATTATAGTACCCTGTGCTTTCTAATTGGGTGGGTTTTTTTCCTAAACATTCCTCTTAAAGGACATCTCCTGGTTGCCACCTTTAAAAACTGCTGTCCAACATAAAGTGAGGTAACAGAATTCAATTTAGTTGCCAATAAAAACTCAGTTGCTATAACAATACTGTCTTCTATGACAGTATTCTTGACAAATCAGCACCTGCACTGGGTTCCACATGAGGGGTGAGCTGCCCATCCTCTTCTGCCTACTTCTAGTCTCTGAGGAAAAATGAGTTCTCTTCAGAGCAAACTCTCCCTTTCTCTGTCCTCTCAAACTCATCCTTCCTGTCTTCCAGGACCACATTGCATCAGTTGTTCCCTCTTCTAGGTTTATTCTTGCCTCTTCTATTTGCTCTCTCTCCTTAGCCTACTAACAAGTGACCTGACTTCATTGAAAATTAAGACCATCCCATCTCAGGTTGCCAGCTCATCTCCATCTGCCCAGAATTTGACAGATTCTTAAGTAACTACGTGCTGGTGGCTACACTGTCACTCAACAGACTGTGTCATCCTTTGATCCATTTTCAACCAGCATCAACACATGGAAATGTCTCCTAAGCTTCAATCATGCTCATCTGCCTCAGGTTCTCATCAACATGTGATGCTGTTGGTCATCAACCCTGCTCTCTGCCTTCCATGACCTGCATACTCCTGGTTCTCCTGCTCTGTCAGATCCTCTTACTGGGCTCTGAGCCTGAAATGCCTTCCCATCTCCTCCTTCTAAAGAAACACTGTACATACTTTGGAGTCTACCTAAAATGCCACATTTTTGGAAACTTTCCTGACTCAATCCAAGAAAGTAGTTATCACCACCTTGCGCACACCTCTGTGATAGCTCTTCATACATCAAATGGAACTTCCATTTATTAATTCACCAAACATTACTGAGCACCTTCTTAGTGCCAGGTACTGGTCTAGGCACATGAGACATTTTTGTAGAAAATGATCCCACTACTTAAAATGCCCTTTTCCTCCACCTTCTCAGGTATTCTCCTCCAGGTTATGATTCAAAGCCACCTTTTCTATGAATACTCAATGCTCAACCAAAGCAACATCTTACATTCCAAATGCTTGGAACCATTAATTTGCATCTCCAACTCTAATTTGCTTTCTTCTATTTGTCAATATTACCTGAATGCAGAATTTTTACTCCCCGTCTACCTCTCTGACCTCATCTCTGACCTTCTACTTCCTATAAGGACTTTGACTTCTTTCTGACCCTGGAAGTTGCTCACTCCTTCTTCTGCCCTGGACTTGCTCCCTCCAGATCTTCACTTGACTGTTCCCTTTGCATCATTCAGATCTGGGGCTCATAGAAGCATCCTAGAACTCCTTTCCTGTCTTAGCTACTCTCTGCCACATTACTTCTCTCTTTATTTCTTTATGGCACTCAGCATCAGTACCTATTTTATAAATGTGTTTACTTGAATGTAAGCTCAGTGGAGGCAGGGACCTTGTCTGTCTTGCTCACTGCTGACTCCCCAATGCTCACAACACATAGGATTCAATAAATACATATGGAATGAATGAAAACCCCGTGGCCTCTATTAACTTTCCAGCTACTTGGAGAACACAGAAATTCCTTTATAAATCTTATAATCCCCCATGGTACATGGTCCCTTTCCTGATAGTAGTTATTCAAATATTTATTGAATGAATAAATGAAAAAAAGGATTCTTTGGATATATTCTGATGATAAAAGACTTTACAAACCACTGGCTTATAACCCTCACTGCCCATTAGAATCATCTTAGGAGTTTTTTTTTAAATGCCAGTGCCCTGTTCCCACCCCCAGAGATTCTGATTTAATTAGTCAGGGAAGGGGCTTGGGCATCAATACTTTTTAAAGTTCTCCAGATGGTTCTAATAGGAAGCCAAGGTTGAGAACCACTGCTGTAAACCCTGCAGAAGAATGTCAAGCCTAAATAAAATGTTGAATTCTGAACAAGCTTTAGGACATAGCCATTGATTTGATTCTTGAATTGCTCTTCATGAGGAATTGTGAGCAAGTGCCCTCTTTTGCAAAGGCCTACTGAAAGAGAACACTTTGAAGAAAAAAAAAAAAAAACTACTTTGGTGCCGTACACTGAAGGAGGTGGCCTTTCAATGCAAACACTACTGAGCCCATCTACTGTTCACGATTTCTTTGGGAAAAATCATTGCAGGCCGCCACAAGTCAGAGCAGAAAAATGCATACTATGTCATAAAAGCATTTAGTATTACTTTGGAGAGACTTAGATCCTATATGCAAAAGGGTAGGTTATACCTTTCTTTCATGGTATTAATATAAATATTGCAAGCCTATTGTGTTCAGAATTCAATAGACCTGCAATGATTTAGGCAAAGAGGGTGTTTGCAAAGCAGAAGATAACCTGCATAATTAGAAAACACGGAACAGGAAAACAAATAAAGGGATTGAACAAAGTCAGCTTTGGCTCTAATTTGCCTGGAGACATCCTAACACTCACTGCAAAATAAATCGAATTTTTGCTGTATATATTCAATATTTGTTAATAAGCTGACAGTTAGTGATTTTCTGAATTTCCTGCACAGGCAGGGAGTGGTATGTGTATTGCCAGGCTAACACGTGCAATGAGCCACATGCAGGCAACTTTCAGTCTGGGGAGGCACAGCCTGTGCTCAAGAGAAGACTTTCCCCAACTTGCACGCCGGAGAGGAAAAAGACTACACAGGTGAGATCCATGGGCTTCACATACTGTCTTGGAAAGGAAAATAATAATTTTTAGAAGCCATTTGACAAGAAATTTCTACCATGCTAGTCTGGGTTAGCATTTCTGAATGTGATAAATAACAGGGCTCTTGGACAGTCCATTTTTTCTTTATTTTGATACCCTTACAGCAGTAATCATGCCCCTTGTCAGGTGTTATAAAGATAAAGACAAATGTTCCCTATTGCTATTCTGTCAATGCAGCTCAACCCAAGCCAAAGAAAGACACCCCTGCCAGATGTGGGGAATGTACCATTTGTCTTGTCTCTATCACAAATGGAAACATATCCTGTCCCAACAGGATCCTCAGGTCAGAAAAATAGAAATCTGCTGCCAACACTGCTAGAAACAAGCACCCCTTATGCGTTCCCTCCACACTAACACTGAGATTTATTTTCTTTTGCTGGGACGATCGATTAGACTGTACAACATATCTGTAAGGTCAAATAGCAAAACAATTCCTTTATCAAATAAGACGAGCCTTGGCATTGGTGATTTTTTTTTAATCAGAAAGACTCCACACCGTCATTTTTTGATGGTAGCAATATTTGAAAAACATGAAATGATTTCCAAAGATGTGGTTCAGGAACCCATCTGAAACATTGTTTATGCCAAAACAGATGGAGTTTGGCTTAATTGTTGAAATAAATTGCCATATGGAACAAAACACAGCTGATTATTGCATTAACACTAATGTTAATATGTTTCATCATTCTGTTGTCATTGTAGGCTACAGTTGTCACCACATTTTAATCAATATGCTTATAAGTAAACGCAAATTGTAAAATTTGAGACCCAAAGGAAACTTAAGAGATGACCTAGTCATTTTAGAGATGAGTAAACTGAGGCCCACAGAAGATGAGTGGTTTGTATTTAATATAAAAGCATATTCCCTATAACCTGGAAATGACAGAGAGTTTGAGAACATATGTGCGTACAAGCAAGGCATTCAGAAAGAGCAAGACCATAGTAACTCAAGGTGAAAATTATCACTACTGAAAATTAACATGATAGGAGGCTTGGTACAATGAGATGAAATAGACCCAATTCGACAAGATTCTTTCTCATGTTTAGCATCTCTTGGTTAACACCCACAGTACTCTGTATGTTCTTTTCTTGAACTTTTGCAATGGTTTCTCACTTATTATCTTCTTTCTGAGGGTATTCTCCATATGAAATAAAAGCCATTATGGACAAGAGCAGGAAAACACAAATAAGCCACTGAAGATGGTGGGAGAAAGAAAACAGGACCCAAGAACAAAGAGTTCCATTCCATTTCCAGGTGTGGTGAGTGGGAGTTTTTTCCTCTTCGTTTTGCTCATAACTGTTGATCCTTCCATGGTCCTCTCTTCTCTGTAAAGTGGGAATTGAATGGGAATTGATCTGAAAAGCTATTTCAAAAGTTATTACAGGATTGTCAGTAATCCTTCTAAACCTAACCTCCATCTCGACTGCCACCCCTATACCTGACACACAAAACCCTTTGAAAAGCTAGTGTTGGAAGTCTGAAGTGAGAAAACAGTAAGCCAGTGGCCACCCCCTACCCCCACCCCAGCTCAAGGTCAGTGACCCAGAAACAAGTGAAAGGAGGCCTCCAAATTCTGTGAAAGTAATTGTACAGGTGCACTGAATGGAGGCTTCATTTCATGATTTGTGTTTCATCCCACTGCAGCAAACTTTTAAGAGATGTCCAAATCCTTTCATTTTCTCTGGCTACCACCCCTGACAGAGTTCTCTGTTACAGTACTCTTCACCTTTAATTTCCCTTTTTTATTATTTTTTTTAATCTCTTTCCCAGCTAGTTTGTCAGCTCTTGGCTGAAAGAGAGGGAAAAAAATGGAATTATCTATGCAACTCTTTGACTAATGCACAGTAGGCAGTAAGTGACACTGAATAAGTCATGAATCTAGCATTTATTGAGCACCTGAGATCTAAGTGCTGTAATAGGCAGTGTGTGTTTCTGTGCTTGTGTCTGCTGTGTATTTGCTAAATATGAGTTAGGGTAAAAGTCAAGCTGCTATAATGCAGAGACCTGAAAATATAGTGGCATACTTAGGAAGTTTATTTTTCTCTCAAATAATAGGCCAGTGGTAGGTGAGTAGCCCTAGGTGGGTAAATGGTTCCAGCCTGCAAAGTCATTCTGGGACCTGAGGGGGTGGATTATGTCTGTCACCGCCAACATATGGTTTCTATCTCTGGGTCTAAGGTGTCTCCATTTCCCAGCCTGAGGAAATGGGAAAGGAAAAACAAGACAGGAAAAGAGAGTGGAGAGCAAGCAGCTTTTTTTACCACACATTTCTTCTAGTCACATCCCACTGGCCAAAACTTTGTCACATGACCACACCTTAGCTGCAAGAGAAGCTGGGAAATTTAGTCTCCAGCTGGACAGCCATGTGTCCAGATAAAACTCAAATGTGGGGTGTGGGGGAATTTATTATTAAGTCTCTCCAAGATCTAGCTGTTTCTCTGATTCTATCTCCTATCATCTCCTTCTCCCTCTCTGCTCCCACTTCCCTGGCTTAGTGCTGTTCCCTGAAAACAACAAGACATCCCTCCTTAGAGCTGTGCACCTCCTGCCTCCTCTAGTTGGGCCACTTTTCCTTCCCAGAGCTCTATAGGCCTTCCTTCAAGTCTTAGCTCAAACATCACCTTACTAGAGGCCCTTCCTAAACATACTATATGAAACCCAACCCTCCCTTTCTGTCTTTCATTCTCTGTCTCATTAACATGCTGTTTTTATTTCAAGCACTTATCATCACCTGATTTGATATATATTTATTGCCTGTCTCTCCTACTAGAATACAAGCCCTTCAGGACTTAGTCTATTTTGTTCACTGTTTTATCTCCAGCATCTAGGACAATGTCCAGCACATAGTAAATGTTCAATAACATTTGTTGACTGAAATATTCTTCACTGACATATATGCTTATATTAATATATTATAGAAATACATATATACATATATGTATAAATGGATATATACATACATACTTATTTGCACCAATGAAGAACAACTGCTACAGTGTGGTCCTGGGCTTAGTTAATGATCTGTTCTCATCAGAGCAAGACCATCTTTCTAAAAATTGCTAACTTTATATTCTGATCTCCTTTTGTTACTCTGTTGCATCAGTGTTCCCTGATTGGTTTCTGATTTATATTTCACACAAATACATGAACTCAACCTTTTTTGTCAGACCAGGTAGAATTCATTAAAAAGAATCCTCACGATCTACAATTGCTTAAAATGCATTCTATCAAGTAAAGAGAATTTCTTCCTTGGAATACATACATGTTGACTATAATAGTTATTTCTATTGATCTATATGGTCCTTTTTCTATTTGCTATTACCCAAATCCAGACAATAATGAAAGACAATGCTCTCCATACCACAGATGGTGCATTATAAAATGCCCACCCCAAAATCACTGCTACACAATATTTCTATTATAAGGGTCTAAATTGGAGAAGTGGTTGTCCAGGTGGTAGAGAGAAGGGCTCAGAATTGAGAGCTGGAAGGTATAATAGATGCTGTCTTATAAATTTTCCTACTGTCCATTGTGCCTTTTCTCCCTGCTATCGCCTCTTCTGTTGACCTTTCCAGGTTCCACAGAGTTCCCTCTGTGGTAATACCTATTGCAGGCATATAATGAAGAGGTTTAATGAATTTCCCAATCTTTTTGTTTCCTGTAAGAAAAATAAGTCTTTCAGATTAAATACTGCTTGGAAGCTTCTCAAACATTGAACAAAAGCTATTTGCTGTGTGACTATTTTCTGCCTTTAAAATATCCCTTACCTACAACAAGTTGGAATAAAAGCTGTTGGCTTCCTAGATGACTGATGGTTGACATTTAATGGTGCCATGCTTAGATACATGTCGGTTGCTGAGTACAAGTGAATTACCACAGAGGAAACTCCCTGTAACCTTCAAAGGTCAATAGAAAGACTATAGCAGAGAGAAAAAGGCACAATGGGCAGGTAGGAAAATTTATAAGACAGCATCTATTATACCTTTCAGCTCTTAATTCTGAGCCCTTGTCTCCACCACTTGGACAAACACTTCTCCAATTTAGACCCTTATAATCTCTCACCTAGACCAGGGGTCCCCAACTTATGGTGAGTTGTATAATTATTTCAATATATATTACAATGTAATAATAATAGAAATAAAATGCACAATAAATGTAATGCACTTGAATCATCCTGAACCCATCCCTCCCCTCCTCAGTCCATGGAAAAATTTTCTCCCATGAAAACGGTCCCCAGTGCCAAAAAAGGTTAGAGACCACTGGCCTAAACTATTCCAAGACCCTGTAACTGTTCTCCCTGACTTCAGTTTCTCTCTTCTCTAATTTCTCCCTGACAGAATCACTAGTGTCTTCTTCCTAACTCACAAAAGGGATCAAATCACTTCAATAACCTTCAATGCTTCCTCCACCCCCTTGGCAAAACACTGAACCTTCTCCTGATTTAATCCCAGGCCACTGTCCCAACTTCATCCCCCACTTACACACCATCACTTCATCCCGACATTCCAGCTCAAGGGAGCTACACATTAGTAACTTCCTGTGATTTCCCACACTGGCTCCTTTTGTTTCTTCCATTAGGAATCCCTTCCCTTGACACCAGCTCACTTCTCAGTGTCCAGACCACAGTCAACCTAATGCATGAGACTGTCCCCAGTCCTTTCAGATGGAATTAGTTGCTCCGTCTTCTGTGTTCCAGCAGGTTCTGCAAATGCTCCTCTATTGAATACGTATCAGACTCTGCTTTGTTATCAGTGCAATATCTGTTTTTATCTCTCTAAATTGCCAGCTCTTTAAAAATATATTCATTTCTGTATTCTTTATGGGGATTTTACTATATATTATGCATGACTTCAAATGCTGTAGGTAGGCTACCACATTTTTTAATCCTCACCACAACACTAGGGAGTAGGTACTTTTATCTCTACTTTACAAATTAGTAGACCAAGGTACAGGCAAGTTAGGTAATTTGTGTCTACACTCACAGAGCTGGGAAGTGTTGCAGCCCATCAGTCTGACTCCAGAATCCATATACTTTAACAATACGCTAAGTATATATTTAAAGTTATCTAATCAAAAGCATTTACATAGTTTTAAAGACTGATAGAAAATGCCATGAAATCAGAGGATAGAAATACTAAGGAGTAACCCAGATTAAAGCCCAGAGGAGAAAGCTGCTTGCCCTAAGTTGGCACAGTAAGTTACTAGCAGAGACAAAAGGATATCTGGGTCTCCAGAGACTGGTCCAGTGCCCTTTGAACTAGATAGATGATGGCTCTATTGTGGTTCCTATGGATTGAATGGGCAAGAAAAAGAGATAAGAAACGTAGTCAAGTTTAGCGTAACTGTAAGAAGTAGTGAGGAATTCAGGCAAGGATGGGTCTCAAGACACTGTACATTCACTCCCTAATAAACACATCTCTGCAGAATAATTTTCTTAAACTATAAAATACAAAAACCTAAATCCATGGATCTAAGTAACAAAAACCAACGGCAAACCATTTCTTCAGGATTTAACTATATGCTGGAAGCTGTGTTAGCACTTGATCCAATTTAATCCTCACAACCAAACCTTCTTTATTACTATTAGTCTTGTTTTACACAGAAGGAAACAGTCTCAGAGAAACTGAGTAACTTTCCCGAGGTCAACAAGTGGGTAAGAAGTAGCTCTGCATTGCATAGTCCAAATAACTGAGTTTTTCAGACAATAGAAGCTTATTCCTAAAAGCCCTAAACCCATTTTGAATTTCAGCAATCTCCTATGTAGTACGTACTTCCCTACCGCCTCAAATAAGGGACTGGAATATATTTTAATGTTCTGCTTGGTCCCCAAAGTCATCCTTATGCATGTTCCCATGCACCAGCTCCTTTCAAAATTGTTGTAAAGACAATGCCTTATTGAGGCAGGTATGTCTAGTGTCTGATGATAAATCATCTCTTAAATACTGTTTTCTTAGTCCCTTTGTCTGCTTTTATAGTTTTCCCATCCTTTCTCTCATCAAAGTACAGCAGCTGGTACTTCTTGCAGTTATATGTCTTCATTATCCCCACCTCTTTCTGCCATGGCCTGGGCATTGCTAGGATTTGGTCAGAATTTAGAGTTATCAGCACGTGAGTGAAGGTTTGAGATACTGCACCCAGAAGAAAGTGCCTGAGCAGAAGTGCAGCCATGCCTTTTCTTTTGTCTGGTCAGAACCCCTTTCTTTAGCTGTGTTTAAAAATTAAACGAATGGTGAGGGGAATGATGCTGGAGGGCTATGGACAATGAGGGGATAACATTACCTTGTAATGGTAAACTTTTTAGGGTAAATAAAAAAGAAACCATTTTAAAGCAAAAAATAATGGAATATTGTAATAGAATCAGACTGTAAAAATTCAAATGTTGCTTTTAATTTTTATTAAATATTTAAGGACGTGCTATGATGAGATGTAAGAGTCTGGACATCAGACCTAGAAATACCTAAGCTATAATATCTCTCCACTGCTTTCTGATAATTGACTTTGGACAAGTTACTTAATTTCTCTGAGACTCCATTTTTTTATTTTTATATCTTAAATTGTGGATAATGATAAAATCTATCTCATAAAGTATGGAAAGTACCTGACACATAACAGTTAGCTTTGAAATCCCATGTAATAGAGTTGAGATCATATTTTCATTACTTGAACTTAAAATATGCTTAGCCTCAAAGTTACACTCATGGTCTAGAATTTATAATTCATAATTTTATAGCAAAAAAGATAAAAAATTCATGTTGTCTTCTTAGGAACTCTGAATTTGGCAGAGTTTTATCTTCAGAGTATTTGTATGACTTGAATTTACCAATCATAATTTAAACCTGATGGCTTAAATTTAGAAGTTTCTTGTTAAATATCTATTGAGTGGATGGATGGATGAATGGATAGATGGACAGATAGATGGATAGATGGATGGAAAAAACACTTGGACATAAAGTTAATGTTTAAAAATGATGGAATTTTCAACTTCCACATGTATGTATGGAAATCCATCTTTGCTAAACATTCTAACTGGATGAGAAGCCTCGGTTGATAAAAGAAGATCAATTTGGCAATACGCAAATACTTACCTGGAGCTGAGTTTGAAGTGTGTGGGACCTCAGCAACATGGAGCTGGAAAGAAGACAACAGAAGCCAGGAGGGGTAGGAATGGAAGCAAGAGTTGCACAGAATCTGGCCCAGCTACAGATGCTGGTCCAGGGAAAGGCAGCTAGTCTAAGGCTTAAAATCCAAGGAGTATAGTAAATTTTGCACAGTTCAGGAAAATTATTACTCCCAGGTAAGCTGGTCTGACAAAGCTCACTGCAATGGAAAATTCAAAAAGGCGGAGAACAAGTACCCTCACAAAATGAGAGGAGGACAATAATGGCGGTCCTGTGAGATGTACCCATTTCCTATAGATCCAGGGCCTGCAGCCTGAGATTCCAGGTTGATGCCTCAGCCCTCAGGGGAAGGGATTGGAAGGAACCAAACAGGCTGATGCTTGAGGCCAGAGGGCCAGAGGAAATGGGCAGAGAGATATGGCTAACAAGAGCGGGGACCACAGTAAAGGCCCAAAGGAAGGAAGGTACCAGGCCACATAAGAAAGACAGAATAGCAAATACCATAACTCTAGCCATGTGACAAAACAATGCTCATCCGAAGTTTAACTGTTAAGGAGAAGATTCAAAAAAGCAATGCAGCCCAGTAACTATAGCTGGGCTCTGGGCTATGGATCTGAGGCCCAAGAGTGGGACACATTTTCAAGTGCCCCTGAACAGTGAAAGTGAAGCTGAGGCTGTATATTTCTGCCTCACTCAGGATTAGCTTTAGAAACAGGACATACCTGATGCCAGGTAGGGAGAATCAACAGTCCTAGTAATGAGAAATTGGTAAGGCAGGAGCAAGAGAAACCGTGCTGATATTGTGTTTCTGATGTAAAGATATTTTGAAAAGCTCCTTGAGGGCAGGAATCAAGTCTTCTTTATCCATTCATCCCTTATAACACAGCCTCACGTAGGTGGGCACTGTAGTTAATCCTTAGCAAAGGTTAAAAGGAATCTGTACTCGTGAGTACAAGTTAAACACTCCAGTCACTACTTAACTATTACAAGCCCCACTTACCTTTTTTCCCCTCTATATCTATAAACAAGAACATTCTGCCATGTCCCCTTTGCCACTCAAAAATATTTTCATAGCCTCCAATCTTATCTCTGTGCCCTGACTGCATCTCAAAGAAAAGTGCTAATTATTTCCATACTATTTATCTATTTTAATCTTAAATCCTCTTATCAAAGATATTTTAACCCATAGAGCTTAGAGCCCTGAGCTTCTGCATAATTTTCTCTTCATAGTAGTGTTAAATTTAATTGAACAAATATTTTCTTAGCAACTACTATGAGTATTAAGTGCAAAGTATTCAAAAGAATAGCAGGTATTTTGAGCAAACATGATTATGACAAGGTCCCTGTCCTCAAGAAGCTTAAAAACTAGTCAGATAAGCAAATGCAAATAATGAGAGATGAACCAGCTAAAAATGAATGAAACAAATAATATAATGAAGATGCAAAGAACGTGGAAAAGTGATTAATGCCTACTCAAAGTATATGTATTATCAATTTCAATATCACCTCCCTTATGCATTTCTTGGTCACTCAAACAAATTGCATTTATTCTCTTGTCTGACACTTATTCCAACTTTTCTGAAGGGACTTTCTTAGACTTTCTCCCATCTTAGTTACATGTCACCCACCGTCCAAGTAGACTGAAAGCTGATGGAGGACTTTGTGTCTCTGGCACAGGTTCTTAAACATAGGGAGCACTTAATCTGCATTTCTTTAGCTGAACAGAAACACACGTACACACACACAATGAATATCTATTGTTTGGGGAAATAATAATTATTCTTAATACTTTGATTCTGAAATATTCCCCCCAAAGCATCCGTGATTAACATGTTGAATTAGAGATGGTTCATCTCCCACTAGTTTCAAAACAACTGCTTCAGCTATTTTTAATAAAGAAAATTAAAAAATCATTCTTCAATTTCCTGATGTAGCAGCACAAAAATAATTTGGGGAAAAGATATAAACAAATCACTACTTTAAAATATACAATGTATAGTATCTATAAAATGAAATTTTAGCTGTATCTAGGCAATAAAGTTATGAACAAATAACAAAAACCCACTCTTCACAAAAAATAATGACTACAGTCACTTGGTTACTGGTTTAGACCAATATTTAAATTTGTTAAAAGAAAAGGCAATAATGTATGTCATCTGTATTAATTTAAAAGAATTAAAATCTTGGGGCCAAATCCACAATGTGGAACACTGAAACCAATAAATGCATAATTTCCACTAAGATATACTCCTTTAAGGCACAGAACCAAGAAGAATTTTGAGATAAACATTCCATTATAAAAAGAACTTTTCTAACTCTTGCCAATGTAAACCTCCCTCCCATGCCATACTTAACACTAGCAATCTAAGGGCTGGCATTCAATTTCTACATTCAAAGTTTCTGGATCTCCAGACTTTACAAACTATGTCCCTAAACAAGGGACACATTTGATAAACAAGGATAGTCGGAAAAATTATTTTCCCATAATGTGACTGTGGTGAGGCTAGAGGCCCTAATAAACGTGTGGAAGGAAGGAAGGAAGAAGGAGAGAAGGAAAGGAAGAAGAAGTCTAGTAAGAAGGAAGGAAAGGAAGGAATGAAAGAAGAAGGATAGATTCCATTTCATTCAACGGATTTAAAATTTCTAAATCTCTGGAAATTATCCCAATGGCATGCAGCAAATAAAACAAATATTTATTCAAGAAAATATAATAAATCTTGATAAGAACAGCAAGAATCTGTGGCATTTGAGCCTTGACTAGCACCCTCACTCCATACTACATATCTCAGTGCAAGGGAAGCCTTACTCTGGGCAGTGCATCCAAGAAGATAGAAAAGAAGGGAGAGAGGGAGGATGGGTCCTGTTTTATTCATTAGATGTGTTCTTGAAAAGTTGTCTGTATTGCTTCATTAGGGCTACCATAGCAAAGTACTGACTGGGTGGTTTAAATAACAGAAATTTATATTCTTACAATTCCCGAGGTAGGAAGTCTGAGATCAAGGTTTCAGCACAGTTGGTTTCTTCTGAGGTTTCTCTCCTTAGCTTGTCTTCTGTCTGTGTCTTCACATGGTCACCTCACTTACCTGTGTCCTACTTCCCTCTTCTTATAAAACCACCAGTCATCTTGATTTGGGCCCACCTCAGTAACCTCATTTAACCTTAATTACCTCTTTGAAGATTCTATCTTCATAGACAGTCACATTCTGATGTTCCGGGGGTTAGGACTTCAACATATGAATTTGAGGGAGACAGAATGCAGCCCACAACATTGTCTAAAATTTATTAATTAAAAATGTATATGTGTGAAGTAGTTTGCCTTATAATGGTATTTTTGTAATAAATTCTTAATAAATGAAACAATCACCCACTGCTTTATCTTCTATGTTAGATGGGAATTTATATAGTATAGTGAATTTGAGAATTATACTTGAATGGTTAAGTAACATTTCAATAACTGGAATATAATTTTCCATGTTTGTTAAATTTGGTCCTAAAGTTAAAATTTGTTTTATAATAACATACCTATCCTTTCTATGCTATAAATTTTAAGAATTAGATGTGACTTAATTCTGCACTATTAAAATCTTCTTGACTCTAGTACTAAACTAAAACTAAGTTTTGTTTAAAACTGTTGAGAGTCCTATCAAACACCCAATAATGGGGCCCCACCAAAAGAGAGAAAGCAGGTAAGTTAGAAATAGGATATAATTTAAAAATCATTAAAGAAATTAAAAAGATACACTAGAAAAAATCTGCTTAATGAAAAAAAGCAATAAAGGAGAAACAGAGAGAAAAAAGACATGAAGTTTATAGAAAAAAAAACTGAAATGCAAGACATAAATTCATACAAATCAATACGATTATTAAATATGAATGAATTAAATAACCCAGTCAACAGGCAGAGATTGTCAGATAGGATACAAAACAAGATCTAAGTTTGTGCTGCAAACAGGAGACACAACTTAGATTCAAAGATACAAATAGGTTTAAGATAAAAAATGTAGGAAAAGATTTCATGCACACAGCAACAATAAGAGAACTACAGTAGCTATCTAATACCATAAAAAATAGATTTTAAAATAAATATATGTTACTAGAGATAATTAATATTATTTTATAATTATTAATGAGTCAATCCATCAAGAAGATATAATACATTTAAACATATATGCACCTAACAATAGAACCACCAAATAAGCAAAAAACTGACAGATTGAAGGGAGAAATGGACAACTGAACAATAGTGCGGGAATCTTCAATATTCCACTTTCAATAATAAATAGAACAACCAGGCAGGAGATCAAAAGATTATATAAGACCAGACTGACACTATAAACCAACTAGACCTAAGAGAGATTTATAGAACATTCTACCCAGCAAAGCACAATACACATTCTTCTCAAGCACATATGAATCGCTCTTGAGGATAGGCTATTAAAAAAGCCTCAATAAAAATAAAAGGATTGAAAATATACAAAGAATGTTCTCCAGCCACAATGGATGAAGTTAAAAACCAATATCAGAAAGAAATTTTGGAAAATCATAAATATGTGGAAATTAATAACATACTTCTAAATTACCAATAGTTCAAAATCAGAAAATACTTGGAAATGATGAAAACCAAAAATAGGACACAGCAAAATGTATGGAATGTGGACAGTAACTGACAGGAAATTATAATAAATGCCCATTTTTTTAAACATCTCAAATTAATAATCTAAACTTTCACCTCAGAAAACTGGACGAAGAAGAGCAAACTAAACCTAAAGCAGAAAGGACCTTCCTCAGCCTGATAAAGAGCATCTACAAAACACCCACAGCTAATATCATACTTAATGTGAAAGACTGAATGCCTTACTCCTAAGATCAAGAACAAGACAAGGATATCCATTCTCGCCATGTCCATTCAATATTGTACTGGAAGTTCTAGCTAGGGCAATTGGGCAAGAAAAAATAAATAAAAAGCATCAATATTTGTAAGGCAGAAGTAAAAATATCTCTATTTGCAGATGACATAATCTTTTATGTAGAAAATCTTAATAAATCCACTGAAAAACTATTAGAACTAATAAATAAGTTCAGCAAGGTTTCAGAACACAAGGTCAATATGCAAAAATCAATTATATTTTGATAAACAAGCAATGAATAATCTGAAAGTAAAATGCAGAAGACAATTCCATTTAAAATAGCATTGAAAAGAATAAAACACCTAGAAATAAATTCAACAAAAGAAGTACCAAAATTTATAGTTTGAAAACTATAATACATAAAAGACAGACTCAAATAAATGGAAAGATTTTCTATACTCATGAATTGGAAAACTTAAGATGGTCACACTCCTCAAACTGATCTACAGATTCAATGCCATCTCTATAAAAATCTGAGCCGGACTTTTTGAAGAAATTGACAAGCTTATCCTAAAATTCATATGAAAATACAAGGGACATAGAACAGCCAAAGCAATCTTAAAAAAGAACTAAGTTTGCATGCAGACTCACACTTCCTGATTTTAATACGTACCGCAGCAATCAAGGCAGTGTGGTAACTATGTAAGGATAGACATATAGGTCATGTAATAGAAGTAAGGGTACATAAATAAACCTTTAATTTATGGTCAACTGATTTCTGACAAGGAAACAAAGACAACTCAATGGGAAAACAGAAGTCTTCTCAAGAAGTGGTGCCAGAACAACTAGATACCCACATGCAAGAGAATAAAATTGGACCACTTCCTTACATAAGAATTCCTAAAAATGGATGATAAACCCAAATATAAAAGCTGAAACTATAAAACTCATTGAAGAAATTATAGGAGTAAATCGTCATGACCTTGGGTTAGACAAAAGCTGTTTAGATAAAACACCAAAAACACAAGTAAAAAAATAAAAAATAAATCGGACTTCATCAAAATTAAAACCTTTTGTGCTTCAAAAAAATAACATCAAGAAGGTGAAAAGACAACTTATAGAATAGAAGACAATATTTGCAAAACAGTTGGTTCACAAGAAATGATAAAGGTAATTTTAAAAATTGCAAATCATGTACCCAGTAAGGGACTTGTATTCAGAATACATAAAGAATACTTACAACTCAACAATAAAAAGACAAATAATTTTAAAATGGACAAAGGACCTAAAAAAGATCTTCAAAATAATAAACAACATATGAAAAAATGTTTGGCATCATTAAGCATCATGGAAAAGCAAATAAAAACCACAGTGACATACTACTTCACACCTACTAAGATGACTATAATCAAGAAGACAGATAACCCACAAGTGCTCGCAAGAATGCAGAGAAATCAGAACCTTCTTATTCCGCTAGTAGAAATACAAATGGTGCAGCCACTTTGAAATACAGTTTGGCAGTTTTTCAACAATTTAAACATATTATTAATAATAGCATTACCCTTTGACCAAGCAATTGTACTTTTAAGTTTACACCCAAGAAAAATAAAAACATACAACTGCACAAAAACTTGTCTATTAATGTGAGGTAGCAGCATTATTCATAAATAGCCAAAAAGTGAAAACATGTCCATCAACTAAAGAATGAAAAGATACGATGTAGTATATCCATACAATAGGTTTTTATTTGACAATGAGAAGTAATGAAGTACTGATGCACGCTACAACATGGATGAACCTTGGAAACACTATGTTTAGTGAAAGAAGCCACAAAAAACCACATATTTCATTATTCTATTTGTATGAAATGTCCAGAATAGTCAAATCTATAAAGACAGAAAGTAGACTGATTAGTGGTTGCTTACAGCTCGGGGAGAATACAGACTGACTGTTAATGGGTATGGAGTTTCTCTGGGCGATGAGGAAATGTTTTAGAATTAGATCGTGATAATGGTGACGCCATCCTATGAAGCTAATAAAAAACATTGAAGTGTATATTTTGAATAGATGAATTGTATGGTATATGAATTATGTCTCCATAAATCTGTTAAAAAAATCTTTAGATCAAGTTTGAGATTGAAGTTTTAAACCAAACTATGCTTTCAACAACTGAAGATGCCTGACAGACTATCTCAAGACATTGCTACAGCAATAAAAGAACTGTAACAGCGTTCCCTGGGTGCACCTCACAGTTTCTCCCCTCACTCGCTTAGAAACCCTTTTTTGTCTTAGTCTCTTTCTCTGTCAATGAGGTTGATAAGAATATTAATGTCAAAGATTTTGCGATTATCAAAGATAATAATAGGAAAAGGTGACTAGAATAGCTCAATAAATATTAATTTTTAAGGAAATAGAAAACAAGTTCCAAAATAGCACAGTTGAGGTTGCAACTGGGAAAAAATAAAAACTGTTTTATGTTTATACCTTACCTAGGTAAGGCTCTTCAATAATCTGGTTACAGATATAAAAGTCATCACACACAAAATTAATCATTAAGGTAAAGAAACAGGAGACACAAAAGAGAATGAGCAGACAAGGAAAATATTAGAAAAATTGAATGTGGACCATGTTGGGATAGAGACAGACGTAGCTGAGGATTTCCCAAATTCTTCACGTGGAGCCCAACAGAATTTTAACATCAGAGACTCACTCAGAATTAATTAGAGTTTCCTTTACAGTCATGCAACTAGTGATAGTAATTGTTTTAATAATCTGCATATTCTACCCCTCCCCGACACGTGAACTGATTTATTATCAAAGAATGTATTTTGCATATTTGTAAAGCATAAATTATTTTTATACTACCATCTTCCTAAAAGGAAATTAGCATTTTCTTACAAGACTACATGAATAATCACAATAAGATATAGGGAAGTGGACAAAAAAAATTAAAAAAAAAAAGAAATGTAACTGTAAAGACATAAACCAGAGCTAAAGAAATAAGAAGGATTCAAAATTTTAAACCATGACATCCTATGTAGATGTTCCAGGTAGAACAAAATTTGATTCTGATCTAAGCCTTTCAGTAGCTACTGGGAAGGCAAAAACCTGATTTTTCACACAAGTTTGTTTCCCAGCCTTTCCATGTATCACTTAGACCAAACCCTTCTTTAAGCCATAGTATATTGGCAAGATCATGGGCACTGAAAACATATTCCTCGGTATGATCACTCTTCTATGATATACTAGCTGCATCACTTTGGGCAAGCGACTTAACTTCTCTGAACCTATCTCTCCACCTGTAAGGTATAAATAATGCATCTCTCTCAAAGTTCTTGCAGAGTCACTGAGATGATGTGCATTGTAGCTCCCACAGCTTCCCAGCCCCAAACGGCTACTCAACACTTGCTACAACCCATCTTCCTCATTCCTTTCTTCATTCCCTTCCTTATCTCTCCTGGTTCAGTTTGGATGAAATATAAATAGATTCACAAATACGGTTGTCCCTTGGTATCCATGGGAGATTGGTTCCAGCAACCCCATGGATACCTAAATCACAGATGCTCACATCCCTGCTATGAAATGGTGTAGTGTTTGCATATAACTTTGCACATCCTCCTGTACACTTTAAATCATCTCTAGATTACTTATAATATAATGTAAATGCTATATAAATAGCGGTTGTACTATACTGGTTTTTTATTGCTGTATTGTTATTTTTATTATTGTTTTGGATAATTTTCTATCTATAGTTGGCTGAATCCCTGGCTGCAGAACTCACAGATATAGATAACTAACTGTATTTCCATTCTTTGGATGTTACTGTTATTGCTTTTAAGAATGGAATGACAGACAGCTGGCCAACTTTTTTTTTTTTTACTTGTCAAACTAAAAGGATGGCAAGGTAGCAGGCATGAACAATGGATTTCCATTTTTACATCAATTCTGAGTGGTGAATTTTGTCTTCCTGAAACACTGAGAAGGCACACACAAGCCCATCAAGAAAAAAATACTTTATGCGTTGGTTGTCCCATCTATAAAATGGGAATAGTTATAATTAACCTATCTGCCAAATAATATTTTTATAAGAATCAAATGAGTTGGAAAATATTTAGCAAAATATAAAGACATTATACTAAAGCTCCTCTTGCACTTACTCATATGCTTCACTCAATGAAAAACTGAATTTAAAATAAGAAATGTATCTACTCCCTCACATCTTCTACTCACACTTCCCCTAACCCAAGCCAAAAAAGTTATCAACCATTCTTGAATTGAATGAGGATTTCATTTACTCATTAGGGGAGTATGCTATATTAGAGCAAGAGTAATAATTCATTCATATCTCACCATTAGCATTTTCAAAATTAGAACTAGGGGATTTATAGCAGCTTTAGGCAATGCTGAAGGTGCCCCCACAACAATAATCGATGCCTCTTAAAGCACACGCAGAGAAAAAAATAATCTGAATTATTTCAAGCTATTTCTCTTCAAATTCATGAGATATTGATACAAAAATATAAGCAGGTATTAATGTTTTAGTAAAGATTTGGTCTGGTGGGGAGAAAGCATAATTTATCTCCAGCCTGAAGGATTAATACTAGAGTTGCCACTGATTCTGCATTAATAGCTAAAAGCAAGTTTCATAAACCTCTGTGCTCCAGGTTCCTGAGGCAGGAAATGAGCACTGAACACCCTAAGGTATGTCTTTGGAAGACATACCTTGAAGTCCTCAACTCCTATAGAACATGGAGTTGCTCTGCCCACAAAACCATGCACTAGTGATTCTATCCTCTCCTATTTCCACCATTTAATACACATCTATATCACTCAAGGATTGCACTCAATTGTGAGTCTTAGATATCCCAACTGACAGCTTTTAAACACAAAGTCTGAGAGGCAGTTGCCAGTGTTGATTCATCAGATGCAGGATATAAGGGCATGATGTCTAATTATCTTGGCCTTACTTCATGATCATGTCATAACTGCCAAAGCTCCACCCATCACATCTTTCTTCCAGACAGAAAAAAAGGGAATAAAGGGTGTAGAATGAAGGCAGATGAAGTTTTCCATTGTATCAAGAAAGTGAAGGCCTTCTTAGAAATCTCAAGAAAGACTTCCTCCTCATATTTCCTTGGTCTGAACAGTATTACATGGCTACCTATAGCTTCTAGGCAGTCTGAAAATGTGAGCTTTACAACTTCCATGAAAGAAGAGCAAGAGAAAAGAGGTTGGAATGAGTATTGAGAGAGATAACACAATATCTGGCTCACACGCTCTCAGTTTATATATGACAGATCAGTGGGGCCGGGGTCATCAGAGCTGATTCTTGTGCCACTGGAAACTGGTAGTGGGTTGGACCTTTGTGGCTCTGGAAGTACCTTTGTCAGACTCAAATTAGGGCTCCTCAAAAAAACTATAATGGTAAGTCAGTAACAGAGATAATATCTTGACAGAAAACTCAGATGGATTGGTAAATAGAAGATAGATAGATATTAATAGAAAGATAGAAAGAATATAGATATTCTTTATTAAATGTAATGAAATGTTTTATTATCAAGCCAAGTTCAGGCTCCCTAAACTACCCATCCTGTCTCCACCCACCTCACCTTCCCAAACACACACAAACACACACACATACAAATATACATCAAATATACATCACATTAAGCACACAGAGGAAATAAAAGTGGAGAAATATTAAAGAGAGCCAACATACACACCCAAGTCCTTGTGAACATGTGTATATTTGGAGAAAGGGTACAAAATAGACATGGTGAAAACAATTATGAATTATAAATTTCTGCTCTAGAATGTGGAAGATACTTTGCATCTGCAGAGGGAGGAGAAAGAAGTGCCCTGTCCCAGCAGCATGGACTGTGGGCCTTGGTTCCTTTCCTGTGGCTTCTACTGCCAACCTTCCCCCTCTTCTTCCCTGCTCCAACTCACCCACCCCCATCGAAGGGAAGGGAGGCTGCCAAGGAGGTTAGGCAGAGGAGGCATGCATGCCAGGTCTTGGGGCAGAACTCAGCCTGTGTTTGCAAACACCAGGCTTGCTCTTTCCACCTCCTCAGTATCTCTCACATCAACTGACCCCATTCCCACCGGCACTGCCTGTGTTCCGGTCTGAGTCTTCTCTAGGCCAAATCATTGCAGGAGTCACCTGTTAAGTGGTCTCCCAAATCCAGTGCAGATCCATAATTCCCAGGGTCATCTTTCCCTCATTCTTCAAGAAGTATATATACTTGTGTGTGTGTGTGTGTGCATGTGTGCATTCATATAAACATGCACACATACAAATATGTACATACATTCATACACATGCATATGTATATACATGCATGCATACATATATGTGTATGCCTATAATATTGTTTATTTGTATACATACACCTGATTTTTTAAAATTGGGTAGGAACAAAAGGCCTAAAATGACCAACAAGCACAGCCTCTCCCTCCTCACATCTCCCAATCCCAGTCCCACATCCTAGAAGCAACCTCTTCAAGCTCTTTTATCTACTTCTTTAGGTAGTTGCCTCCATATTGCTAAGTAATATATTTCCAATGTTTGTTCTTAATGTATCAATTCAGCATCATCTACTTCTGCTGTGATCTTCCTTAGGCACAATTCTGATGGCAGCTCTCTGTCACGACATTTCAGCCAGTCACCAGGAGGTGCCCTTCACTTTGGAGCTTCCTGGCGAGGTACAACATTGTGGGCCTGTCTTTCTCTAGAATGAAGATCTCCGAGAGCTGCAGGGCAGCCTGGGCTAGACCTGCCATACTCAGTGTCTCCAGTGCCACAACTGGTAGCCATGCACACTTTCAGAGTGACTGCACGTGATGTTTAACTTACGTGACAAATTGGCTGGGCCGTGGGATGCCCAGATATCTGATTAAACATTATTTCTGGGTGTGTCTGTGAGGGTGTTTCCAGAAAAGATTGTCATTTGAATTAGTGGATTGAGTAAAGCAGATGGCCCTCCCCTGTGTGGTGGGCATCATCCAATCCATTGATGGCTTGAATAGGACCAAAAGGCAGAGGGAAGTTGGGTTCTCTCGCGCTCTCTCTCTCATTCTCACTCTCACTCTCTGCCTGACTGTTGAGCTGACATGGATCTTTTCCTGCCCTGAGTGCTCCTGGTCCTCAGGACTTCAGGCTCAAGACTAAATCAGCCCTCAGCTCTCAAGCCTTCAAATGACACCACCGGCTTTCACGGGTTTCCAGCTTGCAGATGGTAGATGGCAGATCATGGGACTTCTCAGCCTCTGGAACTACATGAGCTCATCCTTGTAATAAATAAATAAATATATGTACGTACGTATGTATGTATCTCCTACTGGTTCTGTTTCTCTGGTGAATCCTAATACATTTCACATGTCTGATGCCTGCAATAAATATCAAACGTGGCCCTGGTTCGGTCATAAGAAATTGCACCAGAGCTTGGTTATTATATCTGGATGACATGCAGGTGGTACAAGAGGCTTGGGAAGTTCCTTCTTAGGACTTTCCAATACCCGGTGGTCTCCATCCTCGACAGGCACCTAGAGTCATAACTGCCACACCATTAAATCGCTCACAAGGGAGGTGGGGAGCTCCAGAAGCTCTGTTCACCCACAGCCCCCAAGCTTGAAGCCATCTGGTGTTCTTTGTCGAAAATCCTTCCATTTGCATAATTCTGAGCTTAGGAAGTCATAACTTGTAGAAGGAATGTGTCAGAAGGTAGGACACCTTCAAGGTCAGGGGCCATGCCTGTCTTTTCCTGAAGCAGAACTAGCTCTGAGCCAGCTCTGGTGGATATGGAGTGAGCACAGCTGCTGTGAGGAAGTCATAAAGGTTTGTTTTCTGTCTCTGCCCCTTTAGCAGGGACCTTGTCCATTCCTCAAGAAGACAAGAATCCAGGGTTACACAGAGCTTGCTTTCCTTCTTTGTTTCCTTCATTCCTTCTTCCTTCCTTTCTTTCTTTCAAATTTATGTTTGATTTCTCATAAAAATGTTCTATAAATTAGACCTGATCTAAGCCCTAAAATATGGGAAACTCTGATCTAAACAAATAAGAAAAACCCCTAGCAGTCAAAATACACAAAACAGTTAAATACTAGTCTTTATAAAATAATTAAAATATATAGTACTTTTTGACTGTAAAATAAATCCCAATGGATTAGAAATTTGAAGCAGTTATTCAAGAATCTCCTCAGTGAGATAAGGCTTGTCTTGTTTGCAAAATGTATTAATAACTGATTGCTGTAAGAACTCCAGTCAAAAACATAAAGCCAGCAAGGTCCTCAGATAAGAGGACATTAGTTATGTTATAAAGGTAGCAGTGACAGGAAGTACATAACAGAGATATTATATACATCTTCAAGTACCAGTCAAGGAAATGGTGCCCATATGGCTGGATTTGAAAGAATATGTGTATACATGATCTGTTTAAATTTATCTTTCCTTTTGTGCTCTGAAAATTCACCATTAGACATTCAGTCTTTTGCCATACATATTGCCCACTCCCTGTATTTAACATGTAGCTATTTCTGAAAGAATTAACATATTCAATGTCTAAGAAAGCATGAGTATATAAGAGTGAGATTGAAATGGGAGTCAAGATGCAACAAAGACCCAACCCCAATGTTTACCCTGGAGTGTTTTTAATTACACTTCTTTTTTTTTTTGCAAATTAAAAGTAATTAAAATGAAATTGAGTAAAGGCTTCCATCAAACATTTTTAAAAATGGAAAGAACAATGAACATTCACAATGATATTTGATTAGCATTTTCATTACCAAGTTGCCTTTATCCTTGTCTACAAATGTCAACATCTAAACTGGGCCTATTTGGTTTTGCTTTTCCTTCATAGCTTCATGTTTTAAGCCCAGGAAATCTGGCCATTAGAAATTTATTTTTAAATGGATTAAGCGCTCTCCCAGGAGCAATCTTTAAACTTTTCCATCTATATTTTGATAAAACTTCACATGAAGTCAATAACAAATTAGAACATAAATATTTAAACAGCTCAAAGATAAAATGAGAGCTTCTCTCTTTCTTATGTTGTTAGTAATGTGCCAAATATAGAGGAATTAGGGGTCTTGGGGAATATGTCAAAAGCCTTCGCTTGTGCAAACAAGAAAAACCAAGCAAAAGGTCATGAATCCAAGAGAGGTTGGTGTCACCTTCAAGTTGATTTCATTCACTTGAGGAATCCCTAATACTCTCAAGCACCTTCCTCCTATCTTCTTCCTAGGTGTTTTGAATGCAATAGGAAGATCATTAATAATTTTTCTGTGGGCCTCTTGCCCTTAATGAAGGCATGCTATTAGAACTCTATTTTTTTTTAACATACAGGAAATTCGATTTATTTTCAAAGGAAACCTAAAGAAGAAAAGGGCTCTCCGTTTCAAAAGCAAACGGATGAAACGAGACGCAGACAGAGCATCCCCCATCAAAAGAAGCAAAGAATCAGTGAAATGAAACTAAACCAATATGCTAATATAGGCGAATATGATTTCAGAAAGTGATGAACTTAACAGATAAACCCCAGCATAAGCCACCCATTTGTTTAGAGTCACTCCAAAAAGATTGTTTACTGAGATCACCTATGCATGGAGATTGTCTATCAAGGAATGAATCTTATCTGTTCTGTATGCCTGCCGAGATAAGATCTCATGCCAGGAAGGATTTTTCTCAGGTTTTCATGGTAATTTTAAATATTTGATTGTAAATCAGAATGTTTGCTCTACCTAATGAACAAAAGCACTGGATTAGTCATAGCTGGTATTAAAAGTTGTTTTTGTTTACAGCCTGGTTTAGACTTTAATGTTCTCTGAGTACTCAAAGAACATTCTCAAATGTCATATCTGTATGACATGCAAATAGTGAGCTGGAAACCAAAAAATTAAGTCTCTGACTGCCTTTGACTCAGAGGAGCATCTCCATACTGTGCTCTATTTAATAGGCAAGTATGGGTGGACAGTCCTGGAGGCAGTGTTTTGTTCTGATTCACCTCCATTTCATTACGGATGGGAAGAGGCATTTGGTGTCATGTTATTGAAGATGTACTTTCAAAAGTGACTTAACGATGTTTTCATCTAGCTTAAGAATAATAGCACAAGAGATATTGAATGGGAAGCCCAGCCAACCTCTTTAATCTATGTCCATGGAAAGGCAGAATGACTAGAATTCACTCATTCATTCACTCATTCATTCACTCATTCATTCAACAAATATTATTTAAAGCACATACCAGGCACTGGGCTTGATGTTGCAGGTGTAACAATGAACAGGAGAAACACATTCCCTGACCACTTCCTCGCCACGCACATCTGAGCTTACATTATCCAGTTGTATGAAACTTGAGCAAAAATGAACATAAAGGCAACAGTTTTTATATCCAACCATCAGTTATTGGAAAAGTAGGGAGTTAGCACCTGCCTTACAGAAATCAGAATGTTAGCACTACTTAAGATGATGAAATAGGATCAGAAAGGTGAAAGATCTCATGTGGCTGTTTTATTGGTAACGTCAAGACTAGACCTCAGACTTTCTACTCTTCATCATGGTTTCTACACCATCCCATGGGGCCTCCCCCTCCCTGCCACCATCAAATTTGCTTCAGAGAGAAAGAGAAGGTCTAATTTTTTAATGATGGCTGCACAGCTTACATCACGATGTAGTTAATGATAAAAGCAAGACTTCAGCACATGCATACTTTAAATAACGCATTAGGCTTATCACTGATGCTATCTTTAATTATGCCAAGGCAGAGCTCCAGACGGTCTAATGGGAAATACAGATTACTTGTTAAAATTATTAACAGAGTTAATGTGCTTACATTTGTTTATGTGTACTGGAATCTGCTCAAATATTTGACTGCAATGACAATATGTATAAAAATCAATTAAAAGTCATAGAGATGAGATATTGGATTTCCAGACCTTAATAGGATTTCATCTGCACTTGCTATATTATGTTATACAATTATAATTGAGCTTCCATCAAATCACAGAATCTGTCACCTCACCAATTTATTTTCCAAGCACTAATGAAACTTATTTCCTGTTGAGAATGCTTTTAAAAGCATAACCCTGAAGAAGGGAGGTGGCTCACAGGGCAATAGGCTTCTATTTACTTAGCAAACCTAAGTAAAAACTTGGACATAAGTAAAATGAATTTGACAGCTTTAGGAGGGTCCTTAGTAGCCATTTGTTCTTATTATAAAGAACACGTAAGTGCTCTCAAAAGGAATTGTAAACAACACGTATAACTCATGCTCACTTTGAGCCCTAACATCGGATTGATTCTCTGCCTCTGTTAGGTAGTCAAGCTAGAGGCAAAATTGATATATTTTCCTCTGGAATTTTCTCTCTTTTTTTCCCAAATTGAAATCATGCATTTAATTATAAAATAAACTTCTCTGAGAGAGAACCAAGTGAGGTAGCTTTCACTTGATAAAATGTGAATTCTCATTCCAGTTTTGTTTAGAGAAGCAAAGATAGTATCTAGAAACCATGGTGTAATACAGCTATAAGATGGCAAATTCTGGAATAACAGAACAGATGATACTCTTTGGAAAGACCTAAAGCTCCTATAATAATAATCTCGTGCTCCTCACACTGGCTTGAGATAGTACAGACACGAGTGAGAGATGGACTCTTCTCCTGGGAAGTAAGGAATGGAATTCCTTAGAACTGTTTATGGACTGTCGTAGGACAGTCCTGAACTGTTTAGGACAGTAGTAAGGGGCCCTAGAGATCACGGGTTGGGAGCCTCAACAGGAAGCCCCTGCATGACAGATATGTGGCCAGATCTGCTTCAACATATCCAGGGGTGAGGAGCTCGCTTCATTGAAACAACTGCCAGACAACTGTCAGAAAGTTCTTCAGGTCTTATGCCATCTGCCTCCTGTAACTTTAACCCTACCCTCTGCAGCCACTTCTGTTCAGTTCTAGAAGCACATCCTCTGCATCTCTCTGTGCCCAACAGAGGCATCAGATGGCTGGAGCTCAGCTGCCCTTTCCTTTAGTGGCCCCAACTCATCCTCCTCACCCTGGGGTTATCAGGGAGAACAACCGGGCCTCTCCCAACTCCACGATACAAGGCATGTATTTATGGAATGCCTTTACTAGGCCCACGTTGTTGTGTCAACATGATATTTTAATAGGTGCATTCTTAGCTGGCCACTCTTTCAGAGGCAGAAATAAAATTAATCAAAACATTGTAAAAGCTATACTGAACTAAATATTTAAAAATCCCTCTCGTGCTTTCTCTTCACTCAACCTCTCCAGACTAAATATACTCGATCCCCTTAATGTTTCCTCCTAAAGAGAGTTTCCTGAGGCATCCCGGTCACCCCTCACATGCAGTCAGTTGCTAAGTCCTACTGATTGCAACTCGGAAATATCTCAGCATCCCATAGCCCCGCTCTGGTCCACACCACTGCTACACGTGTCATCTGGTGGCCACAAGAGCTTCCTCATGCCTTTTTCTCTGCCTCCATCCTTGTTCCCTTCCAATTACCATGATAGACTGTCACCAGAGTGATCTTTCTAAAATGTGAACCTCACCATGCCACATCCCTGCTGAGATCCCTCAATACCTCCCCCTACGGCTCTAGGCATGAAGTTCAAACCCTTTTTCATCTCTACCATTAACTCTTTATAATCTGATCTCACCTTAACTTCTCCTCTCTCTCCAATTTCCCCTTTGGAAATGCTAATCCTAGGCATAGAAAATGTCTTTCAATTTCTACAGCAAGCCACCCTCTATCTTGCCTGTAGGCCTTCGTCCATGCTTATGCCTGTACCTGAAACAGTGTCTCCTAAGGCTTCACCCACAAGTCTACCACCTGGCTGGCCAGGCTCCAAGTCTTGGTATAGATGGCACTTCCTCAAGGACATCTTCCCTGACCCTTAGGATGCCCATTCCTGCACTCCCATGACACACTCTGTATTTCTCCAGGCTCACTGCAATTATTTGATAATTATTTATCATATTGCCTTTCTTCCTCACTAGCACATTAGCTCTCTGAGGGCAAAGCCCATGTCATCTTTTTTACTGCTGAACTCTCAGAGCTTAGCATGTTGCTTGGCACATAGCATGGACTTAATAAATACTTAGGAGGGAGGGGGTAATAAAGGAAGGAGGAGGAAAGGCAGGCAAGGAAAGGAAGAGGGTGGGGAGGGAAGAGGAAATGTCATATGCCATTTGAAACACCACCCAGAGCTAAGGACAGTGTTCTAAACAGGATCTGCTAAGAAAAGTGAGAAAGGGATGCCAGGCAATTCTCTCTCTGGGTCTGATGCTGCTGTCCCCAGAAAACACAAAGTTCTAAGGAAGATTTAGTCATTTATTTGACAAATATTTATGAAGCACTATATTACTAAAAATTTTCATATTCATAACTACAGTTTAGAATGGTGATTTAGAACTTATTCCAGAGCCAGAATGTCTAGGTTCCAACAATAGTTCCAGCACGTACTGTGTGACATCGGGCATGTTACTTAACCTTTCTCATGTGTAAAATGTCAATAACAGCAAGGACGTTTTAGTAGTTGTGATGACTAAAGCAATTCACATATGCAAAGCCCTTGGAACTGTGCCTGCGTCATAGTAAGTGCTTTACAAGTGTTTGTTTTTAGTGCTAGAGAGCACCTCACACGGTGCCCAGCCAATAAGAGCCCTCAACAAACAGTAGAGGTTTTCTCTTGAGAAGCAGTATCATGAACTAAAAATATCAAATCAGTGCCTTTTATATGATCTGTGCTCAATAAATTATATCTACCATTATTATTATTTTATTTATGTATTATATTTATATAGTTTTCTATATATATCATAATTTATATTATAAAATCTATGTTAACATTGTTATATTATATTATTTTGTTATACTTATATATTTACTTATTTAATATGTCCAAAATAAAATCAGATCAATTTAAAATCTTTAAAACTTTATTGTGCATACAAATGAACAGTTCAAGAATGCAGAGATGTCAAACCAAAAATGACAAGAAGCTCAGCTTACAATAGTTACAGCACACTCTATAAATCATAAGAGAAAGTATTTTGACCTTTTTTGTGATGAGCTGCTATACTTTCATGTTCTTTTTAAGATAAGCAGAGCTATTTAAGTTGATTCATCTATAGGTGATTGGCTTAATTTCACTGAAGCATGCTGACACAGATGAAAAGCTTAGGTTTTGTGTTTTGCTTAAAATTAAAGCCATTATGTTAGAGATATCAAGATGACTTAAGTTTTGGCTAAGTGGCTATGGGCAGTGGGCCTTTGGGTAACAAAACTGTGGCCTTCCCTTTTATTTTATTGATTTTAAATAAAAACAAAGTGTAATTCAAATCACCGGTACTGTCTCATATACTTCTTGGAACAATTTTCTGAGACAGAATCAGCAGGTGTCATTGTTCTCATTTTATAAATGAAGAAAACTGGTCTCAAACTTGAACCACCAGGACTCTGTCACCTATAGATCCTCCAGGTTTCATTCTATGCTCCTTCCTCTCGAAGTCATGACACAGCTGACATGCTGGGCTCAACTGGCTATGTAAATACCTCACTGAATTCTCACAACCATCTTGAGATACAGGCACTGCTAGTACCATTTCACAGATACAGAAACTGAGGCAGAGCAGTTAACTACTGTCTTAGCTCAGGCTGCCATAACAAATTATCAAAGACTGAGTGGCTTAAATAACAGACATTTATTTCTCACCATTCTGGAGGCTGGGAAGTCCGAGAGCAAGGTGCCTACAGATTCAGTGCCTGGTGAGGGCTCACATCCTGGCTTGTATGCAGCCGCCTTCTCCCTGTGAGCTCACATGGCCTTTCCTGGTGCCTTCACATGGAGAGAGGGAGGGTTGTCATGACTCTTCTTATAAGGACACATGAGAGCCACATGACGGCCCCATCGTCATGATCTAATCTAAACTTAATTATTTCCTGAAGGCCTCATCCCCTAAGATCATTACATTAGGGGTTAGGGCTTCAATATATGAATTTTAAGGGGACACAAACATGTAGCCCATAGCAATAACTTTGCCCACATTGCCTTGCAGGCCAGCTACAGAGCTTGTGCTCTCAACTCCCTCACTTTACCCATGGTTTCCAGAGCCAGCTGAGTGTCGGAGTTCCTTAGGAAGCATAGGGAGCTTCTCAACTCTCAAGACTCCAATTCGGGTCCAGACTGAGATCCAGGAAAGCAATTTTACAAAGCCCTTTAGTGATCCTGAGGCAGTGATTAGGAACCACTGAGGATCCACTTCAGTGTGATGGGCCTGCTGCTGTAAGATCTCAAGTGTCCAAAGGACAGAGGACAGGGACAAGGGCAAAGCTGAAGTCAAACTCTCCCTTCTTCACCGTCTTGCCCAGAGCTGACTCAGCTACTTCCTATATCTTATTGAACTACAAATCTTTAAAGTTGAATTTTCAGCAAGAATTCAAGTGTTATCTATTGAATTTCAGCAGAGCTCAATTCCCCTGACATGCACTGTTTATTTAGGTTTAGTTTACCTTTCTCTCTCTTTTAATCTATTAGCCAAAGCATCGTTACAAAAAAAAAAAGGAACATTGCTGATAACTGCGCATGCTATTTGTCTTTCAATTTTCCCTCAAAGCCACGGATATGTGTATATGTTGGTATTGTTGAAAACATCATTATGGGCACAATTCATGGGTGTGGAAAGAATACTGGTTACCATGTTTCTATGGCGCATTTGAAATTCTGCAATGGTATTGGATACACTGTCACAGAAATTGCTCTCTGGCCTCCAATGACTTGGACGGAATCAGGATGAGGACTTTGAGATTTAATAATGCCATGGTTACAACTGTAGCTTAAACCCATAAACCACAAATGCATGTCCGACCGGAAATAAAAAGGATCTGAGCATTACATCTTCCTAAATGGATTCTTCCATAGAATAATGTTGGAGAAGAGTCTAGCCCCGAGTGCTTAACTTTGCAATTCAAAAGAGTTGTGACTTAGCTTCCCTTATATAACATGGGCAGCTTTTCATTATGTTTATTTGATGCAGTGTTATTGAGGCAATATTTCATATGAATAATTCATTTCTACTCCAACTTTATCTAGCAAAGTCAAAAGCAGAATCCTAAATTTCAACATAGATCAAACAGTTTTTCAAATAAAATGGAAATGCCTTGAGTTGCCCGCTCTCTGAATCTCCCTGTCTTGTCTATGCATTAAGCAAGCACTTACTATGAGCGGTTGGATACTGACGTTATTAAATGTTCACAGCTCTCCTTGTATTTTCTTGAGCAAAGATGAATTTTAGTGTGCCCCAGTTTTGCACTGTTTCCTCTTGTTCTTATCCAGAAATTGGGTTCTATGAGAGCAAATCAAATCCAAGTAATTTTTTTTAACATATTTTTAACTTTGGTTGTGCGTGCCTGAATTTCTGAGATGGTTGCAGCCCTGATTACCTTCTGTTCCACTGGGCAGTCTGATGAACACAGCAGGCAGGCTGCGGTGAATAAAATAGAGCAATTACGTTTGGGTGCTCAAGACTGCCAGCTGCCTGGGGATGCCTCACCATTGTGGTTATCCTCCTTTCAGATCTTACCAAGTCATGCAAGAAAGTCGCTCTTCAAAATGATTGACATCCAAAGAATTGCCCTGGCTTTATCCAACCGCAGGAGCTGCAAACAAGAGTGGAGCAGTCAGAGAGAAAAATTAAACATGGAAGGAAAAAAAGTATTCAGAACCATTGAATCATACGTAAGCACGTTTCTTTATAAAAATGGTTTTAGGTCAATGGGAGAAAAATAAAATAACTAGAAGATCTTTAAAGCCATTAAAGAAAGCTCACGTCATACATAACTGTTAGAAAGACCTCAGAGGCAATAATTTGGCCATCTTACTGCCTCTGAGAGGAATATCATTTTTCCTGGCTGGGGCAGGTGGAGAGTTGAGAAAGAGTGGGAAGGGGGTAACAGTACAAGCACAGAAGTCAGAAAAATCTAGCTTCAATTCCAAGCTGGGCCACTTACTAGCTAGGAGACTGCTATGGTTTGTATATGGCTTGTCCCCACCAAAATTCATGTTAAAATTTGATCCACACTGTAGCAGTGTTGGGAGGTGGGTCCTACTAGTGGGAGGTGTTTGGGTCATGGGGGCATATCCCTTGTGAATGGCTTAGTTCCATTCTCAAGGTAGTGAAGAGTTCTCACTCTGGGGAGACTGGATTAGTACCCCTGGGAATAAATTAGTTCCCAAGAGAGTGGGTTGTTATAAAGCCAGGATGCCCCTTGTATTTTGCCTCTTCACATGTGTCCTTCTCTGCCATGTTATGACAAGCATGAAAGCCCATGCCCTTGAACTCCCCAGCCTGTAGAATTGTGACCTAAATAAACCTCTTTTCTTTATAAACTACCCAGTCTCAGATATTCTGTTGTAGCAACACAAAATAAACTAAGGCAAGGGCCTTGGGCAACTTCCTATGCATTTCTAGATCTCTGTAATGAGAGAATAATGCTATCTTCTTTATGAGATGTTGTTGGAAAAATGTAAATATGTTTGTGAAATGTCTGGTATATAGTAGGAAATGGTAACTCTTACTCAGTAACCTGGATGAATTACTCTTCAGAATTACATAATGATGTCATAGTCTTGTCTACTATGCCCCTTGTCGGACACTACATGTTGAAGATGAATGAAAATATCCTCTCTAACAAAGCATTCCTTTAGTCGCTTGGTCTCTGAGATATATATTATTTAGCTGTCTTCTCATCAGCCAGTTCTATCCTTTGCTTTCTACAGGTGGAGCCTGCTCCCGTGATGGAGGCGTGAAATGACATATACTAATTTCCCACAACCCCTTCGAGCTAAGCACAGGCTAAAGTTGCGAGAGATTTCTGGGAAGGAATTTCTTCCCTGATGAAATAAAGAGGAATGTGAGGAGAAAACCCTTTTCTAATCTCCATCCTTTCTATCATATAAGGATATATCCTTCAAGCTGTTGCAGCCATCTTAAATCGTGAGGAAAAGAACCAAAACAGACTCCGACCTTGCTCACTAACATCGTTGAGCTACTGAACTAACCCTGAAATGACCTAGTGCCAGACTTCTTGTCATGTGAGATAATGAAGTGCTTTTGTTATTTAAACCCCTCATTATTTATAACTGAACAAGTACAGCCTTGTTTCCTTGTTTTCCCCAGCACATTAAGAGACTCTTTTTATTTTGTGTCTGAGTCATTGAGCAAGCATATGCAGATGTTATTCAACAGAGGTTCATCTTTATGAATACCACTAATTCACTTTTAGAGAGGTGGAGTAACTCATCCAATACCACGCAGCCAAGAAGCAGCAGAAAAGAACCAGAACCCAGGCCAGTCTGTCTCAAAGGCCAGTCTCTTCAGCACACTGCTAGCCAGTTTGATGGGAAATATTTTAAGCAGGTCAGTTTGCTTTTCTATTTTTCCCTTCAAATTATATTCTCAGCTGCATAATTCCACATCTCCCAAACTTTGACCTTCCTAAACAACCTCATGTTCTGAACCTTTCCCTTCTTTTTCCTCCTTCCCACCAAAATCTGCCTGCTCTGGGATCCACTTTCTCAAGAGAACAATATGATTTATAAGATTACAACTGGATAATAAGTAAAAGAAATTTCTTTTACTTGGATTCTAGTTTAGAGGATGGCTTCCATGGAAGTTCTCAATACTCTAGTGGACCAGAAGGTAAGATGGTCCTTTAACATCACAGGATCAAATATTTCCTCATGCACAAAGGGCTGGTCCTGCCAATAAGAGCTAGCTGGGATCCGGAGCATGGTTAGAATTTATTTATTACTTAAGCAGGTACTTATTAAGTACCTCACTTACTATACCAGCAGTACTCTAGGTGTTAGGAATATAGCACTAAAAAACACACACACACAAATTCTCTCCCTTCATGAAATATAAATTCTAGTTGGGGGGAGGTAATTAAGGAATAAATATTTTCACCACTTGAAAATGTTATAATGAAAAACAAAGCAGGGTAAAGAGGATAGACTGGTAGGGGTGGACTGTCTCATCAAGAGTCATGAGGACACACTATGTATAGAAGGGAAATAAATGTTAATAACATGATAATATAAAAATCATGGGAGAAGAAAAGTAGAATCAGAAAGGAGAGATTAAAGAAACTATAAGAAAGCTAATACTCTCTTCTTATAAAGTGGGAAATCAAGAAATACTGCTAAAACTTGATTGAACAAAAAAAGGGAATTTAATCATATAATTTAAAGTTTCAAAGATGATCAGTAGAAAAACAAAGATTTGAGAGAAGAAAGAGTAGGAGAAGGAATCGAGTAAGTGAGCTAAATCCTCGTTTTTCATTTCTAGGAGTCAATAGAGACTGCTAGATTGGCAAAATAGATTTTAGCTCAGATGCTCACTTTCACTGATCTTTGGTGGCTGCCTGGGGTGCTCCTGAGCAGAACTCCACAAAAAAGACCCAGCTCATTGAGGTGTGCTGTGATCGATTAGTGCTGTCTGCATGGGTGCAGAAAGGATCGATGACACCTTGTATGTCATCTCCACTTGGAACAATACTGGGCCATCTAGAAATGGAATAGCCAGGAGCAAGGCAAAAGTATTAGCAGCAGTAAGAATGAGTTATATCAGAATATAGAAAGAGAAACACAATGGTGAGCTATGATAAATTCTTTTGTCATGCTTTTTGTTTGGACTGACAACATTCTGAAATGTACAAAGGAAATAAGCTGTAGAGAAGACTGACCAAAAAAAGTTATCTTTATATCTCTAATGTACGAGTCGAATATCCTAGGTTTCAAATTCTGCCATTCCCCAAGTCTTACAGAAGAATTGAAGCAACAGAGTTTTCAAGATATGCGCCTTCCTTGGCTGGATTATATCCAGCGACTCATTTAAAGTCAGTGAAATGTATTTTGAGTATTGGAAACCTTCAGTGAAGAAAACGTATGGTTGGTCCAATAAAGCTCTCCCTGCTGTACCAATTACCTAAACAGAGGAAGCCGAGATTCCACGGTCCCAGCTGTACCATCACGCCAAATCCTGAGAACACAAACAAAGCTTGAAATCTTGTCTCTAATTAAATCATGTGGAGCCTGGTGACTTTGCTGGCCTCCTGCACAGCAGCAAACCATGTGAAATCCTGAGCAGGCTCCCTTGGTGGCTAATATCTCTAATAAAGACACAACTCCCAGCCTGTGTCTATGCTCCCAAGGACTGGCACCAAATGAAGAGGACAGGAACACTTGCAGCTATCAGAAGGGAACAGTTAGAGAGCTGTCTGCTCACTAAATGAAGCAAGAGTGAAGCTTCATATTCCTCCATCTTCCCCGACTTTTTGCAAAGAAGCACCCAGAGAGGTGGCTATTGCAAAGAGCCCTGCACTAGAGTTCTTATTCACATCCCCAGCTCTGATGCCTTTGCTGATTCATTCAACCAGTATTCTGTCCAAACCTGTGATGAATGATGGAGGACCCAGTCACCCCCACCCCAGTACTCCAGGCTCCACCAGTAGCCAGGGCACTGCACTCTACAGTGTTAATTCCAACAGGCATGGATTGCTTCCAGAGGGATAGACAGGCTGCCCCCATGCTGAGAATCTCACTGCCCATGTGGAATGATCAGAGGATCCCTGATCACATACACTTTTCCCACTTGGTCCAGAAATCCTAAAATTCTAAAATTAGAGACTCGTTCCTTTAGGTTCCTTATTAAATGCCCCTTTAGAAATGTCTTGGCACACTTAGCAGTCATTAACACCTTAGCATGACATGTTTCCAGATGAGATCCTACTGTGTGCCAAGAGCTGTGTTTGGTTGCCTTAGACTCTATAATCCTCAAAACATTCTAGCAAGGTTTAACCATTCAATATTCATACACACACACACACACACACACACACACACACACATGAAAATACACATACATATTTTTTTTCTGAGGACCTACTAAGTATAGGGCATTGTGTTCAAATGCTGAGCAGGTAAAGGATGGTTTGGTGTGCAATAGATAAAGGCAAATCACATACAGCCCTGAGCACCATCTAGTAGGAGAGATAAAATGTATACATTAAACAAATACAGTATATGGTGAATTATTGCCATGAAAAGGGTACAGAGTACTATCTTTGGGATTAAGACGTACTGTTGGAAGCTGTCCCGAACACGGGAGAGTTGGGGTACGGCTGCTGCCCAG
>VBSM01003169.1:17401393-17415270 GCA_008086735.1 Cheirogaleus medius
TTTGTTTGTCTCTTTATTTCTAATCCTCACCCCCAAACTCTAGGTGCCACACGTTGCCGGCTGGCTCCGGCAACGTACTAAGGAGCAGGAAGAGTATTCTGGGCTGGAACCTAGTCATTCATTTACCACATATTTATTGAACATGAACAGATTCACTCATGCTAGAAATTATGCTGAATCAAAGACTTTGAGGTGAGAAAGAACAGGGTATGTGTGGCATACATATGCAGGTGAGAGGTAAAGAAGGAGTATATGTGGAGATTCATAAGCAGTTCAGTTAGGATGGGAAGCATGAAAGAGAGAAATGAGATATAAAACTAGAAAGATAGAGTGGAACCAGATCATGAAAGTTTTGTATGTCACACTAGAGAGTTTAGACCTTATTCTACAGTCAATAGGGAGCCAGAGGTTTAGAGCTAGAAATTGATATAATCAGGACTCAGCTTTATAAAGACTAAATTGGCAACAATATGGAAGAAATTAAACTAAAGATAGACATGGTAGCAGGCCATCAAGGAAATTACTGAGTGCTGTAGGAGGGATAAGGGCATGATCTGGAACACTAAACAGTGGAAACAGGGAGAGGAGGATAAATGCTAGCACTACTTGTTTCTGAAATTGGCAACATGAAGTCATTAAGGCCAAGTCCTGGGTCATATTCCTACCAAGTAGATTGCACAGTGCCTGGCATAGAGTAAGCACAGTATAAATGTCAGCATGTGGATAAATGGATGAATGGGGGACAGAGAGGAATTAAAAAATGACTGATGTTTGGAGCTACATGTCCATAAACATATTTGGAACAGGTTTGAGAAACCAGACCATCGTGGATCAATGCTGTTGACTGAGGGAGATGGGAGATAAGAAAACATCTGGATTGCTGGTCTTGGCAACAGCAACAGGGGCCTGAGAGTTGGATAAGAGGACAGAAGGCAGGAAAGAAGGAACAGCAAGGAACTGTGCCGGGCTGCCTCCCAGGACAGGGTGTGCAGACTGACAGCCTGTAGTTTGGGGGCGTGGCTGACCCTATCAGGTACCCCGAAGAGGATCGGGACAAGTGCTGGAATGAGGCCCTGGTTACAAACATGGGATTTGCAGTCAGAGAAAGTTCATACAGGCCTGTGCAGGAATTCTGATTATGCCACTTACTAATCAGGTCACATCATCAGAATGTTCTGAGTCTTGATTTGCTCTTCAATAGATAGAGATAACCTTACCAAATAGAGTCACTTGGGAGATGGGACGAGATGGCAGCTGTCCACCAAAAACTCACGCTCCCCAAAAACTCACACAATATGAATTGTTACTGGGAGGAAACTCCCCAGCCAGACACTGCATTCCCCAGCTCCCCCTGTATTCAGGTGTGGCCACGTTTGGGACAATAAAATGTGAGCAGAAATGACGCATGCTGCTTCTGGCTGGGATTTTTAAGGAGCAGGTAAACCTCCTCCTCTTGCTTTTCCCCAACCAACAGGCTGCATGCAGAGAAGTCTGGGGTCATCTGGGCTCCTAGGGGATGGTGGAGCAGCACCAGGGACAAGGCCTGGGTGGCAGACCATCCTGGGGGAGAAAGCCACTCTGAGATCAGGACTTGACACCAGAGGGTCATGTGAACAAAAAATAAGCCTCTATGGAGTCCAACCACTGAAATTTTGTTTCGGCAGGAGGCCTTGTGCTAACAAATACAGCAAGGATTATAAGATAAATAACAGATAAAGCATGCAGCACTCTATCTCCTCATGGTAAGTATTCAATAAAAGTTAGCCAGAACAAAAGGAAAGAAACAAGAAAGATCTAGAACTTGTGATGATGAACAAAGACCCTGGCTCACAGCCTTCTGGGGGGCTCTGACATCTAGGGGGCCCAGCTGCTCTTTCTTTTCTTTGGTACCTGAGGCACAGGTACAGGTTTTCACCTAGTAGAAGTAGAAAGATGTTTCCTAATTTAAAGAAAGGAGCACTGTTACAGGAATGAATGAATGAATAAATAAATATATGTGGGGAAGGAAGTTCATGGGCCTCCTGAATCCCATCTTTGTACAACCTGTGAATGCACAAGTGCGCACACGCACACACACATATACAGACACATATATGCCCACCCATCTCATCTCCCCACCTCCAAGCCAGGTTAAGAACCCTTGGATTAGAATTGGGAGCTGTTGAATACCTGCTGTATCCTGGCCCTAGAGCCTACCAGTCAGGCCTCTCTCCTGTGATAGGTAGAATAATGGCCCCTCAAAAGATGTCATATCCCAGTCCCCAGGACCTGTGACTGTGTTACCTTACATAGCAAAAGGGACTTCACAGGTGTGATTAAGTCACAAATTTTGCAATGAGATTATCCAGGTGGGCCCAATGTCATCACATGGTCCTTATAAGTAAAAGTGGGAAGCAGGAGAATCAAAGTGAGAGAGAAGATGTGAGGATTGAAGCAAAGGCCAGAGAATCAGAAAGAGATAGGAAAATGCTATGCTGCTGCCTTTGAAGATGGAAGAAGGGGCCACTAGCCCAAGAATGCAGGTGGCCCACAGAAGCTAGAAAAAGTAAGGCAACAGATTTTTCCCTAGAGCCTCCAAAAGGAACTAGCCCTTCTGACAAGTTGACTTTAGCCCCACGGGACTAATTTAAGACTTCTGACTGCTAGAAATGTAAGATAACTAATGTTTCAAGCCACTAAGTGTGTGGTCATTTGTTACAGCAGCAACTGGAAACTCATACACCTCCCCAGAGCCAGCCCCCATGGCACAGCTGCTGGGTTCCTCCTTGCCTTGGCTTGCTACGCTGGCCACACAGAGATAAGAGGCCACTCTGGGCTCCCAAGCTTTAGTCCCTAGAGCTGAAAAGCAAGTCCCAGTACTGATGTACAGAGCCCCTTCCCAGCACAGCTGTCCAACCCTGGGATCCAGCCATTATCCATCACGGGCCAAATCAACCATGACAGTGCACTAGATAACTACCAGCTCTATTAAGCTGGGAAATGACTTCTCAGCAACCTAAAGGATTTCACAGTCGTCAGATTACTAATCCATTACTGGGAAGGCTTGACATTTTTTTCTTTAATTCTTCACTGGGTAGCCAATTAGGCAGAGGACATCGTCAGATAATAATATTTTTATTGCAATTTCTTTGTCTTCTAGAATTATTTCATGTGTTCAGCAATATAATGGGTGAGTTTCCAAATTCACTTCATCTTTTAAAAGATTATAATGAGCACACAGCAGCTCCTCGAGTGGAATCAGGCCCTTCTTATCTCTCTCTGTTGCTGAAACAGGGGTGTCAGGTAGGGAGGTGTTATAGGCTAGCTTGTGTCTCCCCAAAATTCATCACTGAAGTCCTAACCCCAAGTACCTTAGAATGTGACTGTACTTGGAGACAGGGTCTCTAAAGAGGTAAAGTTAAATGGAGTCATTAGGGTGGGCTATGACCCAATATGCTGATGTCCTTATAAGAAGAGATTAGGACATCAACACACACAGAGGGAGAAGACAGTAACCTAAAGTCAAGGAGAGAGGCCTCAGAAGAAACAACCTTGCTGACACCTTGATCTCAGACTTCCAGCCTCCAGAACTGTAAGAAAATAAATTTCTGTTGTTTAAGCCACCCAGTCTGTGATACTTTGTTACGGTAGCCCTAGCAAACTAACACAGGGAGATATCTTCATCAGCACTCTACAATTGCACTAAAGATTTCTCCACTAGGCGAAGAGCTGGAATTAATGAGCTAAGACCTTGTTTCTATCATAGTCACCTCTTTTATAAAAGTAGCAAATCAGTATCTTATATTTTATTCCTGCATAATCTAATTAGGTGAAGGGAATTAACATTTTTCAAGTCCCTGCTATCCACCGGTCACTGTAATAAGCTTTTCGAATCTGTTATCTCATTTAATCCTCACAAGAGGCATTGTTGTTCCTTAAACAGACAAACAAAAACACAGATGAGGAAACTAAGGCTCAAAGCAGTTAAATAACCCACCCAAGGTTACACGGATACTTTATGGTACTTATATCCAGGTCTCCATGGGTCTCAAGTTCCTACCATTCTCCAACATTTTGCAGTCGTTTCCAGACAGCTGCATGTTATCTTTGTACTGAAAGGGGTAAGAACTCCAAAGGAGATATGAAGATTAAAAGAAACCCTATTCAGTGTCCTTTGAGGGGGCCAGCTATTTCTGGGAAGGGGGTACAAAGTGGGCCAAGGACAAGAAAGAAAAAAGCATGCTTCTTTTTAATGTAGACACAGGAAACAAAACTCTGGCTGCCTACTGAGAGGGTATGCGCATCATTTCCCCTCCCTTGGTAACGCTGTTGATGCTGCTGCTGCTGCTTTGGGAGTGCGATAAACAAGTTGTAATATATTAGCACGAGCAGTTGCAGCAGCATGCTTCCATAGCCGGCAGAATTCCTGAGAAATGGCTTTTATGGCACCAATCTCCTTGGAGACCTTAAATAACAGCCTAAAATGTATGGTACAGAGATCACAGGGCTTATTACTTTAGTTTCAGCCTGGTGTTCTGCAATTTATAGTTTTCCTGATAAATTGGGATCCATTCGGCTGGTACACATTATGTAGGATGGTGAGATTGTCTCTTCTGCATTGAAGGTTTAGAAATGGGCAGATGCTTTGAGAGGGTAATAACAGTGCCAGCCCAAGCTGTGTGTGTCAGAGAGGGTTTGGCTGAGGACTTGGATTCATTTTACAAAGGAACAGGCTCCCACAGTAGGGCTGCACCGCTTCCTCCACCTCCTAATGCCTTCCAGTCTCAGATGACCTAGGCACTGACATTAGTTATCTCATGCTTCCATCAAAACCTGGCTGAGGGCAAGCAAATGTCACATATCATTCATTGTCCCTTTTTGGGGAGGTGGGAAGGGATCCTGTACTAAAATATGCAAATTAAAATTTCACTTCAGAATCCAGCAATAAAGGGAAGACTTTTTATACAGAACCTAGGAATATATCACTTTCTATTTTCCATGGATTAAGTAAAAATAAAAGCTACTTTTAGTGGCTGTGGCTTATGGCTGTTTTACATATACTTAATTAATCTGATGTTATTCAAAATCAGATTTTACAGGCCATGAACAAAGAACATTTGAGAGAAAGCTATGAGTTTGTGTTCCTGATTTTCATCCAATTAATCAGAATCTGTTAGCTTTAAAAAAACATTTTAAGAAAGAAAAGGGACAGCAATTGAATTTTGTTATTGTTGTTCCAGTTTCTTTTTTTTTAAATCAAGCTAGTATGCAGGAACAGTAACTTTCTTTCAGCTGAAAATCTGGTATAGATTTTAGCATTTGGACTTTGGAGCCCTTCCAGATCCCATCTGGCTGTTAATCTGCAAAGTATGAAGGATTTACACAAAGGGCCTCAACTCTGAAGTGTCATTAAGTTCTATTGGGTCAATAACTCCTGAAAATGAATTAAAACAACAAAGTTCAATAATTTTATAGGCATCGTTAGCCTGTTTCTTTGGAGAAAAAGAAAAGAAATGGTCTTGAGCATGAGAAATTGGAAAAATGGTTAGGAGAAAAGAGCCTCGCCCCCAATAAATTCTAGACATGCCTTTGAGCTCAGAAGCTACCCAGTTTCCTGTAGTGAGAAACGCTTTTCAGTGTATGAATGCATATTACAGCTCCCTCCTGGGTAGCCAACATTTTCCATATCGGGTCTTTCTAAGGAAAGTAAACCACTACCACCCCTTGAAGTTATTGGGCTCCTGATAAAGGAGATGGGGCAGGTGATTAAATGGATGTCACTGTTGAGAGTCACTGTATCCCAGAACCAGAGCTGGGTCTATGGAAGGCTCATGCCAAGCCAGGTACAAGGTCATGAGCATCCTCACAGGGGTTTTTATCAAACAACAAGCTAACGATTCTTGATAAATGGAAAGACAATCCAGGTTGCTTACAGTTTTAAAACTTATCACAAGATTCTCAGTGGTCTTGTCTCTTGGGAAAGATGCATTCTGGAAATGACTCTGCCTAATACAAAGGTCCTGTGTACAGTGGCCACCCGGATGGAAACGGAAGCAGGGGGAAGTTGACAAGGCAGGGGCAGATGGGGGCGGTGATTGGCCTGGACAGACTGTCCTAAATGCCAGGCAGGAAGCACTTCTCCTGGGTCCCTGCGTTCCCACAACAACCCTGCAAGGTAAGAATTGCTACTATTATTCCCATTTTACCCATGAAGAAACTGACACTTTGACAAAATGACTCATTCCAAGATCCACAAGCACTAAGTGATAGAAGCAGGGTTTGAAATCGAGGAATCTTTCTCCAGGGTGCATGTTTTAAGCACTACAGTATAGCCCTTGGTGGAGAAACCTGGGTTGATTAAGCTCGCCCACCAACCTGAGACTGAATTTGGGGAGCATAGTTCATTTGTCATTAGGGACTGCCTATAGAGTCCTTGTAATTTAAAACAAATTCAGAATCAAGACCTACTGATGTAGCCACACACAAGAAAAGACCCACTGGAAGCTCAAGCGTCTTATGGTCAACAGCCAGATGATTTACAATGGTCATTTAAACTTTGCTGTGGGACCATCAAAAGTGGAGCTGCTTCTTTAAAAACATTCTCCTCTGTGATATTTTCAGTAACCTTCCCACATCTTCCCGTCCCCAACTCCCAGTTATCCCTCAATGGCTAATCTCTTCCTCTTGTCACTGGTTCCTCGCACTCTGAACACTTCCAATTACTAGGCTGTTAACTGGAATAAAACCACCTCACAGGCCCTTTGGGGTAAGCCCGGAGAAATGGCAATCATTGCTGCAAGCAAGAGATGGCTTCACCTTAAAAGAGAACAAATCAAAACCACACAGACCTCATACCCTGATTACCTCTCAGAGGAGAGCCAGTCTTCCGTTGGAGCAAGTCTATTCCTTTTTTTCTTCTTTCTTTCTTTCAAGTAAAACTTGTAGCAGTCCTGCTTATAGAGATAGATAAGCACAGCTGGGAAAACCATTAAAATCACAACCAATTGCTTGCAGGACTGAGGATAATTCCAGCTCTCAAGATGATGTAAAATAGCCACTTCCTGAAGAAGACACAGCAAGAGGCTTTCTGTGACCAGGGGGTGAGAAGATGCAACCCATGTGCATTAGTCATGCCTGGCCTTCCATTCCATCCGTGGGGAAACCTGGGGGGAAAAGTTATACATCAAGGTCTTTGTCATTGACAGCTTACCCAGACTCAAAATTTGGATGAGGGTTGGGGGGAAGAAGACTCTTATTGCTTCCTCATGTTGGAATAGGACACCAGACACTCCCCCCAAGAAGGCTCCCCAGCCTGACATTCTTCCATCAAATGCTCCTACACTTTCCTGGGGTTTCTTTGAAGGTATCATGTGGAATGACCCTCCTAGCCTCTGGAGATAACTCTGATATGCGTTCAGATTATTTATAAATTCCTACAGCAAAGATCTAAATGGAGCACCCATGACATACCAGGCAGTAAAAGTGGGGATCAAAACACCAAAGACCTAGTCCCCACCACGGCAAGGAGCTCACAGACTGATTGGGGAGAGAGATAAATGAACAGAGTAGTATAGTAAATATAATAAGGGTCATGACAAAGCCAGGCACGGATTTCATGGGCACAAATGATGGGATGGAGGGTTAGAAAACCAGATTAGGGTTAAGAACAGGCACCTGGAGGTGAGGACTAAACTGAGTCTTAAAAGGCAAACAGAGAGTTTGGAAAGAAAGAGGTGCAGTAAACAGATGGCTCAATTACTATACCTAACTTAGATGTAACATCACCCTCTAAGAGAAAAACTAATGAAAGTCAGTATATCACAAGAATGTCTCCATAAGAGCGGTGATCTTACCTCCCTTGTTAACAATTCTACTCTAGCACTTTAGAATTGGTGCAGGGCAGGTGCCCCATAAATATCTATTCCCTGAACATGCCAAGCACACCTGGCCTCAGGACATTTGCATGTGGTGTTACTCTTGCTACCCTGAATGTTTCCACCTCCATCTGCATTGCTTACTCTCTCTCTCTTCCTTCCAATCATTCTAAATGTCTTTTCCCTAGTTGAGCTTCTCTCAGAGCACCTACCAACTATCATAGCACATGGTTGTTTGTTTATTGTCTGCCCCTCCTGCTGGAATATGAGCTCCATAAGAGTAGAAACTTTATCTTTCTTGTTCAGTTGTTATCTTCAGGAACTAAACAATACCTGGCATGTAGTAAACACTCAATAAATACTTGTTGAACAAAGGAATTCACGTGACTACTCCTTCAAAGCCAGCCTAATCCCTCCAATTCTCTGTTCATCAAACCACTCTGTAGTTTCTAATTCAATTATCTTAACATCAGGAGGATAACACTCTGAAGGGTGGGTGTTTGTTTTTGTTTTTTTTCCCAAAACGTTCATGTGAAGGCCCAGTTTTATAGATGGGTGCTAACAAACATGGAATGGTTCCCATTGTCCATAAGGTCAAGTCCAAACCTGTTGGCATGCCATACTAATAGATCTCCGTGATTGGGTTCCTGCTTTCTCCTCTGGCCTCCCTTTCTCCATTCTCCAACTTCTACATTAGACTTCAGTGCTGCAGCAAATGGCTCCATCCACTCACCAAACATTGGGAAGAACCTACGGGCCCAACACAGTAGTTCCCTGCACCTTTGCATGAGTTGTTTCCTCTTCCTTACCAACCTCCCTCTTGCTTTGCCAAGTTAATACACACGTATTCTTTAATGGGAAGATTATCGCAGCCAGGATTCAGAGAGGACCACACAGAAGAAGATCAGAGAAGACCACCAAGCAGGTTTATCTTTGGGTAACAGGGGAGCTTTCAGATCATAAAACCTATCCACAAAGAAGGGAAGGGAGACCAAAGACAGCTGCTTTATTTCATATGGTCACTTGATGTCAGGTTTTTGCCTGTGCTGTTCTTTATATCGGTCCACATCAATGTTTGAGGTGGTAAATTTATAAAAATGACTAGGATCGCATAGAGCTGGTACGTGGAGGTCTGGTCCTGGTATCCATGCTGGAGGGAATGGTGCAATCCTGAATCACACATCTCATGATCCAAGTCATTTATCATGGTGCATGAGACTAAAAGTCCATGTATTTTCAGCTCAAGAAGAAATTAGAAAATGAGTTTCCCAGATGCCCAGACATCTGCAGTGAGGGGACTCCCCAGGCCACTGGGTTCTTTGAAGTGATGGTAGTGTTTATGGTCATTGCTTCACTATGTAAAAAGGGGCAATGGCTCCATGGACAGGGAGAGCAAGTTTCTGAAGCTGGTGGCTGCTATCAAAGCCACCTTCAGAGCTAAGTTCCCCAAGGGCAGAGTCCAGAGACCTTGGCCCAGCCCTCTTGGCAAATGCTTTACGACAGGAAGGACTGAAATTTCTCCTGGATGCCTGGTCTTTCCCTGATGTTCTGGTAGCCATGAGGGCACAGGCACAGGCGGACAGCCCTGGTCTTTGCCTGTGTGTGTGTCTGTGAGTGTGCATGTGTCTCAGGAATCAAGCTTTACACACTGGCCCTGCTACCCTCGTATTCCCCCCACTTCCCCATCTCTTCAAGCATCCCCCATGTCTCCCTGTCTACCCACTGGAATTTGGGAGGGGTCCTTCCTCAAGCTTTCTTCTCAAGGAGGAGCCAAGAAAGGGAGCAGGATGTGTGGGTGAGTGTCTCAGACTGCCACATCACGTGCAATGGCTCACAATTCAATAAACACCAGATGGGTTGAACAAATAATAATAATGTTAATAATAACAATGGGTTATAGCAATTTAACTCTATACATTTCACACAAAACAGTGAATAGATAAGCATTTTATAAAAACTTGATTGACATAAAATAACAGCAAGATATCATCTTTCATTCGTGAGATGGGAAAAATGCATAAAATTCAGATGATATCAAGCCTTGGCAAGGAGGTACAGAAGGGAGTACTCTTGTACCTGCTCCTAGAAGTACTGGAACCTCCTTGGAGGGGAGTTGGTTCAGCAGTCTCGCCTCTTGGCATATATCCTAGAGAGATACACACGTGCCCAAGAAGTGTGAGGGTGCTCGTGGTAGCATTTTTTGTCATAGCAGAACACTGGAAAAGATCTAAATGTCCATATATGCAGGAATAGCTAATACATTCTGACATATCCATACTATGGGATGCTACAGAGTCATTGAAAAGCAGGGGATATATCTATTTGTACTATGGGAATAGATTGCTCATGTAAACTCCACGAGCTCAGGGGTTTTGATCTTTTTTTCTGTTAGTTATCCAGTGCATTCCCAGTAATTTGGAACAGTGCCTGGCACCTAGTAGACACCCAATAAATATTTGTTGAATACATGGAAGGTAAGTAAAAAGCCTGTTACAGAATATATATAGAATACTTTTATAGTGATAATTTTTATTAAAAACAGAAAAACAATAGTTTGAATTTTCTATGAATGCATATATGTGTGCTAAGGCTTAGAAAAGGATCTGGAAGGGTACAAATAAACACAATTCCCTGGGAGCAAGTAGAGAGGGTCAATAGGGACTTTAGCTTTAATGATAATGTTTTAATTCTTATGAGGAAAATATTCACATATTAATTGGCTAATAAAAAATTAATTTAACATTTTTTAAAATGCATGATTAAAACTGTGGTGCTTGCTTTTGAGGGGAAGTAAAACAATTAGTCCAGTGCTCCTTAATTTTCCCTTGTCTGAAAATGGGATGAGTTCTAAGACTTGAAGATAGAACCCAGTCTGTACTGCAGAAAAATTGGGGTCTAGGAGAGTAGAGTTAGGAAAGCCATTGCTGGGCTAGAATGGTGTTCATGGAAATTGGGATGAATAAATAGGTCCCAGATATTTTACCCAGGAAAAAAATAAAGGCCAAACTCTCAAAGGGATAAAGAAGAGAGATGGATGATAAAGGACCCAATGCAAGGATGACTAGCATTGTCAAGTTACCAGCAGATGAACTATTTGGGATAAAGAGCTTACTTTGAGGGGAGACAATTAGCTTGATTTTGGAAAATCTGGGCTTGGAGCAATTGTGCGATGTCCAATTGAAATCTCTGGTGGGCAGGGGATATTTGTAGAAAGAGCATGGGTGATGACTATTTGGAAGTTGTTTGCATAAAGGAGATAATAGAGCAATGGAAATTTGAATGAGTTCTCCATTTGGGAGAGTATGAGGACTAAATAGGAGGTGGCAAGTAGCTAATCTACAGCCACCCCAGTTAGAGGAATGCCCAGGTAATGTGCTTGTCTGTCAGTACTTCTGCCATGTCACTCAAAAGTAATATAAATGACTGAACTTGGACCAATGTGAGTCAACAGGAAGCATCTATTAACAAATCCATTAACAAGAGTCCTGTTTGTATCACTGTTGTCAATTGCAATCAATTGACTGGACAAAGATGTCCTTAATTGGTAACTCATCCCTGCCTGTAAGAGTTACAGTTTGTGTGAAATGCACCAATCTTGTATTTCCTGGAAGGGGCCTTTTTCCCTTTATGTAATATAAGACTAGGTATTGTACTGTACCACCAAGGAGGATTATCCACTGAGGAACACCAAATTGCTGCTTCTGTGCCATAATTTCAGGATGAGGAGTCCTCAAAAGTAGCATCAGATTGATGCCCTGAACTCTACTGAAAGGCTAGGTCCCTTCTGCTTAAGACTCTGCTCTCAGTTAAAATGCACACAACCCCCATGGTGATGGCACCTTGGAAAGTACACTAACTTAAGAGTCAATTAAACTGAGAGTCAAATCCCAATTTTACCACTTGAGCTCTTTGAACTTGCCTAAGTCTCTTTTTGCACATCTGTAAATTGGGGTGATAATGTCTATCTCACAGAATTGTTATGAGAAATTTTTTAAATGTTGTATGTAGATCACATGATCCATGATAGCCCCAGAATAAATACCAGTACCACTTTCCCCTGACTACTCTCTGAGGGAACAAAAGCAGACAATTTCTGAAAGATAGGGATGAAAGAGACACATCTCATCTACCACATAAATTTGCTTCCCCATAGAACTCCACACTACTCTAAAGATGGGTTTGCTGACAACTGAACTTTGATGAGGTAGGTGTATGCTCATTTGGATCTTGTATATAACCAAAATTTATTCTGTATTTTAAAAAAATCAACCTACCTGACATTAAGAAAGGAATACATAAACTGAGCAGCATCGTAAATCTTGTTCCCAGAATCCTATGTATGAGAAGAGAACAAAACAAAAGTGGAAGAGTTCCTTCCTGGAAGAGGACACTCCCACAGCATCTACCATTTCACATTTGAACACTAACCCACTCAGCTTCTCCTCTTGCTCTCTGTGATGGGGCTACTTAGGGCATGTGTTGGAAGCAGAGAGGATTTAGGAAGATAAGAGGAGTGGCAAGAATGGTGATTCAAGTGGAGCCAGGAACCCAGAGCCTGCTGCCTCACTGCACCTGCACCGTGCCAGAGCACCTGGCTGCAGGGTAGAACAGTTCAGCCATCAGTATGTTCCATCCACATGAGGCCAGAGGCTTCGGTAGTTGCCTGAACTTTTCATGCTGTGTTTGCGTGCTTGGCTGTCAGATGGACCCAGTCATTCCAGAGAGTTGGAAATAAATTAAAGATGGGGGGAAAAAAGGATGTCCTTCTCATGTATCTTTCCCAATATCCCCTGGCCAGAAAGTGAAACACACATCCTAGTCACCCACACACTTTTTTCAGAACCATTGTAAGCAATCCTCCCAGCCTTCCTTAAATTATATGTAGCCAAATACATGGTGATATTTAAGTAAATTTTGATGATTACATAAAGGTTAAGAGAATGGGTTCTGGAGCAGCCTAAATTCCACAGTCCAATCCTCACTGTGCCCTTTATTAGCTGTGTAACATTAAGTATATTATTAATACTTAGTTTCTCTGTGCCTCAGTTTCTTCATCTGTAAAATGGTAAATGGATAATATTAGTACCTACTTTATTATTAGTATCTACATCATAGGTTTATTTTGAGGACTAAATAAGTGAATAGACATATAGCTCTTAGAACAGTAGATTCTACTAACACAAAACATATCACTCATTTAGAGCCCAGTAACATTAGTTATTATTATTGTTGTTATTAACACAAGTTTAATATCATGAGATTGTGAGGCATCACAAGAGACCATCTAATCCCTGTACTCTGAGTATTTTTCAACTTTATTTCTCATCAATTATTCCACGATCTCACTTAATTCCAAGATTTAATCCTTATTTTTAAGATATTCTTGAGTGTGTATATATATATATATTATTTAAAGATGGATTTTAGTAATAAAGCATAGCACAGTGACTATGTGTCTCAGATTTTCTTAGACAACACAATTTTATTCTTTTTTTCATGAAAGGACTTGATTGGCTAAATGCATAGCTAAGTTGGATTTAATTGTGTATCATTGCAAGATTTCTAAATATATAATTTTACAAATCAAGCACAAATCTTTTACTGCTGACTTTTCATCTGAAAATGATTATAATGAGTATATATAATTCTAAAAGAATAGGTTCTAATGATTTCCATGTTGGTAACAACACATCTAAGAATTACAAAAATTGTGGTGAGGACTTTTGACCTAGCGATTCACTTTGTTGCTAAGGAAAATGGTTTGCACCTTGGTCAACAGAGTGCTTTACTCAGGGAGTAAGCAATTAGAGTGCAACCTTTCTGATTCACCCTAATGACCACAGGACTCAAGGAACACATGATCTACTGACTTGCTTATTAGTGAGAATGTGAAAAGATGAGATGAAAAACAAATAGGCTATTTTTATATATACACTTTTAAATTGACAAATAACATTTTGTGTTTTTTTTGGTTTTTTTATTTCCTCTTATTATGGGGGTACAAGTATTGTTAGGGATACATAT
>VBSM01003169.1:17415370-17448453 GCA_008086735.1 Cheirogaleus medius
CAGATTCCTGGATTCATACAACCTCCCTAAGTTCACCCAGGAGGTAACAGAATTGTTGAACGGAACATTTTGTGTTTTTATAGTATACAACATGATGTTTTGGAATATATATATATGTATATATATATATGTATATATAAATACACACATATATATAGTAGAATGATTAAATCTAGCTAATTAACAAATGCATTCTCTCACATGGTTATGGTTTTTGTGGTGATAGTATATAACATCCACTCTCTTTACATTTTCAATAATACAATATATCATCAGCTATAGTCACCTTGCTATACAACAGATCTCTCAAAATTTATTCATCCATCCTAACTACTTAACCTTTGACCAAGACTTTCTCATCCCCTGCAACCACCCCAGCTTCTAATAACCACCATCATACTCTCTACTTTTATGTAATCAACTTTTTTTAATTTCAGCATATTATGGGGGTACAAATGTTTAGGTGAAGTGTGTTGCCTTTCTCCCCCTTCCCCCTGGAGTCAGAGCTTCAAGTGTGTCCATCCCCCAGATGGTGCACATCTCACTCATTATTTATGTAAATACCCATCCCCTCCTCCCCACTCTCATCTGCCCGATGCCCGATAAATGTTATTCCTATATATCCATTTAGGTGTTGATCAGTTAAAACCAATTTGATGGTGAGTACATGTGGTGCCTATTTTTCCATTCTTGGGATACTTCACTTAGTAGAATGGGTTCCAGCTCTATCCAGGATAATACAAGAGGTGCTATATCACCCATTGTTTCTTATAGCTGAATAGTGCTCCATGGTATACATATACCACATTTTATTAATCCACTCATGGATTGATGGGCACTTGGGTTGTTTCCACATCTTTGCAATTGTGAATTGTGCTGCTATAAACATTCGAGTGCAGATGTATTTTTTATAGAGTGTCTTTTTTTCTTCTGGGTAGATGCCCAGTAATGGGATTGCTGGATTAAATGGTATATCTACTTGTATTGCTTTAAAGAATCTCCATATTGCTTTCCACAAATGTTGTACCAGTTTGCAGTCCCACCAAGAGTGTAGGAGTGTTCCTATCTCTCTGCATCCACGCCAACATTTATTGTTTTGGGACTTTTTGATAAAGGCCATTCTCACTGGAGATAAGTGATATCTCACTGTGGTTTTGATTTGCATTTCCCTGATGATTAGAGATGTTGAGCATTTTTTCATACGCTTGTTGGCCATTATTCTGTCTTCTTTTGAAAAATTTCTGTTCATTTTCACATATGAGTGAGATCATATAGTACTTATCTTTCTGTGCCTGGTTTATTTCACTTAACATAATGTCCTCCAGGCACATCCACATTGTTGCAATTGGCAGGATTTCGTTCTTTTTATGGCTGAATAGTATTCCATTGTGTTTATATACCATATTTTTTCTTTATCCATTTATCCACTGATGGACACTTAAGTTGGTTTCATGTCTTGGCTATCAGGAATAGTGCTACAATAAACATCACAGACAAAATATATAAGGAACTCAAATAACTCAATAGCAAAAATAAAAAAAAACAAAACTTGATTTTAAAAATAAGCAAAAGACCTGAGTAGACATTTCTCAAAAGAAGACATACAAATGGCCAACCGGTATAGGAAAAAATGTTCAAGATCATTAATCATCAGGAAAATGCAAATCAAAACCACAATGAGATACCACCTTATCACGCTTAGAATGACTACTATCAAAAGACAAAAAATAACATGTGTTGGCAAGGATGTGGAGAAAAGGAAACCTGTTTACGCTGGTGGTGGGAATGTGAACTAGTTCAGCCATTATGGAAAACAGTATGGAGGTTCTTTAAAAAATTAAAAGAACTAACTACCATATGACTCAGCAATCCCACTACTGGGTATATATCCAAAGGAAATGAAATCAGTATGTCAAAGAGATATCTGCAAACAGGCTATTTTATATATTAAAAATATAAGAAGTACATCTCAGTGTTATTTATACATGTTTATTTTCCAATTTAGTATATTCGTGCTAAAGGCATTCAGGAATCCAAAGCCTCTTTAAAACAACATAGATTTTTTTCATCCTTGCTATTAATTAGAGTGTGGAAGGGTTCACAGAAGGAGATTTAATTGGCTGTATCTCAACAGAAAAATACTAGAAGAAACCGCTCCTTAGATTTTGAATGAGAAGACACAGAATCTTCATTCCTGGCTCTGCAAAGGACCAGCTGTATAGCTTTGGGCAAAGTGCACACTCATCTTTATGACTGGACTGAAATACTCACTGAGCTCTTTTAGTACCTAGCACTGATTTTAAGAGTGCTCCATTTTGTTAAAAAAAAAAACAGCCTGGTACTGGGTACAGGTGTTTCAAAAGAATTATTCTTTTGACATTTTACCTTTGTCTTCAAGATTTAATAGAGATTGCTTAATTGTTTTACCTTGTTTAAACTGTACCTTTCTCCCAAAAGCTCCTATCTGGGTAGAGCAAAAGAGACCATGGCCCCCACCAGCACATAGAGATTCTCACTGTCCATCCAGGGACTGGGAATTTCCCATAGTAAACCTATGCCTTTATAGTCCATCCAATTCAGCTAATGCATAAATAACTCCAACTTGGAAGTCTCCAGTGGGGGATACAAAGGTAGTTTTATTCTCAAAAACCAAAAGTCTCACGGAAAAGAAAGATAGATAGTTTTGGAGAAGAAAGATAGATAGCTTTATAAATATTTCTCCCTCAAGGCGCATTATGTTAAATTCTATTAGAGAGATACAAGGAATTCTGGGAGTTTGAAAAAGATAGTCATTCTAAGGCACTCTGGGGAAACCCTGTGAAAAAATTGTGATTTGGCCTAGGTTCCAAAACTGGGTTGGATTTAGACAAGCCAGAATGTCAGGGAGGCCATTCCATGGGAAAAGTCATTATTATAATATAAAAAAGCAGATTCAGAAAAGGGAGTTAGGTGTACTGGGTAGAATTATGACCCCTAGAAAATATGTCCAAGTCCTAACCTCTGGTACCTGTGAATGAGAACTTCAGAAATAGAGTCTGTAGAGATGCAAGAGTCTGTAGAGATCTCAAGATGAGATCATTCTGGGTTTAGAGTGGAGCCTAAATCCAAAGACAGATATCTTTTGATGGAAAAAGAGAAGTCACACAGGGACACAGAGAAGGTGGCCATGTGCAGACAGAGGCAGAGATGGGAATGATGCTGCCATAAGCTAAGGGATGTTAGGAGCTGCCCAAAGCTGAAAGAGGCAAGAAAGGACTCTCCTCCATAGCCCTCAGAGGAAATGTAGCCCTGCCAGCAACTTGACTTTGGATTGACAGTCTCAGAATTGTGAAAGAATAAATTTCTGCTGTCTTATGCCATGCATGCGGTGATTTGTTGTGGTCACCTCAGAGAACTCATGGATGAGGTATTTTCAGGAATAGAACAGGAGGGGCCCACCTGGCTCTCTCTGAAATGATGCTTATTAGAGGGGTGGAGACTGAGGGCAGAAGGGCAAGATAATAGTAAAGGGATAGGATTTCAAAGACAATTGGTGTCACAGACTCTCTGACTAGGAATGGAGAAACACAAAGACATCTGAGGCATAACAGTAAGAGCATCAAGACTGACTCACTCAAGTTGTGTGTGACGCAGACGTGCAGGGGAAGCGACTAGAGACAGGAAACCTTGCAAATGTTCAAAGAAAAGTAGCAAGAGACGAAATCAAAGCCATGGAGATGGGGTGAGACTGGGTAGATGTTGGACTGAGGAGATTTGATTAGATGGATGGGTTAGGGAGCAGAAGAGAAACATCCAAGTGAGTCTTGTGGAAACTCCAGCCATAAGGATTCATACAAAGGAAGACAGTTAATGAGAGCAAGAATTCATCAGAGAAGGAGAAAGAGAACCAGTGACATACCAAAGGAGGTTGGGAATTTGAGTAGAAGGCAGTGTCTAATGATACAAACAGCTCAAACAGGCTCAACAAAAGGAGCATGGTGATTAGGTTGTTTCTGATCTATCTATCTTTCTTTCTTTCTTTCTTTCTTTCTTTCTTTCTTTCCCTCCCTCCCTCCCTCCCTTCCTTCCTTCCTTCCTTCCTTCCTTCCTTTTTTTTTGAGACAGAGTCTTGCTCTGTTGCCCAGGCTAGAGTGCCATGGCATCAGCCTAGCTCACAGCAACTTCAAACTCCTGGGCTGGAACGATCCTCCTGCCTCAGCCTCCTGAATAGCTGGGACTACAGTCATGCATCATCATGCCCAGCTAATTTTTCTATTTTTAGTAGAGACAGGGTTTCACTCTTGCTCAGGCTGGTCTCTAACTCCTAAGCTCAAGCAATCCTTCCTCCTTGACCTTCCAGAGTGCTAAGATTACAGGCATGAGCCACCACGCCTGGCTAGTTTCTGATGATTTTTGAGAGCCCACTAACCATGGAATACCAGAAAGGTAATATAAATTATAAGGGTGCAAAAAAGGAAATGAATGTATCAAGTACAGTATACCCCTTCAAGTTTATTTTTGATAAAAGTGAATAAAGTGTAAGATATAACTTGAAGTGAAGCAGTGTGAAGAAAATGTTCTTTAGATTTCAACCAGGCTTCAGCATGTTAACCTACTGTCTCCAGAGAGCCCCTGCTAACCTGCAAATGATATGGGAACCACTAATTCAACAGCGAAGATTCGTTTGCCAAATGAGCTTAAAAAGGTGCTATCATTCAGGAAGAATGCCTGGGGACTGGAATATTGCATGACTCTGTGTTTACTCTATGCTTTAGTCGGGCGTACAGCTGATGGTCCTAACAGAGATGGGGGACGGGAAGGAGGTAGCTGGAACCCATGAGAAAACTAGAGGGGGGAAGCAGGGATGGGCTAGGGCAAAACAAATGCATCGAATGACAACTTTGCCTGTTTTGCTGTTCTGCCAAGGGACAGACTTTGGCTTGCAGGTCCTCTAGTCACTTGGTGATTTGTTCTGGTAATTATCTAGCAAGTATCCTCCAAAGAGAATTCAAGGAATGGGTAATAATCCGAAAGTACACATTGCCTCTGATTTCTGGGCCTTTTCATATACTCAAGAGTATTTTTCAAGAGTTTTTGAGAAGGGGCCAGACAATTGCTGCCAGTCCAAGATGTTGTGCAAAGATCTTCACAGAGCATCAGAGACAGGATTTCTAAGTAGAAGAGACCAGAGGTCACCCAGCCTATGCTCTGCATGGTGCAGGTCATTAGCCCACATGTATTCCATAGCACAAGTCCTCAGCCTCTCATTCTCTCCTGCTTTTCCTCATTCTCTCCTGCTTTTGACCACCCTAAATATCATGGCCTATAAGGTACAATTTTCCTGATAGCAGAGAGTCTTCAGAAATATCATTTGCACTTACAGAGAAACATAAATAAGGTTAGAAAATCAGGATGCCTGAAAGACACCTCAGCCTTTCCTCCTCCCATCGCAGTGACTCTGCCTAAACCCTCAAAGACTTGGAAGAACTTACTATAGCTTTAAAATCTTTTCTTCAAAATTACATAGCCATATTTACTAGCTGAGGATTACATGGAAGATGGAGGTATGAAAAAAATAGATGGCTTCCATTCTGTAGAAGATCAGGTAATTCACAATAATGGTTGACTTGGTTATTGTACAGTTTGAATTGAGAGCATAATTTGAACTACCTAAGAACTCTGGGCTTTCATAGGATATAGGAGATGCCTCAATTTCCTGAGAGCCTCAGTGCAAAAGACATTAGGGTCAACAGTGAAGGTCTTGTGACAATAAGGTTAAGATCTGAACAAAGAAGGGAAATAAATATTTACCCTAACTTCAGAAGTCACTGACTCGACAAATATTTACTGACTTCTAATAGACACTTGGCTAGAAAGGCAAGGAACTTATTATGGGTTAGGAAGGAGCCAAAATATTCAGCTCTTATTACACCCATGAATTGTTTTTAATGTGACACCATGTTCCCCAAACATGGAAAGAATTTTCATCAAGTTTCATAAGTGGTGAAGTGTGAGGGCAGTGACAGAGGCTATGGAGCAGATGGTGGCAATGGCCCAACTGTGCCATAATTATGAATTGCCTGGAGTGCCTGGAGATGAGGAAGAGTTCTGTATCCCTCAGCAGTAGGAGCCTCCATTAGAAGAGCAGAGCCTGGGACTTACAGGGGAATAGACCTTGAGTCCTTGTCAATGAGAACTCTGGTTGACTGGTTGCCCAGTTGCCCGAAGCCTGAGTCCTGCATGGATGGTATGATGGATAGCTCTCACTTTTCCCATACAGTATTTCTTCTCCTTTCTTTTGTTAACAGAACCTCTATTTCCTCTAGAAAAGCCATTCCACATGACTCAAGTGAGGCTACCAGAGGCTTAAACTTTCAAAATGTCCATCTCCCAGGTTCCCATGACCAGACTTGGCCGCTATGATCAGAGTCCTTAAATGGACTTTTCTATCACAGCCCTCTTTATACTAGACTAAAGAAAGAGCTTGTCCTCAAGGTAAAGAGAAATATGGAGCTATTAGGACATTGTTGGAGCACTTGGATCCAGCCTTACCTGAAGCTGGCCAGATCTATCCCTGGACTTTTTCATTACTTGAGGCTTGGCTGCTTTGAATTGGGTTTCTGTTATTTGCAACTGCACAAAGCCTATTTATTAATAATACAAAAGAGAGCATGCTCCAGGTATACTCCTAAACCAGTCTTGATGAAAAATAATTAAAAAGTAGTAGGAAACTGAAGTTGTAGAGTCCCATCTCCAAGCCAGCAAACTGGTAAGCCTTTTGAAAGAAGCTCTGCTTGATGCATAGCTGAAACTGATCCACTACCAGCAACTCTGCTCAGTATCAAACTCTTCTATTTATTTTTATGATTTTAATGGCATGTATTAGAATTTGTTCCAACTAAAAAAGTTACATATTTTTATCACAGAAAATTCTGAAAAACATATATTCCCACCACCCAGAGAGAAACAGCATTAAACACTCTAACTTGCTTTTAGCCTTTTTAATGTTAAGTTTTTCAATTACTCTTCCCCTGTCCTTTTAATTATATATAACATGAACATTTTCTCAGGTCAACTAATATTTTTATGCATCATAATTTTAATGAATGATCATATTCAATGAAACAGATGTTCTCTAATTCATTTATCCAGAACCCTATTGCCAAAACTTTAGATTATTTCCAATTTTGTGCTAGTATACATAACATTATAAGCATTACAAACTTTTACATAAATCTTCATTCTTAAGATAGATTCCTGGAAGCATAATTGCTTGTCAAAGGGTATGATGTTTCCAAGGCTTTTGATAAATAGCAGTGAGCTTTTTAAAAGACACCCAAAGAAGTTCTCTCTTTGCCCTTTTTGTAACAGTGTGAAAAAAAGATTCACTACCAAGCTGCATTTCTGACAGAGGAATTTTGGAGTATGTATTAGTTTCCTATTACTATAATACCAAGTTGCCACCAACCTGGTGGTTTATAGCACCCAGTTATTATCACAGTTCTCTAGGTCAGAAGTCCAGCAGGCATGGCTGTGTACTCAGCTTAGGATCTCACGAGGATAAAATCAAGGTGTCAGTTGACCTGGTCTCCTATCTGGAAGCTCTAGGAGAGAATTCCAGGCTTATTCCAGGCTCTTCTGGGTTGTTAGAACAATTTATTTCCTTTTCACGGTTTCCATATGATCCCCCCCATCCGCAAACCAACAACTGTGGGTCGAGTTGTTCTCATACTTGGAATGTCTCTGACATCTCCCTCTACCACATGTCTCTGACTCCAGCGCAGAAAGTTCTCTGTCTTTAAGAGCTCATGAGATTAAATTGGGCCCATGCAGATTATCCAGTATAATCTCCCTATTTTAAGGTCCACAACCTCAATTACATCCACAAAGTCCCTTCAGCCATGTAATGCAATGTATTCACAGGTTCCAGGAATTAGTGTGGACACTTTTAGCGTGGTCATCCTGCCTACCAAAGGATAGACTCATAAAACTGCATTAAATAACTCTACCATATACGGTCACCTGACTAACCATCTTTCATCCCAAAGCAATGTTTGGAGAGAGTAGTCCAGTCTTTTCAAGCATGGTGTCAGGAATTGTTCTCTTCATACCTACTGCTTGCACCCCTGCATATTCCCAATTGGTCAAAAGGATTGTCTCATAAATCTCTCGTTGCTAGGAAACAGTGTTTCCTGTTTCCTGGGGGGGGAGGCAGACTTCCCTTCAGATTTATATGCAATGCTGTACCATTGTAACAAACTACATTGTGTCATGTACTTAGGCTGTTGCCAGTCAAAACAGAAAGCAAAAATTCAAGTGAGTTTATATACAAATATAGGCCCATGCATGGTACCTGTGCCCCAACACATGTATAGGTGTCTATATACATTTAAATGTTTCTGCAGCCTACTAAATTGATTTTATTTTCTGCTTGATTGTAACTCATTTATTCCTTATTAGTTTTCTGCAAAGATTTTCCTCTCTATGGCTAATTTCGAAGAAAATAGTGTGAGAGTTTTCAGCAAAAGCAGTTTCCATGGTTACACTGAAGTCTTACTAAAAATAGTCCATGATGTAATCAGCAAAACTTTCGCTACTAAAGTAACTAGACAAAATGGATCTGCATTACTGTATGAAGTTTGTTCTGTCATTCAAGCTGTGTCTATGACACATAAAGAGAATAGCCTGTGAATTATTTTTATTGCCCCGAGATTCCAGCTCCTCAAACACTACTGTGGGCAGCTCACAAGCTGTTCCAGTTCTGGAATTATTTCTAATGTTGTGTGAAAGAGAGAGAGATGAGGAGGAAAGGAGAGAAGGGAAAGAAGGGAGATAAGTACTTACTTCATCTTGAGATAAATACTATACGTGCTGTGTTCTTCCTTTTTCCCCATGGTATAGCTCCCTTTTCCCAAACAGATCTTTTAAATTCACTGTCATGTTGCACGATAGAAGGAAAAGGTGTTACTCTGATTTGATTAGTTTACACCCTCTAAGTTCTGCAGCTAGCTACCCACTCCATCATCCTCACTTGGTCTTGTGGGCTTTCTTCTCTTGAGTGATTGATTCAAGGCTTTGTACCAGAGGAACTAAAAGGGGGGGGGCCCACTCATTTTATTATTTCTTTTCCATTATTTCTGCTCGCTGTCTTGTATATAATGATAGAAGAGTGCAGGCACCTGAGATTAAAACAGCTTCCCTTTTGCGTTCAGAGTTCTTTGTCCTCATCGTGTTTGAACTGTCACTGGGCACAGCTGGGTCTCTATTTCCAATATCCTTTTTCCACACTTCATATAATTAGAAAAGAGAATCAAGAATGGCAGTTCCACCTGCTTCCAAGGCCATTTCCCTTCTGAATGATTGAAGCTGGAAGTCAATGGAGCGGCCACATGGGTCCTCATTCCCCTGTTGAGGACCACACTCACTGTCGTCTTCTGTAGGACCACAGAGCCAACTCCAACCCTGAGAGTACCTGTTTGTTATTTCTGCCACTTTGTCATCCTCTATGCTATTCCTTCTCTTCTGTTCCTGTGGTTGTTCAAGGCGGGGTACTCATCAAAACAAAATTCAATCCCCAAACCAATTCTTTTTACTTTGTCTCCATCTAGAAAAGCCTTAGAAATATTCTTGGTTGTCTTTTGAAGCCAAAATAGCAGTGCTTGTTTCTTGTCAGTTTGGGGACTCAGCAGGTCCCTCTCAAAAGAACACCATCACTTTATTTAGAGTCACAGTACTGGAGAAAGAAGGCTGGAAATGTTTTTTAAAACACCATGGCTATCACATATGTTGGCAATTTCTTAAATGTGTTTCTATATCAGGAACATTATTCACCATTGTAGGGCCAGAGCAATTTAAAAATCTATAGATTATTGCTGACCTGAACTAACTTGACAGTGTTCCTTTAAAAATGCTGTCTTCTTAAGCATCTGGCTTTAGAAGGACACTTGGAGCTGACGTTTTTAAATGGCTTTTTATGACACACCTTTAAGATTCATTTGTTTCTCATTACCTTCTATGGAACATTAACTCCCAAATATAGTCTCAGAGATGGTACCGTACCTGGCGCAGGAACTCTCAAAGTGGTACACACAAGCAGTATAATTCAAACATAAAGCACATCCGGTGAGGACGAGATGTGGTGAGTTGAATGTATTAAGTTCCTACAGTTTTATTTATTTATTTAGCTACTTGGATAGAGACATTCAGTAAAGTGTTCTCATCTGAAGCCTAATTATAGAAATCCATTTTAAAGAAAGATGGAGGAGAGAGGAGAAAAGATAAATGAGGACTGAAGGCCAATGTTACACAGTGGTAGTAGTCCAGGTGTTCCAGGTGGGTGGATCAGAAGATAGAAAGAGCTGCTTCCTACAGGAGATGTTTATATTGAGAGCAGGTGTTCGGTAGAGAAGTCCCAAAACAGGCATTGTGCCAGATATTTTTACCAAGTTACCGAATCTCTCCAAATATACTCTGCATCCTCCCCTATCCTGCTCCCTGCCTGGGAGGGTACCATATCCAGATGGTGTGGACCATATCAGTGGGCTCCTGCATCCTCTGACTTCTGGTTGGGTTAGACAATAGGGCTCCCCGACAAGAGATGTGGGGCGTGGGACTAGAAGGAGAGTGAGGCCAAGATAATTATTTCCCTCATTTCTTAACTGTGTGGTTTTCTTGGGCTACAACCAATCATTAATTGCTTTTTCTCTTGATCTCTTCATATCTGGGGGTCTTACCAGAGTCATGGCTAATAGACCTGGGTTATTTCACTATCTCTTGTGGTCCCCACCCCTTCATGAATTAAAAAAAAAAAGAAAAACAGGAAAAATAAAATAAAGAACCTCCTCAAATTATTTTGTGTATCATCTGTTTCTTTTTTGTACTGTAATACCAGTAACTTGAGCAAATAAACAAACCCTTGATTATCTAAGTTTTAGTGGATGTCTTTTATGAAAGTGGAATATTAAAAAATCAACCTGCTTCAGAGAAAGAAGTTATATGGGAGGATCTAAAAGTGATCTTGAACTTGAAAGAGGGACGCTGTCAGTAACTAAGAGCAGCTGGAAATAAGCAGACAGGAAGAGGAGAGGGTAAAAATCAGTAGGATTCATTGGCACTGGGTATGAAATATATAGAATTGGTTAAAGCACAAAGAAAGAAGAGTGAGGATATGTGGATGTCTAAAAATATTATTTCATGAGGGATTTATTATTGTCAATATTAAGCCAAATTACTCACATTACAGTCTTTTTTGGAGACAGATATTCCCAACATGTTATTCTTTAAAAATAAGTTCAATACTTTTGGACACTATGATGTAGTGTTGTTTGTCCTGATGTTGATGATGGTAATAAATGCCATAACTGTAATCCCAGCTGCCAGCCACTGAGCTCTTACTCTGCTCAGGATACTGGGCTTAGCTGTATGCACTCCTTTTTCCTCACAACAGTCCTTAGAAATGGGCACTGCTGTTGTCTCCATGGTCAAGGAAGTGAAGTTGAGAAAGGCTGCAGGCTCTGGCATGGAAGTGGAGAGCCAGAGGAAGACACACGCTGTGCTAACCTGTATTACCTTAACGACCACAAAGCTTAGAGGGTCCTCAGTACCAACACCCAGCAGACAGTTCACTTTCCCACTCTCCAGTGCTGACTCCTAGCTTCCATGGATAAACTTCCATAAGCTGATCATTTCCAAAGTTTTACATCTGGGCCTGACCTTTTCCTCAAATTCCAGTCTCAGATATCCAACTGCCTTCAAAACATCTCCACTTGGATCTCTAATAGATGAATCCAATGTGTCCAAAATTTCTCTTTATTTCATCACTCTCCAAAATCTACTCCTTCCCAATATTTACCATCTCTATGTCAGAATTTAGGCTTATTTACCCAGTTGTTCAAGCTGAAAACATAAGACATGTTCTTGGTCTCTCTCTTTCCTCTGTACAGCCCATAGCAAGTCCTGTCTTGAATCCAGTATCTCACCACCTCCATGATTACCATGATAGTTCAGGACATCACTACACTTTGTTTAAGAGCCTATTGACTGGTCTTCCTGATTTCATTCTTACATTCTCAAAGGCATTTAACCATATGCCAGGCAGAGTGACCTTTTCAAAATGTAAATCAGGTCAATTATTCCTTTGATCAAAACGTATCTATCTCCCAGAATAGGGTCCGATTAGGCCCTGGAGGACCTGACTGCTGCTGCCTCGCTGTCCTCATCTCTCACCAATTTCTGCCCCATTCACTTCATTCTACACATGCTGACTATATTGCTGTTTCTCCAAAATGCCAATCTTTCTCACACCGTGGTTTTTGAACTTGCCATTCCTTCTGCCTAGAATGCTCATCTCTGAGATCCCTCACTTCATGTAAGTTTTTGCTCAACAGTTGTCTTCTTAGACTGGCCGCCTAACCACTATCAAAAATCAGCACACATTCCCTGGCCACATTACTGTACACCCTCTCTCCTTATTTTCCTTATCTTTAGGATATTTTCTACAACCTGACATTTTGTCGCAGATACATTTGTCGGTTTATTGTTCATCTCCTCCACTGAAATGTAAGCTCCATGTGTGTAGGGACCCAGTGGGTTAAGAAAGTTCTCTGCTATATCCCCAGAACCTAGGACCATGCTTCAACCATAGAGGCACTCATAAGTATTTGCTTAATTGATTAAAAAAAGGAAGGAAGGAAGGGAAGGAGGGAAGGAGAGCGGAACTCTGGAGTCTACTATGGGCGGCAGAGAAATTGCCCCTCAAAGATATCCACATTCTATTCCCTGGATCCTGTGAATATGTTACATTCGGAATCAAGGTTGCAAATAAAATGACCTTAAAATAGGGAGCCTATCCTGGATTATCCAGGAGGGCCCAATGTAATCACAAAAGTACTTAACACTGGAAGAGGGAGGCAAAAAAGGACGTCAAAGTGATGTGATAACGATGAAGGAAAAGGACCAGAACAACCGTTGTTTGCTTTGAAGATGGAAGAAGAAATGGCCCAAGGAATGTGGGTGGCCTCTAGATGCTACAAAAGATAAGGACGCAGATTCTCCCTAAAGCCTCCAGAAGGAAATACAACCCTTGATTTTAGCCAGTAAGACCCATGTTGGACTTCTAACTTTCAGAACTGTAAAGATAAAAATTTGTATTTTTTCCAGCCACTTAGTTTGTAATAACTTGTTACAGCAGCAATAGGAAACAAATACACTTTATACTCTTATGTTCTAGTCTATACCACCTCTCTTGACTTCCCCCATTACTCTGTTAGTGATTTGGGGATATTCATTTGTCAATATAATTGCATAATTATATTCTTCTCTTTCCCAGCACACATAAGGCACAGCCTCCATCTCCTGCCTTTATGTTAGCTAGTAAACATTACAACCATATTTTTTCATCAAAAATAGGACATCAAAATAAAAAATGTATTTATGTTTCCTAGATAAGTGACTTTGGGCAAGTTACTTAGCCTCTCTATGCTTCAGTTTCCTCACTTGTGAAATATATAAGAATAGCTGTTTCCCAGACACTAAGTAGATAAAAAATACTCAATAAATATTAGATCCTATTATTATCAATGCATCCAATAGGAGAGAATACTGAAGGCAAGCCTGTTCCAACAAAAAAACCAAGAAGCATAGACTCTACACTGTTAAGCCATGTTGCCACAAAATTCTATTCTTTTCAGAAATGGTTATAAGCATATTTGCAGGTGATAGCTTTCTCATGCTTTCAAAAATGATTTAATCTGTCACCCAATTGAAGATTTAAGTTTGACACTACTCAATATGAGCAAAGGTATTAGGGAAATGGGCACTCTCACACTATTTTAGCCTGAATGTTAGATTTAAGCCAACTAACCTTTTATCTTACTTTTGCTTTTCTGTATTGCTTAAATTTTGTACAATACGTATAAATCATGTTTAACATTAAAATTAAAAAACTGTTTTTATTTTGAACAAAACCAAACCAATTTAGCTTCAAAGATAACGATTTAGTAATTATCTCTTAGCCTTCTCTGGAGTGTATTTGTTGCAGAAAAAATAAAACCATGACACATTCAATGTTCTTGTCCTCAACTCAGATCAAGGACTAGTACTTTGAATTTTCAAGAAGTGCGTACACACACACACACACACACACACAAATAAAACCTGACCACCATAGGCTGAGAATATGTATGGAGAAATAATAAAATCTACTGTATTTTTCCCACACAGAATAAGGTTGATATGAAACTTAGTAAAGTGGTTCTTTCTTGAGTGATACAAAGAGCCCATGGGCTACAATGTTGCAATTTTTAAAAGACAGAAATTAAAAACAAGCTAGACATTTGTTTCAATTGTTTGAATGAATGAACTCTCCTCTTTTGAGTAAACAAAATTCATTGACATGTATTATGAGGATATGCAGATTCTACAGCTGCTTCCCACATTTCAAATTTGACACTGGATGGTGCTCATGACAGATTTCTGATGAGTTCTTCCAACTTTTGGAAATTAAAAAATCACCTTCCGTGGCTATTCTAATATCATTAGGGAGGACAGAACTAAGGGCATTGAATTGATCAGCAGGAGTTTTTTAATTTTTTTAAAACACTGACCCTATTCTACTAGAGTTATTATTTTATTCACTCATTTATTCATTCATTCAATAGTAATTTGCAGGCCAAACACTGTGCTAGATGCTGGCAATGTATTCCAGTGGGCATTCAGGATTCCTCACCCTTCATGTAAAAATGGAAAGAAAGAATTAAAACCTAAATTTCCCTGGAAACCTGTTGGAAAAGACTAGTGAAAATTCACAATCCACATTCTTTATTCTTCATATTCTGTCGACTTCATTAGGAAGAAAGGAGATGAAACCCATACAAGTCTTCCAAAAATGACATTATGGATATCTGACAAAATGCAGTAAAAAGAGACCAAGGCAGGCATTTTGTCCATTTATTAATCATTTCTTCTTTCAACAAAATTTCCTTGAGAATTTACTTTGTGTTATGTACTTTTCTAGGTGGTAGGGATATAGGAGTGAACAAACAGATAACATGCCCATTCTACCAAAGCTTAATATTCTGAGGAATAGCATTAACTACAGTTGGCCCTCCGTATCCATGGGTTATGCATCCATGGTTTCAAGCAACCTGAATTGAAAATATCTTTTAAATTGTGTCTGTACTGACCATATATAGATGTTTTACCTTGTAATTATTCCCTAAACAATACAGTATAATAACTCTTTACATGGTACCTACATTGCATTAGGTATGAATTATCTAGAGATGTGCATAGGTTAGATTAAAATATTTTATATTTGATATCAGGGACTTGACAGTTCAAGGGTTTTGGTATCTTTTGGGCGGGGGCTTGTCCTGGAACCAATCCCTGGTGGATATTTACATTTAGGAAGATTAAATACTAACATTTAGTAAGAGAGTCAAAAATTTAGGAAAATATTTCTCTGAGTGCCCTCCCCCACTCCATTTTTGCCTGTTGAAATATTGCCCTTTCATCAACACTCAGCTCAAATGCCAACTTGACCATTTTCCCTCCTCTATGTCTTCTTTGTATCTTGCTAATTACAAGTTCTTTATGTTTTATGTGTATTCCTTATGCTTTAAGCCCATTATAGATTACAAATCCCTTGTTATCTTCATCTCCTAACACAGCCCCTATTTCATAGCATGGCCTCAATAAATTCTCCTTCAATTAAGCATATGTAAATGAATGGATAAATAAATATCAAAATGATTAAGCATTTATAAAAGGAAAATTAGATTAACACTCCTCCAGTACTTAAATAAAATTATTTTTATGATAGAAGTTTCAATCTGCTTTCTATATAATAATATTGGTGTCAATTATATTTGAGGATTCTGCCAAATGCAACAGAGTCAAAACTAAACTTTTTCCTTTGTTTCCAAAACCTGTTTGTCCTTTTGTTTTCCTTATATCATTTAATGGCACTGATAGCTTCTGGGTTGCTCAAGTCAGAAACTTCAGTCCTTGGTTCATCAAGCTCTTTTTTATTTTTTACCTCTCCAGTTCTCACCAAATCCTTTTTATTCTCCCTCATCAATACTGATTCCATTACTTAGCTCTTTCTCTTCCTCCTGGTCTCCATTGTCACCACCTTAGCAAGCCTAAATTATCTTTTGCTTGAACTATTGAAGTAGCTTCCAATAATCTCCCAACCAACATTCTTTACCATCTTCAATTTCAACTGGAGTTGTCTTTCAAAACACACATTTTAGGTCATTCTCTTATAAAAATCTTCAATGACTCTCAAATCACATTGTGAGAAGGTATTTCATTGAGAAAGTATCCTATGGCTAAATATAATTGGGGGTGACATTGGCTTAAATACATTTAAACAGGTTTCTTTGCTGCAAGCCTTCTCAGAGACCTTGATACCCTACTCTGTGCGATAAGTCTCTAAGAGGAAGCAAGCATTTCCCAAAATTCTTGATTCAAGACTAAGGAAAACTGAGGTGGATATCGCAGGGTGTAGCAACCCCCTTTTCTACTTTTCTCTAAAATAGAAGTTAGAAAAATAAAAATACCCATTTCCTAGACATCCTGGCTGCCAGGTGTGTCCAAGTGACAACTCTGGTCAATATCATGTAGATAGAAGTCCTAGAGAGCACTTCCCTTTTACCTGTTTCCCATGTTCCTCTTCCTGCATGCAATAAAGTAATGCTAGAGGAACAGCAGCCACCACACACTTCTACTAAGGATGGGCGAGCAGGAAGATGGGAAGAGTCTGTCTCCCTAATGACATCATTGATTCATGAACCAACCCTGAACTTCCCATAAGAAAAGTAAACTCCTTTATCATCTAAGCTACTACTTGCAGCTGAATGCAATCCTAATGAATACAAACATCTCACAGACACTGAGTACAGCTTAGGAAATGAAACACAAAACAAAGTTTAGATTTCTAAGCATAGCGTACAACCTGCTGTTTCCCATCCATCTCCCTTGCTTCAGACACTTCAAGGACATTAATATTCCCAAGTCTCTCTATGGCTTTATGTATATCATATAATGTATATGTTGCTTACCAGGTCTGTCCACTATGGGCACCAGAATCTTGACTGCAGTCATTAGCCGTGTTCTTCTGGTTTAAGGGTCTCTCCGCAATAACACCTGTAAGTATTGTTTATTGAACTAACTATAGCCATGTCTGCTGTTGGTGGTGACTCTGCTGATCAGCTCACGTTTGGGAACTTCAGTGAATACATCTTTCCTTTCCTGTTTACTCTGAACACTACACCAGCTACAACAGTAGAAAAATACCTTCTATTCCCTAGTGAGTGAGAAGTTTTGCTGCCCACCCACATTCTGTGGAGATAGACCCTTCTGGTGTTGTTCTGCCATTGCTCCCACAGACACAATCTCTGTGCTGCACCATCAAACCACCCCACTGTCGGTAGAGGCCTAGATTTGGCTTTACAGTCATTTTGTACCCATTAGCTTTCTCCCTCAGTCTGACCTGCCCTTTTCCTCATCCACTGCGTAAATAACTCCTCATTCTGGAAAAAAATTAAAATGAGCTGAAATTTCCCTCCCTTGTGAAGCCTTTCCCACAACATCCAGAGTTTTTTTTCTTGAGCCTATTTCCTCCCATAGCATGTTGAACATACCTCTGTTGAAGCACTGATCACAAGGTAATGTGATTTTCTATTGATATGACTCTCCATCCTAATAATCTATAAATTCTTTAAGAAAAGGCATCACATCACCTTTATATTGAAACCCCACCATCCTATGCAGTGCTTACTATATGCCAGATGTTCAATAAATGTTTAATCAATGAATGAATAAATGATTCAACCAATAAATGATACGTAGTTGATAATAATATGGTACTTGCCAAGGCTTCAATTTGGCCAAGGGTGAATTCTTGCCCTTGCCAAGATTGTGTTAGTGACCAAAAAGACTACTGAAAGGATAGAACCCAATTCTAACCTAACTACATAGTCATAGCTTTATCATTATATATTAGGCAACACATTATTTTTATGAAATGTCTATAATACGTATGAATTATAGCATAATATTATAAAGATATAAAAATTTGCACCTGCCTGAAAGAACATGTAAGTTATAAGATGAAATATAATTTATAAATGTTAAATGTCATTGATAAAAAAATGCTCCAAAAGATAACAGTACAAGTAAAATCACATCTCTTTCATGGTTGCAAATAATCATTTGAGTTAACCCGTCATACAAGCAGGAAGGTCAATATTTTTCTATCAAGGTGTCCCTGCCAATTGTCCAGGAATCCCCCAGAGCTTCTCTAAAGGTAACTAACTCAGCCTTTTCCAGGTGCACAGAGGACTCTGCAGGTCACCATCACCCCATGCCACTGCTTCTCACCACCACATGGTATTGATGTTCATGCTTATCCTTACACAGTCCCACAGTCTACAGGCTTGTGTCAGTTCTACGTGAGGCCATGGCCAGTTTCTATGGTCCCACCCACTAAGTGTTCTAAGGGTGGAATGCTAGCGGACAGCTTTTTCAGTTCACATAATTCCCACTTCCTAGAGCACAAGTCAACACAAGAGCATCTAAATCCATCTCTTCACCCACCTACCCCAAGGAGATGAGGCCAGCACCATCCCTACACCTAAAACCATCTCTGTATCTCACAAAGGATGAAGCCCCTTCCTTGGCACTCAAAATACAAAAAGTCTCTTTACGCTCTTCTTTCCTGATCATTCAGGCTACCTTTCCTATATAACTCTGCCAAGAGAAGCTATCAGTGTTTCTAAGATGCCCAAAGCTATCTTTCTGAGAAAGCTAAATTTAGTAAATACAATATGATGTTCAGCTCTTGCATAGTCTGGGCCTGTATTGAGAGCTCCCAATCACACTGGGGTTCTAGTATGAGAGCAGCTAGCAGCCCTACCCTAACAGCAAATGAAGGAGAACTAGGTGTGAGTGTTGACAGCGTGCCTTTCATGGGCTACTTCTGGCATAATAGTGAATGGCCTAATGCCTAGTTGTCCCAGCTGTGACCTCACACGGGAAACTTTTTTATACTGTCAGATGCTCTTGTGGCTCCTGCCTGACCCATGTCCAGTTTATGTGTACCTGACCATCTCTCTGATGCTGGGACCCCAACCTTGTGTCCTCTCTGGAGTCCTTTGGAAAACCCAGTCTGAGGCAGCTCCTGGTTCTTCAGATGAAAAGCACAAATTCAATATACCACCACCATAGGGAATATATTCAAAGATTTAATACTTAAAGATCCTGAGCAGGGAGAGTGCAGTGAGTCAGGAGGGTAGTCCTCCATCCCTGGGTTGCATGAGGCAGGAAGGAGGGGGATGGGGTAGGTCAACTACCTGTATATTTAAGGGAATAAGGTCATTTTAAGTTCACAGGCAAGTACCTGAAGGGTCCTTTAAAAGGAAAAGTGGGAAGCCCAGTCTGCTACATAGGAAAAATGCCTCTAAGTTCTTATCGCTGGCAACTGGCTTGAGCCATTTGTGTGTAGTGCAGAACTGGAAACTGTATCCAGAGTGACTGAGCCCTGCTTCTGGTATGAGAACATTAAACTTGTATTCAAAATGGATGCTGAGGCAACATAAAATTATAAGAATTCACTACAGGCTCCTAACAGGAAACTTCTATAGCTAAAGAAGAGGTAGGAGAGGTGCAGAGGGTGGTCACATATTTAATCTCAGGCATGACCTGGGAAAGGTAAGGCATCCAGCTACATAAGAAAGAACATCAGGCCTTGGAGGCAGCTGAGTTTATTTCCACGGGGGATAGGAGAAAGAAGCATATCAAGAGATGGTATCCAGGCCAAGCAGAGATGAGTTTTTCTTTGCAACAGCACAGTGTACCTAAGTGTGCCCACATGAAGCAACATGTTAACTTTGGGCAACATTCCTGGCTAATTGTGCTTTAACAACTATGCATCTTTGGAAAGATGAAGTCAAGCTCATTGTTTAAAAAAAAACACTGACTAATATTCTCATCAGCATCTAGTTTTCCCTGCTCAAATCTGATTTAAATTGTCTAGAAACAGAGATTGTGCAATGAGATATTGATATATGTCATTATATGTGATTTACTTGTCAGGCACTTTTGCTTGAAAAATAGAATCTTTTCAAATAGTAAGATACAGGATGGACTTGCTAATATTTTACCCCCTGATAAACATTGATAATTTCACTATCTACAAATAGAGTCTTCAAGAAAGATGCCCTTGGGTGACTGAAATCTCTCTGTATGAAATTCTATTTACTGGCTGAAGAGTCTTAAAAATGATCCTATTTTTTAAGTCTCTCTTAGGTGAGCCATCACCCAGAAGCTATAGGCTGTGAATGGGGGATCTTTTTCCTTCTTCTGATAATGCTCTTTGCAGTTGGCAAGGTGTGTTGTGCCTAAGGGAGCCTTTTTCCTACAAATCTTCACAACATAGTTCCAGAACCAAAAATAAAAATTAAGACACATGTCCAATCTCTTTCTCTGTCTATATCTTTTTTTCTTCTCATTCTCTCCTTCATTTATTTTCTTCAATAATCTTATTAAGATCTTTATCCCTTCAAGTCCATGAACTCCCAAAATCCTATAGACATTTTCTGTGGAAGCAAGAAAGAGGAAAGTTTTAATATTGGTACTTATAGAGCTAATTTTAACAAAACTAAAAGGCCTCAGCATACACTAGGAAATCTCCAGATGGACTGTATTCTCCTTGAGCGCTATGGCTATATTTGTAGTACACTTTTCTTTGCTGTCCCCAAACCATTTCCCCACTGTTGGCACTGATTTCTTTATCTGGTAAGGTTCTTTGGTTGCAATAAACAAAAGCCAACTCTGCTACCTTTAAGCAAAAAGGATTCTACTTGAAAGCTAGGGAGCAACTCCTGGATGCAGGACATGCTTTGAAAAAGTCAGAAACCAGAGTAATTCTGGAAGCCTAGTTCAAGCACCTAAGAACTAACTCCTCGGGCCACTGTCACTAGGAATGAATCAGCATTTAGAGCTTTTTGCTATTTTGCTCAGGATTCAAATTCCAGAGAGAGAACATATAATTGCCTGTGCTTTGGCTTGTGCCCAATCTTTATAAAAGAAATCAAGAAGCCTTGATTAGCAATACCTCCACACTATATCCAAAAAGTAAATTGTAGTTAATCAAAATAAAAAGGGCTGCGGTTATTACAAAAAAGGAAAACAGATGCTGAGGTACAAAAATGGGGGGAGAAAGGTTAATGACACATGCTCTGAATGCTTCTCAAGAGGATTTACTGTGTCATACTTCTCTGGCATTCCCCAGAGGACAAGTCACAAAGTGAGCGCCGAACAGAGTCATTTAATACTCAATGTACACTTTGTTGATTGGTCCCTGTCACCAATACCTCCATGAGGTGGGGACTGTATCTTTTATGTATTATGATATCCTCAATGCCTAGCAGAGTATCTAGAACAGTGAGCCCTTAATAAATATTTTGAAAACAACAAATAAATTTTAAAAAAGCTATCTCAAGTATTTAGATGATTTCCCTTCCTTCCTCTTAGCCCATTTTTCACCTTTCTCTATCCATTTTTCTCATTTGTTCTTTTTGTTGTTATTGTTGTTGTTGTTTTTAGCTTTAGCCTGGGGCCAGTTGTTAGATCGGAGATGTAAACCCTCTTAAGTGTCCAAATTTTAGGAAAAGGAAATCCAGAAGGCCAAAGAGATTTGCATGAATACCATGTTGGTGGCAGTATGGATTATTTGATCAAATTTCCTATCATCTGAGCGAGAGAGTCTGGCATAATACATTTTTTTAAAAAATCAGCTTTGCTCTTAGCAATTCACCACAGGCAGACCACATTCTCCATATGCTTATAACAATCCCAGGATGCCGGAAAGCTGCTTATTATAGGAGATAGTAACTTGGAAAACTTCTTTTATTGGAGAAACCCCAAACCAGAAACGCCATATAGATCTGAAATCTGAATTTGGCCTTTAATGTAGCCCAACTTGCTACATTAGAGAGAGAGAGAGAAATTATTATGTTCTTGATAGTTCATTGAGTAGTTCAAATTTTAATTATATTTTCTTATTTGGAAAGATACATATTCTCAAGGAATGTTCCTCTGTATAGCTGTTGGCCTTCCAGCCACAATGAGCCTAACCAGCCTTTTGTACAAGCCATAGAATTCTGTGGACCATCACTACCACTTGATGTGGCCTCTGTGTTTTGACAATGCAACTTCTATTATGTCTAGACTTACTAACCCATGAGGTGGAATCTTAGGCAGAAAGGTATAGAGAAAGCTTCATTAGAGAGTCTAAGCTTTTGTCTTTCTTCTTTTAAAGAAAAAAATATGTTTGCCAGATAATATAGGCCTTAGGTGTCTTTGCAATTTTACTGTGTGATGGATTTGGTAAATAAGTCATGGAAGGAAAGGGTGAAAAATTTAACAACTCCAAAAGACAAAGCACTAGACGATATCAGAACTTCTGAAGTTTTAATGTGAACACAAGACACTTAGAGATTTTGTTAAAAAATGCAGACTCTGATCTTGTGGAGCTGGCCAGTAAGGCTGCATGTCTAACAAGCTCACATGTGGCACATCTGCTACTGGTCCAAAGACCTCAATTTGAGTAGCAAGAACATGGATAATGAGTTCTGATCCACCCAAAGCATTATAAATTGATCTGCTTAGAACCTTTTCCTTTTTCACTAAAACTTTTGACACATGCTACTTGCACACCCCAATTTTCTTTCAGACTTCAGACTGTGAAAATTAGCAGATAAAAAAAATTCTTGTTCAATCTATCATCTCCACACTTTTTTTGTTCCCAAGTTTCCACATCCCACCCTCCTTTTGCATGAGCTATGAACCTACCCTTACATAATTCTCATTTGCCTCACACCTCAAATTTAATATGAATTTGCAATTCATCATGAAAGTGTAGTAATACTTTATTCTTTTCATGATTTCTTTCCTCATAGAATTCTCTTCACTTCTTATAAGGATAAAGGGCACTCTCACATATACATAGGGTATTATTTAAACTATTTCCTCTATTAACAAGAAAAAAATGAATGCAGGAGCAGTCAGTGTGCCCCAACAAGAAGAGCCATGATGGTTAATTTTATTATTTTTAAATTTCAACCTATATCCACTGAGGGCAATAGAATCTATGCTTAACTTTCAGTTCTCCCATCTTTTACAACTCACTATTATGCAGCGGCACTTTTTCATCTCTGTTCAGAAATGGAGATGGCATTCTACCCACCAGTGAACTTCTTTCCACAATGCAAAGGAGTCATTTCAAAGAGGCTCATTAGCTCCTGCCAGGTTTTATGCTAAAGTTGGGCTGAGACATAAAAAAAAAAAACTCTCCCCGAGCTGCTGGCTGATCAGCCTACAGCAAGTCCTGGGAGATTTCCCAGAGTCTTCCTGGGACCAGAATAGTCAAGTTCATGGCTCCTCCTGCCCTCTCTCCCAGAGTGGATTGATGGCATGCTGCTTTTTTCCTCTCCAAAGATGATGTTTGTCACCAGACAGAGGGATCAGAATTGTAATCCTTCTTAGATTCTGTTGAATTGGAGTTTACTGCTTTGACCTTTACAACGATACATATTTTTTGAATGACTGCATGTTCCCTTTCTTCAGGGGATTTGAAGCGATGGGGGCCAAGGAGCTGCTGTGGAGGGGAGGGATGCTGGAGGAGAAATCTAGAGTGATGGTGATGTGGTTTTTCACCGTCTAGACCAGAGATTTGTACTCCCATGACTGAAGGTATCCTGTGGCTATACAGATTAACATTGCAGAGGTTAAATGGCAAGCCTGAAGTGCATGTAGCAAAAAACTATGGAATTTTTCAAGTCCAACCAATACTGAATAGAGGCCAATGATATCATCCATAATGGCTATCCGGCACACCATGTATGCCCAGACGATTTTTCTCTGTTTTATCCTCTCTGCCCTAACAATCACACTGGGCTCCTCCAAATGCTGGGATAAGACATGATTTCACCAGCTAAGAAACCATCCAATGCCAGCAGAGGTTCAACAGGAGGTAGACACACTGGCCATAGATGCTTTTGTCACTATGACTGGGTAACATAAGCCAAGCTAGAGAACATAAAGCCACAACATGACACTTCTAATTGCATTCTCTTCTCATACTCCTTGATTTTTCAGATCTGACCTTGCAAGGAAAAACATCCCAATTCTGAGTCTAGAAGTTTTTGTTAGGTCCACTCTGTGCCTATCACTTTCCTGGGTCCAGAGAGGTCTAATAGGCTCCAGAGCCAGGTGGCCTGGGGGTTCACAGATCTACCTTAGCACATGATCTTGGGCAACTACTATACTGGGTTCAGTAATTTTGTTAATTCACCCTTCCATTAAAAAGAGAAAATGATTTTATACCTCACAGGGTGGTGTGAGGATTAAAGGATTTGATAGATAGATAGGTAGATAGGCAGGTAGATATAGATCTTAGAATACTAACATGAGCTATTATTATTATGAACGTTACATTTAATTCTTACAACATTAAAGTTAGACTTTGTTGTACCCATTTTACATATGAGGAAACTGAGCCTCAGAGAGATTGAAGGGAATTGCATTAACTCTTTCAAGCCATTTGATGTCCCAGAGGAAGTCCTCCAAAAGGAATAAAGGACTTTGCAACAGTGCCAGATTTGCTGAATATTCCAGAACCCTGGACTAGATAGTGTTCTGTAAAACTATCCTGTTGGGTACATGCATCTTTGGCTACTCACTAAGGCTTGGTTAGTTTGAGGGATATAGCAAGTTAAAGGGAATTCTTCTGCCCAGACTGTCACCTACGTATCTTGATATCTAGTCCCATGTCTTCTAGTTGTCAAAATCTCCCAGGGAGAAGTTACTCAGGGAAACAATAAAATGTGTAACCAGAATAAGATTCAGTCCAACTGGACTTTGTTTTTTGTGTTTGCTTATTTTCCTTACCTTGCTCAGCATCAACTCAGAGAGTAAATACCCGCTTGACTAAAGATTCTCATACTTGTAAAATAAATCTGAAATTGCAAAATAAGTCTTGGGTGGATAGTAATATAACTAAGCCTGTAGAAACCTGAAAAAGTTAGGAAGGGGAGATGCATTATTTATGACTAAAAAGTTCTTGTTGGAATGTTGGCAACAAAGTGAGAAATAAGGTTAGAAATGAGGGATCAGCTTCAAGGCTTGGGGTAATGGAATAGCACTGGGCTGGGAGTCCGTAGTCTAGCTCCTTTCTTTACTCAACAGATAATCATTGAGCTCCTGCTCTCTGGAACCCTGTGCTAGGAGCATATTGAGAGTAAAGAAGTGAATAAGACACTGCCCCACTCTCCTTGAGGTGGGGGAGCTGTCAGCCACATAACTGTTAGAAAATAGGGTCCTACCCTCCCAGTTCATCTCCCAGTTCCAGCCCACTATTTCTCAATTCTTCTCTAAGCTTTAACCACACAAAGAGAACCATGTGTTCTACTCCATGATTCAGTTCAGCACATAGCAATAACTTTGGCATGGCTTGGGCTGGGCTGCTGGTTTTGTCATTCAGTAGCTGTATTACTTTGGGCAACCTGCTTAAACTCACTGAATTTCAGCTTCCTTATCTGAAAAGTGGGGTTTATAACACTTACTTCTTCAGAAGATTCTTAGGAGTATCAAAAATGGTTTGTGTGAAGAACTTAGGATAGTATCTGGTATATACTAAAAGGTCAACACATGGTACACTTATTAATATACCCCCTGTAGCCAGGCTTTTGAGTTACTAACAATAACCAAACCAGTAATATGTATTGCAAGAAACACTCAGTCCATCTTAAGGAAATGGAGTTATTTGAAGGATACAGCTGCACCCATCTCGGTGCCCAAGCCAATCCTAAGCTCACACAAGTAGCTTGTTACACAAACAGCAGCATGCAGGGCGGTGACAAGCTCTGAGCCTTGGTCATTCTGCCTAGCTTTGAATCCCTGCTGCTGCACTCACCAGCTGGGGGACCTTGAACACATCGCAAACCATCTCTCTGTCTGAGTTTCCTCCACTGTAAGATAAGATTAATCCTTATGTGCAATGAGGATAAAGTGACAACATGCAAAGAGCTTATTGCCCAGCACCCAGCACAGAGTACAGGCACTCCAATAAATGTTAACTGGGTCACATTTTACAAAGTTTTGTTGCATGGGATAATACTTGCTTGGAAGTGAAAAGAGTTACAACACGGAAGTATAAACCAAGTGCCCTTCAGAGTCAAAGGTGGCAATGATTACGTGTGGGTGCAAAAACCAGAAAGGCTCAGTCATTTCTCCTTTCCTGCTTTAGCCCCATCACTTGTGGATTAACAGACCAGCTGGATGAGATGGTCTCTGAAGGCCAACAGCATCCCAGGTTTCCTATGATTTTAAGATATGCCCTGGAGAAGCATGAACTTTTCAGACTCAATTGCAGGGAGATCCTAGTTGGGATGGGTGAGAAGGAGGGTTGTGGTGGGGCTCAGAAAAAGGGGCCATATGAATGACCACTGCCTTTGACAGTTCAACCCCCACCCCTGGCCAACACAGCTCACATCATCAGCATCCTCATTGCATTTGTGCTCATTACTTCAAAGAAATAACTTAAAACACCTTTTAGCCAAAATGCAGAGTTCTGTGACATTATAGAAAAGCAAGACAATATACCACCTGTAAATTGAATAGTGAGACCAAATTCTGGCCTGGTTTTAGTTATGATGCAAACACACACACACACACACACACACACACAACACAGGCCAAGAAATCAGCAGATTATAAACCAACCCCTGGTCAATTAACACAATAAGATATTGCTTAGAGCAGAGACCCTGGCTGGCTCCTGAAGAACAAAGTCCTCACAGACAGAAGAAGGAGCACAGGCCCTTCCACATGGCCTGCCTTGAGCCACGATGCCAGTGCACAGCTCATAATCTCTGTTTCCATTACCCTTTCAGGGATCTGGGGGTGGTTTCGCTTTTATTGCGATTTGAAATGATTCCGTCTTTCAATTCTATTGTTGTTCTGTGGACGGTGAGTAATGAAACATTTTTTAACAGCATCTTTTGGGCACCTTTTCCTTTGATTTTCCCAGCTTAATGACATTATCGGGAGGGCTTCTGGGACTGTTATGCAGATGTACTTCCTGGCGAAGTTGCTGCTTCAGGAGAAGTCATTACTTTTTGTGGGCCCCACAGGCACTCAAGAGGCTGCTACTACCAACGGCTTCTTGCGACAGTTACCTCATGAAAAATATGTTGTGTGTCAAATTAACTTCACAGTGTAGACCTCAGCTAAGCAGACCCAGGACATCTCCCTAACGGAACTTGAAAGGTACCCAGAGTTTTAATTAAAATCAAGAACGTAATTGTGCTTGGTTTACTCCTCAGAGACTATCCACAAAATCATATGAAGCTTTCTCCTTCAGTTTCTGACAGAATAAATGAAACTTGATTTGTTACTCCCTGTAATGTTTATTACCAGGGAAGCTACATTTTAATTGTTGTTGACAAATATTCTGATTTATGGGGTGCGTAAAGTGGAACACACTCTACATAGCATGTGTCTACTTAACTTTTTCTTTGCAAAATTTTGCTTCAGGATGCTGTGCTAGCTGTCTGTCATGGGTTTTCTTTAGGCCAAAGCAAATTAAAGTAAATCACCAGATTGGATCTTGACTAGTAAAAAGAACCATCTGTTAGGAAAAGATGTGAGCAGTAGGCAACAGAGTTGGTACTTGCCAACACGGGGAGGGCAAAAAGATCAACTGGAAGAATGGCAGTGTCCAGGGGATTCTATCCAGAAACTGGTTAGCTTTCCAGCATCCAAATCATGCATTTTTAATTCATTGCATGGCAAAAAGACAAGTCAGACACTAATTGGCACCATAAAAGCAAATTCGCACCATACCAGGAACTGTTCAGTCAAGAGGACTTTGCATCCCTTTCCACATGGACCATTTTGTATTCTTTTTAAAGTTTACAACTGAAACCTGAGGACAGAGAGGTGGTTAAAGAATCCATTTAAATTGCAGAGTCCATTCATAATGCACGTTTCACTAGAAAAACATTTGGAGGTAAATATACACATGACCTTTCTCCAAACAAAGTCAGAATATAGTAAGTAACTGGTATATGTGGAGTCTCAATTTACACACACATATAATATTTCTTTAGCTATGTGTATACTTTTTCAGGCATTAATGACAGAAAATATTTGCTACCACGTAAAAAATATGTCAGTTCTGATAGTGAACATTATATTATGTGTGATTTTAAGGAAACTAGAATAACTATTAATTAATTTTAACAGTATATTGTTAAAATATACATGAATATATTTGAGAATTATTAAGTGAAAGAATCTTAAGACCCAAAGGGTTTCTTTCCACTGGGGATTGTTAAGCCTCAATAACACACAAAATTACTCTTCGGTTCTTCCAGCTCCTTGTCCTAGAAAAAGCAAAATGGATGTTAATGGAAGGTCTTCATTGCCTTCAGTATGGAGATGGGTGATTACAGACTTTGCATACTTTCGTTTCAAGATTTGTCTTATGGCTGCTTTCTCAAACTTACATCTGGGCACACTTTGCTTTTGTTGCATTTTTAGCTCAAAAAGCTCTTTCAGGCATAATTAAATCATTTAATGTTCCTGAGTGTTATTTCCCTTTTTAAGAAATGCAATTTCATGTCATTTCTTTAATTTGAACTTCTATTAGTGTTTCTGCCTTAAAACGTACCTGTCTTTACGATGTTCCTGCAGGTATATTTCCAATGCTTGGGATTTTAAGAACTCACTACTGCCCCAATGCAGATGACAGGAACAGACCACTAGATCCCACTAGTGTATTTTCTTTGGTACATTCTGAGACTTGAACATCACTGTGGGGACTCAGCCTTACATCTCAGCTCAATTCTTTACCCCTGTCTTCTGGGGAGGGAACAACGTGACAATCAAGCCTTTTCGTTCACTTGTAAGGTCCAAACAGAAAAATGGATTTTCACTTTTTTTCTTGGCCTTGAAATTTTTCAAATCTTATAGCAAGTCTGGAAACAAAAGTTAAAGAATTTTGGTCAAAGAGGCATGAAAGAATGGTCGGGGGCCAGGAGGTGACATTGAAGAATCTGGAGAATTTGGGGATAATTGCTCAATTTGGCAACTTTACCCAAAGTGAAGCAGTATCATAAATAGCTGCCGTATTGGCCTTCTTGGGCTGCTATAACAAAATACCACAGGTTGGATCACTTAAACAACAGAAATTTATTTTCTAACAGTCCTGGAGGCTGGAAGTCTAAGATCAAGGTGGCAGTGGGTTTGGTTTCTCCTGAAGCCTCTCTCTTTGGCTTGCAGATGACTCTCCTCTTGCTGTGTGCTCACATGGCCTTGCCACTATGCACATGCATCCCTGGTGTCTCTTTCTCTTCTTATAAGGACACCAGTCATATTGAATTAGGAACTACCCATAGACCTCATTTAACCTTAATTACCCCTTTAAACACTCTACTTCTAAACACAGTTATAGTCTAAGGTACTAGGGGTTAAGACTTCAACATATGAATTTCAGGGGGACACAATTCAGTCTTTAGCAGCTGCAAATGTTCTTAAGTATAGAGGGAGGAGCCAGTGGGGGAGAATTAATTAAATATGCCCAAGATGCAAAGTACTGCACTGGGCAACATGAATAAAGGAAGGCCCATCCTTTGGACTTGAAGTATTTGTTCTGTGCCTGAATGAGCTACATATGGGATTCACAGTCCAAGACAATATTTTCAAGAAAGACAAGATTCAAGAAATGGCTGATCAAAGCTAAGTAACTATTCACAGGATGTTCCTGATTAATTTAGCTTAAAATTCATTCTAAGCCCAGAATTAGGGCATCAGATAAATCCTCTCCAGGTGACTCTAGACTGTGAGCTGCTCCAAGACGACTTCATGTCAAACTTGCCCTGGAATTCCTTGTGCCCAGCAAAGGACTGGACACATTCTGGGGGAATATGAGTGTTTTCTGAACGGAAGTAAAGCCTTTGTTAGCAGAGCAAGTGAGGAGATCGTGGAGAGCCTCAAGTCCTGCTGATTTCATTATAATAGGTGGAACTATCTGGTGTTTCTTGCAAATTAGAGCTTTTTCTGCCAGAGTGGTATTTGAAATAGAATGCGTGACAACTGTGAATAAAATGAAGAATTCACTTTAAAATTCAATTTATTCATTCCTGGTGTTTACTCAGAAAGTATCTGCAGAACATATTAAGGCATTAAAAGTTTCAGAGGGATTAACAGCCCCTTGGAACATCAGGGGCCCCATGGAAATGATCTAAATATTTCCCAAAAACTGTCATCAAATTTCAGCACACTACTCCTTTTAAATGTATATCCTTTCTTAAAGAAACATATGACAAGCTCTTCACTGCCCTGTTTCTATATCTCTTTACAGTTGTGCCAGATGGAAATTACCCAATTTTGTCCTTTGTTAGTTTTATATACCAGCCATCCAACCAACTCACCCTCAGGAAAATAATTGTTTTTTATAATGAACTCTGATTTCACATATTCACATAGTGATAAAGGGAATCCTAGATGTTCTAGGCCTACCATATCAACTTTTTAGTTGAAGACTTAGCATGATACAGATGAGCATGATACAGAACTCTGAAAGAAACAGGGCTACCCTGGCACTCCAGGTATTCTCTTAAAGGAATAGCTACTGTAAACCTTGGCTCTAATATCCAAAGTTTCTTTCACTTTTTTCTAGAAGCTCAAAGCAATTTCACACATGTTCTCTTTCATCTTTACAATATCTCTTTGAGAAAAACCAGTCGTGGTGCTTCTGTTTTACAAACGGGAACACTCACACAAGGAGATGTTAAGTGTTTTCCTACAAGCTATCGTGTGCACAGAGCTGGGCTCATGCTCCAGGTCTTCACTGGCTCCAGTGGCAGAGCTGACTTTCACAGCTTGGAATGGGACCATCTTGAAGGCACTTGTAATCTGCAGAGATTCTGGCATCTTATGGGCACTCAATACAACACAACTTGGTATGGTAATAGATTTCAAATCAACTAAGCTTCAATGAAAAATTCTCTAAAGTGATTCAAGATCACTTATTTAAAAAAAAAACCCTCCTGTAAATATTGTTTTCATGTTAGAAAATTATCAGGAAGAGTCACATTTAACAACTTGGAGATAACAGTTGAGCAGTGTTGATAATCCCTGCTCTATAAGGAACAGAATAGTGACAATTATTTGAGAGATGGAAGTGACTTCTCTCACTATAGACAAGTCATGCATGGCCCACCACAGGACTCTGTGTTCAGTGCCTTTGTTGACACTATCTCTAGATGAGGTTTAAGTTAGAACCATGTGATCATAGTCTTAGGGCTATAAGGGCTATTAAGAGGCATCTTATCCAGCATTCTCCCCAATGCTTGAATACCCTCCATAATAGTGCCAAATGATGGTCACTCATTCTTGCTTAAACACCTCCAGTGCTGTAAGGGATCATTTCTCCTTTGCATGCCTCTGACTGATGAGCAACTTCTATACATTCCAGTGTCATACAATGAACGGAAATGTCTTACTGTGACTTCAAACTATTTATTCCATTTTCACCTTGTGAGGTCCCAGAGAACTGATCCAATCCTTCTACAAAATAGTTCTTGAAATGGTTGGTGATATCCATCCTGTCTCCTTTGCTCCTAGCCAGACAATTCCAGCTTCAACTGAACACCCTTAACTGGGCATGGATTCAGGTCACCATTGCTCCTTGTGGTCATTCCACTGAACATATACATGTCAATATTTATTCATACAACAGATATTTATTGAGTGCCTACTGTATGCCAAGAACTTTCCCAGTGTGCCCATGTCTTCTTGTGTGAAACCAAGAATCAAAAATGCTATAGATGTGATTTATACTTCTGCTATTACTAACAGACTACAAAAACTTAGTCCAGTCACTTAGCTTCTTCCTGGATGACTGTCTTCCAGAATTTCATTTCCCATTGTCTGGACAATATACATCTATTAATATAACTGAGGACTGCATCAGTTTTGTTTTATTTTTAATTTTGATTATTGTTTCTAGTTAAGAAGGATGATGGTCACCATGGTAACAATTCCCAAACCTCCATGACTTAACCCATTAATGGTTTGTTTCTTGCTTACTTTTCAGGTGACATGAGATCACAGGTCAAGAGGCAAGGGCAGGGGAGGGGCTCTGCTCCACACGGTCTTTCATGGACCCAGACTTGGGCACCTCCTGGAGCCTCAGAGCCCCCCACTGGATCCAGCCCTAAGTCAAGGGAAAAGTGAAAGTGTGGAGGAGGCTTAGTGCTCTTAACCACCTTGGCCCAGAGGTGACCCACATCACTTTTTTTAATATTCCATTGTCAAGAAACAGTCACAAGGGAGATTTGGGAAATGTAGTCTAAAGGGGTATCCAGAAAGAAGAGAGATGCGTGGATTATGTTGATTATAACTGTGTCTGCCACAGCTTTTTTGGCAGCTGTCTTCCACCATGGCCTTTAATTGAGTGTATTATCTGATTTAGCCCTAAGTCTCTTATGAAAAGCCACATGAATTGCACTGTCATGAATTTGTGCAGTTGGTTTATTAGACTCAAAAGTAGAACTCTGTTCTTTATACTTATTAAATTTTTATCTGATTATATTCAGACCATTTGTTTTTGTTTTCAATCTTTATTCTGCAGTGGGTTATATTTACTATTACTTCCAGGTTCATGCCATTTTATCATCACATTTTATAAAATTGTTATAGCCTCATCAAAGACATCAATTGCAAAGTTAAACTACCTGGGGCAGAGGGCAGAACTCTACAGCACATTATCAGAAATCCCCTCTCAAGGTGACAGAATTGAGCATTATTTATAGTCATTCATCCAATTATAAAACCATTTATATATATTTTTTATGTGTAGCTATTGACATTTTATATATATATATATATATATAGTTATCCTGCCAAAATCTATATATCTTCATCATTATCTTGCTTGAAATACATCCTTGATTGATTGAATGAATGATTATTTGTTAACCTTTACTCTGGGCCAGGTACCTTGCTAGGTTTTTTTTTTTTTTTTTTTTTTT
>VBSM01003169.1:17448553-17462394 GCA_008086735.1 Cheirogaleus medius
TCTGTCTTCTTTTGAAAAATTTCTGTTCATGTCCTTTGCCCACTTTTTGCTAGGTTTTTAATACATTTCTCTTTAATCATAACTACCTAGAAGGTAGTTATGCTCATCTTATAGATAAAGAAACTAAAACCAAGGGAGATAAAGAAATCCACTCAAGCTCTGTAGTGTGAGTCTGAACTTCAACCCTGGTGTTTGCCTCCAAAGCCTGCTTTTGCATGGACTTTGCTGCTTTCCATATCTCAGTGGATCTTTTCTGTTCTCTTCCCTCTCTGGGATCTAAGGGGACAGGTTTGAGGGAGAAGAACCTCAAAAGTACATATCTAATTCATTCTCCAGGAATTGTTATGTTCATTATTGTTCATTATTTCTCCAAGGTCCAGTGTCAAATAAACCAAACCATGGATTTCTCCATATCCGTAGACTTTTTGCTAGCCTTATCTCTAGGCACACTATGACACTGTTGGCCACTCATGCTTTCTTGAAATATTTCTTTCCTTGGCTTCAGTGACACCTCACTCTCCTGGTTTCCTTTTTTCTCTCCAGCCATTCTTTCTTTGGCTACTCATCTACTTAGTCACACAATGTTGTTCCTTAAAGTTGTATTCTAAGCCCTCAACTTCTCATTATGCCTGTGTCTACCTCACCACATATACGCAGAAAAGTCCAAATGTACATGTACCATTTCAGACTTTCCTCTGATCTCCAGACCCAAATTCCCAGCTATTTTGTTGGCTCATCACAATCCAAAGCCCAAAAGCAGACACAAATTTTCCTAGCAAACCTGGTTCTCCCCCAGGGTTCCTGCAGCTCAATGAACAGTACGCCTGTATACACCAGAATATGAGGATCACCTCTCCGCCCCTTATCAATCACCTCCTGCCATTTTTATGTCATTCATTCATTCTCTCCACCTCTACTACTTGCACCCTAATCCAGCCCCTCCACACTATGTCTTCTGACACAGCTTGCTTGCTGGTCTGCCCATATCCATCCTGGTCTCCTGAAAATCTACATCTCACACTGTGAGGTGAGAGTGATACTACCAAAACCTAAATCTATTTGTCTCTTCCCCTGCTTCAAACTCCTCAGTGGCTCTCCATTGTTCCCTGACCACAAGCTATATTGACTTTTTCTTGGACCCCTCCCTTAGATGCCATGCTCCCTCCTGCCACAAGGCATTTGCACATGTTGTTCCTTTTGCCTGAAATGCCCTTTTCTATCCATCCCACCCCTTATCTGAGTTAAGTCATATTTGCACTTCACCTCAAGCAAGTACTATTTCCCAGGGAAGACTAGGTCAGTTTCCCTACTTCGTGTTCACACTTGCATGTCTTATTCCTTTCTTTTGTAAGAGTTATTACATTGTCATTTTACATTTATTCTTGTGATTCTTTTAATTAATATCTCTCTGCCCCACCAAACTGCGAGCTCCATGGGGGCAAGGCTTGCATCTCCTGTTATACCCTGTTGTATTCCCAGTGTCTAACAGAGTGCCTAGCAGATATTTGTTCCAAAAATGACTGATGCAACAACCCATGATCTAACTCTAATCATTTGATTTCCAGGAAACAGTCCTGATTTCATTAAAACTAAAATATCCACTGGAAATAGGGTCCACTGAGAAGTCTCTTCCCCCTTCTGGGTCCATTTGCAGTCTTGGTGCCCAGCACTGTCTGCCAGAATAATTGGTCACTGACTGTCACTCACAGTGAGCCATTATTCCTTCCAGTTAGGGTTTTCACATTCAGTAGATAAAGATGACCAATAAAATACAGTGACTATGCAAAAAAAAAAAAAGAACTAAAATATCTATTTCATTATTAAATTTGGTCTTAACAAGAATTCACTGGGGATAGGCTAAAGCCAACATTTCACCTAACCAATAGAAGCAAACACATTCTCATACATAAAAATCTACCATATTAACTACACAGTGCATAATGAAACATAAACTTCAATGCTGAGATGTTTTCCAATCATGAGCTATTAATAATTTAACAAAATTAATTCAAAACACTTCACTCAACAGTGAAACAGAGATGAGGAGGAAATGATGCACATGCCAGTCTTCCAGGGTTGGATTAAACAGGGCAAACAAGAAAAAAGGGAAACAAAACCCCAATCTTTGGTGAGTGCAAGTCTCCATTTAGAGTTTAATACAAATTTTATGTCTTTCTAAAGATATTAAAGAAAAAACATCAGAGACATAAATAAAAATCTTTGCTTTACACAGGTGAATGATTTAACATGGTAATAGTCATTTGTCAGGCCTCAAAGAAGGAAAGAAAAATTGAAGAGATTTCTTTTTCCTTCAGCATGAAACAGTAGTCAAGTCAAACAAAAGCTTTCAGTAATTATTATTATTAGGAGTAATCATTAGGAGGATAAAGTGAGGCAGACAATCCAGGGAACACAGAATTAGCCCCTACCTAGAGGATCCTACAATTTTCACTGAAACAGCATGAGGAAGCAGGTCACATGAGAAAAACAGGTGAGCCAGTACTGGAGCTAAGTTTCTCAGTGGAATTATTCTTTGGATAGGGAAGCCAGCTGAATTCTCTACCCCAGACACCAAGGGTGAAGGGGAGAACAATGACGGACAAGCTGCTGTGATCGTTATCCAGAAGAAGGAAGATGAAGGGAAAAATAGACATGTAGTAGTCAAAACATAACTCTTTTGTCAATGAGAAATACTGGCCTGTAGACTAGTGATCCCCAAGCATTAGAGCATTCCAATCCCCTGAGGGCTTGTTCAGATGCAGACGACTAGGACCCACCCCCAGAACTTCTGATTTCAGTAAGAACAGGGTGGACCCAGGAATAATGAAGACAACCAGGATGTCATCCATGTTCCCAGGTGCTGCTGCTGCGCTGAGGGTCACTCTTTGAAAACCACACGCAAAATTTCTAATAATGAGTTCTCACTGTGTGCCTGCCACTGTGCTAAGGGTTTTACATAAGTCATCTCATTTAGTCATTAGAACAACACTGGGAAGGAGGATAAACATTCCCCATCCTACAATGAGGAGACAGATGCTGAGGCATTAGGTGGCTGGTCAGCCCAATAGTAGAAAGTTCTGTCTAATTCTAAAGCCGTGATCTGCCATGCTACAGTCTTCTCGGCATTCGACCCAGCTTTAAGAACCTACTTTCAAACTAGGGTGATGTCAACTCCAAACAAAGCATCATTACCTACCTCCCCCCAAAATTAAAAATCACTGAATTGACTTCTGAAGTATCTATCAATGGTAAGCCCACAAACACACCTTAAGATGGTGATGGGTGAACGTGCTGCAATAACGCATTGTAAAAGGGAGGGTTACAGATGTTGCAGACATCAACTGGATGTATGTGCCAGGCCTATCAATAAGTTAGAGAAATGTCTTTTTGACAAAATGACTTTTTTTTCCTTTGGGTAAAAAGTCAATAATGGAATAAGAGAATAGAAGGCTCCAGTGGAATTGCATTAGAGACTGAGGGCTGACCACAGCAGTGCGGACTTCACAGATGAGTAATAGTGAAGACATCCATGGCCCTGAAGAAAAGATGGAGACATTCAAAATAGAAAGAAATTAGGATTGATTATAAGAGTCCAGGACATGAAGACCACAGCCAAAGTGAAACCATGACCCAAGCAGGAGCTGGGGGATAAGCAATAGGGAGGTTGTAGAGGTGCTGATATCTCATATAAATGAATTCTTCTCACATTACTTTGCATTGCCCTCCAAAGAAGCGTATATACTACAGAAAACTGAGTAATTAGGAGAACAGCTTTGTGTGACATTGGTTACAAAATCCCTCTGGACCTCAATTCCTCATCTGTTTAATGGACCTGATAATTCCTACCTCAAAGGGTATTAAATGAGATAATGTATGTAAAACACTTTGTATTAATACCTGGGGCATCGTACTAGCTCGGAATATGCTGGCTCTTTTATTATTATTGCTATTGTTGCTTCGTTATTATCATTGTTAATATTATCATTCTCAAAGGAGGAGCAATTATTTCAAAGAAAAAATATAATGGCCTAGATAATCTCCAGCAAAAAGTTCATGTGTACCCCTCCTGTTAATCAAAAACTTGGCAGTTTGGGTCATGCAGCATCTAATGACACAGGTGCTCCTGACAGAATTAGCAAAAAAGTAAAATAAAATAAATAAAGCAGCATTTGGTGCCCTACTTTTCTCCAATACTGTTTACATGTTCTCCTAATTAAATTTTTTAGTAAACTCAGTTCCACAACCGTGCTGGGCTCACTCGGATGCACTATAGAATGATTCACAGCATCGATATAAACTCCGCTCTGAGTGCCAAATTCCTTGCTGTAGGTGCGATATCTGAATTCATTTATTATTTCACTCTCGCTTAATTATTCCATTGCCAGCTACCTGTTGATGATGGAGTTCTGTTGACAAAGATGAACAAAGTTTTAAGCTGAATAGTTTTAATAACTTGTTTACTGCCAGTTGGTCTGCCACTTTTGATTAAACTTCATGAGGATTTATAACCATCTTTTCTCCCACATGTCTGTAACCTTTAAGGGATGTCTGATAAAAAGCAAAGGTCGTGGATTTCAAAAGCCCTTGTTCTAATAAATGTGTTAGACAGCTGACCCAGAACATGGCAGCTGTTTCTCATCCTTTCCCTATCCCTCCCTTGTCCCCACTTATTTTTAACAGCAATTCCCAACAAGGATAAAAACTAACACGAATAGAATTAAGGGTTTAATTTCACAATAGAAAGGAGAGAGTTTACGATGTCTCACTGGGGAAAAAGGCTTCTGTCTTTGCTGATGACCCAAACATGCCTGCCAAGGAGAAATATGGTGTCCAGCCTCCCATTGAACTGCCACAGGAATGGATTGGCCATGGCGACTGGCTTGACAGGTGCAATACATATTAATTAGTGTGCTTGGCTACAGAGGGAGTAATGATATACACTGCTTCTCTGGAGCGTTAAATTGTAGTGTTAGTCTTGATGATGCCTCATCTTCTCTATCACAGCAGGAAAACATTTTGAGTTACATGCATCCCTGTATCAGCAAAGGAATAAAGGTTGTCAGGAATTACAGGTGCAAAAACCAGGGGCTAAGACTGATCATGAGTCAGACACTAAGCACTCCCTGTGTGATTGTTTGGGTTTTTTTTTTTAACCAGCATTTCAGGTGGCACAAACTAACTCTAAAATATATACTGTTCTTATGGGATAAAGCAGAAACATTCTCCTATTGTCAATATTACCTTGGAGATGGATTTGAAAACTCCTTGTCTACAATGACCCCCAGGAATATGCATTAAATATTAGAGAAACTGTGCTTATTAGATTATGAGTAAGTTGGTAGGTTTATGAAGTTGGGTTGAATTATTGGGATGTTCCCCAGTATTTGCAGATAAATACCTATAACAGCTTGAGAACAAGATGGTTGTATGTGGTAACTGAAGATAAATTGCTCTTAAAATTTAGCTCTGATTAGAAACAAACAAACAAACATTCTCAAGGAAGCCGTGATAAGTAAATTAACTTTAGCACTGATTCTAGGCTTGTGACAAAACACATTTGTGAAATGGGTATGTTCAGTTGTTTACACCTGAAGTTACAGCAAAACAACAGCGTTTCACCAAGAAAAGAGGTTCTAATTAAATACTGATATTTTCCAAATCCTTAATTATAATGGCTTACAGTTCTGCCTAAGGGCTTCTCTAGGAGCTAATTTGCTAGAATATTACCATTTACACTTTTTCATTTGTTGATTATCTTGCTCCCTCGTGAATTGCCTTTTTTAGTTTGTTGTAACTTCATTTGGCATTCTCTTTCTGGGAATGCTTCCTACCCCCTGTATAGAAAAGACTAGCAAGAAACTTGGCACACAAAGTTTCGTACTGGGTGGAATTCTTTCCCCTCCTGCATGGCTTAAATGTGTTGATGTCTGTTTCTGTAGTGCAGCTGCAAAGAAATGGTTTTTGGCAATGTGAATACACACACATTTCTTATTCTCTCCTGGAGCCCTGGGTTCTAGCAACATATCCCCAAGCAAATTATTTCTGGAGCTACAGCTAGCACAGGGAAGCAGCACCCAACAGGCACTGAAATGAAAACTAATGATGAGTTTCCCTGAATCAGTAGGTATCTGGGGGCTGGGGACTGACCGTTTCTGCAAAGTACTCCAGGCAATCTCCCAGGACACAGGCAGTTCCAGTCAGTGGGGAATGCTGGTCCCCTACCCTCTCTTCCCCTTCTGTAATTCCACCTGCTTTCCTAGGGAAAAGCAGAGTACATCTTCCCCCCTAGACCCTTGGAAAAGGTTTGTCTATCCCTGGAGGTGGGCTCTACAATTATAGTCCTCTATATCTCCTTCCTGCCAGATCCTTAAACACAGGGACCAGTGTGTGTAGGTAGCTGGTGGGGAGTAGGAAGTACTACGTGAATAGTTACCTCTTCTCCCCAGCATGGAATCCAATCTCTAGATCTTTATCCTTGGCAGGGTGGACCAAGAGGTGGATAAGTTGACCAATGAGATAAAAGCAGGTGTTATTCTCTAGCCTCAGGTAAAATTGTGCACCTCTATAATCACCTGGACTAGAATGTTCTATCTATCTGTGTTATGAAACAACTCATAAAAGTGACTACATTTCTGCTTTCAAACTACAGGTAATCAATGAGATCCTTAAAGAAGCTTCGAATGTGGATGTTATGATTGCATTATTAAACACTGTCTTACTGGTGTGCGCTTCCTACATACTTCAAAAAATTTCTAAGTTCAATGCCCTGAACAAAAATCAAGGTATATCCAAAGGCAAGCCAGAAGATAGCATTCAGGAACATATTGTTCCCATGAAAATTTAAAGTTCACCAACTAAATATTGAGAAAAGTATTTCAAAAACCAAGCAAGCTTTGATTCTTTCCTGTGAGCTCCAGAGAGTCTTTAAAACTCTATCTCAAATCTGAGGTGCCATATCTGCCCTAGACCTGGGCTATGACCTAAAAACTGGAATTCCAAAGCTTTCCCTAGGCATGGTTAAGGGTCAAACAGAAAAACATTATATACAATCATGCTTTTGCCCATAAGAAGACAAAAGTCCCTGTTGGAACTTCTAGAAATATATATATATTTATATATGTTGAAGGCATGTCTAAAATAAGGGGGACTTGAAATAAAAATGCTGATAAAATTTGGAACCAGACAGATCAGGGTTTAAATATGGATTTACCAGGAAATGTGTGGTCTTGGGTAAGTCACTTGAACTCTGAAGCCTCAATTTCCTCATCTGCAAATTGAGTATAATGGTACTTCTCTAAAAGGGCTCTTAGGAGTATCAAATGAGATGATGTTTATAATGTTGGCAGAGTGCTGAGTGCTACTAAATAGATATTATATTGATACATAGCAGGTACATGATAATAGTAATTATTATAATTATCACCATTAAACTAAATTCTAAAATCTTTACCATGGCCCATAATGCCCTACATCATCAGAACCCTCTCCACAATCATCCTACCATGTGGTAGGCAGAATTATAGCCATTGAGAAGCTTCCACTCTCCAATCCCTGAGGTTGAATCTGATGAGATCTCACACCCATGCATACGTTACAGTGAATGTGTTTAAGGAGCTAATCAATTGACTTTAAAATAGGGAGATAATCCTACATTATTCAGATGGGCCCAATATAATCACATGAGCCCTCAAAAGCAGAGGCAGGTAAGGCAGAGAGATACAAAACCTATGCAGGACTTGACTTGCTGTGGCTTGAAGATGGAGGGGGCCCTATGTATAATATGAAAAAGAAATGAATTCTGCCAACAACCACTGAAGACCCCCACCCCCAGATGGAAACTGTAGCCTGACCACCATCTTGATTTCAGCCTTGGGAGACCCTAAGCAGAGAATTCAGTTGTGCCCAGACCTCTGACCCACAGAAACTGTGAGATAATAAATGGGTGTTGTTTTAGGCAACTAAGTTTGTGGCAATTTGTTATGGCAGCAATAGAAAACTACTACTGCCATCTACCTGTCTGTTACCAAACACACTTTTTGAACATGCCATGCTCTTCTACCTCAGGGCCTTTGCACAAGCTGCTCCTTCTGTCTATAATCTCTTTCTCCAAGTCTTCATCTGGCTAACACCTGTTCATCCTTTTGGTATCAGATTGAATTTCATCTCTTGATAGCAGTCCTTGGATTTCTTATCTAAAGTGGGTCCCATCCATTTAATCTCTATTTCAAGACCCTGTTGTCAGAGTTTGTAGCTATCTGTCTTTTTTCTTGTTTATTTTTCCCTACTTGGCTATAAGTGCCGCACATCCCATGACTCAATAAATAGTCATTGAATAAACATAAAGTAATGCCTTACCTCACTCAATCCTTATTACCATTCCGTAAGGTAGATACTATTATTATCTCCACTTAACAGATGAGGAACCTGAAAAGTATAAAGATTAAGTAACATTCTCAAGATCACACAGTCCCTCGGTGATTGAGCCCAAGCCTGATGCCCAAAGTTCATATTCTCAATCTCTGAGCTCTCCTACCTCTCTACTGTCCATTCTACAAGTGGGAAAATAGGGACATCAGAGCTAGCCAGCAGATTACATTCCCCAAATTCAGATGTTTGAAGCACCCTAAGATGTAACAGATCCTTAAATTTGGTATTTTGCCTTATGCCACATCAGTTGAGTCATAATCTCTATATTAGTGTTCTAGGATTGCCATAACAAAGTACCCAGTTAGCTTAAAACAACAGAAATTTAAGGTCTCACAGTTCTAGAGGCTAGAAGTCCAGAATCAAGGTACCAGTCAAGCCATTTTCCTTCTGAAACCTGTAGAAGAAAATCCTTCATTGGCTCTTCTCAGCTCCTGCCGAGTTGCTGCAGTCTTTGGCATTCCTTGACTTACGCATGCCTCACTTTGATCTCTCTGCCTCCATCATCACATGGCCTTCTTCCTGTGTGTCTATGTCTCTTTTCCTCTTTTTATAAGGATATCAGTCATATTGGACTAAGAGCCCATTCTACTCCAGTATGACCTCATCTTGACTTAACTAATCATACCTGCAATATACTTTGGCTCAAGCAATCCTCCCACCTGAGCCTCTTGAGCAGCTGAGACTACAGGTGCATGCCACTGTGCCCAGTTAATTTTTAAGTATTTTGTAGAGGTCTTGCTGTGTTGTCCAGGCTGGTCTCAAACTCCTGACTTCAAGTGATCCTCCTACCTCAGCCTTCTAAAATATTGGGATTATAGGCATGAGCCAAAGCACCTGGCCTAATTTGTGATTGTGATGTTAATCAGAATAAGGTGTGTTCTCTGTGTTTGCATTGGTCTCATTCTTCTCTCTGCTGGTGTGTGGCTTCTGTTACCCAGTAGACCACAGCGGCTAAGGTCAGAGGCTGCCGCTGCTGCCATGGAAGCTGCAACAGGAGGGAGCAATTAGTGAAAAGGTTTGTTTGTGAAATTCAAGCTCTGAGTGCTCATTACTTTCTCCCTCACTTCCTGCTTCCTCCTTGCTGTCTGCCCAGGCTCTCAGGTGGTCATTTAAAGGAAAATATGTGACAGAAAGTGTAAGTGCGAAAGTGTGATCCCTTCCTTGAACATTTGATTTTGCAAATGACATTTTTTACAAAAGCATCTGCAGAAATCTGGACGACTCTCTTCTTGATGGCTCTAACTGGAGACAAAAATAGAAACATGTACAGCAACCACCAAAATTAATGTAGCCAGATTATTAAAACACTAAAATACCTGCTCTTGACTCTGCAGCCAGTCATGACTCATATGTTTTATTGTACTAGCAAGAGACTACTGCACAGCTTGAAGTGTGACTCTGAGGTCACTAAACATGGGGAATTCTCCAACTGTTTCACAGCTACCACAGGGTATGTGTGGGGAGCCTGCATATCTGCAGGGGGAAAAAATCTGTGTTTTAAAATTAGATGGTTGAAATATTCCAATAATAGAAAATGTAAGATGAAACCCATGAAATATGCTGTGGGGTACTGCTATGGTTTGCATATGGTTTGTCCCCACCAAAACTCATGTTGAAATCTGATCCCCAATGTGGCAGTGTTAGAAGGAGAGGCCTAGTGGGAGGTCTTTGGGTCCTGAGGGAAGATCCTTCGTGAATGGCTTGGTGCTGCTCTAAAGGCAGTGAGTGAGTTCCTACAGGAGTGGATTAGTTCCCAAGAGAGTGGATTGTTACAAAGTGAGGTTCCTTCTCCTGTTTGGTCCTCTCTTTGCACATGTCCACTCCCCTTTGGATCTTCCACCATGCTTTGATGCAGCACAAATTCTTCACCAGGGAAGGGAGCAGGGTGGCTAGGGTAACCAGAGGGCACTCTGAGGACACAGGGCCATGGTTATGTACCAACAGATCAGTGTCAGTATAAACCAGATAAAGGCAGCACTGTGTACCAGGGGTGGGGGACCTGCAGCCTTAAGGCCATATGTGGTCTTCTAGCTCCTTAAGTGTGGCCTTTTGACTGAATCAAATTTTATAGAACAAATCCTTTTATTTTTATTAATACATTTTTGTCTTTTATATTTTTTTTATTTTTTAAATGAACTTATTTAAAATACCAAAGAATAGCCAGATGGACCAGCACAATTAGAACATTAGTAAGCCATAAGGCTAAATTGACGGCTGCTGTGGTCATGATTCAGTTCTAACTTCCCCTGCCTGACTGGCACCACTACTGCATGAGGCTGGTTGGCGAGAGTTTATTGGGGTTGAGTACGCCAGTCTGTTATCAGCTTTTAACAATAGTGCACTGTGTTTCTGTTTGAAGTGGAATTTATGAAGAGTTGCACAGCTCGATAGTATTTTTTTAATTTTGTCTGCTTAACAGCCCATCATGTCAAAGAAGACCAAGAGAATAATGAAGGAAGAAAACAGATTTTTTAATAAGGATTGGGAATTGTAATACTATCTAGTTTCTTCTAAAGATAAGATGATTTGCTTTGTGATACTGAAATATCAACATTAAAGAAATTCAGTGATCATCAGCATTATGACAGTTGTAAGGACCACAAATATTTTAAATTAGAGGGAGAGGCATGAAAGTTTGAATTGCAGAAATTAAAAGATGAAAAGCAAAAGCAAAGACAATTCCTTCAAGCAGCAATAAGACCTGGAAATGATGTCACTGAAACAACTTATAAAGTAACTTATATACTCAGGAAAAAAGGGAAGCCATTCAGTAATGTAGAAATTGTGAAAGAATACACTGTCGAAGTTGTAGGATGCTCACACCCCTGTAACTTTTCAAAGTATAAACAACTGCCTCTTTCAAGGAGAACCATAACTGATCAGCAGCATGAATTAGCCTTCAACTTAACAGAACAACTTCACACAATACTTCAAAACAAAAATATATATTATTCAATCACTTTGGATGAATCCACTGATATTACTGACTCAGCACAGGTTTTATGCTTCATTCAGTTCACAACAGAAGATTTTCTTTGCTATGAAGAATTACTTGCTTTGGGCACTCTTGTGAATAGAACACAGGGAATAGATATCTTCAACAGCTTTCAAGATAAATTTCATGAAGTTGGACTGAATTTGGTAAATTTAGTGAATGTACATACAAATGGTGTACCTTACATAACAGAAAAACATGAAGGATTTATTACACATATAAAAAAAAGTATTAATGCTCTCATTTTTTTCATTGTATCTTGCATCAGCAAAATATCCGTGCTAAAACTACTATTTTAAGTGACATTTTGCAACAAGTTATAAGTATTGTTAACTATATTTGGTACAAATGCAACATGGCATTGGCAGTTTCATAACATGCTAAAGTTGAATGATGAACTATTCAGTGTGGATTTGCCATATCATTCCAAAGTGCGTTGGCTATCACAGGGTCAGGTGTTATACAAAGTTTTATCTCTGCAAGAACAGATAATTAAATTTTATGAAGAACAGGATCAGCAATGTGAATTGTTGAAAGAAGATTTCTATAGGAATGTAGTACTTCTATGTGATATCATGTCTAATCAAAATTACTTGAATATTTTTTTGCAAGGTAAAATTAAGAGGGAGAGGCATGAAAGGTTGTATTGCATAAATTAAAAGATGAAAAGCAAAAACAAAGATAATTCCTTCAAGCAGCAATAAGACCTGGAAAAAACTAAGATGATATGTGGCAAAAAATTCAAGCATTTTGAAAAAAGCAATCTTTTTTCAAAACTTTTCTTCAAAAGGAAATTTCCAATGAACATTTTCCACAGTTAGCAAAGGTCAATGATGAGCAGGGTGATATATGTGAATCATTTGTAGAATAAGCAGCTGTTACAGACCTATTAATTGGAGAATACAACGAAAGGTTCACTGACTTTGAGAATCATGACGTTGCACTCAAATTAGCATTTCAGCCTCATCTTGTTGATATCACCAAGACACCTAAAGAACTACAGATGGAATTGATTGAGCTCTCCATAGATAACATCTTAAAGTCATTGTTTGATGCTAATAAAGATCCATTTTAAATACAGAAAAATGCAGAATACCCACACCTTTGGCAACATGCCTGAAAAATGCCTTCTTAGTTTTCAACCACTTATTGCTGTGAATCTGCATTCTCCTACCTAACCCTAATCAAGACACCCTTAAGGTCAGAAATGACTGATACCCATCTAGAGGATCAACTGAAACTGCAGGCCTCCATGCCGCAACCAAATATTCAAATGCTTTCCGATAAAAAGCAGACACAACAAAGTCATTAAAATGTTAGTTAACTTTAGAATTAACAAATAGTTTTCATTTTTTGAAATTATTAAGTACATGTTAGATTTTTACAAAATAATGTAAATTTTTAAGTATATCTACTTGAAGTTTCTTGAATGTAGCTTTATTTGATTAGAGCTAAATTAATGTGGCCCTCCAACATGAAAAGGTTCTCCAACCCTGCTGTACACATTTATACTACAAAGCTCATTTTTAACGTAGCAATCTATAGACACACTTTATCATGAAGGATGTAGGTAGACACCTGGGACGGGGTAAGATATGAGTTCTCTCAGCTGCCCCTTACTACAGCTCTCCAAGGTCCATTAAGTCCCTCCCAGCATTGTTTTATTAATACCTTAGCTGTCCATGTGCAGAGCGTCCTGCTGAGTCAGAGCAGTCCCTAAGTTACTAGATAGTCACATCCCTACCATCAAAAGGAAGTGCTTTCCTAGCCATTTCCAACACAAGTTGCAACATTTTTACAGGAAGCACTACTTTTATAGGAAACAAATATATTCAGAAACATTCATATGAACAGATTTTCTGCACTATCTCGAGAGGTAACACTTGCTTAGAGTTTAGCTTCAGGTGTCCCCTAGCAAATTTCTCATTATACCCTGTGATGTACCTGTCATGGATCAAAATGGAATAATGGTTAATTCCTATAGTGAGGAAAGAACACTTGGAAAATCCATAACTGTTTTTGTTTAGCTTAGAGGAAGCAAACTGATAGCCAGGAGAATAACCCATATTTCTGAATTAGTTTTCAACAATTAAACTCCAATTTACATTTAAATAAAATCTGAAATTCCAAGTTTTCTTTAAAAATTCAATGATCTGGCCACCCTGGAGCCTGCCTTCCCACATCATAACAGTCAGAGGAAGGAGGGGCTGGCCAGTGGCCAACTCAAATTCACCACCATCTCCACACCCACCGGACTCATTTCTGTTACACCTGTCTGGCTCCTGTGGGCATTTGAGTTTCTGACCCTTGATTTTGTTTATTGCCAAGGCCAATTTCTTTCAGAAAGGAAAGGCCTCTGTATTGATCAAAATAGCAACAAAGAAAATAAAGTACCTAGGAATATATTTAAGGAGGTAAA
>VBSM01003169.1:17462494-17490616 GCA_008086735.1 Cheirogaleus medius
TGAGATGTGCAACGTTTCGGGGATGGTCATGCTTGAGGCTCTGCCTCGAGGGGGAAGTGGGGACATGGGCAATATACGTAACCGTAATATCTGTACCCCCATAATATGCTGAAATAAAAAAAAATTTTTTTAAATAAAATAAAAATGGCAACTAATTGAATTAAGGAGAAAAAAATTTTAAAAATAAAATAAAATAAAAATGGCAACTAATTGGATTAAGGAGAAAAAAAATTAAAAAGAAACCCACTTTCTTTGTTCATGCATAAGGAGCAACTTCTCCTCCATTCAATTCTATCATGAGTACAGCAATTCAGTCACATATTCTGGTTCCTCTTCTAATTCTAGCTCTCATGCTATTTCCAACACATCTGCAGTTCCTTCCTCCACTGAAGTCTTGAAATCCTCAAAGTTATCCACAGAGTTGGAATCAACTTCTTCCAAAATTCTGTTAATGTTGATATTTTGACCTCCTTTCATGAATCAAATGTTCTTAATGGCATGTAGAACGGTGAATCCTTTTCAGAAGGTTTCATTTTACTTTGCCCAGATCCATCAGGGGAATCACTATGTATAGCACCAATCGCCTTACAAAAGGTATTTCTTAAATAATAAGACTTGAAATTAAAAACTACACATTGACCCACAGTCTACAGAATGAATGTTGTGTTTGCAGGCATGAAAAAAACATTAATATCTTTATATATCTCCATTAGAGCTCTTGGGTGACCAGGTGCATTGTTAATGAGCAGTAATATTTTGAGAGGAATCTTTTTTCTGACCAGTAGTAGGTCTCAATGGTGGGCTTAAAATATTCAGGAAACCATGCTGTAAAAAGATATGCTGTCATCCAGGCTTTCTTGTTCCATTTATAGAGCACAGGCAGAGTAGATTTAGCATAATTCTTAAGGGCCTGAAGACTTTCAGACTGGTAAATGAGCATTGGCTTCAATGTAAAGTCACCAGCTTCATTAGCCCCTAACGAGAGAGTCAGCCTGTCCTTTGAAGCTTTAAAACCAGGTATATTGACTTTTCCTGTCAAGGTATGAATGTCCTAGATGGCATCTTCCTCCAATATAAGGCTGTATTGTCTACATTAAAATTCTCTTGTTTAGAGTCACCACCTTCATCAACAATCTTAGCTATTTCTTCTATAATGTGTTGTCGCTTCTACATCAGAACTTGCAGCTTCACCTTGCACTTTTATGTTATGAAGACAGCTTCTTTTCTTAAACCAACCATGAACCAACCATGAACCAACCTCTGCTAGCTTCAAACTTTTCTTCTGCATATTCCTCATCTCTCTCAGCCTTCAAAGAATTAAAGAGAGCCCTGCTCTGGATTAGGCTCTGGCTTAAGGGAATGTTGTGGCTGGTTTGATCTTCTACCCAGACCACTAAAACTCTCTCCCTATCAGCAAAAAGGCTATTTCACTTTCTTATCATTCATGTGTTCACTGGAGTAGCACTTTTAATTTCCTTCAAGAACTTTTCCTCTGCATTCACAACCTGACTGACTGTTTGGCACGAGAGGCCTAGCTTTTGGCCTACCTTGGCTTTTGACATGCCTTCCTCACGAAGCTTAATCATTCCTGGCTTTTGATTTAAAGTGAGAGACATGTGACTCCTTCTTTCACTTGAACATTTAGAGGCCATTGTAGGTTTTTAGGCCTACAATTGTAGGCCATTGTAAGGTTTTTAATTGGCCTAACTTTAATATTGTTGTGTCTGAGGGAATAGGGAAGTTCAAGGAGAGGGAGAGAAATGGAGGAATGACCAGGTGGTAGAGCAGTCAGAACACACACATTTATCAGTTAAGTTTAAGTCGTCTTATAACAGTTATGGACGGTGGTGCCCCAAAACAATCACAATAGTAACATCGAAGATCACTGATCACAGACCACTATAACAAATAATAATAATTAAAAAGTTTGAAATACTACAAAAATTACCAACATGTGACACAGAGATACCAAGTGAGCACATGCTGTTAGAAAAATGGCACCAATAGACTTATTCAACACAGGGTTGCCACAAACCATCAATTTGTAAAAAACACAATTATCTACAAATCGCAATAAAATGAAATGCTATAATGCAAGGTATGCCCTGTATTTAAGGTACAAGTGTAACTTAAATATTTTACAGCTTAAATATTTCATAAATAAGAAAAATCAACTCACGGTGTTAGCTAAAGAGTCTTTTTAGAGAGGATTCATAAACTGTCAAATTTGTGCATGCATAATATGAAAAAAATTTAACAATATTTAGTCATTTACACCTCACTACATGGAAACAGTGTTGCCTGGAACCAGTGTTGCCTGTAGAGTTTTCTCTGAGAAACTTGATTTGGGTTTTCCAAGAGGAAAAAGATGGTCAATCAAAAGACCATACAGATTTTACCATTGTCTACAGGGAAGGGAAAGGAAATCTTTGCAGCACTCATACCACATTCTCTCATCTCCCTCCTTCTTTTCTATAAATCCCTATAGTGTCCCTAACCTGTAAAGAAGACATCTTGCCCAAACCCAATATCTGACACATGTCCTTTCCTTGGGAAGTCACAAGCTGGGAAATGGAGCTGAAGTGATTGGCTGCTTCTTCTCCTGGACAAAGGTATTTAATCTCCACATATAAGGTTTGAAAGAAAGAAACTTTTAAGAATAAACACTAATTTTTAAGCAGTTACAGAGTAAGCTTTTTCTTTCACAATTAAACACACAGTCTTAACTGAAACAGACATTCTCACTAAACCTGAAAGAATGGCAAAAATGTTTTTTAAAAAATTGACTCAGTTGCTTTGTAATAGATTGGAGAGGGGGGAGCTGGCATATATTAACATTCCTTAATTTATTAAGTAAACATGTACTGAGCACCTGCTGTGTGCTAGGTTATGTGCTAGATACTAGGGATATAAAAATTCAGCCCCTGAATTAAAGGAATTCAGTCCCATAGGAAAGTCAGACATAATACATGTTACAGTAACAGTATTTAGGAAGTGCTATGGCAATGTTTCAGAAAGAAGCATAGTGGATGTGTTGTTCTGGCAAGTGTTAACAGCAAGTGTAACCGCTCTTGTAACAGCTCTTGACCAGGGAAATAACCAAGCGGCACGCGGAGAGTCAGAGAACAGCCTTTATTCAGCCAGCAGGTTCAGCCAACTTCTGATCTTTTGACCCCCCCTTCCTTGTTCTCCTCCAGTTTTTATACCCTTGGTAGGACTCAGAAAGCATCCAATCAGCAACAAGCTTTAACATCCAATCAGCAACAAGCTTTAACATCCAATCAGCAACAGTGGGATTAAAAAAGTATCCAATCAGGATCACACGAGCAGCAGGCGGGAGGACAGGAACAGGCAGCCAAGCAACGAGCACAGCCCGGACTGGATGAGGCCCGGCCCCAGCAGCGTGTACCCACCTGCGGTGGCCCCGCGCAGCACCAGCCCGTGGTGATGCGGAGTGGTGGGGAGGCGGCGAGCGGCTGCATCCCGGCACCCGAGACGGTTTTCCCTGTCAGTTTCAGTTAGCTATTGCTGCCTGAGAAGACACACCCAAACTTGGACTCAAAGTACCAACCATTTATGACTTCTTACAAGTCTAAAGAGTCAGATGAATGACTCTACTGATCTCAGCTTGGCTCAATTATGTATCTGCAGTCGGATGTTGGATGGTCAACCCAAGATAGCCTTGGCTAGGTCACCTGGGCTGACTTGGCTCTGTTCCATGTGGCTCATTTTCTAGCAGTATTCCCTGGCTGTGTCCTCCGAGAAAATACAGATGATGAAGAAAAAAAAAAAAACAGCAGAAATTGATATGTACTGTTTTTTAGGCCTCTGCTTGCATCAAAGTTATTACTATCAAATTAGCCAAAGCAAGTCAAAGACTAAGCCCGGTGTCAATTTGGGAAGGAACCATCAAGTAACAGCACATAGGGCATTTAGTTGGGGTCACTGATGCAATTACTCAACCACAGTGGGGAAAGAAGGATGTGTTGAGCTGTCTTCATAGGATGAATAAAATTTTACAAAATACAGACAAGAGGAACAAAAATAGTTTATCTACTGTAAAGAATAGATTGGAAGAAAGAGAGAAACTGGAAGCTGGGAGATCAGCTAGGAATTTTTACAAGGAGAACTTGAGTTAAGGTCGCCACAACAGGAAAGGCTAGAAGGGGAGGAACTGAGAGGCATCGTGAGAGCAGAATCCATAGGATGAATGGATGTCATAGTGGGGAAGAGAGAAGAATCAAATACGACCCATAGTAGGTATGTTGAGTGTCTGAGTTGATGACACTGCTAGTAACCAGGTTGTAAAAGAGAAGCAAGTTCGGGGGCAAAGAGAGAGAATGAGTTCTGTTTTTGACATGTAGGTTTAGAGGAACCTGTAATAGCAGTGAGTTCTAGTAATCTGCCATAGAAAGAAGAAAATGTTCAAAGATTAATGAACACCGCTGAGGACAGTTGTGGCAAATTGGAGAGAGCCATGAATATGGAGCTAGAACTGCTGGAATCCCAGCTCTTCCCTGTATCAACTGTGTGAAAATATGAGGACGAAGCAGAGAAGAAAATATGGCAACACAGGGGGCTACCAACTGTTCATTTACTGACAGTTTCAAATTCTTGTCTTTGCTTTTACTTTAATGCTGCCCCTTTCTTCAGCCCACATCACCTTGTTCACTTTTAAAAACCAACTGTGCCTACAAAATTCTAGGGGGGGAAAGGGAGATCTATGCATCCAAAGAAACATGCATTTTACCTACAGGTTTCATAAACCATTTGGGATTTTTTTTATATCAATAAATTCTGTTCAGATAAGCTACTGCTGTAATTTTTTCTTTAAACCTTTAAGTTACTGTAATTTTAAAAATAACCTTAGCTATTTTGCATTTATATTAAGACTTACTTTTGCATTATTATTTCATCAGGAAAAACTTGACTCAAATAACTTTTAGATATGGTTTCTAAAAGGTTACTGAGTTGGCAAACGTGACTTTATTGGATTTACATGCTAAAACGTTTTCCAGAGAAATATATGTAAAATTTTATGTGTATGGAAAAGCAGGGGATCAGTATGCCAAACATCGACTCCACACACCACCTTTAGGAATATAACTACTGCAAAAATTTAGGTTAACTCTAAATTTTTGCAGTAATGATACTAAAGGGAGTCCAGAATTACTAGGGAGTCTTAGTAATAACCAAGTCTAGGCAGGATGGTCACATTCCTAGACAGGATTGAAACTGAGCTGGGTTTGAGGGAGTAGAGAGATGTGGATTGAATGAGAGAGATAAGGCAATACAAAAGAAGAACTGGCAAGGGAGATGGTCCATTACATTCAGTATGACCAGCAGGTGTTTGCAAATGGAATAAAGATTTGAGTGAAGGCAGACTCCTGAGACCATCGAAAGTTCCTTTAACTGACATATGAAAGCCACACCCATTAGCTTGGCCTTTACAGCCTTCCTGGACCTGTCCCTTACCTCTCCAAGGTCATCCCCCTACTCCAGCCAGACAGATAAACCTACCTTATTATCCTACCAGCCTCAGAACTAGGGTTGGTGCCCACCAAAATGGGGGGGGGGGGCAGCAGACGATGGAGTATTTGCTTCTCAACACTATCTGTGCATTAGTAGCTCCTGTGAAGTTTTGTCAGCCTTATTTGTTTTTAATATATCTGTCCTCCTGCTCCAAAACATAGAGGACAGATATATTAAATTCCTTGGCATCAGACTCTGAGTCTAATCCAAGTTTGTGGAGACAATAGTGAAGAAAACTGACATTTGTTTTGAGGGTGATTTTAATGAGTCCAGTAATGACTGACACCTCCCTACAGAAACACAACACACAGGCCACAGAAAGAGTCACGCATTTCTCCTCCAGGTGTGGCAGATTGATTCCTTTTTGAAAGCTGCCGTCTTCAAGAGGCTGCAAGAAGTATCAAAGCCAGACATAACATAAGAATAAAAGTCAATGCGGATTCTATCCCAATTTCTCAGCATCTTGCAGAGAGGTGTGCTTAGGCTATGACTCAGTTGCATTTGCTATGGGGCTGTGCTCTAGAGAAGGGACTTTAGGCTTCTGTTCTCTCTTTTAAATGTGCTAGCATGAGGATGGCCTTATAACCAGGACAAAACAACAGGCAAAGTTTGGTTGCCAAATAGTCTGCATGTAGGTAAGAGCCAACTGCTTATAGGAGCTGCTGGAAAGATAAGCTGCAGAGGTGAATACAAGGACAGCTCTTCCCACTGGAAAGAGGGGGTTGCTGAGTATCCCAAAAACCACCCTCAGGTTGAATGATTTGCTAGAAGGACTTGCAGGAATCAGAAAAGCTGTCATACTCACTGTTGTGGTTGACACACAGCAAAAGGATACAGGTTATAATCAAGAGAGGTAAGAGGCACATAGGGAGTGACCAGTCCCAAGCTTCCAGTTGTGCTCTTCCAGTACAGTTGTATGGACAGCACTTAATTCTCCCAGAACCAGAGAAGCTCACTAAACCTTAGTGTCCAGAGCTTTGCTGGGGGTCAGTCATGTAGACATGGAGCACCTGTGTGGCTGATGTTTAATTACTCAGCCTCCAGCATGTCCAGAGGTCAAACTGATACTACATGGCCCATGGCCCCTACCACAAACCACATTGTTAGTATCAGCTACCCAGTGTGGTTCAGGCCACAGGTAACCACAGACACTAATAACTTACAGGTAATCTCCAAGGAGCTGGTCAAGGCCAGAGCTTTCTTTGGAATATGGAAGGTCCTATTCCAGACCTGCTGAGTCAAACCTTTACTTACTGTACAGAAGGGAGCAACTTGGGGTGTACGCTGAGGGCCATTCACTGGACAATTCTGCTTTTCTTTCCACAAAGGGAAGGGAGCATTTCTGGGGATTCCCACATTCCTTATTCTTATGGTGAAGGCCAAAACTGAAGTCCGATTATATATATCTTTGGGTTCTCCATTTCATGTCCAATAAAGCACAATAGTTTCGAATAATAGAAGAACATAATGTATGTGCTGAAAAACAAGAAATGAAAACCCAACTCTTTTAATATTTCTACTCTAATTAGCCTTCTGCTAAACATCTTGAAAAGTCAAGAAACAGTCTTTAGCCTTGAATTTCTTTCCTTCTTCCATGCACTTGGCTATCAAATACTTATTTAAAATACACAGAAATGTCTTGTTGAATTTTTGTGAGTACTCAGATGCAAGCCAAAACATCTTAGTATAATTCTCCTAAAAAGAGACTAATATACATATGAGGATCCCGTCCCTCAGACTAAACTGTGTCTGTGAAATCTCTGTTGTTATTTTTTTAACACAAAACTCTAAAAACCTTTATCTGTCTTTTTGCTGTCTACTTTAAAGTTTTTGCAATTTATTAATAGATCTGTGCTCTTTGATCCAGGTTGATTTCTTGGCATCTGTATTTAATACTTTCACCAAAGGGCAACAGCAGCTTCTAGATATGTTAAGAATGCTTTCTTTTTTCTGGGTGGAGAGAAAAACAATCTGCAACACTCAAAGAACTGAACAAGATTGATATTTGTTTTGAACCTGGATTCTCCCACACTGTACCCAAGCCCATGCCAAATTCATACAGGTGTACACCACATGAACAGATGAGCAAGTATGATTAGAAGAGCTCTCAGGATCTGCCTGAGCCGATGATGCATTCCTCCCAAAGTGGACTTGTGCATCTGTTATGTACTTGAAGTATTTGCTTACTTGCTAGCAAGAAGCTATCCCCACTGGGCTTATGGAGATTTGGGTTTTTATTAAAAAAAAAAAAAAACAAAGAAGAAGAAGAATGAGAAAGGACATGAGATGACACAACAGGGTGTCACGGTGTCCTCCATGTACAGAAAGTACCGAGCCCACTAGAAGAAGCACTAGATTGGAGGTGTCCTATCTCTTGGAATATTGTGGCAATTATATCACCACCATTTTGTGCTGGGAACACCTTGTTACTTGGGAGAAATGTTGAATTGTAAAGGATATTTAGGATGGCTTTTACAATAAGGTTTGTTGAAAGCAAAATAAAAAATGTTTATTTGGAGAATAAATCTGAGAAGGTTGTTCTCTACTCCAGACCCTGGAGATTCTTAAAGATGCTCTCTTTTTTATAGTACTTATCCCCTTTCTCAGTAATCCTCATGCTCTAGATTCTTGCTCCCCTCCCTCTTTTGCAGGATCCTAAACTTGATTTCTTTTTTCTTCTCCAATTTTCCATTCCTTTGACAAATGGCTTTTCGTGCCCACTCAATCAATCCATCCTTGCCCCCGTGGAGCTCAAATTCAAGGGGGCAAAACAGATCATTAACATACTATAGGCAAATTAAGTTTATCAGAATGTGACCAGTGCTATAGGGAAAATAAAACAAGGTGCCAGGGGGGATTGAAACAAAACTCTTTTTTCCTGTGGTCCTTCTATTTTCCTTTGCACTTCCCAGCTATTCTGATGTGCTGATTCAGCTTGATTTGTTACTGGGATAAAGCAAATCCTATTCCTTTCTTCCTTGCCTTCCCACTAGTGTGTACGATGTGCCAATAATAATTAATATTTGAATGGAGCCTTCATACCCATTATTTCTTTTAATTTGCAAAACAACCTATTTGAAGAAAAGTCTCAGAAAACTGAATAATTTGCTCAAGATAAAATAGCTACTAAATAAAAGAACAGGAATCTCACACCCAGGTTCTCTGAAACCCACTTGCGTGGACATTTGCACACATTGTCACTGCCATTGCTTGACACCCAAAAGAAAAACTAAAGGTATGACTATGAGGTCAGGTGGAGGAAAGAAATGGCTTGGGCGAAATGACAAAAGAATCATCCCTGAAGGCAACAGGTAAATTGTTTTGTTGCATACTATAGGTTCTCAAGCAATTATTCCACAAATGCTTTTTGAGTATCTATTATGTGCTACGCACTGTGCTAGGTGCTAAGAGTCATCATCTATTATACTTTGCCTTCGAATAAAACATATTAGAGTCAAATCAATATATAGTGGCAGGCTGAGGAATAAGTGCTTTAAGTTGAGAACAGGATATCATATTAATAGTTGTCTCTTGAGTCTATTAACTTTAATAGGGGTCTAGAAAAAAATTACTCATATATGGAGAAGAAGAAGAAATAAAGGACATAGGGAGTATAAATAAACTAAATTTAGAACCAAGGGCATTGTTAAGTGTTAAATTAGAGAAAGTGCTCACCATTACCTTAATAGTAAGTTCAGTAGGGTAAATTAAGGCAATAACACTCAGCACTGTAAATTCCTCCTAAAAAAAACCTTAGAGAGACATGTCATAGGAAGGAACTATGGTACATTGGATCAAGCATAAGACTTAATAGTTTCCAATCCTGACTCTGTCACTTAGCAGTTTTGTGACCTTTATCTATAAAATGAAGTTAATAATCCTTACCCAGCAGGAATGGAATTGCATAAGGTCACACATGTGAATGTGGCACCAAGTGGGTGTTTTTGTCAGGGCTCTTGCAACTGCAGGGAAAAGAAATGTAGCACAAAAGGTTATTTATTGGCTTGCATGAATAAAAAAATGTGGGGTCAGTGCTTTAGATATGTCTTAGAGGCAAAAACTCAACTGATGTCATCAGGAGCCCAGCTCTCTGCCTCTCTTGGCTGTGCTCTCATTTGTGTTAACTTTATTCTCAGGTTGCCACTTCCCTTGAGGGGACAAAATGGCAGCTCATAGTGCCAGACTCAAATCCTCACAGTCACAGAGGTCCTTCACCATAATTGTACTCAAAGTCCAAATAGGGCCCTTCCTTGGCCTAGACTGAGTCACAGGGCTACCTCTAAACCAGGCATTGTGGACAAGGAAATTAAGTGCTCAGATTTTCCTGGCTTGGGTCATAAGCTTTGCTTTGGAGCCAACAATAAAGTCAGTCTCAACCCACCTACACACACTGAAGGAGAGAACGGTGATGTCCCAGAGGAAATCCAGAATGTTGTTGTGAGAAGGGAGAATAGAAGATAGCAAAAACAAACTAAATTCAACAGTGCAGGGCTTCAATTAGTCTGTGCTACACCTGTATCTACTGGATTTGGGTATCATGTCTCTGAAAATCAAAATCAAATACGAACTTAGCTCCTGTACTAACCATGTCTTCCAAATAATGTGTCTTCTGCATGAAAACATAATAATAACTATACTTCTCTCTCTAAACACAGAGAGACCACTCAAATAGCCTGTGCTTCAGAAAAAAAAATTCATTGCTATGAAAAATGCATTTCTTGCATGGATCTTGAGCTGGGAAGAGAATATTGGAATATTAATATTTAGTGCATGCACCTAGAGATGGCCCTGTATACATAAATATGCCTTAGCATCTCCATTTATACCCACATCAAGGAAAAAATTAAATTATGATATACTGCTGCGAAGAGATGAAATGAAATACCAGACATATATTAAACTTAAAGAATAGAAATGAACCTGCAACACAAGAAAATTTGGAATCTCACACACTCTGCTTTCCCTAATACAGATTTCTATGCTTTCTGTCCATGTCTATGGACTAGTTGTAAACTTGGTAATATGTAAAATTAATTGCTTTTTACCTTTCGCTTTGCCCAAAGTTACTTGATATAGCAAGTCCCTCCCATCTTAAGTACACCAGACCCCTCTTTCTATCACCCAATTCATCTCTTTCATCACTGCCACAATCCTAAAAGGGGCAGTTCACACTAGCAGTTTCTACTTTCTCACCATCCCCATCCCTATTCACACACAAGCCCACTGCTATGTCCAGTTTGTCCCTGCCAAAATTCATGTTGAAATTTGATTACCAAATGTATCGTTTGACAGAAGAAATAAGACCCAGTGTTAGATAGATCAGTAGGGTAACTATAGTTTATGAAAATGTATTATGTTTCAAAATACCTACAAGAAAAGAATTGGGATGGTTCTAGCATAAAGAAATGACAAATATTTAAGGTGATGGATAAACTCAGTACACTGATTTGATCTTTACAAATTATATAACTGCATTAAATTATCACATGTACTCCAAAACTATGTGCATCTATTATGCATAACTTTTTTTTAAAAAGTGAAAGAAATTTGATCCCCAATGTGATAATGTTGGGAGCTGGGGCCTAGTGGGAGGTGTCTGGGTCTTGGGAGCAGATCCCTCATGAATAGATTAATGCCCTCCCACGGGGATGAGTGAGTTCTCACTCTGGTGTAGTAAGAATGGATTAGTTCCTGAGAGAGCGGGTTGTTAAAAAGAGTCTGGTTTCTTGGTTTCACTCTCTTGCTTCCTCTCTCACCCTGTGATCTCTTTGCAAGTGTCAGCTCCCATTCCACTTTCCATCATGAGTGGAGGCAGGCTGAGGCCCTAACCAGATGCAGCTGCCCAATCCTGGACTTTCCAGCCACCAGAGTCATGAGCCAAATAAACCTCTTTTCTTTGTCAATTACTCAGGCTTGGGTATTTTGTTATAGCAACACTAAATGGACTAAGATAGCCATAAACACCCACTTTCTGTCTCTACCACATGGATACTGCCCTCACTTATGAGCTTTTCCCAAGTTCAGTTCTTTCTTTATTGATTTTATCTGTAGGACTCTCTGATTCTGGAAACTCTCCTTCCTGGAGTTCCATTTCAACAGTTTTTCCTGGTTTTCCCTTGACTTCCTTGGGTGCCCCATTTCCATCTCCTTCACAGCCTGCTCTTCCTCCTCCTACTTTTCAATGTAGTTTCCCTGGGCTGGTTCTCAGTGTGCATATTCTCATGTAACCCTATGCCTCCACTTGCCCCTTATATGATAACTGGCCCCAAATCTTCATTGTAAGCTCAGACCCCCATCTCCACTGGACTGTCCCACAGTTGCAAGGATCATAAAGGAAGGAAAAAGGACCAGGAAGAAAGTTCTGGAAAATGGCAATATCTAAAATATGTGTGGAGGAAAAAGAACCCTGAGTGAGATCAGAGATGTGTAACAAAAACCAGGAGTGAATGGTGTCCTGGCAGCCAAAGAAAGAGAGACTTTTTCAAATAAAAGAGGGCACAAAAGGATTGTATGCTACAGCAAGATCAAGTGACATAAGGACTGAATGCTGTCCCTTTAAATTAACAGTTAGAAGCTCGTAAGTGACCTTGCCAAGAGACATTTCAGTGCTTAGGACAGAAACTAGACTGTGGTAGATTAAGGAGTAAGTAAGAAGTAGGAAAATTGATATAGAGAGCATGAGCCGTTCTTTCAAGAACTTGACTGAGGGTGAAAAATAGCTAAAGGGAGATGAGGGTGATGAAGTGTTTGTTGATTTGGTTGGTTGAGTGGGTGTTAGTTTTTTAAGCTGGGAGAACGTTGAGGCTGTTTGTTAAAGGAGTAACAAAACAACCTGAAATTATAAATTGGAAATCAAGAAATTGGAGAGGAGATATTAATGGTAGATAAACTTCCCACCATTACCACTGTGTTCTGTCCAAAATACGGCTTTGCATGAGCTTACACACCTCTGCTTCTCATGCCTTTGATCATTTTTTATTAGGCACAGGTTAAAATTTCATCCCTCAGCCTTGCTGAAGTCAGTGTTCTCTGTAAGGTCAAATTTCATCTCTCCCACATTATATTCTACAAGTCCTACTCAAAATGATGCTGGGAGCCTTTCCTTACCTCTTTATCTTCTCTCTGCTTGTTTAAACCCTATCCATTTTTAAGACCTTGTTCAAGTTCCATTTTGTCTTTGTTTTACCCCAACTGCCTTGGTTCTCAGCAATTACTTCCTTTATAGAACTTCCATAGCATTGATATGGGTCTTAGTTCTTTTTCTGACTTGTAGAATTATTCGTCCAGTCATGTACATGTTCTTGCTCCCTAAATCAGCTTTAAGCCCACAAAGGGGTTTACCCTCCAACATCTAGTAGAATCTCTAGCTGAGACTGAGGGGCTCATGTATTAATATTAGGTCCAAATGCAATATGGTGGTCTTGTAAGCATTAGAAGAGGCTGGAACTGACTCTACAAAGGTCACTGGCAACCTTGCCAGAGTATTGACAGGTAGGGTAGGGAGCAGCAGGAGCCGAATCAGATATAAGGCACAGAAGACACAGTCCTAAAAGGGTCTGAGTCATTCAATAAACATTTACTGAGCAACTACTATGCTCTGTGCACTGCACTAGACATGAAAAATACAGCAGTGAACAAAGGAGATGAGGTTCCTGCCCTCATGGGGCTTATAGTCTAGAGAAGCAAACAGGCACTAAACACGTAATTTCAATGTGGAAAGTGAAAGAAACAAGAAAAAGTACTATGAGAGTGTTGTAAGAGTACAATAGTATGTTCCTGGTGGCTTGAACATGCTCCAGTACATAGTAGGGACTGAGAAGGGGGAACAGAAATAATTCCTGCTTCAAAAAGTCGATGGTCTAATAGTGGTATTTATTTTCTATTTATCGCAGGCAAAATATCTAACTGCATAAGATTTTAGATTGTGGTGAAAACAAAAGGAGGCTTTTGAACTAGATAAATTCTAGAATATCTTCTTGCTTCTCTAAAATCCTGGACCTCACGTGTTACATGTGCATGGAGGTTTGCTGAGTTGAACAGCTTACATTAAAGTGAGTTCTTTCAAAGAATCATAAATGTAGCAGATCAATTATAGCCACTCACTAATTTCAGATATTCTGTTTATGAAGCAAAGGGGTATCTTCTCTCTTTTTTTATAAAAAAGACCAGAATTCAGGATAGTTACTGAATATTCAAATCCTGAGGAAGGAAAGGATGATAAGAGAGAGTAGACACCTCCAATTGAGCAGCTGTTAGTAAACAGTCAGCTACCATATCAACATAGGAAACTACATCATGTGTCACCCTATTTGTCATTTTAATGTGGTAATATAACCACGAGATTACAAAGTTAAATTTATGTAAATCATGTTCTGGAAATTACTGGAGCAGACTGTGGGGGCTGTTTGTACTCAATCTGCTAATGAAAGGACCCCATCTCACCAACAGAAAATCAAATGAAGAAAATATTTTGCTCCATGTCCTTTGGTCTATTTTGAAGAATGTAAAGGATTCTACTAAGATTTTTTCCCCCTAAAGGCTTTAATTTGGAGGAGAGAGATGTCTGTGTTCAGCCATTGTTAAAGAGGCTACCTTGGGAGCTGAGCAATGTTGCCTTTGGTTTATTGTCTGTTCAGCAAGGCTGGTGGTATTTTTGCTCCCAACTGATTAATCTATCAAACTCCCAATGTTTCATGGAACCACAGACTACTCAGGCAATCCTTATGAGAATAACGTTTCTGCATTATGAATCTAACATTCATTTTCATAGATGGCAGCATGACTAATGATGCTACCTCGCATTTCTATAACAATTTACAGTTTCCAGACCACTTTCATATTCATCATCTCATTTGATTCTCATCTGACAACCCTATGACGTCTGGAGTGCAGGAATTATTGTCCTTATATTTCAAATAAGGAAGAGGAACTCAAGGCTCCAAAGGGATGTCACCTCCCCAACCTCGTAAATGGTGAACTCACAACTCTAACTCAGACCTTGTGATATTGATTTCAGTGTTCTTTCCATAAAGTTCCCAAAATGTGTTCTATCTTGATAGCTATGCCATGAAAACAAAATCATTTCACATTGTATATTTTTTGTATCAGTGGAGTTTCAGTGCAAGAGACAGAAACTACTCTAAGTGTTTAAGCAGAAGAGGAATTTAATATAGGAAAATTTGGTCATTACAAAATTTTTAGAAGGGCTACAGGAACAGAAGTCAGGAGCTGCCCCAGGCTATTCAGCTCAAGAACCCATCACCTTAGCAGAAATACAGAAGTCTGGAAGCTGCTACTGTCACATGACAAAGTCAAAACCACCTATAAACAATGACCTCAATTACCAGCATTAGCAATGGCAGAAAAATTGCCTGTATCTCACGGTTCACTTTCCAAATTTCATGCAAATGCATGTAATTGGCAGAATAGAATTCTCTTTCAAAGCCCCAGTTGCAAGGGTGTATGGGAAATGTAGTTTTTAGGTGGAATGGGGTTGAGAGTATCAATCACAGTCTCTTATCATACCCCTTTTAAAAATGCATGGTGCTCATGTACATTTCAAGGCTGTAAAAAAAAAAAAAATCCTGCAGTAAAGGAAACTATTAAACTTTAACCTTGCTAAGCTCAGCTTTTCTCAAAATTATTTGACAGTGGAACTCTTTATCTGGCAGCCCCTCATTAAGCAGAACACACTCAGGGAAAAGTTGCACTGCAGCAAGCTGGAGGCAGCCATAGTGTAGCATACGCACATGTGCACCAATATGTCAATCAGGCAACCAATAAACATAAAATCAGTGAGCATCTGCTGCAGGCCTATGGTAGCATTGGGACAGCTCCATAAGCCAATTCCATTCCAGGCAACAAACATGTGAGCAAAATCCTTTTCCTCGCAGTTATTACGGTATAGGTGAGACATCCACCTAGAGGTGGTGGCCCAGAAATTTAAGATGCCAGAATGAATAGTAAGGGGCAAGTGGGTTAAGTCTGGTAAATGCTGTGGAATAGAAATTATTCCTATTATTGAGGGCCAAATCCAGCCAGCCACCTGAGTTTTGAAAACAGCTGAGTATTGTTGGGTAAGCCCAGCACTCCCTGCCACAGGGCCCATCACTCACGACTGCCTCTATCTGCCCAAATCCCAAAATCATGTTTCTTTTTGGTGCCTATAGGCATCTTATTTTAACATGCATAGGTGGACACATACAGGCAGAAAAGATTTTGTGAAGAAGGTGGGATTGAACTGAGCCTTGAAGGCTTAGTGGGCAGCACCCTGAGAACCATTTCTCCTGCACTTCAGAGAGGATATTTGTGTCAGGTATGTTAGTAGGCAGGACGCAGCTAAAACCCTAAATCAGCTACCTAGGCCTTACTGAGTGCTCTGGAAACATGCCTCTTAGTAGTGGAGAAATGTCTAATGAGAAAGGAAGCCTATTAAAGAAAATATTTAGTAATTAGGAGAATATATGAGGCAGGTCTCAACTGTGATTTAGGGGAGAGAGTGCATCTTTCCCTCAAACACAGACAGTACAGAAGGAGAACCCAACATACCTCTTTTTGTTACCAGAAAGAAAAAACACATGATATGTGGATATAAGAATAATAATTTGGTATTTTTTTCTTTCCTTGCACTTTTTTATACTGAGGAAACCCTATACTTGCAGTCTGTATTTTAAAAAAACAAAAATGCTTTCAGAGACAAATGTGTTTTCAGGTGACTTTTAAAAGCCCTAAGAAGCATTAAGTAGGAAACATGGAAATGAAGTTTTTAAAAGACAGAAGCATTATTACCCAGGGTTATAAGAACTGGCCTTGGGAAACCAAAGAGAAATTGGGATGAATGAAAAACCTTCTATATAATATTTTTATATCATATTTTTGGATTACTTTCAAGGAGATCACCATGAAATAGGAAGCTACTCACTGTAAATGTTATCTAGCTTGTTTTATGCCATAAGCTGGTAAGGTGACTGAACTATATGAAAACCAACCATGCCATCCACTGTCTTCAAAATGGATAATTAGAATGTGTTCCCAAAAAACTCCACACATATCATGCATTGCCAGCTTCCTGAAAGCTGGAACCATTGTCAATAGCCAAGGTCATCCCTAAGGCACTCAGAAAGCCAAGGGAAGAGTCGGGTGCAGGATGTGAGCTCTGGCTTCCTGGGCCTATGTGCAATACAGCAGAAACCAACACTCCTCAGAGATCAGCTCTGTGTTCATTCAACAAATATTCGTTGAGCACCAGCTATGCACCAGGTAGCGAGGCAGGCACTGAGAATACAGTGGTGTATAAACCAGATGTGTCCTTGCCACCATGGAGTTCACAGTCTAGTACAGAAGTCAGACAAGTAGTAAACAACCAAACAAAGACATTATTTCAAGAGATAGAGAACAATTCCATCCCTTAAAAGAATGTATTTAGGAGAGGCAGAATTCTACTAAGAAAGGGTTTCTCTGAGGAACTAACGTTTGAGCTAAGATTGGAGGAACTGAATGTTCCAAGAAGAGGCCAGCCCTAAAGCGAAGGGTGCAGTGGGAAAGAGCTCAGTGTGTTTGAGGACCCAATGTGAAGCCAGTGTGAGTGAAGTGGAGAGAAAAGGGGGACAATGAGGCCGCGGGGTGGGGGCTGAGATGAAAAGCCCCGATGTCACTCGGAGAGTGACAGGATGTTCCTGGAAGGCTTTGTGCCAGTAAGCTCAGGCTGCCATAACAAAATACCATGGACTGGGTGACTTAAACAGCCGACATTTATTTCTCACAGTTCTGGAGGCTGGGAAGTCCAGGGTCAAAGTTCTGCCAGTTCAGTTCCTGGCGAGGGCCCTTCTCCTGGCTCATAGAAAGCACCTTCTCACCGTGTGCTCACGTGGCCTTTCCTTGGCATGTGCAGAAGGAGAGAGAGAAAGTCTCTGGTGTCTCTTCTTATCAGATAAGGCCCTTCCCTTATGAACTCATTTAACCTTAATTATAACACTTCCAAAAAGACTCTGTCTCCAAATATAGTCACATTTAGGGGTAGGACTGTAACTTAGAATTCTGGAAGGTACACAAACATTCATTTCATAACAAGCTTCTGGCAGGGAAATCACTTCATCTGGTCATCTGATTTCTTTTATTTTTTTTGAAATGGGGTCTTGCTCTGTCACCTACACTGGAATGCAGTGGTATCATCATAGCTCACTGCAGCCTCCAACTCCAGGGCTCAAGTGATCCTTTTGCCTCAGCCTCCTAAGCAGCTGGGAATACAGGTGTGCACAACCAAACCTGGCTAATTTTTTTTTTTTTTTTTTTTTTTTTTTTTTTTTTTTTTTTTTTTTTTTTTTTTTTTTTTTAGTTTTTGTAGAGATGGCGTCTCACTATTCAGGTTGGTCTTAAACTCCTGGCCTTAAGCAATCCTCTGGCCTCAGCCTCCCAAAGTGCTAGGATTACAGGTGTGAGCCACTGCGCCTGGCCTCTGGTTTCATTTTTTAAAGGTCACTGTGAACACTGTGTGCAGGGTGGCTCATAAGGAAAAAGAGAAGAAATCGAGAGACCAGGAGTTCTGAACAGAGAGAACATGACTTAGAATGAGGAAGCAGAAGTATTACATAGGAAAAAAATGTGGGAAAGAATTAGATAACCGCATTTCAAAAAAAATGCTTATTTAATATTTGAAGAAAAGGAATGAATAAGGTTTGATTAAGAAGGAAAATTGAAACAATGACTCTTCTAAGTGACTTTTTAAAACAATATCAGTAAGTCACTTGAGAGGGACAACCTGTGTGGGTCCCTATACAGTAATGCTGCAGAATTGTTTTGATCATTAGCCTGCTTTCTTGTGTTGTCATTGTGATTCATAGTCATGAGAGACTCCAGGAAGTTTCCAAGGTTCAGTTAAGATAAGCCATTAAACATACAAATGCTTATTGGAATATGTATTATGTTTCTATGGCTGTGTAACAAATCACCACAAAATTAGCAGCTTAAAACAACACTCATTTATTATTTCACCCACTATTTCCATAGATCAGAAGTCCAGGCCCAGCTCAGCTCAGTCCTTTGCCGAGAGTCTCATAAGGCAGAAATCAAGGTGTCAGCCAGGGTAGGTTCCTTTGTGGAGCTTAGGGTTCTTATTCAAACTCACATGTTGCTGGCAGAATTCAGTTCCTTGCAATTGTACATCTGTGGACCCTGTTCTTTTGTTGACTGCCAACTGGGGTCCAGTTTCATCTCCTAGAAGCCACCTGCACTCTGCCTTTTAAGGCCTCACCACATTAGGTCAGGCCCACCCATAATGGCCCTTGTGATTAACTCAGCTAATTAGGGACCTTCATTACATCTTCAAAGTTCTTTTCACCATAAGGCATAAATAATCACAGCAGTGATACCTTATCATAGTCCCAGGTTCCACCCACACTCAATAGGAGGGAGATATACAGGGCAATGGGTGGGCAAGGGGTGGCTCACATCTGTAATCCTAGCACTCTTGGAGGCTGAGGTGGGAGGCTTGCTTGAGCTCAGGAGTTTGAGATGAGCCTGAGCAAGAGTGAGACCCCCATCTCTACAGAAAATAGAAAAATTAGCCGGACGTGGTAGTGTGCATCTGTAGTCCCAGCTACTCAGGAGGCTGAGGCAGGAGGATCACTTGAGCCCATGAGTTTGAGGTTGAAGTGAGCTAGGATGATGCCACTATATTCTAGCCATGGTGACAGAACAAGTCTCTGTCTCCAAAAAAAGAAGAAAAAAAAAAAACAAGGGCAAGAGATGATTAGTGGTCATTTTTATTTATTCTGCCTAACATAAAATACCATTAAATCCTTGAGCCTTGTGTGAAACTTTACATGATCAAAATCTCTTGCCATGCAATTATATGCAATATACCCTGCAAATGTCAAAAATCATGGAGGTTAAAATTAAAAAAAAAAAATCAGTATGTTGGCTAAAAAAGTCATCCGTTTTAAAATGGTCCTGTTTGTAAAGGGCCAGCTTCTCTGCTACACGTTAAGGGCTGTTTCAGGCCAACTCAATGTCTTCTATATGGCTCTTGTCAGAGGCTGCATCTTGAAGTCCATCTTCTGTAACTTGGGCTCTTTTCTAGAGATTTCCCTCTCTAACTTCTATTTGTCCTTCCATAAAGCACAAGAAATCTATTCTGTAGAATCCAGCTCTTTCCTTCTTCCCAATCTCTAGAAGAGCAGTTCTCAAAGTGTAGTCTGGGGGTGGGGGGGTCCTGATACCCTGCCAGGGGGCGTTGCATTGTCCTTATTTTCCAATGACACAGCATGTGTGGCCAGATTTTCTCCACATACTTCAACCAAAGCAACCTATCACCACAGATGGAATGCAGAGGCCAACAGTAAGCCAGACATGAAGGAGATTTGCAAACATGTAAAACAATGCTGCTCTTCTCAGTCCATGTTTTTTATTTTGAAAACGTCAAATGAAAACAAAACTAGGCTTAGTTAAGGAGAGACTTTATTTGAAAAGACTGTTACAGTAAGGAGAATGCTTTGACCTCAGGACTTGCAAGTGTCTCAAAATCAAACAGAAAAAAAGGCTTTTTGAGTGTAGGGAGAAATAGGCAGTGCTGGGGGGACAGTGAGGGGAGAAAGCCAAGCGGGTGGGGTAAGCAGGTGGGAAAATCAGATGCTTCAACAAGAAATGTTTCTTGTGTGGTCAGCCCATTCTCAGGAGGACTGTTCTGCACCTTAGCACTTCAGGGTTTGCTCAAACATGGGGCAAGCCAAAGTTTAGGGGTCTGTCGGGAGGAGAGAAGCTGACTAAAATGTGGCCAAGTCAAAGTACAGTATGTAAGTCATGGGCAAACACCAGCACTTGGCCAAAAAATATAGTTATTTTTCATGAAAATGATTGTGGGCTTATACATAATGAGCTTATTATTGTTATTTTAAAGTGGATTAATAAATATTTTTAAATGTCTCGGGTTCAAATTTTATTCATATATGATAGATGTCAAGAGAGATAATCCACATTTTAAAAAAGCTCTTTGGGATCCTTTAGAATTTTTAAGAGTATAAAGGAATCCTGAGATCAAAATGTTCAAGAACCACAGCTCTAGATTACTCATAACTGTGCCCACTAATCATAGAACAATGATGAGACTTAGAGATTTTTTTTAGTTCAATCTTTTCATATTATAGATGAATTGAGACTTACAGTGGCTATGTGACTTGTCCAAAATCACAGTTAATAAAAAGCATCACTAAGTGTAAAATATGCATCTCTTCATTCCTAATCTTATGTCTACGCTACCATTGCTATTCATCTTTCAGATGTGTGCGTCTATGTAGTATCCAACCTTTGAGACCAAGTCTCCATCTTATATTTTCATATACTTCAGAGCACTTGGCATTTGTGTCTAATAATCACATGATGGGTGTTCAAAATTCTTACTGGATGAATGGATATAGAAAGGAAAGAATAAAGGAAAGAAGGAAGGAAGGAAGGAGGGAGGAAGAGAGGGAAGGAGACAGGGAGGGAAGAAGGAAGCCTTTCATAAATCCAGGGGTCTTGAAATCACTGCAATCCCCCAACAACACCCACACGCATTAATCTCTTAGCAGTTATTTCCAGACGCTGGGGCCACATAAATCTGGTCTAAGAGAAACTTCTAAAATATTCCCAAAAAATTTGCACCAAAACCTGATATATCCAAAGGAAGACCCAGAGAAGCAGCTTGGCTTGTCACCATCTTGATGAGCACAGCCAGCCTGCAGGCCACTGCAGGGATGTCACTGCTGCTTTGCTTTGTCCCACTGTTTCCCACACACCCACGGCGTCACAGACTTCTAAGTCCTGTGGTGGTTCAATTCAACAAAGGGAAGAGGAGGTCGGGGCAGTGTGTCCACACAAACAAGAGGTCCAGTCGGGGTGATGGCCCAGAGATTCAAGGAGGAGTAGGGACCAGAAGAACAGATGATAATTCCTAGAAAAGTGCTTTTAAAAAGCAAAAGAAACAAGAAAGCCTACTGATCTTTTAAGAAAAAGGAAAGAAAAGCTAGGAAACAGTTGGGTAAAATCATTTCTTAACAAAGAAAAAGTGGAGCACTGGACCAGCTCTGGTAGAACATGAGACTCTTACCAAAGGAAAAGCATCCCTTCCTCAAGTCAGGGACATGCTCTTGCACAGGGTTTTATGCAAACTTTGTGCTGCAGTCTCAGGAATATTATCTAGACCTCAGCTCTAGAAATTAGAATGTAAAGGTGGAAGTCTGTGGGTGGAGTGATATTAGCTTGATTCCAATTGCTGACCACTTCGTGACCACTAATGTGCTTCAGGACACAACCGCGGTGTGTAGGAGGTGATCCAGTGGTCATTTGTTTTCCTTAGTCAAGTTAATGCCAAACAAACTTGGCCAGAGATTAATAAATCTTGCTCAGGGTGCCAGGAAACTCTACATAGAGCTTGCAGATCTATCCCATTTCTCCACTGTCTCCACTCAGTTCATACAGAATCCCAGTAACCATCTTAAATCCCTACATTTGCTCTTCCTGCACTGCTATTACCTAGGGTTTGAACTACAGTTGTTGTTCATTGTATCAGTCAAAATCCAGGCAGGAAGATAAAGTACAATCTCTGAGTAGAGGGCATTTAATAGAGAGAACTAGTTATAAAGGTAACCAAAGAGCCGAAAAGCCAATCGGGGAATGATGATGCAATCCAGAAATTAGCATCCACAGAGAGCCACTGGAAAAATCTCGGAAGGAGATGGTATTGCTAAAGTTCAACAACCAGGAAAGCCAGGTAGAAGTGGGAACCATGAAGAGTGCCCTGCAGGATCTGGGACCACAGACAATGGGACTGTCCTGTGGGTCCATCTGGAAGCAAAGGACACCAAAGGGGACCAGCCAGGATGCTCCACAAAGCAGGGAGAGACAAGGGGAAACATGGCTTCTCCCATTTTCTCATTTTCCAGTCTCTCTCCATTGTCTCCCACTGGTTCAACCCACACAAAAGCAAGTTGGCCAGGGAGTTTGGGAAATGTACCCTGTTCTGCATAAGAAGGGTGGAGAATGGACTTGAGAACAAACAGGCAAATGGCCAGTACATTCACCAAGCCCATGGGTGTTTCCTCCCAATTGGTCTCCTGGCTTTTCTTCCAGCACCCTCCCATCCTTTCTCTACATTGCCATCTCCTTAAATTGACTCTCATCACTTCCCTGTTTATACCCTTCAATGGCTTTCTATTGCTTCAAGGATAAAATCTAAACTCCTTTTCTTGGTCTACAGGCTCCTGTGTGGTCCTGCCTCTTCTGATCTTCCCAGCCTCATTCAATCACTCTCCCCTCAGTTACTGAGCTCCAACCCCACAAGCTGTCCTCCACTCCCCCCAGTGTGTCAAACTGCAGGGCCTTCACACCTGTCCTTCCATCTGTCTGGAAAGATCTATTCCCCATGCTTTGGCTAACTACTGCCTGTCCTATAACTTTCAGCCTAAATGTCATTTCTTGGAAGAGGCTTTCTTAAGCCTTCTGCATCTCAATTAGATGCAACTAATCAATCCCCATACGTTTCCTCCAGAGCACTTAACACAATTTTTAGGGATACATTTACCTGTGTCTCTATTTTTTTAACATCTGCTCTCCACCTGTCTGGAAATACAGTGGTAGGGATCTTGCAGAGCCCCATCCCTAGAGTAGCCGCTGCATCTAGCACCAGTGCCTAGCACAGACAGGTGCCCATGAAAGGATGGTAGAGGATGAAGTCAGAGGAGTGATGAGGGGAGGACATTATTTAATTCACATGTTTTTACAAAGTCCATCCAGCTCCATTCTGCCCCTTCATGTAGAAACCCCGGAACTAACCATCTTTAAATAAAGTCTCCCAAATGGTAAATAGATTTGCAAACCTGCTACTGCTAAATTGAGCTTCAAGGATACATTTTTTGACTTCTGTGTTTGGAAGGACAAAAAGTTCATTGTGTCCTTTGGAGAATAACTCTTGCTGAGAAAACAGGAGAATTCTGAAGCTGCCAGTTACCTTTTCGTGACAACATGTGAAAAAGCTTCTCCCTTTTTATTTCCAGTCAACATTGTAGCTTGTCCTTATTTTTTGTGTGTGACTGTGATTTTGTCATGCTTTGTAATGTTCGTTTAATAACACAAGGATATCACAGTATGTTTATATTACTCACAAAAGACCATACCATTCTTTCTGGATGTGAAGCACATTTTTTTATAAAGAAAAAAAAAAGCTCTTTTAAGTAGGTTTTGTTTTTCATACAGGAAAGGCTACTGGTATAATTCAAGTCAAGGACACATCCATGGTTGTAACCATGGCCCCTCCTTGTGGCAAAACACAGGCAATGACTCCAAATGCCATCTCTGTTATATCCTCTCTAACCTTTACTGGCAAACTCACAGAGAAACACAATACCCAGGCAATCTTTGTCTGAAGTATCAGCCATGGCTTTGAGACATTTCTCATAGTTGCCTTACTACACTACCCAAGGTATTTTCTTAGTGGGGCAGCCCTCAAGTCTTTAATTCATTATTTTTCTTCTTACTGAGCTAATTGTGTTATTAATAACAGCAACAAAAAAATTAAGTATGGTGTGCACACTAATCTGAAATTTTGAGTTGGCAATTAGTTGGAGCAAAATGCAATTAGATGTTTTCCTTCAAGTCCTAATTTACATGCTGGAAAACATGGGCAGCCTTCTCAAGTAATTGCAAAAATAAGCCCTGCTTTCTGTGTTTATGTACAAATACAAAGCTCCCCAGTACACCTGCCTTTGCCTAAATAGAATAGAGTCCCAGAGGTCTCCTCGCTTTATGATCACTAAGATATACAGCAGAAAAGGAACTGATCAGCCTTTAGGTGAAAATGTGTTTTCTCTCCACTGCAGAAGCTCGGTATTAACTGGCATTGACTTTACCCATGGACAGCTGGGGTGCATAAACTGAGGCTGACAGTATCTCCATGTAACCCCATGAGGTGAATTGAGGCTCTCTGGAGCTTCAGCACCCCTTTTTGTGCACTCGGAGTAACAGCTAATACAATTCAATCCATTAAGCACTTCATGAACATCTGCCCTACGCAAGATTGCAAGGAGCCCTGGAGGGAACAAATCGAATGAGATACTGTTGACATCTTCAAGAGGTGATACTAGTGGAGGAGATGAGGCACGTACACAAATACCACCACGGGATGGGCTCCACCGGAGATTGGGTCTAGAGTGGATAGGCAGTCATGCCCCTGGCAGCTGCACCTCAACACATCCTGAGGAACGAGAAGTGGGTATATCTTAGCTAATATATCAGCATTCCAGGAAGAATCCAAGTTTCAGCTTAAAGCCCAATCAAGAAATTATTCTTGTAATCCAAAGACATGGAAGGGGAACTTCCTACCTTTGCAGAAAAAGCAAAGCACAGAAAGGGGAAAGTAGGGTGATTTTGCAGAACATGAGAGCAAAGGAAAAATCAAGGACTATGAATTTTCTGCAAATAGCATTAAGAGCTCTGATAGAAGAAAGTAACATCTTAGTGCAGATGTGGGATCAAAACAATGAGGTACACAAAGAAAGAATCCAAGAGCCAGCAGAACTTGCATGATACAAAGAGGAAAAAAAAAAAACCCTGGAACAGAACAGAAACCTTTCTGTTGGCCACACTACTAAGCATTTCATCAATTCCTTAGTGAAGAGAAAATTAGCCAACATCAGAGTCCCCCCATATGTAATGTACAATTCCCTATTTATAAATAATTTTGCCTTCCAACTCCACACACAGCATGGGTTCAGTTATTATTTACTTATTTATACCACGTTTTGTTTCAAAAATAATTTGAAGCAGCTACCATTTTTATTATCTTCATAAAGTCCCAGGATAAAAAGCCCCTTTAAGATATTGTTATACACAGAAATCTAAACAGTAGGGCGGGGGAACATCTGACTGCAGTGATCAAGAGCTTGTAAAGTGACATAAGTAGCGCACCTCACTAAATTCTGCCAAGTGTCAGGACGTTATAGTGCCTGAGTGCGCTAGAGATTACAAAAATGCAGAGTGTTGCTAAGTGTTGTAGTCAAGACATAAACAAAGAAAAGCAGTAATTGCAGCTGGAGAGACCAAGGAGAACCTCGTGAGTGGAGCAGCACTTGAAGGATGGATGGGAGGGTAGGAAGAGAGGCATTCCTGACACTGGGAATGGCAAGTGCACACGTGTGGAGGTAGGAAAGTACCGGCTGTACACCTTAGAGAAAAGAAGAAAACAGAGAATCGCTTCATCCTTTGTGTTCTATTGTTTAAGTCCTTGCTCTTTTTACACATTAGGAACATTCAGGAGATGAAAAATAGCACAATATCTTTTTTCCTATGACAGATACTGAGATGCTAATGGAGCCAGATTCATGCTACGTGGAGAAGATCCACCTGCATAGGGGTAAGGTTATGGAGGGATTTCAGAGAGAACATTGTTCTGGAAAATATCCTCACATCCCTATACTCACGTCACCTTAAATTTCTCAAATGTGAGCAAAATCTTACAATTGGTCATAGTGCTTTAATAGTGTTTTAAAGGCAAATGCTTTTAGAAAAGACCCCAGAATGGCTATCGTTGCCATGAGATCATTGTCCATCTGTCCTCACCTGGCCATTGTAGCTAGAGAAGGAAGGAGATACATAAGGAGACTTCGGGCCTGAAACAGGAACAAGGTTAGGTCCATGTTTGAATCAGGAAGCAAACAGGCAGGAAAAGGCTCAGAAGAAGGGTGACAGTCAGAATGACTGGTATGGCTGACTTCATGCTTATATGGAAAACAGTTCTAGGTGCAGAGATGTCCTCCAAATACCCGGCTGGGTGCGGCAAGGCGAATTCAGACACTGAATTTTGGTACAGCTCTCTACTAATAACAAGCTTTCCTATAAAACTCAGCACAAAGATGCCCAAAGACCTCAACACAGCCTCTATGCTCCTTGCCGCCCTTCCAGGTTTTCATAGGATCTTTTTAGTCTTCACAGACAACCAAAGCTGTGGACTGTTGAGCAATTATTTAAAGGAAAACCCATTTTTAAATATGGGCTTATTTTCCTTTTTAAAAAATATTCAAAAGTAATAAATGCTGATGTTTGGAGGAGGGAGAGCTGCCATAGAAATAAAGAAATTAAAGGACCCTTGCTTAATGCCATCCCAAGAGAGATTTCTAAACAAGAGTGGAATGATCAAGGAGGGGCTCGCTTTTTTGTGAGAGAGGGAATATAGGTTGGTAAAAATGAGAGCTTTTTTTATAAAGGGAGCATCACTAAATGGAAAGGGGAGTGTGGGAGCTGTCAACTATAGTCCCACACTCTGCAGGAGATGTGAGGAGAGATCACAGGTGATTAGAAATGTTTTGAGCTAACTAACTCTCCCACGTAAGGTTAAGCTTAGCAAGAAGACCCCTGCCAGACTGTGGCTCCAGCTTTAATCTGCACTCAGTAAGCAGCTGGCCTCATGACCCTGTATCAAAAGCATGTGTGAGTGGATGAAGCCATATAGTGGAAGACAGTAGTTAAGAAGTATCCAGGTGACCACGGTTAATTGCATTAAGCCTCACTTGTCCATCTGTGCATTATCTTTTTCTTCTTTGTATAATGTCTCACAGGCACAGGCCGCTCCCCATTTCCTTCATCAGTGATCTGGAAATTTACTTATTTCCACACATCAACTATATTGTTACATTGTTGTCATATTCTCTTAAGTTCCTTGCTGGAAATGACTTTTAATAATGACTATCTTACTAGGATGACTTCCTGGTTTGTTCTAAATTAATTCAAGTCAACAAGCAGGTAAGAAATTGCAAGAGCCTGAATCAGGGTAATAACAACAACAACAAAAGATAATTCTAAGAAAAAATATGGAAGTTAAAATCCACAGGACTTGTTTGCTCATTGAATTTGGTTAAGTACTAGGGGGCTGTGAGTTGAGCGACTGAATAGAGGATGGTGCCACGAACTGTGGTGGAAAACAGACTTACATGCAGAGCTCAAGGTGCCTAAGGGACATTATACTAGTAAAGAAAGGTCAAGCTCTGCTATGGCAACAAATAGCCTCAAAATCTCAGTGACTTAAACTTTATTCCTTGCTCCTATTACAGCCCAATGCAGTTTAAACAGCTCTCCTGGGAAGCTCTTCTTCAAGGATTGCCTTAGGAATCCAGGCTCCTCCCAGATCATGAATCTGCCATCTTAGCTAACGTTGCTTCTAGCCATGAGGACGGAAGAAAGAGGTGTGTAGAACTGGTGCACATCATTCCCACTCTCATCAATCCAGGGGCCAGTGTTCATTCATTTGGTCCCAAACTAAATGCAGGAGATGTTAGAAAATATGGGTTTCCTGTGTGCCCAAGAAGAACAGGGTTAGATAACATCTGACCTGTATCTGCTCCAGATATCCAAGTGACAGTAGCCAGCGGGTAGGTGAATATACCAGTCTGGGGTTCAGGGTGAGGGATACATGAATCAGATCTAGAGATACAGACTGGGACATGGTCAACTATTTAGGCCGAGACAAATGCATGAGATCAACCAAGGGGAACATATATGATAAGAAAAGAAGGGAAATCTGACCTGATCAAATTAAAAAGCTTCTGCACAGCCAAAGAAACTGTCAAG
>VBSM01003169.1:17490716-17553376 GCA_008086735.1 Cheirogaleus medius
TAACCCTAACAATATTTGTACCCCCATTATATGATGAAATAAAATAAAAAAGAAATATATTCATCATTCATTGAAGTGAAACTAGATAATAATGAAGTGATCATATTTACAGAGCCAGAAATGTTGGCTCATTCTAACAAAGAATTTTATTCCTTCTGGGTAATAGAAGAATTCTGGGATTTGTGGTTTGGATTCTGGGACAATAGAATGTCTAGGACCTCTCAGTGGATTAATAGAAACAGTATTAGGATTGCAAGAAAACACCTCCAGAACAGTTGGCATCTATACAAGGGAAGTTGAACTGAGCTAGGAGCCGTAAGAAGTGAGTCCTAGTTCTGGTTCTATATGGCCATGCTGAAGTCACTTAGTCCCTCTGAATGTCAATCTCCAAGTCTCTAAATGTGGGTATTGCACTTCCAGTAATAGCAATAACAGATGACATTCATTAAGTACTCACAGTGTGCCAGACTCTACCCTAAATTCTTTTCACAGATTATCTCATTTATTCACTCCCATCCATTTCAATCCTATGAAGGGGATAATATAAAAATCTCCATTGTGCAGATGGGGAAACTGAGGCTGGAAGAAGTTAAGTGAGTTGCTCATGAACACACATCTAGATCACATGTGAAATTCAAGCATAGGCAGATATATACCTAGGCTGAGAAGGGGCAGGAGGTTTACCCTGACGATGCACTCAAGCTCTCATTCACGTATTCAGTAAACATATAATGAGTGCTTCAGAGACATCGCCCCTGCTCTCAGGGAGCATTTTTCCAAGAAACAGAATGCCAAGCACAGAGCCTTTGATCTCTAACACCCAGGCTCAGGAGCCTTGTTCTCCTGAACACATACCTCTTCATCTGGGCTCTACGTGGAAGACATTTCAAGTCCAGAAATGGATGGGCCCTCAATACACTTGAAAAGGTGCTTTTCTATTTTTGAGAAGATGATTCCCTCATCTTTGTTAGCTGAGCAGTTTAGTAATTAGGTTCTCTATCACTTTGTCAAAATGAAGCAAGAAGAGCTAAACAAAGCTAGACTTCAATGACCTATATTCCATCAATATGAAGAAAATGAATGAGATGACCCAAATTTTACATCCCTTTCAAGGTAAAGAGCTCAATCTTTTCACATACAAAGAAAAGGTGTTTTTCTTTTAAATCTATCTATCAATTTACATAGTATAATATTCTCATTATAATAAACCATAGAAATTAATGTATCCTACAATATTATCAATATGATCATATAATGTAAAGTACCAGAGAGAAGCTACAATATCACAATAAACTAAACTGGCTTACTATTTTACTTTTTAATTTCAATTTAAGTGCATTTGTGGTTCCCCTATAATTGTCGGTAAAATTAAATCCTATTTTCCAATTAGACTAAAATCAAAATGTTTAGCCATTGAGCCTCTCTGAGCTCTCCATAAATCTCCTTTAACAGGTAAAATAAAAGCCATGTCTGGCACCCTATCAGTCTCCAACAGTGTTATTACACATTTCACACAATAAAAAGATAGTGACTTTTTTGTTAATTTTAAAAGCCCAACTCCAAAAAGAGATGCCTTGCTAATGATTTTCTTTTTTCATATTACCAAGTCTTTTCACTACTGTATCCTCAGGGCCTAGTCCAGTGCTGAGTGACAGTACATATTCAATATGTAGTTGTTGAATGATTTGAATAGATAAGGGTAGATCATTTACTAAGGATACAGCAGTGAACAAGACATAGAAGGTCCCTGATATCAAGAAATTTGTGTTTGTGTAGTGAGGTACAGGAAATGTAAAAAAATAAAGAAAATAATTTATTCTGGCAAAAGATCATAGTTATTAGTATACTCTTGATCAAAAAAAAATAGTCTTAATACCATTGGAGGTCATCCTCTTTAACTGAATGAACAACTTCTAGAAGAATGAACACGGTATGACAGAAGTGGGCATCCCACCAGCCCATTCTGTCTACTCAAACCTGGTAATCCATTTTGTTCCTTTAATAAACAGATGTCCACATCACCCCAGCTCCAACAAAGCAACTATTAAAACAGCCTGGAAATGTCTGGACGTTGCTAGTCTCTAACACAAGGCTGAGGAATTCTCCAGGACAAAACTTGATTTCAGGTATTTTGCAGGGCAGGGTCTGCAAAATAACTGAAATTAAGACTAATGTTATCTGGGTCTATAGATGTAAGATTGCAATGGTTAAGTGTGAATTCTGGGTTAGCTGTATGCATGCCCATCTCGAATGTTTTACATACATAGCTTTAACTTGTCCCCATCTGGTTGAAAGTAAATGTAGTGGCTCTAGGCAAAACTGAAAATTAGGAAAAGTCTGTCTTAAATGCCTAGCCTCTTCTTTCTGTACCCTGCTATATTGTGTTCACATAATCACTCTATCAGTCAGGGTTTGTGTAGGAAAATGGAAACCATTCTAGGTACTTCAAGTAGATTATATTTTAATTTAGCGAATTAGGTATTTCCAAAATGGTTGGAAGGGCATGAGAATGGCAAGCCGTGAGCTCAATTAGAACACCAAAGAAAACTATTTAAAGAAAAACAAAAGGCTTGTGTTTTAAAATTTAGTTTTTAGATATAGCCCAAATACAATAGCCTTTGTTTCTCAAAGAACAAAAATTGCCTATCAAAAAGTCTATTCAAAGGAATTCTGGCTTTCTAAGGAATTCTGGCTTCAAAAGCAAATTTCTAAAATTGAAGCTTTACTTGGTACTCATGTCTTTACAATTCCATGGAAAATAAATATTTACCCCCAAAATATCATTTGGAATTTGAAAATAGAAGAAAAACCAAATATCCTTCATTGAAAGGGCTGTTTACAGCAAAAGAAACCATCAAAAGTTCAAAGATAATATAATAATTAATCCCAAACTTTGTCTTTTGTTACCATTTTGTTAAGGTACTTGGGGCCAACACCCTCGTTGCCCCCATACCTTTCCTAAACTCCAGAAATCTGTAGCTTGCTTAGGGACCACGTAACAGTATTACTCATTACAATAACACTGGATCTACCTTCTCACATTCAAGAATTTGACAAAATCATTCCATAAAGCAACTTATTCACAATCACTCTATTATTTTTAAAATAAAATTAAATTTTTAGGAGAAAAAAAATTCTAACTAAAATAAAATGCAATCTAAATTGCATTGCACTGCTTCTAGCACCAAAACCTGTTCTATTTCTCTACTTTTATTTGTAATAAGGACTGGTGGTTTCCAATTCTCTTTGAAGCTCTGCCCATGCTGGCATTCTCCACCATGACACACACCTATGTCAATCCTTTGCTTCTAGAGCTGCACAAAAAAATCTGCTCTCTCTTCGGATGGTACTTGGCCCCAGCTGGCTAAGATTGGCCATCGCCACAGCTGCAGAAGCAAAGCCTCCATGGGGGCTTTTATACTTTCTGTGCCTTTTCCTAAGTTAAAATAAAGAAGATGACATCTGTGCAGCTCCTCTTCTTAGTGCTTTGGCTATTTACTGTCCCCATGAGGATTGGTTACTCATTAAGCAGAAGATTGGTTTTACACCTGTCACTTGCTTTCTTCTGTTTTCCTTTCTTTTTATTTGTATGCAAAAGGCTGCATTCCTTTGCTGCTTAAATATGTTCAGCATCCATTTCCAAAGGACAAGAACATAGCAGACCACCCCTCTAGGGTGGTAGTACTCAGACTTTTTGATCCAAGTTCTGCTTTGGCAGAGGAAAAAACCCCATGACCTTCCTATACTTACCATATCCACAAAAGAACAATGAAAACCAAGAAATAGAGCAGAACCAAATGACACTAAAAATGATAATGATATAGTTTCATTATCACTCAAAATAAAACCTAATAAGAATCTACCTACTTATTTATTTATGTAAGGATAGCAACTGAACACCATGACTCATCCAAGATCACACTGATAAGGCACTGACAACAAAGCATTTTGTCCCTAATTTAAGAATTTCACCCAACTGTCTATATATATGGGAGACTAGAGTTTTGCAACAATAGTAAACATCATGTAACTGCTAGAGAGTATTATTATTATTTATTATTATTATTTCAAGCAACAGAATTAAATTCTGGATAACTTCAATTAAAATTATCCAGAGGGAGGGAGGGAATTTATTGAAAGAGCAATGACAGAGAAGCTAACATATTTTGGAAGGAACAGGAGCTGAGCAACACTGTGGATAAGCAGTGGGAAGAATGGACAGGCTGTTTAGTGGGCCACCATCCAAGAAATAAGATGTAGCCATTTTCATTTGGGCCCATTACACTGAAGAGTGAAATTTCAGGACAATAGTATTTAACTAGCTCTGACCTGTTTTTACGATACTCTTTTTGGCACCAAATGTGTGGGTTTCTCCTCATACCAACCAATCCTCCATTCACCAGATACCAACTGAGTGTCCTTCAATTCAGTTCTGACACTAACTGCCCAGGGTGAGCATAGACCCTACAGATTAAGGCCTCAGTCCCACAAGTCTGGGCCACTTGTACTTCTGACTGGCCACTGTAACATCAGAGGTTCCCACAATCCCCTCCTTAGCTTTGATAATCTCTAGCATGGCTCACGGAACTTACTTGCTATTACCAGTTTATGAAAAAGAATAAAACTCAGGAACAGTCAAATGGAAGTGAGGCACAGGGCAAAGCATGAGGAGGGAGGGAAGACACAGAGCTCCTATACCCTCTCTGAGCATACCACCCTCCCAACATTTTGATGTGGTCATCAACCCAGAAGTTCCCCAAACCCTGTTATTTGGGGGATTTATGGAGGTTCCATTATATAGGTGTGATAGACCCAATCACTGGCCACTGGTGATTAAGTCAATCTCCAGCCTCCCACCTCCCCAGGGATCAGGGGGTGGGGCTGAAAGTCCTACTTCTAATCATATGGTTGGTCTTTCTGGTAACCAACTCCCAGCACCTGAAGACTGTTGGTAGGGCCCACCAACAGTCACCTCATTAGCATAAACTGAAGTACAGTTGAAAGGGGCTCGTTATGAATAACAAAAGATACTCCTTTCACCCCTATCACTCAGGAAATTCCAAGGGTTTTAGAAGCCCTTGTTCCAGGACCCAGGGGCAAGGAAATATATATTTCTTATTATATCACAATATCACACTAACCTAGCTCAGATCACATGCTTATCCCTTGGCCAGTGGAAGACAGGACACTGTGATTGATAGTGTCATCAAAAAGAAGGGAACTGAAGCTGTGCTAGCAAAAACCCAGATGGCACAGGAACACAGATATACATGCTGCCAAGCTTATAGGGGGCAAACCAGACTCGTAGGAACTCACATAACATGATAATCTTTAACAATTCAATCCATAGCTTATGTGTAACTCTTTTTTGTTTTTTTATGTTTTTGGTTTTTTTTAATTTATACTCTTTATTTTTTTTTTATTTCAGCATATTATGGGGGTACAAATATTACGGTTATGTATATTGCCTCCCTCGAGGCAGAGCCTCAAGCATGACCATCTGTGTAACTCTTAATAACCCTTTGTTATGGACTGGATTCATATGTTGAAGGCCTAACCCCTAATGTGACTGTATATGGAGATGGGGCCTTTATGGATGTGATTAAGGTTAAATGAGGTCATAAGGGTGGTGCTCTAATCCAAAAGGACTGGTGTTCTTACAAGAAGAGGAAGAGACATCAGGGATGCACAGAGGAAAGCCCAACTAAGGACTCAGAAGGCCGTCTGCAACACAGGAGAGAGGACACAGGAGAAACCCAAACCTGCCAGCACCTTGATCTTAGACTTCCAGCCTCCAGAACTTTGAGAAACTAATTTCTGTTGTTTAAGCCACCCTATCTACAGTATTTTGTTGTGGCTGCTCTAGCAGGCTAATACGCCTTTGGAATATTTTTTAACGAAGTCTAGGGCATTGTGTGTCATTTTCAATAAAAACTGAAGAGAAAACAAGCCTCTTTTGATCACGTCATAGCCCCCACAGTCCTACAGATGGTTACATACCATACCTTAGAGAATTTCTCCAAGAGAACATGTTCAATAAAGCGACTGTTCCAATCTTGCTTCCATTTAAACCTCAGCACATCTTATAAACTGAATAAGATGGACTGTTAAACAATTACCACCAAAGTCATTTTCCTCAAAGATGTCCCCAATCTGAGTGATCCTTTCACAGTCCAAGTGGAAGATATACACCAATTTAAATTCCATTTAGCAAACAAATATCAAATGCTACTGTTTGCTAGGTACTAAATTAGCCTCTGATAATGCAGAGAAAAATTAGATCTAGTCCCTGACCTCAAGGAACTCAGAGTATGATGGAAGAGACAATTTGAAAACAAATAATTAAAATTCACTGCAATAATATTTATGTAACATACTACAGCATTCTGTTTTTCAAACTCAAGTATTATTTTTCTACCGGGATAGAAAAAGTGATGCCAGCGAATAGCCAAATTCAGAGGGTAAACACAGTTCATTGACTGCAACAACAATTGTAGTAGAATACTTGGGGACTAAAAGTATGTTTTAACAAGTGAATAATACTATTTTTATAATTTATAAGGCAAAATTCAAGTTAGGATGGCAGACCTCAAGAGATACTACCACTCGTTTTGTCTTATATTGGAGCTACTTGGATAGAAATTTTTGAGAAACAGTGAGCAGGACCCAAAGCCTTCATTCCCTCCTCCCCTTGTTTCTCTCTTTTTACTGCTAATGTAAAGTGGGTATTTTTATTCTTGTAATCATTAATAGTTTTATGTTTTTCAGTCTTTGTGGAGTTGATGAGTATAATACTGAGTTGGCTTTTAATGATATTTCCCTCAGTTGGTATTTCTTCTGTGATTAAATGTTCCTTGAAAGAAAAAAAAATTCCCCTTGCCCTGCTACATCAAGGTCTCCAAAAGAATATTAAAAATACATATGCAGATGAACATTCAAATCCCACTGAAAATATGAGAAGCTTCTTTGCAGAGTTGAGTTTTTAATAGAGAAAAATCCTCTCAATATGAGAGATGTCTGTCTTATTTATAAAGATATATATCTAAGAAGCATCTCACCCACCAAGATAAAATGAATTTGGCTAGCATCTTAATGCATTAAGGTATCTTCACAGGCCAAGGACAAGTAGAAAATTATTTAAAAGGAAATGACTGATAGAATTTACTATCTGAAGTCCATACTTTTATCATATTTAGAAAATATTTTTCCCAAGTATACATTAAACTAGATCAAAGTTAGAAGTTTCTTCTGAAATAAAGAACTTACCAAAAAATAAAAGAAAGCAAACTGAATGAGGAAAAACTCTTTTTTTTGTTGAGCTTTTTTTCCCATTGGGCATAATCTGTCGTTGAGCTCATGATATTCTATGTTTCTAAGTCTAAAAGTCAGTCAATAGACAGATATTTATTAAGTACCAATTGGTTATGGCAGTTGATTCTGAGACCTGTGGGGAGACAAGAAAACCAATAGAAAACATGGTGCCAGCCCTATTTAGAGGGTCATTTGGAAGGATAAAAACTAGCCTCTGATGCTTAGAGTCTCCAATGGCAACATTTTTTTAAAGTTGCTTCGGCAGAAGGTCATATCCTTGACTCTCAATGGAAAGCAGGTTGATTGAGTTTCCAAGAGCCAATCAAGTAACTTAGGTGACTTTTCTTAGGTTTACCTAAGTAAATCAACAAGGCTACAGTTGACAAGATCTCAACCTCCAACTTCCTCCCAAAGATAGTTCCATTAATTTAAGGAAAAAGATATATCACACAGTTTATAGTTTTATAAACTGTCCATTATTTATTAAATCAAAGAGCAAATTGTTCCAAGAAATGCCCTTTGTTTGTGGATATAAAACAGCAATGAGAGCAACTTCTATCTTTATATTATTCTTGTGTGTGATTCTTGTTTTCATCTTCATTTATGATTTCCTTGGCTTGCTTTTCTGGCATCATCTAACATTGTTTTCTTTCTACCACTGAAATTTAGAAATACCAAAGCACATGAACAATCTGAAAAACACAAAGCAAAAACACAATCTGAAAGTATGAGAGACTCCTTAAAAATGAACCCAATATACTTAGGTACCATTTAGCCATATGACATGGGCAATGGGAAATTTTTTGCTATGGTATGCACCAGTGACCATGAATTGGTCCTTTTTTCAGAAAAATACTGGCATAAAACTTCCTAAGTAAATTCATGTTCCAATCTTTATTGACTCATTTGATGAGGAAAAAAATAATGTACAATGGGGTTTTTTTGGCATATGTGTGTTACATTGTATTTCTTGTTTATTTGCTTTGCATAGAAGTAAATGATATTATAGATTATAAGATTAAACCAAGACATATGACTGTGGAACTAGGGAAGAGAAGAGAAATAAGAAAGGAGCCATGATTTTTAAGAACTGATGTTTGTATCTGAGCTAGTGCATTCTTATGACATATTACTTCATGAGAGATTCTCCTGGGAGGCAAGACATATTAGGAGAGGGTATATTATAACCTCAAGCAAACCATAAACTGTAATGGGGCAACCTTCCCTTCCCCGAACAGGGTTCTCCTCACTTGTACATGATTTTAAGTCATTTTTGTACAACATGAGAATACATTTAGTAGATTCTCACAGACCCACAAATCACAACTTGTCCCAGGGGGAGAAGGAACATCAAGAATTTAGTGTGAAAAACTGTGAGATTTTTTTCAGAATTCACTATCTTCCTCTATAAACATCCACCTCCTCCCTATTACTTGGATCAATTCCAGCAGTAGTATCACGGAGCCTGACTGTCTGGATTTGATCCTTGGTTTAGCCAAATTACTACTAGGTGATCTTAGAAAAGTTACTTAATCTCACAGGTTTTTTGTGAAGATTAAATATGATATGATATGCAAAGTACTTAACATATAGCAATGGCTCAATAAATATTTCAAGGAGAAGCAGGAAGAGAGAGGTAAGTGGTAGGTATATGGTAGGTGGTAGGGGGGAGAGAGAGAGTGTTCTCCTCTTTCACTATTCAGTGTTTACTTTTTAAATGAAAGTTTATATTACATGGAATTCCAAAGGTGTTGCTACATGTGTGAAGACATTTTTTAAATTTGGGGGATTTAATTTAAAACCTTAGAGGTGTTTGTTAATTTATTAGTTATGCCTGAAAATCCTGTGGAGTAGAAATGCTGTCTGGTGCTCTTCTCTTTGTTCTTAGATGTTCATTCTACAACAGGCAACCATTACAATTTGAAATATACACTTCTGAGCATTTATTTTTCAAATCAAAATCACTTTTGAAAAAAAATCACTTTTTGGTCAGGCAGGTTCCTAGTAGTGACATTAGACAAAGTCTCAGTATATGAAAACTGTCAAGAATAAATAATTTGTGTACAATTTAAAGCAAAAGAATCTAGACAGACTTCTGCCTCCAGCCATTAAAGTAAAACTAGTGTCATATTTGCCTCTTGCTAAAGATAACTCTAAAACTGGACAAAATATTATATATAAACTGTTTAAGACATTGGACAGCAGACAGTACAGGGCTATTTTCTTTGAGAGAAGGAATTACATAAAGTGGAGATGACTGTCAGTCTCACTGTACTGAGGAGGTGATGACGAGTTCCAGGTGGTCAAAGTGATTGGAGCAGGGTACTGGAAAGAGAACACTGCACAGATAAAATGAGACTCAGAAGAAAGAGGGAGATTCATTGTGGGTCAAGGTCTAGGTTGTATATGGTAAAAGTTCATGAGGTCTAGAAGAGGCTTAGGAGTTGAGCCATGATTTTTTAAGGAGATATTTTTAAGGAGATTTCTAAGGATACTTTTAGATGGAGATAACAGAGATCATGCTGGGCTGGTCCAGCTAGAATGGAATACTTTGCTGAGTATGTTGGGCACTCAGTTCAAACCATAGAAAGATCGTGCACTGGGACTAAGCATCATACCATAGAGTAAGGGCCACACTCTTAAGTTCAAAACCAAAACAGAGAACAAAACCAAACCTGGCAGGATTAAAAAGATTAAATTAACCAGTAATTTAACTGCTTGACAAAACAAAAATCAAAACCTGCTAAAGGAAGATACTATAATCCTGACTCCCTAAATGTATCATCTTTAATGCCTGGGATAAAATCAAATCTTACTAGACTGTGATTAAGTAGGAAAATGTGACTCATAATGAAGAAAAAAATGTAGTCAATGGAAATAGACCCCAAGATGACCCAGATGTTAGAATTAGCAAATAACTTGAAAGCAGATGTTAGAAGTATATTCAAAGACTTAAAAAAAAGATTGCTATAATGAGTGAGAAGATGAAGAATCTTAATAAAAAAATGTAAACTATAAAAAAACCTAAATAGTAATTATAGAAATAAAAAGTATAGTATCTAAAATGAAAATTTCACTAGATGGGCTTCAGAAGAAATTGGAGCTGGCAGAAGACAGGGTTAGTGAATTTAAGGGCAAATCAATGGGATTTATCTAATTTGAAGGACAGAGTTTGAGAGGAAAATGAAAGAGACCCAGTTTTCTGTGAGGCAACGTCAAGCAGTCCATCATACATGTAATTTGAGTCCCAGAAGAAGAGGAGTAAATGGTGCAGATAACAAAAAAATTTTGAAGAAATAATACTGTAAGGCTGGTGGTGGGCCCCCCTCCCTTCCCTAGATCAAAAAAGAAAAGGCTCATGAGACCAGACCTGCCAAGGACAAAACTGCCAGGCCTCACTGAGAGGAACCACACCCAGATGTCCACCGGGATAAGAATGTTTCCCACTCCTGGCTTCCACAGATACTTCCAACCCCTCCTATTTCTCAATGACCACCCAAGGTCTCAATGGAAAATCCCCAGGTCTTCCCGCCAAAATTCTCTAGCCAGGCCCAAAGGGTATAAAAGGCCTCAGCCCCTTCAAACAGAGGCGACTTCTGGGGCCCCCCTCTCTTGGGGCCCCAGAACCTCGTCCATGAGTGTATAATAAAGCCACGTGGTTTGGCCCCCACTCTTTCTCTATCTCTGTCTTTTCTTTTTGCCGCCACCGAAAAACCTTACAAATACCCCAGAATTTTCCAAATGGATTAAAAACATCTACTTACAAATAGAAGATCAAGTTTTACAGTTGAATACATTTTGGACCTCTTTCTATTTCTAGCCTCACTAAGATTCAATTAGTTTTATTTAAACTTTTCTTTACTATCTTAGTGCCTAATATTGCTTTTATTAAACTATGGGTTGTTATAACAGAATAACTTCAGGATATTTTAAAACTTTCCTTCTGTGTCATTTCTTTGCATGTAAAGATCTAGGTCAAAGCTTCTTTTTATAAAATATAAATTACTATACAAATACAAATGATTGGAGTCTCTGTAGCATCCATCCCATTTTCAGTATGTAGACACCACTCTACTGTCACTGTGAAATGCAGTTATTTGAAAGTTGAAGTGTTACCTTCTTCCAGGTAACTGCAGCGAGAAGTACAAGCTCTCTTATGCTACACATTTTCAGCCAGATGAAGAACAAACTCTCTCTAGTGTTCCCACTATGAATTTACTTTGAGAGATCTCTCTCCCAACCTAAAAATAAAATGTTAAAATTTTTTCTCTTTTCTCCACCCTCCCAAAATAAAACTCATTTATAAATATCTGTAAATTTCACGTACAATTGGAGGTATGCAGAACCTAGTGCACCTAGAATTGTGAAAATTCTACTTCAATCTTGCAAAAACCCTGAAGCAAATATCCAATTCATTTACTGGTTGATGGCAAAACAGATTCCATCTGATCTGAATGCCTGGCTCTGACCGCGTCTCCCTTTATAAAAGCACTAATAGAGCATACCGCTTCACTCCGGTTATAACATTTATTTTATCATTAAATTTCTATGTATTAAGCTAAGTTTTGATGACTCTTTTTAAATCATTCCACTTGAGTATTATCATGCCATCTAACCTAAAAGAATTTTCTAAAGTTATTTAGGCAAAATAAAAATGCACAAAACCAGTGAGATCTGAAACTTTTATTCTGGACAGAACACATAAACATTCAAATTTATATTAACCACTCTTAAATTAAATGACAAGAAAGGGCCTAATGTGTCCATAGTAGCCTGAGTTCCTCCCTAACAAAACACATGGGAGCGTGGGAATATGCTCCAGTAATACAGCATCACCTAAACTCGCCATCGTGTATCTTCATAGCACTATATTCCTCCCCTTTGTTATATCTACCACAGTTTATATTTTACCTTTACTTTTGGTAATATGACAAAGTCTTTCTCACTTACTAGACTATAATCTCTGTCACTGATTTTTCCCACCATTGCACCCCCAACATGGAACATGGTGCCTGGTACGTGGGAGGTGCTCAGGAAATATTTGTAGAATAGAGGTAGTCCCCCCAGCATGTTCTCCTGAGTTCTCCCCTCATTGAACCCCTCCATAAAGTCCTTGGGCACCCACTATGACTCTCCTCCTCAGAGATGAAGCTATTCCAGGTCAGTAAATTATCCAGGGACTATACAAGGTAAGAAATTTAGAAAGCACTTTCACTGAAGTTTTACCTTCTACACTCAGCATTATTGCAACACCCATGCTATGGTTTGAATGATGGTGTCCCCTCCAAAATTCATGTTGAAGCTTAATTCCCATCATGGTGGTATTAAGAAATGGAGTCTTTGGGGGAAGTGATTAAGTCACAGGACTCTGCCCTCCTGAATGGATTAGTGCCTTATAAAAGGGCTGGAGGGATCTAGCACAGGCCCTTTTTGCCCTTCCTCCTTTCTGCCAGGTAAGGACACAGCATTCAAGGTAGCATCTTAGAAGCAGAGACCAAGGCCCTCACCAGAAAGTAAACCTGCCTGTCCCTTGATCTTGGACTTTCCAGCCTCCAGAAATGTAAGAAATAAATTTCTGTTTTTTGTAAGTTACCCATTCTCAGGTATTTTGTTACAGCAACAGACTAAGACACCTCATGTTAAGGATGAGAACTGAGACTGAGAGAGATATAAAAGTTTCCTAACACAGTTATAACCAGAACTCCAATCTCACAGTTCCAATTCTTATGGTTCCGATTTATGGTTCCACCAATCATCCTTTCATGACACCATGGCCTTGGGTTGCCAAAAAACAATGAGATTAGTGACTAGGGCTGATAGAAGGCTGGGGAGTCTTTCTTATGGCATATCACAAAAACATGGGCTCTGTTGGGGAAGAGAATAGACTTAGTATTTCAGACACATGAAAGGGCCCTAAATCTAGGACCAAAGGGTCTCTTTTCTTTCAAAATTCATTTAAACTTTTCTATTCACTAACAACTTGGCTTTTAAAAGAGGTATATGTGTTCATTCTTTTTTAACATTCATAAATTCAAGGAAAACCTTACAATATTCTTTCTATTGAACTCTAGGATTATCCCAAACTGGGGCAAAGTACATAAAACTTCATCATGTCTGGCTGAGTTTTAAAGATTTCAAGAGTGTGTTCCCTGGGATTTGTTTGACTATGCACTACCTTGCTTCCCTAATATGCTTGTGTAATTACTATACGAATTATTGATTTTGAAAGATTCATATTCTCTTGCAATTTCTCATTGATTAGTCCAGCGTTGATTTTATTGAAGGCTAAAACAAGGAGCTCCAGGAATTGAAGAAGCACAAAAATGAATGCAATTCTGAATTTCATTGTATCTACTGAGCCTTGTGTGATAACTTTGCAAGCATTTGTGAGTGGAGCTTCGTAAGTACCAGCACAAAGCTGGGAAGCCTCTGGCAATTTTGAGAAAGATTTTTAAGTTCAATAATAAAAGTTTATTGAAAGCACCTCTGATTTTCTTTTCCTGCCCTTTTTTATGGGCTTGGTTGTTTTGCTAAATTAGGTTTGAGGTTCACTCGCTTTGTTATAGCACCACATTAATGAGGCCAAAATGTCAAGCTCCATTTCTGTAGTGACAAACTGCACCCTTAACCTCAGGGAGCTTCCCTGGTTGATGGAAGCAGGGAGGATATTTGAATTTGCACAAATCCATCCCACAATACTGGATAAACAATTTTAGAGCCTGAGCAAATAAGATCAGCAACACTTTCATTTATACAAAACAGGAAATTACTCCCCTCTTTTAAAAAGAAAAACCCCAAAGGAAATTATTAATGCCATGGAAAAAATGAAGTTGCAACAACAAAAAAAAAAATTAGAAGGCCCAAAACTGATTAACAAAGAATACTACCACGGTTTAGAAAATGGAAATTTTCAGCCATTTGGATGGAGATGCCCCAGTGATTATTCACATAGATGTGCTAAATAGTCCAGGTTGCACACAGAGTAATTAAAATCTGATTAATTCTTATCAGGTTAGCAAAGGGTGCCGCTTTTTACCCCCAAACAAATTGGCAATGCACCTGAACATTAAATTTAATTTGTCATTTTGCACATTTCACTGGCTCTATTGTGATATACTTAGAAGCACATTTGCCACTCTGTCCTCTTTTGACATCAACCCTCTCCATACCATGTCCATTAGGTAAATACTAAAATGAAGATAGGGCAAAGTATTTATAAAATTCTCTTACTTAAAAACATCACAATAAAATAACTGTGATTCTAGATATCAACATAGATTCTTGGCAATTGCCACCAGCAGAAAATAATAAAATGTGAATGAACAAATCACTGTTGAAACAGCAATACTTTTTATAATTAGCAGATATATTGAGGGGAAAATATGGGGAAAAACCTGAAAAGGGAAGGAAGGGATTTAAATTTAAATAGTATTTCTTTTTATGTTTCCCCCATTGTGCAAAAGTCCATCTTTAATTCATATTACAGTGAGTAATTTGTAATGCTGTGTCAAAATAGATATGCAAAAAGGATATGCATTTGAATTGTAAATCTGATCCCTAAGTTTGAATTTAATATAGCGCCCTAACTGAGTCCTGTATATGGAATAGGCATTTTGAATCTGTTTTGAATGTCACAAGGATCAGCAATCATGCATAGTGTTATCATTGTTCATTATCTCCTATGACTTGTGAAAGAAACATGAAATGGCATTAATCATTATTTTCTACTACTAATAATATACTTTCAATGCAAATTTCACCATTTTCTAAATATCTAGAAGGAAATTCTTCTACTTCATCACTCCCGCACACCACCCCCTCTCCTTTATTACTGATTTGCATCTGCGAGCCTTGGTGACTGATGTTCATGATAAAACGCATTGCCCCAAAGGGAAGATTTAGACCTTTAGACATTGAAGAAAAATTGAACTCTTGACCCCAAGGCCAAATACCTAGAATCATAAAATCCTTGGGCCCCAAGAGACCTCAAGAGTCATTTAATCCCATCCCTCATTTGTCAGAGAAATAAAGGCCCATTTGGTAAATCGACTTGCCTAAGGTCACCCAGACATTTAGGGGCAGATAGGGAAATGGAACCCCAAGCTCCCAACTTCAGATTGAATGTCCTTGCCAAGGCACAGGATAAGCAGAGCAACAGCGCCCTTACAAGCAAAGTCTTTGGAAGCAAACAGAACTGGGTTTGAATCTTGAATCTGCCAATTATTTGTTTTAATTTCTTTATATGAAAATGTTTAAACTAATGGCACATACCTTCATTGTATCATTGTGAGGATTATGTGATATAATGCACATGAACTACTTGGCAAAAGTAAATAGTCAAAAAAGAGCAACTATGGAGGGAGGGAACCCAATTTCCCCTTAGTTAGACTTTAACACCTGCACCTATTCTGCAAGCTCCTGCATCCAGTCTCAGCCCTGTCTTCTAGTCTCCTACTGCAGCAAAACCACATAGACAGAGCCTGGGCAAAGGATGATTTTCCAGAGAAAAGCAAGACATAAATCTGTAAGAAGGGGAATTATGCTGGGCAGGTAAAACTAACAAATATTCACTGATTCCAGGACTTTTGTTCGGCTCATAATAATAGTTAACACTTTTTGTAGGATCCCTGTGCCAGGAACCATCTTAATGGTTCTATATGGATTATCCCCCTTAAACTTCAAAACAATCCTGTAAGTTAGATACTATTATTATGTGCATATTAATGATGACATGACTGAGATACACAGTGAAGGGTAGCAGAATATGTTACCCCCAAAATATGCCACTTTGGCATAAAGATTATTTTAAGCTAGAGGCACTTGAAAAACAGCAGATATATAAGTAATACTGTCTTCAAAGTATCAGGAAAGGCGAAGCATTCTTGTCACCAGCTATGGGATGTAGAGGCTGAGAAAAGTCTGCACAAACAGAACTTTTTAAAATAATTCTCATCTTTCTTTAGCCTCCTCATATGTTTCAGTTACTTGTCCACAATTGCCACTATTTGCTCAACCTACTACATAAGCATTTGGGTTTTACCATTTCTTTGAGTCTTCACTTTCTTATGAAGGCTTCCTTGTACACATAAAAATCTGTATGCTTTTCTTCTATTAATCTATTTTATATCAATTTAATTCTCAGGCCCAGCCAGAGGCCCTAAGAAGATGAAAGTAAAGTTTGCCTCCCCTACAACAGAAATTAAGTAACTTGCCCAAGGTCATAAGCCAGTGTGTGAAAAAGCCAAGATTTGAAGCCAGGGAGTAGGATTCCAGAGCCTCTGCTCTTAATTCTAACTCATGATACCACTCCATGCAGTATGGCAAGCCTTTTGGGGTCAGAGTTATATCTCTTGGGACATTAGAGGAGAGGATCACAGCTATCACCAGCAATCTTCCACTTACGAAGTTCTCACAGCTCTAAATAAATATTGAACGAATATTTGACATTATGTGTAAATCTATGCCCCTAAATTCTCCTGGCCATTAATAGCCTTCCCAGAACACTTGTGTGTCTTGGTCCAACTCTGAGTTAGAAGAAAGAACCTAAAGCCAGTCAAAATAAAGCATCCTTTCTACTCATTTACAGCCCTGAAGTCCTGATAGAAATTATTTTAGCACCTGACAGAGTTCCTAGGCCCTGTAGTTAGCCAACTTCTTGGGATAATGGCAGCTGGAAGTAGCTTTATCTGTCTAACTTAATCTATACCTTGAAAATACCATCAGGGAAATCACTCAACATGACTGGGAGAGCAGACTCCAACAGTGGGACCTAGGAATTTAAAAAGTCCTCCACAAACAAACAGCAACAAAAATGTAACCTCAGAGAACTGGGTATAAAAAGATGCGGGTGTTATTATAGACTATGTTTTCGCAGCAAAGAATTTCTAATCACAGTTATACAAAAACCACTTTAAAGAATCCAGAAATAATTTTGTTGTGTTGATGCAGAGCACTACTTGGCAACTTTTAACGCTAGTGTATTTAAATATATTTGACCATGTTTACTTGCACATTCCTAAATTAGACCTGAATAACTGGCTGATAGATACCTAGTATTATACAAAACAGCTTGTTTGTAACAGGAAAATTGTTCAATCTATCTTCCTTTATAACTGAGCCTCAACAGCCTTGATTTATTGGTGTGGTTCAGGAAATTTTTCCCACATAGAGTTATAGGGAATCACTTTCATTTGTATGCTAACTGCTTTTGATTTTTTTTTAGCATCGTCAGTGGCCTTGGTGATTGATTTTCAGTCTAGCTTAACCAGTTCGTGTTATACATATTCTCCAGTAGGGAGAGAGAAGCTTAGCAGACAGTAAGTACAATTCATGGCACAAAGAAAGTTCTAGTCACTCTACTGGCATTTGAAAATTTTCAAGGAATATGCCACATGAGCAAAGCTTCTGGGCTTTGGAAGGAAACATTATAACAATGACCAAAAAATTATAATTCTTTAATTAAATGATATACATATATTCACAATAAAGGTACACATATTAGCTAAACAATTAGTCAAGAATTTGGATTCTGAGGTCAAGACTCAGGGTTCAAAACCTAGCACCACCACTTACCAGTTATGTGACCCTAGCAAATTATTGTCTAAACCTCCATTTCCACATCCAAAAATCAGAGCCACTAATATCAACAACATTGAGTTGTTTAAGGATTAAATAAGATGATGTGTGGGTAACACATTTAGCATGGTTTTTGGCTCAATAAATATGAGTTGCTGTTGTTATTGTTCTTGTTCTTCTTGGAGTTGCAATGGAAATGAATACAAATATACCTCTCTAGCCATCAAATACCTAGTAATTTAAGGGAAATGGAATACAGAACCACCCAAATGAGATCAACAATTTTCATTTAACCCATCATGATTTCTCTACACGTGGGCTAGAACTTATTCTTTTGATGATGTTCAACCTACATTTGTCACAATGTCTCAGTCAAGTATGAGGTCATGATCATGATTACAAGCTGTATTTAGTTAGTACAGCAACAATTTACAATAGTAAATTTTCTTTCATTTCAGATTTTTCCTTCTAGACCCATATGAATGAGGGCTTTGTCCTACACATTGCCTTCAGGTATCTTTTGTCACCCACAACACCATCAATTCTCCCCAAAAGACTTATGGTGTTACTAGTCACAAGTTGGAAAATCTGAGGATGAGCTTCTAATATCACTTGAGGCAGGTATGAGACACAGTGCACTTCCTATCCTTGTCCCCTAGCAACCCAGAGATGTGAATGCAGCAAAAGCTCTTTTATGGTTCATGATATGTAGTAGACATTCCTGTGGTTCCTATCCTGTCCACCTTCCAGGCTCTTTTCTTTGTTGACAACCACTGTATTTTCTCTTGGGAAGTCCCTCTACTCCATTGCACCCCATTATAGTGAGGTTGTCAATTAAGGTGCCCTACCTGTCCTAGACCAAAAATGAACGCATGACCTCTATTAGTTTCCTAGGGACACTGAAACAAATTACCATGAACACAGTGACTTGAAGTAACAAAAATTTATCCTCTCACAGTATAGGAGGACACAAGTCCCAAATCAAGCTGTTGGCAGGATTAGTTCTTTCTGAAGGCTCTTAGGAAGAAACCATCCCCTGCCTCCCTTCCAACTTATGGTGGCTGCTGGCAATCCTTGGTGTTCTATGGCCTGTAGACCACTCATGCCAATATCTGCCTCCATTTCACAACACCTTCTTCTCTGTATCCCTGTGCCTGTTCCTTTTCTGCCTCTAATAAGGAAGGACACTCTCATCAGATGTAAGGCCCTCCCTAATCTAGTATGGTCTCATCTCCATCTTATTTACATCTGCAACTACACTTATTCCAAATAAGGTCTCCTTCTGAGGTCCCAGGTGGACATGAATTACGGTAGGACACTCTTCAACTCATTTCATGACTCATGACAAGCCAACCCAACTCTCCCTGAAAACCAAAAGAACTGAAACTATTTGCAATGCATTTATTCCACCAGCAAAATCCTGAAGAGACTGCCCACTAGTTCCTATTACCTACCTCTCAGAAAGTTCTCTGGCCCCCTACTTTGCATGGCTTAGCCCTTAAGAGCGTCCTTCAATTCTGTGCTTTACTCAATATCCTGCCAATAAACTCCCACAGAGCTTAACCAGCTGGAATCAAGTGTCACTACTAGGAACCAAAGAAGTCTAAATCAGAGACTACAACGTCTGAACCACCTAAGTCCTGAAATGCAGAAGAACAACAGGATGTCAAAGCCTGTTCTTTTCCACTTTCCACTAACTACATATTCCTTTTGTCACAATTCCTCCACCCATCTAACTCAGGAGATTTTATTTCTGGAAACTTTACTTACTCTGCATAGTAATTTTTCTAGAAGTGCTTAAAGTTTACATAAGTGTGTAGGTCATAGTCTCTGGCATCTTTCCAAATCCTGAAAATGCTGACAGACTAACTAAACTAAGAAGTTATCTTATAATCCTAGGGCAGACTAATTAAATCCTACACATTGACATTTTTGGCTAAAAAAATGATAACTACACTAATTAGCCCGTTAGAAAATATTCATATCTCATTGTGCCAAATGAGAGGGGATTCCTTATAATTGTTCCTACAGGATTGCAAGCGACTGCTGTGGGTATGATTTAATTGCAAAAAACATCATTACCTCCCAAGTCCCATCACCCACTGAACTACCGCAAAGATCCCACTCAAACAGTGAGAAGGAATCGGAGCTGGATCGGTTTCCCAAAATCATAGCTCATTACCACTGCACTCTAAAGTTTTTAGAAACATAATGAGTTTTCAAAAGTGAAATGAACATGGCCTCTGACTTCCTACTGGATGCCACACTGTCTCGGGATACAAGGAAGCCAAAAGGCTAACAAACTAGTACAAAGAGTGAACAATTAAAACGCTGTGAACTTTTTGAAGGCACCATGGAAACTATGCCGTATGTTTATGAAGAACATTTGGAGCCTTCTGAAAAGCATTTATTTAGATAAAATCCCTACGGATTTACTAAATGTCAGGCAGTGAAATTAAAATGTCAGCATATGGCAGAGAGGTCAAAATAGAATTAATAACACAGAGGCAAATTACTCAATTTGATACAACTTAACAAATCTTTGTGGGCACCTACTATGTGCCAAGCACTGTAGTAGGCCCTGCAGGGGATACAAACATGAGCACGAAGAGGTCCTAGCCCCCAAAGAGTTTACAACTCCAGAAAGGAAGGTAAGAAAAGAATGCAAATTCCAGAAATTCAAGGAAAACAATGTAAGTGCTGTAAGAACACAAGAAATAAATCACTAGGGGGAAATGGATTACAACAGCTGCAGGGGTCAGGGAAGATTCTCATAGGGTAAGTAAAAGTAGGGATGGTCCTTGCCTGATAGATACATAGAAAAGACCCTAACCAGCTGGAGAATCAACCCAAGCAAAAGCAGAGAGATGGGCAAACCCATGGTATATTCAGAAAATAGAGATTCATTTAGGTTTTCTAACACATACGGCTCAGTCAAGAGGGAGATGTGGCTGGTAAAGTAGGTTGGAGCTACCCCAAAGAGAATAAAGCATAAGTGCAAGGTCTTTTTGACTTCTGGAGTGCACAGGAAATCACTGACATTTTCTGCAACAAAGCAGTCCATTTGGAACAGGCTTTAGAAAGATTCATCTGGAGGCAATCTGAATGATAAACAGGAGCCAGAGAGATCAATCAGTTGGGGGTCTGACTCAATTTGAAGCAGAAGAGTTTGGGAAAAAAAGCAGGAAGGAGGGCAGGGGGACACACATGCAAGAGGGATAAGGATGTACAAAACCAGAGTAAGAAGTTCTCAATTCTGGCTGCAGTGTTAGAATGTTGTGAGCAACTTCATTAAAATAGTGGAACCCCGGGCCCACCCCAGACCAGTTAAATCAGAACCTCTGCAGTGGGGCCCAGGCATTGGCATATTTGAAAAGCTCCTCAGGTGATTCCAATATGCAGATTTGAAACTCACTCTTCAAATTGTAGTTCCAGGGACCAGTAAGCTCAGCTCACCTGGGAGTGTGTAAAAAATGCCAACTCTCAGACCAGTCCACTCAGAATATGCATATTAACTAGATGCCCAGGTAATATGCGCAAGCACCTTTAAGTTACAGTAGGATGAGCAAGTGCTTCCGGGGCAGGCCCTGAGATGCTGCAGTTGTTACAAGTGCCCAGGTGAGGTCAAATGCGGGTCTACAGACCAAACCTGAGAACAGGTTAGGAATGCTAATCCTGGGGTGCTACCCCAGACCTACTAAATTATCAACTATAGGGGTGGGAGCCAAACAATCTGTAGCTTAACAAGTCTTCCAGGTGATTCTGATATAAATTCAGGTTTCAGAACCACTGGTCTAAAGCAGTCCCCAGGTATTACTGATGCTGCTGGTAAAAGAATCACATTTTAAGAATTAGTGATCTAGAGGAATTGACACTTCTGCAGGTGAATGAGAAAAGGAGAGAAAGTGACCCTAGATTATCTCAGTTACCTTCTTAAACTTTGTTGCTGGACAATAAAACTAAGTTCTAATTTCCCCTTGCAAAACACCAGAAAGAGTCCTTGTCATTCTGAGGCTGCTACTGTTTTGGGGCTAGCCAAGATTTTTTATGGTCCAGTTATTTTTTCACTCAGCAATGACCCCAGCTGAGCACGATAGTAACTTATCTCTTTGGTCATGTACCTGGAAGACAAGCAGAGCATTCAACACTCTCACACAAAAGTCACTAATGTGGAAGGAAGAGGAAATCAGTGAGAACAGGTGATGCCACCCACGTGGTATGTGGAGATGGGGCAGGGGACCTCAGACACAGCAAACACAGACACCACCTGTAGAGCCTTTCATGCCTCACCTCTGGCAGTGCCTGGAAGAAGCTGATGCTGGTGTTAGTTCATGTTTTTGCTGCCTATGGTCAACGACAGCAAGAGAACCAAGTGCTTGATCAATAGTAGGCTCTCCACAAGCCTTAGCTCCCTCCTTCCCCTGTCTTTAGTTAATACCTGAATATAATCCTGGAGATGCAGCCACTGAATGATGATGAGTTTTACAAAGGAAAAAAAAAAGACATTCTGTAAAAAAGACACCTGCACTCGAATGTTTATAGCAGCACAATTCACAATTGCAAAGATGTGGAAACCACCCAAGTGCCCATCAACACATGAGTGGATCAGTAAAATGTGGTAATGTACACCATGGAGTACTACTCAGCCATAAAAAGTGCCGAACTACCTATTGTATTATCCTGGATGGAACTGGAGTCCATTCTTCTAAGTGAAGTATCACAAGAAGGGAAAAACAAACACCACGTGTACTTACCATTAAATTGGTACTAACTGATCAACACTTATGTGCACATATGGGAAGCAATATTCATAAAGTGTTGGGCAGGTGGAAGGGGATGGGGAGGTTGGGTAAATTCACACCTAACGGATGTGGTGCATGCTGTCTGGGGAATGGGCACACTTGTAGCTCTGACTGGAGCAGTGCAAAAGCAATTTATGTAACCAAAGCGTTTGTACTCCTGTAATACTTAAGGAAAGAAAGAAAAAAGAAAAGAAAGAAGGAAGGAAGGAAGAAAAAGAAAGAAGATGGGTTTTAGAAATAGACACACATGGGTTTTAATCCCAGCACAGCAACTAACTTACTAGTTATTATGACTTTGGACAAGCTGCTTAACTGCCCTGAGCCTCAGTTTCCCCATTGGTAAAGTAGAATAGTATCTGTATCTGTAAAGTAGGTAATGTCTGCTTGTGTGAGAACTGTGGAGTATTAGGCAATGTACATGGAGTGCCTGGTAAGTCATAATTATAGGTAATACTCAAATGTTGCTTCCCATATAAGAAAAACACTAATCCAAGCCCTTTATATGTATTAACTCATTTAGTCCACACAAATATTTTATAATGTGGACTACTATTATTTAACTCACTCTACAGATGAGGAAACACAGTATAAAGAGTCTAATTAACATTCCTCAGGACACACAGATAAAAAGTGGTGGAGCCAGGGTTTGAAACCAGACAGCCAGGCTAACTGTCTGATTCTTACTGCCTTCAACAAAATATATTACTTTTTTTTTTTTATGTGTTTAAGTATATAGCATTTTGACTCCGTGTTTAACTAAATAGATAACTTTGCTTTGTCTTTTACTTGGTTTTCCTGGTAAAGGTCTCAACCTCTCTTCTCCTTTCCTAAGAAGGAAACTCCATAGCTGGCTCCTGTGTGATTAACTGTGGATCCTACAAGCAGAGAAGTGAAGGTCATAGGGAAGCTGATATGGAGCCACTGGGCATATGAGCCCCCACCATCAGTCAATCATCTCTGTGCAGCCAGAAAGCTGTTGGAAGGCTAGTGACAATGTCTGTGTGCCATTGGAATTTCTTTTTCTTTCCTTATCACCTGGTCCTTGCACGCTTCTCTGGTTCAGGGCCCTGGTGACATGGTCCCTGCTAGCCTCAGCTCACTAGTGAGCCAATGCATTCAGGGCTGAGGGTTTGTAAACAGCCCCAAATCTGTTAATGTTCTAGTTAAACGTCCTTTGCTTGCAAGGGACAAAAACTCACTCAAACTAACTTTAAACTAGGTAAAAATTAGATTGTCAGGAACGAAGCAATATTCTCTATTCTCTCTCCCCACCCAGTCTTTTCCTATCTACCTCTCCTCCCCATAAGAACTTTTATCTGTTTCTCTGAACATCTATCTCTTCCCTCTCTGCCAGAGGGCTTCCTCCACTTATGCAAAGCTTCTTTTCTCCATAAATACAGATTGCCTGTGCCTTCCGCCTCCCTCAGCACAGATTCTGCCACTTGATGTTATGTGATCTTTAAACACAAATACCCACCATCCACCGACAGCAATCTTCGTGGCTCTTAGTTCAAATTCTTAAGCAGGGATAAAATAATAAGTCACTGACCAGCCAGTGAACTGGTGGGTCAGGCAACTTACCCGGTCCAGCCAGCTGTGCTCTGGGGATGGGGTAAGACTGTGCTTTGGGTTGCCCTTGCCAGGGATGGTGGGAAGAGAAAGTAATGAAACCTGCCTATTTCGACTACTGTGGAAATATCCACCCCATGTTTAATACAGGTGCTTGCAGTGACTTTAGCTCACATGTTGGACTGGGCCAGAGCCTCCTGGTCCAGCTATCTGGGTCTGCCCCTCAGACCTCTTAAATGGGAACCTGGCTCCAGATTCCCCAGTTCTCTTGGGATTGGAAGCAGGACATAACCTTAAGTCAGCTGTTGCTTTGACATATCTCATCCCCTGGAGCTGGACTCCACCTCTATACATTACTGGTTTGCTGATCTTTGTCCCATGTCTGGGTATCTGGAGGTGCTCCAGGTGCACATAAAATATCATGTTGCACTCTGTCTAATATACTCCCATGGTGCCTGGCCAGGCTGCTTGTTGGAGCTGTTGCTATGTTCCTGAGGTCCAGTTTCGTCCACTTCACTCCGTTTCCTAGTGTCAATCCTCATCCCCACCTCTGCACACATGCTGCCTGCTTCACAGATATCGAGAAAAACTCCAGGAAGACAATTTGGCTATTCCTCCAAAAGCAAAAATTAAAATTACCATATGACCCAGCAATTCCACTCCTAAGTATATACCCAAAGGAACTGAAAACAGTGACTCAAACAGATTCTTATATACCAATGTCCACTGCAGCATATTCACAATAGCCAAAAGGTGAAAACAACCCAATGTCCATTGACAGATGAATAAACAAAATGTGGCCTATGTATACATGCAATGGAATATTATTCACCCTTAAAAATTAAGGAAATCCTAATAAATGCTACATCATGGATGAACCTTGAAAACATTATGCTAAGTGAAATAACCCAGAGAGAAAAGGAGAAATATTGCATGATTCTGCTTATATTACATAGCCAAAAGATACAAACTCATAAAAACAGAAAGCAAACTAGAGGTTATCAAGGGCTGAGAGAGGACAGAAGGAAAAGTTATTATTTCTTAATGGTTACTCAGTTCCTATTTGGAGTGACGATGAAAAAGTTTAGAAATAGTGATGATGGTTGCACAACATTGTAAATGTAATTAATGCCACTGAACTGTACACTTAAAATAGTTAAAATGGCAAACATTATATTATATATATTTTTCCACAATTTTTTAAAAACTCCATCTCTACTGTTTAGCTGGGGGTCCTGAGCTCCCAGTTCCCAGCTCTATACCTTACTTCTGAACTCCTCTCAGCACCCCAAATGATACTCCTTGGGCTCCAACCTACCTGAACTCACACTGACATCAAGGAGACCAGAGTTTTTACAGTACCTGGATACCTCAAATCTGAACACTGGCAACACCAGCTGCCTTCTATCTAGGGTGAGGATGGGTGTAGCTCCCGTGTATTCTTCTATGCCCAGCCCAGCTATTATGCTTCAAGGACCCCATTTATGCTTTGGTTTAAGAAAATTCTCCACGTTTGCCTAACATTCCTAGAATACAGTACTACTGAAACTTTGACTTTGTCAAAATGTTCTTTTTCTTGTAAGTGTAAAGCATTAAAAGGAAAATTTAAAAAATAAATAAATAAATAAAATCTGAACACTTAGCCTTTAACCCTAGTCCTTGGGGCACTTGAGTTGTCACATTCCCTTCTACTTATCGTGGGACCTCTAATCTATCTGCCAGGAATGCCGCACTGTCTAATTCACTCCAAACAATCCTAAATTGGCCCAAGCTCTTCACCCTCACCTTCCCAGAGGGTACTCACAACACTCAGAATCCTCACTTTATGAAATTATCAAAAAGACCCACATTCAACAAGCCAAAACTTCCAAGGGCAGGAGCAAAATGTCTCCTTCAAACAGCGTTAGGACACTCTCAATGCCTAGAACCCAAGAGACGTAAAATGACCGATATGCACAAAGTGGAAATATAAGTCCTCCCTTGCTCATGCTCTCTCCCTGAAACCAAGAGGATCCTGCATGATGTCTGGTACAGTGAATTGTTCTGGAAAGATCTCCCAGAGTAATCCAAGATCCCCAAGTCCCTCTACATACATTGTCTACTGTGGTGACTTAATTTTATGTTTTTAGTTTTAAAGGGAAGGGATTTGGGTAAATGTTCTAATGCAGTAATTAGCAGTTACATTAATAGCATTGATTTCCCATTATGTTGTCCCATTATTCTAATTATATTTCTCTTTAAACAATTTTCAAACTGTAATCTTCTACTTAGATGAGCCTAATAACATGAATAACCTCCCCTCTCCATTGTGCACCCTAAATGGGTAATGAGTCATGTGTTATTTAACCTCACATCACACATTTTTAAAAATCACTCCAAAGAGCGCTGGGCAAATATCCTCTCTTGGGCAATTATCTCCAGGACCCAGAACCCACACTGAAGTAATCAAAGTGAGTGGTCATTTGGCAGCTCTCTACACAAACAGTTCCTTGACATCCCGTTAAGATGCCTGAAATCTCATCCTTGAAGAGCCCTTTGGGAAACTTTGGGGGCGTTCAGTCTTCAGGAGTTGCTGGAAAGAATAACATCTTAAAGCACACCAAGCAACAACCTGGAGAGAATGCCACTTGTCAAAGCCTATAATATGCACCAGATATTCTGGATTAGAGCTAACACTTATATACCACTTACTCTATATTTCTGGCACTATTCTAAGTGCCTTAGATATACTAACTCATTTAATTCCCCCCAAAACCTCTGTGAGGTAGGCAATATAATGATCCTCAATTTTACTAAGGAGAAAACTGAAGCTCACCCAAGATCATCTAACAAATGAGGGACACAGCTAGCATTAAAACCCAAGTAGTCTAGCTCCAGGATCTGTGCTCTTAACCTCTACTGTTCTGTTCTCTGATACATTTCTTATTAAGCCATCTCATGAGGCAGGTATTTTATACCTGTTTTGACAGATGAAGAAGCTGATGGTCAGAGAGGTTAAATAGCTTACTCAAAGGCACACTGCTGGTAAGTGCCCCTGTTCTGATGTAAACCCAGATGTGTCCAACTCCAAGAGACTTGCTCCTTCCCTTCCACTGCCTTCCCAAAAAGAATATATCATGATGTATAACCATGATGGCAACGGAGCAAGAGCTAAACAACTGGGACATGAGATGAGAAATAATGTACCAGGCCATGTGATCTAATAGCTCAGGGAAAGAATGACAGGTATGGCAGAGCCTACCAACTGATCAACAAACCTATTTCCCCTTCCTCCCAGGCACGCAGCATTCCTTTGTAGTCAGGTGTGACCAGGTAACTGAGTTTTGGCCAGAAAATCTTGGGCAGAGAATCTTGTAGTACAATCTTCCCTCTTTCTTTCCTCTATTCCCTGGCCACATTGGGGAGACTACAAGAACTTAGATGAGAGAGGAGCCCCAAGAGTGAAGGGGGCTGGCTTCCCACCTGAGCACGTGGAAGGCTGTCCAACCAGGAACAGACTCAAAGGGCTGTGTCAGTAAGAAGTAAACTTGCACCATTCTAAGCCACAGAGATTTTATGCTCACCTTTTATGGCAACTCATGCAACACTAACAATATAATATAGAAGGTGAGTGCCATTGTATCAAAATATTAAAATATGTGTCATTGATTTATGGTTGAGTTGTAGGTAGAAGGGAAATGGACAACTCAATGAGGAGAGCTGGAGATCAAGTGATCTGTATCCATAGCTACATTTGGTAAAACTGTCTTTGTGATAACTTGGAAGGCATTTGCATGCCTACTGGCTTTTACTCCAAATGAAATCGGCTGCCATTGGAGGTTTTAAGAAGAAGAGTAACATGATGTGACCTCATGAAAAGGATCACTCCGGTTGCTGTGTTGAGAATAGACCAGGGGTTGGCAGTGGAAGCTGAACCACCAGTTACAAGGCTGCCACTGACCACAAAGAGCGAATTCTCGGGTTGAAGGCTCTCTTGCTGTAGCCCAATGATCCTCGGTTCCCCTAAAGAATGTTTCTGAGCCACCAGGCCAGGCAATAGTATTACCATTGTTTCTGAGAATATAATTGTTTCCAATTAGTGACTGATTTCAAAAACAAATTGAATATGGAGAAATGACACATATCACAATATTCAAATTTTTCTTCTTAGTTTAAACTTTCTTGCACATGCTCTTAACATTATATCTACAGTAAAAAGAAATTCCACAGATGTCAAATTTATTTAAAAGATTCTTAAATACCTAGTTTTATTGCCTATAAGACTGTGGTTTCTCTAAATTTTGGATGCATAAAAATATAAATGATCCTTAGGAGTTGGCCAACTGCAACAGGGGCTGATGATTTACACTTAGCCTCCCTAGGATAGACATAAACCCTTCTACCACTGAAACTCCCCAGGGCATAAGCTTGAAACACATAAAGCCAGGTAGTCGTAAACATCACTCTTAATGCTTCTTTAGAAACACATTTAACATCTCTCTGTCCCACCCCTCAAGGAAGCCCAGAAAAGATGTTCCTGTGTGGATACACTACATCTATTTGCTAGTGACGAATGGCTGAGTCGAGTTTATTGTATCTCTACCTTTAGTTGTTATCACATACCAGTAAAATCCTAAGAGATTTGCAGGGCCAAGAGTGAGATATTTGGAAGACTATAGACGAGTAAGAATTTTAACAAACAGTGTTTATGTCCCACTTATACCCAAATCTGATTTAAACAGTAGTTAGAGAAACCACAACACTTCAAGCACCTGCTTCCCCCTGAGGAGTAAGTATATTTGTTCACAATTCGTTCTAATCCATGTCATTACTGATATTTATATCTTCGAAGTTCAAGCTTTTATGGTAGGGGTTATTTGAAATTTTTTTTTAAAAAAACCGGGTGATCAACCCAGGGGCCACGGTTTTCCTCAGGGAGGGGGAGAAAGTTCTCATCCAAGTCAGTATTCTGATACCACACACACTTGTCAGTGATAAAATGGTCCCTTGAAGGTGCTGAGAAGGAAAAGTTAAAATGGGACACCAACTGTTTTCCTGTTTGCTGAGCATGACTCAAAGGTAGAGTTAGCTGTTATTGAAATAACTTACACTGTGGAGAAAATATCAAAATAAGCCTATTACACTAGGACCCAACCATTACAGCCAAGGAAATAATACAATAAATCCTTTGAAATGAAGAAATGTAGCAAGAGGCACTTGAAAACTGAGAGGTGTTTTGTCACTAAATTGCAGCATTAATAGTGCTTTGATGCTTCTTGCTAAATTATATATTTCTGACCCTCAAAACGAATATTAAGAAAATCATACTTATTTTAAACAACTCATTAGTAGAGAGGAAAAAATAAGATGATATTTTAAAACCATAAATCTCCTTTATAACTAACTGTGAATCTGATAATATTGGAAGAGGGGAGCAAATTGAAAGGCAAAGAATGATTCTAAACTGCGTTTATAATCCTGGGTATAAATGAACGACTATCTCATCAGTAGAGGATAAGTCCTGTTTAGAAGACTAAATATGACCCTGAATATGGGCAACATTTCTTCTCTGATAATGTTAGGAAACTAGGAGTCACAGCAAACGTGTTTTTGTTTTTTGTTTTGGGGTTGTTTTTTATTTTTTTTCCCACTATCAGCAAGACCCTCATATCATAGCTATATACTTGTGGTCTATTTTTTTACTCTACCATTTTTTTCTTCCCTACAATATACACATTTATCCCAACTAATAAAATACCACTTGAATTGACTCTGTGTAATAACAACAACAAATTCAAAGAATAAGAAGGAAATTGGATGCTCACAGGCACTTAGCTCCATAGGTAAGTCCTGGCTGATCACTGGCACCATTTTCAGACTCTCCTTAATGCCTGCCTGGTATTTGAGATGTCTGTTTACCCAATCTCATTTTATTAAATAATATGTTAAAGGAAGTTGAAGTCATGACTCAGCTCTAACGTGGCAGCATTTGAGTGTTAAACAAAAATGCAAATCTAGCAGTATATTCCCTGATGAGATGTGTAGCAAGCTCATTTTTCTTAAGATCATTTCTAATTCAGTCTCATTGGTTTGGGGGAGCATTTGTGTGGCACGTGGTCATGTTTAACCTTTATTTTACTACTCGTAAGCTACTCCCACAGTATCAGTCAACTGGAAGGCCTAATTCTGGGATCTGTTGGTTTAGAGACATGTGTAGACACTTGAGAAAATATTTTTTTTCCCACACAGCCACTGTACTAAAAGGAAGGAAATGTCTGCACTTTCCTAAAACCCCCAGTCTGTCTCTGCACAAAAGCAACACATGGGCTTCAGAGTTCCCAATGTCTATCTCATCTGTCTTAATTTTTTATTCTAAATACCACATAATTCTGTCATCAACCAGCAGAAGGGAAGGCCTCCCAAGTGGTATGTGGTTATCTTGGTGAGAACTTTCCAGAAGCAGAGCCTAACACAATGTCTCCAGTTAAGGTAGTATTTGGGAGGTGACCTCAGGAAACACCAAGAGCAAACGGGGTGGGGAGAGTGAGAGAGGGAAGGAAGGAAGACCAGTAAAGGGTGTATTATTAAGGGGTGCACTGTGAGCAACTGGGACTCTATCCCCATGGGAACCCTCTGAGAGGTTACGTAGACAACACCTCAGAATTGCTGAAAGGCAAGGGAATGGGGTGCTAATCTTTCTGTTTCTAAACCTCAGTGGCTAAGGGTTGCTCTTGGGGGCATTAACTTTTTAACACTTCTGACCTGCCCTGTGTTCTCACTGAACACAATCATTAGCCAGCAAACACCCTAGGGTTGAGAGACACAAAATGTCATCAGTAAGTAAAGGAACTTCTGTGCTGGTGACCTCAAAGAGGGCCACAGGGATATAGGCAGAGACAGCCAGCAAATGCTACAGCGCTGTGATAAGGTAGGATGGTACCAGACTTGGGTTTGAATTAAGGTCTCCCCCTTGCTCACTGTGTGACTTAGGCAAGTTTCCCCAGCAGGATATGCAACTAAGAAACGATTCCATCCATCTCTCTCTCTCTCTCTCCTCTCTCTCTCTCTCTCTCTCTTCTCTCTCCTCTCTCCTCTCTCTCTCCCCCCCCCTTTTTCTCTCTTTTCACTCATCAGAAACCCTTGTTATATTCGAATGAAAATGTCATGTGACGAAGTCAGTGGGATGCTGATATTGATGTTCCTTAAAGAACATGCTGACTCTGCTTTCTATTAACCTTAAAGCAAAGACTCTCTTGCCTCTACCCTTCTGGCAAAGCTCCAATCCTCTTGGGCTAATGGCACCAATAGCCCTAACCACATCAGTCACCTTTGTCCCAACCCTTAGGCCAACATCTCTTTAAGGTGAAAAAGATACAATAGTAGCTGTCATCAGGTAGTCCTGTTTGTTAAACAAAAGGAATACTGTTTCTAATTTCTAGGAATGTTTGTTGATTTTTTAAATAGTGCCTAGCTTTTCATACTCCGGTCTGACTTTGATTCTCCTCAATTTTTTGTTAAACAAAAACAAAAACAATGGTAGAAAAAGCCAACAAACTCACATCCCCATGGTTACTCTTTAGCAAAACAATGTCTCCCTGTATCTGAGTTCTGTTACCATTTGCAAAGGGTCACATGGTACCACATAGACCACAGGGAGATATGACCCTCACTCCTATTTGTACACGTGACTAAATATCCCTAACATATTCCTCCCAACTCTGTACTTACAAACAAATGCATCAGAAAAGAACTGGAAATGAGAGCAATGTGCTGTCTTCCATCCCTGTGTGAGCCATACTCCTGACATTTCAGAGGGATCATAAGATTGGAGGAAGGAGAGAAAAGGGGGCAGGGAATGAAAAATTATATCATCCATGAGTTTACTGTATGGTGCATTTACTTGCATTGGAGTCAACCATCTTTCTATCATACTGGATACCTGACTGGTATACTTACTCATACTTATTATTTTACATAGGAAGAACAAGGTGAAAGAATTGTTTGTATGGCCCTCAACTTTACAAAAGGAAATGAATGGTTAATGAAAATCTACCCACTTGGTGAATTTTCATATTTCATTCTGATGTGGCCTCTTGTCTGAATGGAAGGCTGAATTATAAATAGTTGATGCTCTGGTCTGATGCTGCAGTGTCTAATGAATTGTTGCCTCCATAAACTTTTTATGTGTTGCACTGTAGAAGTGAACCAATTAAAAAGTTTTGCCAATTTGAGTCTTCTGCATAAAGTATCTTCTGCAAGAAGATAAATGTCTTTGATGCCTTTGAATGCTTGGTGAACTAAAACTTTATTCAAATTGGCTTTGTAATATCTTTAAATATACATTCCTGTGATGTGTTGCTCTCACATTTGTACTAAATGAGTATCAGGAAATCATTAAACAAGAACAACTTACTGAACTTTTTTGCCCCCCTTTTATAAAATAAAATTCCAGGACAGACTTTTTAATTTGTTTTTGGTCTCTCTATTATTAAATTTGTTTGTATCTCTAACTGGTCCATTCTGACCTCCCTGGCATCATTGTGAAGAAATGCTTTGAGAAAAAGCTGATAGTTATGTTTCATGGAAGCCAAAGTTCTTCTTGCAAATTAAAATTACATTCCACTTTGCTGAACACTAAGAAAATCGGCTTTGGAAAATTACTTCAGCTCTAAAGATTGGGCTGCCACTTACCAGTCAAACCCTGTTCCTCTAATGCGCATCTGTGAGCAAACATGCTTGATTCTGACTCATACTGGACCAAACAAAATCTCATTAATAGACTTGGCCTAAAGAAGCACTTGAAAAGACAGCTAATCATGTTCTACACGATGGGAAGTGTCACACAAAATGAGAACGGAGGTGAATTTTTGGACAAGCACTTCCATCACAGGACTGCATCATCTTCCAAAAAATAGCTTAGGATGTGTCAAAGCTTGTCTTCCAACTCTTCCCAGCACTCAACTCAAATTATTAACAAGCCATTTTTAAGATAAGTACAAGAGGAAAAAGAAAGAAAGGAATGTGGCAGCATGCCACAGAGAGAGAGAAAAGGAGTGGCAACAATGGTCCAGGTGCTGCAGTGGGCACTAGAGTTCTGGATGTGATGGGAATCCAACCCTGCTTTGCAGGGCCTTGCAGTTGAGAGAGGAGACAGACCACAACATGACCCAAAACACAAAGGCAATTATAAAACAGTGAAAGCATTGTTGGAATGGAAACCTATGCAAACAAAGCAGCTCTATGGTCAATGTGGTGGAGTCAAAATCTTACAGAAAATTAACATTCAAGATGAGGCTTCAAGAATGCAGAAAAGCCACTGTGGGCGTGTGCACACGTGTGTGTATTTAGTATTGCAAGAGCAGGGGTTCAGGTGGGTAATGGGAAGAGGTGACGCTAGGCAGGTAACATAAGGCTGCTTCAAGAAGGACCTTGAGTGCCTTGAAAAGAAACTTGGATTTGTTCCGCAATTAATCTAGAGCCAGTTAAAATTATTGTGTAGGGGAATAGCATCATTATACCTAATTATTAGAAAAATCTCTCTGTTCTCAATACGGAGGAAAGATTTGAGAGTTGCTAAAATACAGACAGGTAGACCTCTGGGAAGGACAGGAACCCTACCACAAATATAAAAATGCATGTCAGAGGACCATGTCTTTTAGCATTCCTTAGTAGAAGTTGATGGATAAAAAGTAAAACTAGATTACCAAAAGCAAACTCCATGAGCAGGCCAATTGGTCTACATTAAGACTTTCTAATGGTGCAGCTTAATTCACAGAATAAACTGTAGAATTTAGACTCACAGTCAAATAACACAAACATTATTTTCTAAGTCAAGCTTTTGGTAAATTTTTACAGCTGTGAGTCAAAGATTATACTCCCTGACACTTTCCTGGCACACACAGATTCCTTATAGACAATGGGACATCCACATGCTTTAACTTCAGTGCCATGCTATCTCTGAGAGATCTAACCTACTCACTCATTTTAGATTGTAATTCAGTACTCTTCAATATGCTTAAAATAGTGAACTCAGGCTTCTATCCCTGTAAATCCTGATTATCCAGGTGCTATGTTGCCTTTATCCAGCCTCAACTTCTCAATAATTCTATCAGTCCAACTTGCTTTCCTTGAGCACCGTTGGCAAGAAAAGTAAGAAAAACTTGAGGATATAAAGCTCAAACTACTACATGTCCCTGTTTATCTGTGTTGAAAGAATATTAGGTAAGGAAAAGTTTAGAATCTCCTTGGCAGTTAGACACGTATGGTACATCAACTAGGTCTTTATTACTCAGATTATATTGTTGGTCTATATAGGACATCGGGTGGCTTATATGCAGTAGCTGTGTAGAAAAGGAAGCTCAGACAGGTTAATTAGCACCTTGGAAGCAGCAGAATTAGAATTCTAGCCCAGGTCTTCCTGAAGCAAAGGCCTTACCCTATGCCATTCTACCATCTGGAAAGTAATGCACCTTCCTAATTTAGTTTTGGCCTTCATTCAGGAATATAAATAAATTTCATCAGAAATATAATGTGAGCAAAGACTGAGGTCAAACTTACCAGATGTGTCCCTACACCCAAGTTCCCGAAGTTTAAGAACATACCAAGTTTTTTGGTGCTCATATTTTTCATGCTTTTTGCCCTAAAGTCTTTTTCTGTTTTTCTAGGTAACGAGTCAATTTCAATACCACTTTCTTATTTAAAGAGTTGGGCTTTGTGTGTGTTATGCCAATTAAATATTCCATCTTCTTATAACTAAACATAAAAACCAATAAATGGAAGTATGAATTTTCACAATTTTCCATGAGAATGCATCTGCCTTTGGCTTCATCAATTTATATGTGGTTATTTCTTATCATAAATAGGTTTTCAGCTGTCAGGATGATCCTTTTCTTCACACATTTCCCAGACAAAAATTTTGTGCAGAGCTATCTATACCCCCAAGAAGCACTGAAAAATATAGCTTTCCTGACAAGGAAGAAAGCATGGTAATTGATGACTGAGATAGGCTGCCCTTCTCTAGAGGTTTTTAATTACCACCTTTCATTTACATGACACTTGAAGCTCTTCCAAGAGCTTTCAGGTACATTATCACATTTGTTCTTCAGCACAACCCTGTAAGGAGAGAGAGCAAATATTACAATCATCACTTTCAAAAATAAGTCACTAAGACTGAGAGAGGTGAAGTGATTTGATGAGATCACACAACTTGTTAGGGACGGAGCTGGGCCTAGAACTCAGGACACCTAACTCCTAACCTGATATTCTTTCTACCATAGCTCACATAGAAGTAACTAGAAAGACCGGAGTGTGGCTCCTTTTAGAGGCAGAAGAAGTATAAGCTGATGGTCAAATATTTTAATTTATTTTATGAGCATTTCTCATCTTTCCATTGCACACATCTAAAATCTATGGTTTTGTTAGAAAGAGACAAGGGGTGGGGTTGTAGACCTCCATTCCAGAAAAGCCTGTTGGCTTTGAAGTCAGTCTTGGAGTCAACTCAATCACCTGCTAGCTATGAGACTTCGAGCCTCATTTTTCTTAGCTATGTAATGAAGATGATACCAGTACCTATCTCAGGGAGTTATTATGAGGACTAGAATGGATGATGCATGCAAAGTACTTAGCACCATGCCTGGCACATAGTAGGTGTTCAATAAATGATTGCTGCTATGTGTAGGCTAATTGTTGTCATCATCATCGTCATTATGATTATTATGGATCATGCTGAGAGTAATTCTAAGCTCTGTGGGTAACAAGCTCCACATATTGCTAACATGTCATTTGGGGGTCTTATTGGCGTATACTTTCCTGGCCCTGACTCAAATAATGAGGTTTGCAATTTCATTGACTCGGTGTGCTAATTAGAAGCTTTTTAAAGATTTCTCCTATCCATTGAGGCCACTAAATAATCTCCACAAGGGTCAAGCTCTGCAATCACCCCGAACTTCATTGATTGTATAAGTCAGCAGTTGGAGCCATGATGGAAGATCTATGGTGAACAGAACAAAAAGAATCCAAAGACCCGAAATCGAACTTGTCTGTGGGCTGGTGCATTCTTAAATTACACCTAAAACTCAACTTTTATCTACGTGATAATTAAATAATAGAACATTTTCTTAACCAACATCCTGCCCATTTTTAAATACATCTTTTATTAGATGGTAGAGCTTATAAAATATTCATCAACACAAGCTACTGCAGTTTTTTTTTTTCTGCTGACCTAACCTCAGAGCTGCTCAAGTGGAAATTAGATTTTTTTTTGTTAACTCTCTGAAACTGTCTGCATTTGCTAGATTTCCTAAGGAGCAGGAAAAAAGTAATTCCGCAGGATTAATAAGGGCAACGCACATTCTTATTCCAAAAAGACACACAAAAAGAGGGCAGAAATGGTATTCAGTGAGGATAATTGATATTGTAGGACGGCGTTCTGCCTAAGCTCATTGTGTTTTGAATAAGTGCACAGGTTCTTTGAATCCCTATCAAGAATAACTTGTGTGTCTCTCATATCTTACCTTGAATTAAGGAAGACTTTTAGGGACCTTGTGAAATGTAAGATACTTGTGATGTTAATCAGCAAAAACAGACATCTTGATTGCACTTTCAAAAAGAACAAGAAAGAGATTTTGCGATTTTAGAGATGTTTCTCCTAACTTAAAGGCAGGAAAACCCAATAACTGTCCTTTATCTGTACTCAACTTTCGTGTATATTCTCTATTCTCCCCATTCTCTCTTCTTTCCTCTGTCCCTTTTGCTCCTTTATTGCTCGCTCTTAATTAAAAAGTTCAAGGTTCCAGAAGGTTATTGGATTGTTATTGAAAGTCTCACTTGTTCTTCTGTAGCCGTGACAATGCCAAGACCTCAAAGAGCCTTCTCCAAAATCCTATGTCTTACCTCGGCATCCTGGTTTTGAGGTGAACTTTGCTGCAGATACTCGGAGTCCCTTTTGATGAGAATGTTCACAAAAACACTAAAAATAGACTAGAATGCTCAACTTCATCAAACAAGTCTCTGGCTCCCCTACATTAAAAAAGTGACCAGGCACCCCTCACACACATTCAGTGTCTCAACCATGACATGAACCCAAGTTTAGTTTCCCTACATTAATAAGGCCTCATAAGGAAACCAACTCAGCATTTGTATCTCTGAAAGGATGGCAACTTTGAGCCACACAGAAGAGCTTGAAATCTTCTTTTTTGTTAATAAGTATTACACCAACATCTCCTTGCAAAAGGATGTGTTTCCTGCCCACTCGAACACTAATTTTAAGATAATTAAAATTTATGCTATTTATTATTAAGAAAATTAAACTATGTAAAATGAAAATGTAACACGGTATTATCCTAACAGTTAAATTCTCTGTTTGTAGTAGACAGTCCTCAGGGGCACATACCAAAAATCTGTTTGAAACTTTCCTATCTCTGAAGTAACCTTAGCAACAGGGTAGTGTCAAAGAGTGATATTTCCACTGACACACTTTACATTTGATTAGAATGTTTCTCTCAGGTTCAAGATAAAGTGGAAGTGGTAGTAACGGCGTGTCCTTTTTGGAAAGCTTTATTTTCTCATTTCAGCCTCCTATTCTCATATCTCTTTCTCCCCTTTTCCCCTTTGGAACCTTTAGAAATGGAGAATTTCCACCAGTGATTTCTACCCAGTAAGCTACAAGCTTCTTAAAAGAGCCTCAGACTTATTACAGTGGGTTGGAAATCCAGATGCCCTCCAAGCATTAGCCCAGTTTTGTCACCATATGCAACCTAAAGCAACAGAGCCTGCAGTGACTAAGCCCTCCAGTTTTCTGCATGGGGCTAAGGAAATAATCCCACTTCTGAATAAAGCCCAGAATCGGGCGTTTGGGGGAGTGTTTGTCCTTCTCTGCAAGACCTCTGAGTATGACACATCCATGTGGTTCAGATGACATTTTAAGACCCAACCCAAGACCCAAAGCAGTGAATCTCGATGCTCAAGAGGAAATTCTACCACCCCATCAATCAGACGTGTGTTCCATGAAGGAGAATAACTTAACTAGAGACAGAAGTGGAACAATGAAAGGGATGAATTGGTACCATCTGCTTATTTTTCCTTTATATTCAATAAATGACCTCACCCCACTTTGTTTAAGTTCTAATCTAAACCATTCATTATGGAGTTGGGGTAGAGTTCTATTTACCATATTTCCTATAGTATCTACTATACTTTTGTTTTTACATTTTAACATTTCTAAATTGTTGAAGTGCCTAAAAACCAATGTGTACATTGATTTTAGTATTTCTTTTCTTTTCTTTTCTTTTCTTTCTTTCTTTCTTTCTTTTTTGCTAAAATCCTGCTATCAAGGAGTGCCTTATAATCTATATCATCTTAAAATCACTGAAATCAGATCTTCTTCTGGCTAACTTAGGAGCTATCTGGATCAACACCCAAAGGTTTACTTGTCTCCTAGAATGTTTAATGCCTTCCATAATCCTATGAGGAAGCCATTCAACCACTGTGTAAATTCAATCTCACGAATGGACTCTGTGGTCAACCCAGCTCCCTACATCCCCCAAAATCTCAGCAAATACGGGCCATCCTTACACCCTGTTATGGTAACTGAGCTCTTATCTTGTGTTGTTTCCTTTGGCAACGTTCCCCTGCCACCACCTGCTTGTCCTGTGGCTCCTATAAGTCAGTAAATGCTCCTCACCTCTGCTGAGTATCCCTCAGGTGTCAGATGTTCTGCTAGGTGCTTTCAGGCATGGAAAAAAGAACATCATAGAACTTTTTTACACTTAGTTTTTTATGTTTTCTCGTTTTTATTTTAAATCAATATGACCGGGCTATTATAATCTCTTTGGCACTTACAACATCTTAAGAACACGAGTCTCAACCCCTATAGTTTGCCTGTTACCAGATCTTCACAATGTTCCCAGCTACTGGTCTCTTGGGGCACTCACTATTGTCTACATCTTGGCCACACAGCCCTTGCTGACCTCCTCCTTGGGCTTTCTCCTACTTTCTGCTGACAACAACTGCCCCATCGTGTTCTTTGCCCTGTTGTAGTCCCAGGACCCACACTGGCCATATGACCTGGAGCAGCCTTGTTCATGAGGGTTACTCACTGATTCCTGAATAGGTTGAGAAAGGAAGTTCAGTATAGGGGTCAAAAGCATAGATGTAATGTCACAGGGATGGGGTCACTCTTGGGCAGGCTACTTAACTTCTCTGAACTTTAGTTTCCTCTGCAAAATGAGGATAACAGTAGTAATTATCATTAGCATTATAGGAGAATTAAATTTAAGAAGTATGTAAATAGCTGAACATATTTTCTATCATACCAAATATTCTATAATCAGTAGCAATAATTAACTGTTATTATTAGGTGACTTGCCCAAACACAGAGAACAAGCAGGTGTCAAAATTCTAAGCCACTAACTTGCTCTGATTTATTTTCAGAGTTGACCTGGTGGTGTTGATCTGTTGCCCAAAGTAGGAAGCTCTCAGTCTTAGAGCTCTCTGATCACTGTGGCACAGTATGGATTTTGGAGGGGTAAGCTCTGGGTCTGCTTCCCCTTTCTCATCAGAAAAGCTGCCATGCGAGAAAGTAATTAAACTTACCTTATATTGGTCATGCATAGGAAAACTGGGATAATTTGGAGGAAAACAGAAAGTGGCTCAAGAAAATAAGAAAGTTCCAATCATCTGAGCCAAAAGACAAAAGAACAGACTGTTGTGGAAGATAACAAGTGCCCCATCACTCAAAGTACTCCAGCTAGACCAGATGCTATAGAGCTGTAGTCCCCAACTCCTGTTCATGGCCTGTTAGGAGCTGGACCACACGGCAGGAGGTGAGCAAAGCTACATCTGTATTTACAGCCACTCCCCATCGCTTGCATCACCACCTGAGCTCCACCTCCTGTCAGATCAGCAATGACATTAGATTCTGCTTTATGATGAGTTGTATAATTATTTCATTATGTATTACAATGTAATAATAATAGAAATAAAGTACACAATAAATGTAATGCACTTGAATCATCCCCAAACCATCTCCACACTCTCCCCTTCCGTGGAAAAATTGTCTTCCATGAAACCAGTCCTTGGTGCCAAAAAGGTTGGGGATCGCTGCTGTAGAGGGACTAAGAACTGATTGCCTAATTGTTAAGCTTCTTTCCAACCCTGAGCTTCTAATGAGTAGAAAACAGGCAGCATTTCAGGGTTCATTCACTCATTCAACATTAACCATCAAAGAATACATGACTCCATGTGGTGGTTCAGTTTGGAGATGTCAGAAGCACTTTTTTTAAAAACCACTGCAGATGCTTTCTATATTAAACACCACCAATTAAACTATGATTTGTATAGTGTTAAAGAATCAAGGGGATTTTCTCTGGATGCCCAAAGAAAACCTAATAAGTTCATTGTTCATTTATTTATCTCTGGTGTGACTGACAATAAGTTCAATTTATGAACCACAACTATTTTCTGCATCAGCCTTGTTTTATGACTTTCCATCATTATCAAAGTCAGACATGCTGCACAAAACTTGATGTCTACACAAATTCTGTAGGTGGGTAAAGACAGACACTGTAGTAAAACAGCTTACCAAGGGAATTCACATATTTTTACACTGCAAAGCAGGAAATATAAAAGCAAATTGTCACTTACGGTCGAGGAGAGAAATAGTTAAACTTAATCCTACCTGGGTCTTTCTCCTTAGTTGATTGGGCAGCCTGACAAGGCTTTTTGTTTAGTTCATTGGATCATAAACAGAGCTTCCCCAACAGAACAAGAAGAGATTTTCAGCATAATTTCCCAAAACTAAAGCACTTTTATGGCTAAAAGGTTTGCATTGTAGTTTTTCTTTCATTGAAAGCTGATTCCATTATGAAAGGGATAATCAGATTTCTAATTTCATGTTTTTCTTTTTCAAAGAATGGGTTTGTTGGCAGAGGCTGTTACTGTTCTCCAAGATCCCTCTCCCCTTGTTTCATAAATATTAGAATCTCTGACATTTATCTGCATTCTTAGTGGCCAAGAATATACCATGCACCCTCCTTGCAGCTAGGCATGGCCATGTGGCTAATTCCATCTAATGGGATGTAAGAGGAAATGAGGTCAATTTCCAGCTTGTACCTTGAAGGCAAGAGTCATGCCCACCCCTTTCTCTTCTCCTTTTGCTGCTGGATAGAATTGCAGGAGTTAGGGCAGCTGTCTTAGACTACAAGACGCAAGTCATGAGTAAGAATGGCAAAGCAACAAGCCAAAATCCCCACAATGACATCTGAGGCCCTACATGACCTGGCCTTGCATAACCTCTCTCTCTTCAGCACCTACTACTCTCCCATTGATCACTCTGTGACAGCCACATTGGCTTCCTTGCTGTTACCAAACAAACCAGACATGCTTTTGTCACAGGGCCTTTGCACTTGCTGAATGATCCTCCCCCATAAGGCCCCCTGCTTATGTCCCCAGGTCTTTGCTCAAACACCAGCATCCCAGTGAGATATTCTCTGGCCACCTAATCTAAAATTTCAACAGCATCCACTCCCCCAACTCTTCCTGCCCCACCCTTGTTTTATTTTTCCTCATAGCACTTATCACCATATAACATGCTATACATTACTTTTATCATGTCCAGTTACCTGTCTATCCCACTAGCATACTCGCTCCATAATGGTAGGGATTTTTTCTGTTTCAATCACTGCTGTGTCCTCAAGGCCAGGAAGGGTGCCCAGAATACAGTAGGTGCTTAATAAATATATATTGAATGAAGGAAAAGGATAGAGGAGCCCAGATCCCTGACACTGTGGAGCCACTTTAGAGAGAAGCAAACCACTGCTTTAAGGTCAATATCAGGTTTTCCTGTGTTACAACAGCCAAAGCAATAATTAACTAATAAAGAGATAGTCATTTCCACTCTCTGCAGAGGTGGGACGATGCCTCACTATGGCATCATGCTTAACTTCTGGATATGCTCTACAGAAAGGTGATAAACTGTTGTGCTAAGACAGACAAGGCCTCTGCCCCAAGAGCTTACAGAAGAATGAAGAGGAAGATGTTAGTCACACAATGCCACCAACACACATCAAGTTGCAAGTGAGACAAAGGAGAGGTGGCAATGAGAACCAATAAGGGAAGATTTGGCCTGGTGGGGGAGCCTTGAGGAAAAGAGACCAGGCGGGCTGATATGTGAAGGTTGAAGAAGCCTTACCTAGGGAAGGAGGAAACAGAACAGTTTTTCAGGCTGAGGGAATGGCACATGCCAAATCGCTGTGGTAGAAGAAGTGCGACAAATACAAGAAGCCAAGGGAGGTCCACGGGCTGGAGCAGGCAATGGGAGAACATTGTCTGAAGGGGCCAAGAGGCAAGAGCTAAGGAGTTTTGACTTTTTCTCACAGACAATGTGAGCCCAAGAAGTGTTTTGCAGGAGGACGATGTGAATGATAGCTACCTCCTGGCTTTCGGAAATGTCTCTGGAACCTTAGCATCTCTCTTCGGCAGAGATGCTCCCTGGGTTCTCCTGAGATGAGGAAAGACTGGAAGCCTTCAGAACAGGAGCCTGGCTCCATTAGGACTCTTTTATTCATTGCCTCACAAATTAGTTGCAAGAACTTGCCCTGGAGACAACAGGATGCAAATGCAAATAACATGGAATTATAATAACATAAACATTATGAAACAATGCAAACCAGTTGGGTCCCCTGTGGAGAAATAATTCCCCCCTACTCCTTTCCGAATTGTCTTCATGGAAGTTTCATAAAATCTGCCATTATTAAAACTGAGTAGCAATTATTTCTTTCTTTGGTTCATCAGTTTTGGGAAAAAAATTAATTGTGTTCTCCTTCTTGTCTGGAGTTCATCAGACAACAATGAGGCAACCAGAATTGACAGGACTGGGGCTCTGTTGATGGAAGGAAGGCAGGAGAACTCGAGGAGGCGTTATCACAGATGTGGCAGAGAGGCAGGAGCGGGTGTGAGAGTGGCCGCCATGGCAGATGCAGCCACGGCTAACAAGTGTGCTTAGGAAGCCCAAGTCATTATAGTATGTTGACATAACATTTGCCAGCTTCACAGGGGCCATCATTGTAAATTAGATTTAATATTGATCAGACCCTTCACAATCAGGGCCAGAAGAAAATTGGACACAGAGTTCTTAGTCAAAATTGGCTCTTAAGATTCTGCTTTCTAATTAACATAGAAGAATAGAAAGCCAGGGCCTGTCTAGCTGACCCAGCATGGCATAACCTCTTTCCTGGTCCCTGGGGGAAGTGGGGAGGTGAGAGCAATTCCCACCGTCTTCCTATTTTCTCTCCCAGGTTGGTTCTGCTGTGCAGCAGTGGAGGAGAGAGAAAGGGTGAGAGGTGGGCTGTTGTGAAGTGGAAGGGAGGTTTCAGAGTGTACATGGCTGTGTCTCTTTCCAGTCTTCATCTCGGAAAGCTGAGAAACTCTTTAAAGAAATTTGGTTTGCCTGTAGGCTGTTTTTTGTTTTTTTTTTAAAAAAGCAATTTTTTTTCAAAGTTCATTCAGGGGTAGGAGTTAGGAGAAGTTACCAGTAAAACTCCCACCACTACTGGCTTCAATTTACCACTCGAAGCAGTGCAGTCATGGGTTTGAATCCTGGTTTTGGCACATGTGACTATTTGACCTTGGTGTCTCTGAACTTCAATTTCATCTTCCATAAAATGGAAATAATATTACCTACCTTAAAGGGTTGCTGCGAAGACTAAATAGAATAATGTATTTATTATACATTGAGCAAATACCAACAATATTTATCAGTATATGCTTATTCTTAGCATTCTTACCATACGCTTTGTCCTGTTAAATAATAATATTAATTCTACTAATAACAATAGAAATATGGCATCTAATTTTTTTTTACTCTAAAAACAATAACTGGCCAGGAAAATTTCAGCTGAAGTATGAGAATGCGGCCCCCAGACCATTTAGACATCTGTGTTTCTCCCAATCTGGAGGCCTTGAACTTCAAATTTATTTACATCCCTTCCTTGTGAGCTTCAGGTTGACCTAACACTTTCCAACACTTACTCTGACCCTTCGTGAACTTCTCCAGCAGGGAACTTATTAGAATGAGAGATCATGTCTCATTTATCTTTGGCTCTGACACCTTACTTAGAACTTGGCCCATAACGGCAGGCCCAAAACTAGGGTAAGACAGGTGAGCCTCCTTGGGCACAAAACCTAGGGAGGCAATAACCCTCAGGCACCAACTTGACACTTTCATGATCTCCTTAAATCTTGTGCCCCAGAAGACTCCCTTGCCTCACCTGGTCCTGACTCTGCTTTGAATAGGTTCTCCACACCGATGACATGAATAAATGAATAAAGGAAGAATAGGATCTCCCAACTGTCCTCTTACCCAAACCCTAGGCCTGGACCCCCAGACGCTGCACTGCAACCTTTGCCGGCCTGGATGCACGTGGGAAGGGAAGATTCTGAGACCAGAAAGATTTGAGAAATCTGCTTTGCCAACAGTTGGGGGGGTGGGGGAGGCATTTTTAGAATCTAAATAGCAGTTCCAGTTTTATCTCACCTGCAAAGAGTTCTTCCTCTAAGCTTCATGGGGTTATTGGCTTTCAGAATTAATTGCAAAACTCAAATCCAACCAGAAACATCTGCCGCCTTTAAGTATAAGGCTAACCAGGGAACTGAAAGAAACAGGTCCCAGGGCTCAGCTTCACATTTATTAATTTACAAACCCTGCTTCCTCCTACTCCCTCAAATGATTTCCAGGAAGACTCAATCAGGCCTGTGCTCCTGTGGGGTTTTATTCTCGGTCCCCCAGGACCATTTCTTGCACAACAGACCTTTCTGTAGGAGAAAAAAATTGCATTTCCCTTTCATTGTAACCCCTCATTCACTTCCAGCCTCCTCCTTCAACTCCACTAGCTTTCTTCCCTTGGAGCTATAAGGCTTCCAATCCATCTCCCCCCACCCCATTTCCCATTTTAGTGGAATTATCCACTCTTGGACACCAAACTACAACTATGAAATTTATTTCTGGAGTAAGATCATGCATTAAAATTTTGCAGAATTTTGTCATAAGTGCAATGCATGTGATGAAATATGCATATATGAAAAAGCATCTAGACAATGAAAAAATACAAAAAAAATCCCAGCCATTTATTGTGCATTTACTATGTGCCAAACCTTATTTCATTTTATCCTGCTAGTAATGGACTCAGTTATCTCATCTATAAAATATGCTGTGTGCACTGGATAAACTTTGAAATTTAGAGGCATACATTGCAGTGCTACTCTGGTTAGTGATGTTCTGCGGAGCCTGGGACCTGACATAGTTACACACCATGTTAACAAAAATAAAATCCTAAACCCTCTGCTAACTGAACGGTGCTAATTAACTAACTAATGGTGCTAATGCTAACTAATCCCTCTTGGCCAAGGGGACCCCACAAACACCTTAAAACTGAGTTCCCAGCCATGACAGGATGGGAGCAATAAAGCCAAATTACATGCATATGATTTTTCCTTCATAAATATTCATGACTCCTATAGTTTGTTAAATATGTATATTTGACCACCCTGCTCAGTATAAAATCCTGTTGCCTTTTGTCTCTTCTTTGAAGCATGGGTGCCTGGTTTCTGGCCGGGGCTCTGCTTCCCAACCCATTGGAATGGCCGCCCAGCAGGTGGCTACCCTTTATGAGAAATAAAGCTCTCCTTTTTCCAAAGTAATAAACCTCGTTAATATTTTTTTAGTTAACAACTAGAATGGATATCTATTATTTTTCCCACCCAGCACCCATCCTCCCCCTTTTTAGAAACAACACCACAATTTTCTTTCAGAAACCACCTCTCTCATGCCATGTACACTGGTGGGACTGACCCTTCTGTGGTTTCAAAGTTGGGTACAGGTTCTAGATCTGGCCAATAGAACCAGATGGTGCCACATTTTCCCAGCCCCTGTGATTGCCCAAGTGCAGGCAAGCAGTTGTAGCCAGAAGGATGGCATGCAGTCCCACACTGTTAACTGGAATTACTGGAGAAGAGATTCTTTTTCTGCATGAGATGGCTACAAGCTGGAATTTGCTGTGTGGCCACTTTGCCATCATGTAGGAAGACTCTGTCTACAGAAAGCAGACTTGGAGCTGGGGGAGAAAGATTCCTAAACACCTCACTTCTGGAGCCATCTGTGCCAGAAGTTGGACTTTTCAATTATATAAACCAATTATTTTTCCTTAAACCAATATATTACATATAAAATACTCATCCACAGTAGTCACTGAAGCAATGATTTAAAGCAACTGGAGAATGGTGACTTCTATAATAACCCAACACCTTGGATACTCATCCACAGTAGTCACTGAAGCAATGATTTAAAACAACTGGAGAATAGTGACTTCTATAATAGCCCAACACCTTGGCCTAGACCAGTTACTGCCACTGTCTTCACCATCAGATCTGTCAGGCATACACCAATCAGTCCAAATTGACTCCCAAATTGGCAGCTGCCTATTTCTTCATTAATTATCCTTAAATGCATGGAGGTGGCATTGAGTAGATCCCATCCTCTTCTACAGAGACAAACTTCAGCACAGAGGACATCAGGTGTTTGATGATTCCCTCCTGATGGGATTGACCTGCATACAGAAACCAAGTTTTTCAGCCTCCAAGAACAGGGGCTCCAATACAGGGGTGTTTTATTGTGCACTCCAGAATGGCAGAGATTAGGTGAGCTGCATCTTCACACCCAGGAGCTGCAGAGGCTAATGAAAGCTGAAATGAGCCAGGAGCCGGCATGCTGGGCAAGGGGAAACGGATGGACTTGGGAGAGAGGCTGCTGCAGGGAGCCCCTCCCAAGCAGCCAACCCTAATTGTAAGAGCAATAGCTGACACTGCGGGGGGCTGGAGGCTTGGCAGAAGTTGAATGTTGCCTAAATGAGACCACACACAGTTTTTAAACTTCTCACTTGGTCAATAAGACCTGACTGGCCCAAGGACAGGGGCAATGCTAAAGCCACATTTACCTGTATCTTCAGCCCAGAGAGCAGATTCCATTAGAAAGTTCCAGAAGCCCATGATAGCTAAGGGCACAAGGGCACATCTAAATAACCTGCAGGCAGACTTAGCTCAGCCTTCTGTGATGTATTTATCAGATTTCTAGTTCTATTTAAGTCTTCCTCCAAATGTACATCTTTTCTCTTTGCTACTTCAAACTGAGGCATCAGGAGATGCTGAACAGTATTAGTAAGAAGCAATGCTGGATGGAGTAACACGTTTTTAATGATGTGAAACAAAGCTTTAATCACCATAGTTATTTACAAAATAGTGTCTTCACTGCATTTGGTTTAATAGCATTTTGTCCACAGCTTTCATCAAAACAACCACCCATCTGACTTATTGGGAGATGGTATTAAATGTCAGAAGATCTCCCCAGACTCATAAAGTGCTTCCCCGCCAATCAGGATTTAACTTTGGATGGGGAAATAATAAATACAATAATTATTGAACACTGTGACATTAACTGATAAAGATACCTGCTTTCCTTGAATTATCAATTTCGCATTGGCATAAAAAATAGATTAGTGACAATTTCATCCCACATCTGGTGACCTTTAAGTTAACGCTGTTAACACTCCACAGCTTTGTCACTAGAATGTCATCAGCCTTCTCTCTAAAGGAAATGATACCTAAATATTTCATTTTAGAACTGTCTCCCAAGTTTGCTAACACTTAGTGTCTAGTAACAAATCTAGAGGGGTGTAAAAGACCCAACTATGCCAGGCAGTTTTGCCAGAGGCAGTTTTTTAAATAATCCTATCATAATTTACCATGGGAGACAGAAGATTAGGTAGAGTCCACAGGGACATCTGCTCACATCCTCTTGGCAGGCAAGTATACTGGTACCAGCATTGAGGGGTCAGTTGGCCAAATCCATTAAGGTTTTAAATGCCTATCCCTCTCTACTCAAGTTAATTCTACTTCTAGAATCCCATCCTATAGAAATATTTATACATGCACACAAAAGACTGCTCATTGTAGCATTTTTTGTAATATCAAACATATTGCAAATTATAAGCAACCTTAATTTCCACTAAATGACTAAATAAATGGATACTTCTGTATATTGGGGTACTATGCAGGCATGAACAAAGAATGAGGAGTCCAATATACTGACGTGGTAAGTTCTTCATGCTACACTATGAACTGAGCAGCACTTAGGTTTTCATCTGGAAATGGAGATGCTCATAACATCACCTGCCTCACAGGTGTTGGGAAGATGGAGTGAGTTCACGGGTGCAGAGCGGTCAGAACCAGGCCTGCTCCGGCAAAGCTCTCACGTCATCCAAGTTTCTCTCCCCTCTTGATTATTTTCATCATATGAAAATGTTGCTCTTTGTCCCATTTAATAAAAAAGAAAACCAACAAATGTTCTCCTAACCCCACTTTCCTGCTTTTCTTCATTCTCCACAGAAGCAAACCACTTGAGCCTTTCATCTGTACTCACTGTCTCCAATTCTTCTCTCAAGCCCCTTTCGATCCAGATTTGAGATCATGCTCTTCCACACCTGCTCCTCTCAACACCTCCATTGCCCTGTGGGTCAGCTCTTGGTCCTCATTTCACTTGACCAGTCAAGATCTGATCCCAGTGATCACTGCCTTTACCTGGCATCCAGAACCTCGCACCTTCTGGACTCCTCCTACCTCACTGCTTGCTCTTCCCAGTCCCTTCTCCTTGCTCCTCCTCTTCTCCCTGACTGTCCAGTTTTGGAGTACCCTGGAGCTCAGCCCTCAGTTCTCTTTGGTAATCCCAGCCAGTCTCAAAGTCTTGAAATACCATATCTAAGCCCTCAACTCTCGAATGAATACCTCCAGCCCAGGCCTCTCTCCTGAACTTCTAACTCAAATTCTCGACTTCCTTGGATGTCCATCCAATAGACACGTCAGTCTCAACATGTCCAAAAACATGCCCAGAGAGCTCCCCCAGATGCTCTGCATCCCAGCTTGTTTCTTCTTGGTTGATGGTGATCCCAGACTTCCAGGTCCTCGAACCAAAACCTTGGCTTAGAGTTGTCCATTATGTCTCTCCTTTAACATCCCACATCTTACCCATCAGGAAACCTTGGGCTGCCTTCAAAATATGACCAGAATCCAACCACTTCTCACCAACCCCCATGCTACTGTGATTCAAGCCACCATTATCTCCGCCTAAATGACAGTAATCACCCCCTAACAGATCTCCAGCTTCTGCCTTTTCTCCACTAGGTCTATTCTCCATACAGAAGCTGAAGTGATCTTTTTAAATGTATTTCAGATCAAGCCTCTTCTTGATATCAAAACCTCATATTGACTGCTCATTTAACTCAGCAAAAAAACCGAAGTCCTCACAATAGCATACAAAAGCCCTACATGATCCGCTCATTTTCCCCGCACCAACAATTACCTCTCTGACTTCATATTCCTCTACCTGCCCCACCCTGACCCTTGCTCACTCTGTTTTAGCCCAACTGGCTTTTCCACTATTCCTTCATCATGCAGAGTCCTCAGGATCTTGGCACTGACTGCTCCCTCTGCCTGGAAAACTCTTCCCCAGCCACCCACAGTCCATTACCTCACCTCCCTCAAATCTCTACTCAAATACTTCCTTCTGAGCAAGGCCCAACTTGACCCACATGTAAAATTACAAAGTATTATCCTCCTGGCACTCCTCATCCCATTTTCCTTGCTGCCCCTTTTTCTTCTCCCATAGCACTTATTCTCTTTAATCTATTGCATAATTTACTTATTTGCTGTATCCATTGCTTATTGTCTATATCTCCTCTTCCCACTAGACTATAAACACCCTAAGAGCAGGAATCTCTGTTTGTTTTGCTCATTGATATATCCCAAGAACATTGGGATGCAGCAGATGCTCAGTAAATATTTGCTGAATAAATAAATGAAGGGACATAATAAAATTAGCTATGATTTATTAAGTGCAGTTCTCTTTATAAGCACTAAACTAAGCACTTTGCATATTATCTCATTTAAGCCTTGCATCAGTGGGATGCAAGGAAGAGCAGTAGGGCAGGTGCCAGGGGTGAGGAGTGAGATATTATTATTCCTGTTCTCCCACTATAGAAAACTGACATCCAGAAGATTAATAACTCACCAAGGTCATACTCTAGCATGTAGCAGAATGAATGAGGGGAGAGGAGGGGTGTTAAATGCAAATCTGTCCACCGGCTAAATGGAAGATTTTAACCACTTTGCCATACTCCTCCTCCTAATGCAACCAAACCGGTTAAAGGCCACATATCCACTCAACCTCTTGCCCCAACCTTTTTTGGATTTCCATGATACCAACTATTCAGATGAAGGTTGCCAAACTGAGCAGTGCTTTAATTTTTATATACATAAAAATTAAGTGCAGTCCTAGGCAAAATGATGGTCTTTAAGATTCCTTCAAGCTTTGTGACTTTATTATTAAGTTCCAAATAACCTTTTGCCTCTGAGAGTGGTGTTTTGGTTTGTTTATTTTTGCTGTGAAGATCTGTATTTCTCCCTTTGGCCCAACTTATTAGCTTTACTCATAAACAGCAATCAGTGAAACATGAGGTTTTTTATGAGATACTTAATTCCAGTTCAGAACTCTTTGGTAGTTTGGAAAATTTTTTTAATGTCAGCACATTTGCTTTTGGATCTATGAATACTGTTTTGTTCTTGAGGCTCCTATTTTATGTGTGAGATTAATATTAGTTAAGGTATTGCTAAAAGAATAAGACTATCTTAAATTTAGTATAATAGGTAAAGAAATAATTTCTCCTCCATAAACTAAACAAGCTCTGACTTTTTGTTGTTGTTGTTTAGCTGGTAAAGTATCTAGGATCTACGTGATAAAATTAAATTGGAATGTTTTAAAAAGGAAATGCCCTCACAGATTTTTTGGAACTTTTCTAGGATCCATGATGTTAATTAATATTAAACCCACAATCACAATACTGATTTGGAGAGCTCGCTGCATTAAAATGTTGGGTAAGAAGGTAGATTCTGTGGGTGTTCTACCCATATCCCTCTGAGCCATACCCCTTCTGACGTGGCCCCTTTGCAGGACGGAGGATGGACATATAACACAAAGAGACAGACAAAGAAAGACACTGACACACATAAAGACGGTACAAGACTGCAGCGCCGAATGCCCCAGTCACTTTATTCTTATAGTCAGAAAATCAAAGTTACTTCCTTATACGTGACCACCCAGGCATTGCAACAATGGCCATAGATTCCCGAACACGTAGCCTAAGGACATAGATGTCCCATGACTCAGGGTCTTAAGGGGTTGCTTAAGCCTAGGGCCATAAGCCAGAGTTTGAGATAAGCACAGACAAGCAATGCAGCCACAAAAGGGGAACTTTGTTCCCATTCCTTCCAGCCTGGCCCCCCGCGACTGCGCCTTGTCTTAGGTTGACCCCCCTCTGCATGAGGGGATTACCCGTCGTCAGCTAACAGCCATCCCATGAGCTCAGGCGGTACCCCATAAGGGCAAGGTGTTTATCAAGTGGCCTCCAGACCCCAGGGCTGTGGGGCTGGGCAACATTCGCTTACGTGCAGATCAAACTCTTTGTTATGCCTTCAAGCAGCAACCCTGTTTGTTAGGTAAACCTAAGCCGGAATGTATGACTCTTATGCCGCTCTGGGCTGGGCACATATTCCTTCCCCCAAGATCAATTCTTAAGCTGCACAATTATATGGCAAGTCTGCTACACCTTCTTTATATGCCAGCTTGATTTCTAAGGGCCACCATCTGCATGCCTTGCCTGAGAATTTTCTTTGGCTTTCTGAGCCTCTTCTGTCCAAACATATAGGCCAGAAGTATCCAGAAATGTATACCCCTAGGAGCAGCCATAAAATAAGGATTGATGGGAATTGGTGTACAAATATCCCAGCTCCCTCATGCCATAGGATGATGACTCTGAGATGTATGTCCCATTCTGGCTCCTACTGCAGCCCACGGAAGCACCAGTTTCCCACAGTGGCAACTTGCCTGACAATACGTTCTTTATTAGCTGCATCTCAATTCTCTACTCCTTAACCAGTGTTTCCCAGTGATCTACTTGCATTTCTCAGAGGCCATAAATATACCACCCCAAAATATGCCTCTTTGGGAATAAGGATTATTGAGGTGAAGACAATTAAGAAGAAGCAGATACAGGAAAGCTTTCAGCCTTCTGTTTGCCTAAAAGCAGGACATAGATTTAAAAAGACAAAAGGCATGCTGGCCCTCATTTCTACCAGTTAGAACAAAGGTTAACCACTGAAGAACTTTAGACCTTATCAACCCAGAGATGGCACCAGAGGAATCTAGATTAACAAGCTTTACTATCTAGCCTTTATCTGCCGGCTAAGTTGCCTTCCTCTAAGTTGCTGCCCCTTGAGACTCAAAATCCTTTTCCTTTGTCTTGTGCCTTCTCTGAAAATGTACCTTTCTTTGTTGAAGATGCTACATTAGCCAGAATCAAAGCCATCTCTGTGAGAATTACCCATTTCCTGGGTGTCTCCCATTTATATATAAAACAATATATTAATAAACTTCTGCTTATTTTTCTCTTATTAATCTTTCTTTTGTTACAGGAGTCTGTTCTAAGAAATTATGAGGGTTGAAGAAAAATTATTTTTCTTCCCCTACACATCTGAATCCTGCTATCAGGATCTGCTTCTGAAGAAACCCAAGATAAGACAGCTTCCTTCATTTGGGGCTTAAATGCAGGTCAGCCAAAACTGTTATTATTCAGCAAATGTTTATTGAGCACCTACTATATTCCAGGCATTGTTCTTATCATTGGAAATCCAGCAGTGATCAAATAAACAAAAATCTCTGCCCTCACAGGGTTTATATTCTTGGGAGGCAAGAGGCTAAATTATGGAAAATATATTATAAGACAGATTTTGATAAGTGGAGGAAAATAAAGCCAAGAAGCAAGATAGAGAATGCCAGGGATTGAGGTGTGCAACTGTAAATAGGAAGTCAATGAAGCCTGAACAAGAAGGTAAAATGTGAACAAAGACCTGGAGGGATGGGAGCAAGCCAGAGAGGAAGAGGTTAGTCTAGGCAGGAGGAAACAAGTACAGAAGGGATCAGGCCCGGAATGTTCCAAAACCAGAAAGCCACTGGAGCTGGAGCAGAGTGAAGGAGGGTGAAGGTAATGCGAGATGAGACATCTCTACTATTGTTATGATTTACTGTTATTATTTTTATCAATACTACTGTTTAATAGGTTTCCCCTGTTTCAGCATTTTATTATAAAGATTATAGAAAAGTTGAAATATTTTACAGCGAACACCTATATAGTCACCAACTGGATCCCACCATTTTGCTATACTTGCTTTTCCACACATCTATCCCTCTATCTCACTATTCATTTATCAAGCCATATTTTTAATGCATTTCAAAGTAAATTGCAGACATTTAACAAATGCAACCATTATGGAGATATAGTTTCTAAACCTTTCAACAGTGTTGCAAGGTGGATATTATATCCCCATTTTGCAGATGAGGAAACAGACTCAGAGAGGCTGAATGACTCAGCTAAGGCAATAACACAAATACGTGGCTGAGTAGGGATTCCAGTCTGGGTTTGTTCAATGGCAATACTGATTCTTTCCATTATTAACAAAACTGCCACTCTTGGCCAACAGAATAATGTGGAAGAACCCACAATGAGTTGACAAGTAGCTATGCTCTTCGCTGAAGGGAGTTGTTTCCCTTCACTATTTTCTCTGCATCTGAAAGACAAAGCCCTGGTAACCTGCTGGTGAATGTTTACCACCCAGCTCTCTGGATGGTGGTGCTGATAGATCGGAAGCCCTGTTTACAACATTTGCCAGTTTCTGTGGTATAAATATTCCTACCATGGTTGATTCCAAGCTACCAACCTGATGTGACGTCAGGTTGCAAGCTCTTGTGAGCTGGTGTAAGCTGTCTCTAGTATACACCACAGCTGCAGATTTTTTAGTGTTACACTGTAAATAACATGTACCCTTGGACCCAACCACATTTAGGATCTGTACCTAGTGCCTGTACCCAGTGAATGCTCAGTAAATATGGATGGTGATGCTAGTGAGGACATAGATTTGCAGCCTCCCATCCATACCCAGCATCAAATATCTGCATATACACACTCTCTCTCACACACACACACACACACTTTATTCCCAGTGTGGTTAGTAGTACGTTTGAAAAATGAATGCAAGACACTAAATAGAACACATTTGTGTAAAGAAAACTTGCCCACAAAAAGAAAATAAACCTCTTTCTCCATATAATTTCTAGCTTTTGTTCCATTGTTCTTGTTTTTCTTTTTTTCTCACCATTCCTGCATCCTTCCTGCACTGTTAACAATGCTTCTCTTTGGCAAGAACACTCTTGATGTGCTCTCAACACCAGAGCACATCATATTTTTGCATGGGTTGAGGTTATAAATCACTTAAAAGACAGACACCCTGTCTGAGAAGCTTGCCTTTTCTTCTCCTTCTTGAGCTCCCTTCTTTGAAATGTTCTCTCACCTTTGGAGCACTTGCCAGGGCTGCCCCTAGCATGGTGCTGCCTGTTCCTCCTCTTCACCGGGACAGCTGAAAACCACCTGAAAGCTCAATTCTTTTTATCCCCCACCCTGACTGCTCTCTGCCTGCTTCACCCAAATTTCCCCCTGCATCCTTTCCAGGGGCCTCACACAACTGAGATAACATCCCTGATCCTGTCACCTAAACTCCCCTCCTATTCCAGAATTGACTGAGGCCATTTGCATTGACTTTGGTAAGTGGTTCTCAGTTCAATTTTGCAAAGACAGGCTTTTCTGAGTTGAATCTTGGGTCATTTCCTCCTTCTCGACCACACCCCACCTTCACCCCATATTCTTGCCTAATGCCAGGCACATTCCCAGCAGTCTGCAGTGCAAAAATAACAATCATCTCTAACAGAATCAGCACAAAGTCTGACACTTACGACTTTAAAGCATTTTTTATAGTACAGCAAATCCTGCTACCATGCAACAAAGAACAGCTAATTGTTAAGAATTAATAATGAGAAATAAGTATAGATAATGGTTTAGCTGACACTGTCATATTTTAGTACAATATGTTCTGAAATATTTGCTCCTTTAGGTTGTGAATGTGCTATTTTTGTCACTAATAGGTCTATAGAAGCTTAGTGGAAATGAGAAGTTTTCTCAAGGAAAGTTAGGCATTCTGAGATTTCTCTGATAAGGGGAAAGGGTCAATGTGCCTGTAGTTTCAGTGCTTCATTAAAATTCTGCTTCCGTACTGTATAATGTGAGTAATATTAATTTTCTAAACATTCGTGCACGGCAGCTGCTAACTAATTTCCATAACAGTGTTCCTATTCTACAGGCATTTTAAAAAGGGGAAAGGAGATGACTGCTGACTGTCTGCCAAAAAGAAAGACTCATCCTAACCCAGTTCTGAATCATTCCAGACCAAAAGAAGGAAAACAATTAGAAGGCTGACTCCCCAGGCAGGGAGATGTCTGGAATTGAATGAGCTGCCTTAGACCCCAGGGCTAACGTACCCAGAATAAGCCGGGGGCTCATTCACTGGGTAGCATCCTTCCCCTGGATGCTTTCATGATAGCCGAGTTCATGTGCCCTGGACTACCTAACGATTGGGGCATTTCCACAGCCCTGGGCATACTGGGTACAGGTCCTTCCCCTTCATTCATGGCACATGCCACTGAAGTCCCAGTGAGACAGGTGCAGTTAAATTTGTCCAAGATGTATCAGGGAGGGCAACATACCTGGGAAACTGTGAACCCCTTGTATTTCAGAAGCTTGCTTTCAGGGCATCCTCCACCCACCTCCTCCAGAAAACATTGGGATGCCTAGGCTCATAGCTGGGATATAATTCCTAGTGTTGTACTCATATGCTTACTCAGGTGGGACTTCTCTTTTCCTCTGTCCTCTGCTAAGATAAAAAACAACTATTGTCATGAACTTAAATACTAATAAATCTCCCTTTGACTCTCCAGCGGTCCTGTTCTTTGGAGGATATTTTCCAACTTTGCATTCATTCACCTTTGCAATCCATTGTCTTTCCCTTCATACTCTGGCCCAACTCATCTTGCTAACCTTACCTTCCACTCCTCCTTCCCAAGTGCCCAGCAATCCCACCTCACCAGTCTACTGGCCACTTCTCCAAGTAAACCATGTCAAGTCACTCCTCCAAGTCTTTACTGAAGCAGTCATCTCTGCCTAGAAAACCTATGCTTTCAATCTCAGTAAAATTTTACTCTTCATTTCCTCTCTAATCCCATAGACAAAGTTAATCACCTCCATTTTCAAGCTTTCTTAGCCTTTGATGCATACCTACCAACTGAACACTTGTCTTATGGTTGGTTGGCTGATAGGTCAGTTAGTTATATGTGAATCTGTTTCCTTTGCTTATTTGTGAATGCTATCGATAGAATGCATGAGCCTGCGTTTTACCTATCTTTATATGCACTGTACTATGAATAGTAACTGTAGGCACTCGATAAATCCTTGTTGAATGGAATTTACCTTCAAAATATACCTACACAGGTTATGTAAAAATAGGTGACCATAAATTTTGTCAACTCACATACATCCATAATTAGAGTCAGCTTGGGTAAAACTAAGTAACCCTAGCTTCTACTTTCTAGGTCTCCTATCTAAAAATAAAAGGTTATTATTACTCATCAGTTGCCATTTACATAGATTAGCAGGCATATTAACACATTGCTTGCCACACTAGAAAAAAAAATGTTTCCCTGGGGCCACAGTGTTTTATTAAAACAAAACAATCCCTTCTAATTTGTTATTTTTTATTGTTTCCTGTGTGTGAGTTATATGCAATGCAATCCATATATTTAGAATTAAATTATCAATATTAATTCTAACAATAATAACATCAACCAGATTGTCATGAACTAACTGCAGGGTTTTGCTTCACATGGCCCTGGGGACAAAACTAATCTGAGTTAAATATAACTCATATAGCAGTTAATGTGTTAATCAAGGTTCTCCAGAGAAACAAAACATACATATATATACATGTGTGTATACATATATATACACACACATAGAAAGAGATTTATTATAAGGAATTGACTCATGAAGGAATTATGGAAGTTAGGAAGTCCCACAATCTGCCATCTATAAACTGGAGACCCAAGAAAGCTAATGGTGTGCTGAGTCTGAGTATGAAGGCCTGAGAACCAGGAATGCTAACGGTGAAAGTCCCAATCCAAGGTCAAGAGAAGACTGATGTCCCATCTCTAGCAGTCAAGCAGAAAAGAGCAAATTTTCCCTTTCTCTGCCTTTTTGTTCTCTTGAGCCCCTCAACAGATTGGGTGATGCCCACCCACACTGGGAAGGGCTGTCTGCTTTACTCAGTCACCTGCTTCAAATGCTAATGCCATCTGGAAATAACCTCACAGACATGCCCAGGATATGTTTAACCAAATATCTGGGCACCCTGTGATCCAATCAAGTTGACACATAAAATTAACCATCACAGCCAATGTTTTATGTAGGTCAATGCTAATCTTCACCCACAATCCTACAAGATGTGTATTATTATCATCTCCATTTTATAGATGGTGAACGGAAGAATCAGGGAGGTGAAGCCACTTGGCCTAAGCTGCACAGCTGGTGAGTAGCAGGGGTGGGACTCAAGCCTGGGTATGTGCATCTCCCATCCCACCTCCTAGCAGCTGGCAAAGAAAGGCTACCCCTGCTATCTCACTTCCCCAAACAATCCAAAGACAGACTCAGGAAAGCAGTTGAGAAAGGGGCTGCTCCTTTGGAAATTCTTCTCTCCCTCCCCATGTGATCTGCTTTTCTGAGGGGTGTGGGCAGACCTATGAAAGCCCCACCACCATAAATAAATGTTGAAGGAGCATTGTTGCTGTGGAAAAGCCATAACAGAGTTTCATACAAGGCTTGGAAGGGCCCCAGAAGAAGTGGTATCTATTTTCATGCTTGGCATTCTTCCCTGTGCTCCCTTCTCCTCTGCCTTTCTGACTCTTCCCTCACTCTCTCACATTGGCCCCACTACTCTCATTCTGCTCTCTGCCATTTTACAATCCTCCCTTTCCCCTTTTCATATTTTAAAACTCACACAGCCAGTCCCCAGAGTCACTGCCTTCTCAGACTGTCATAATTATCCAGGATGCAAAATTGAAACAATAAGCCAAAATGAATGCAACTCAAAAGTGAAAACTCCACATGTGAAAATAGTCAAAAATGCAACATTACTGTTCTCTGGTCCACTATCATTGAAGATTCGATGACTAATTTTTTCTTGCCTTTACTCTAAATGTAGTGCTGACACACTGCGGGGGACACTCTGCACACAGTCTTCCTTGAAAGCCAACTGAGTGACTGAGGATGAGTTGACATTAACATCAGAGCTTCAAGTTCATCAAGAGTCACAACAAGACCAGGTCCTAAGTAATAAAAATAAGAGATGTATTTCATAATTCATTTGGTGAAATCTTCATCTGAGGGGTAATGGATTATCTTATTTTTAAGTGACTGCCTTTTTGAATACATAGAATTTAAACACCTATTCAAGGAGCACTTGGAATGTGAGTGAGAAAGGGTCAGGAGCTGAAGAATGGGAGCTCTGAACAGCTAGATCCAAAGGCTCAGGCAATCACTTGACCAAGAAGGGGCTTGAAGGAGAGACAGGCCAATGTCAAGTAGACTGTGAAGAAAATCATCCCAGGGGTCCTCAACCCAGAATGTCCTCAACCCAAGAAGTTTCCCCCAGCAACCGGCACAGAGTAGACACTCCATATATATTTGCTTAATGAATAAATGAACTTTAAGAGTAAAATAATTAAAATTATTAAGGGCATAAAATATAAGCAGCTACTTCAGTAATACGTTTTACTTTTCAAAACCTTGCAGTAAATTTATAAGCATTCATGAATACCTAGACAGAAGAAACATTAAGATGACAACTAAATATGTTCTTTAAATTTCATTCAATAAAATGCTTTTGAGAATTTACTGCATCCCCATGGCCAAACACAAGACTTGGGAGATACCAAGATAAACTGGAGGTGGCCCCTGCCTCCAGATGACCATTTGGCAACAGTTCCTTGCACTGGCAAGGCAGCAATCCATTTCAGGTGACCAAAGGAAGAGCCCCTGCCCAACACTGGATCCCCATTATCCCTCACAGGGCCTTAAATTACACCATTAAAGTTTTCGGGTCTTGAAGATTAATTGAATTTTTCAGCAAAGGTCAAATACTCCTGGGATGGGTACCTTCTTAAGCCATTACCACCTGAGATTGGACCAAAGCATTAAATCACAACTGGCAGAGAGCATACTAGACAGAAAGGATGGAGGAGCGATGGAGAGAAGGGTTTCAAGACAGAAGGGCAGAAAGGAGGCACCTAACAGCATCTCTGAGTAACTGTATTTGCAATTTTCCTCATTTTTCCCATGTCCTAACCTAATTGGGACTGCCATAGAAAGTTCATGCAAGACTGCACCAGCATTCCCCATACACCTTTCTACAATGCTTTTTCCAGTTCCTCACAACCAGGCTCCTAGGCTAGACATCTGCATTTTCTACCCTGCCTCTGGTTCCTGAGCCAGTTCTAATACTAACAGGCAACACTCATTGGTACTGAGTTTGGGCCAGCCAGTATCCTAAGTGCTTTACAAGAACCATCTCATTTCAGCCTCAAACCATTCTAGTCCTGTTATACAGGTGAAAAAACTGCGGGTTCAGAGAAGTTAAGTAACTTGTCCCAATCACCTAGCTTTAAATTCCAGAGCCAGGATTTGAATTAAGTCTGGCTCCTGGCTCCAAAGCCCAAACTCTTAACCTCAAGACTATAATGCCCCATAACTCAGGTCGAAATCATCGCAATAGCCCTATTAATTAGGCTGATGAAAGCAGCAATGGTCCCATCCCAAGTTGGGTCCAAGGTCCAGTTCAACTGTGGGACCTTGGTCTTTAGCATCTTCATCTCTGAAATAGAGTTAATAAAATCTACTTCATAGGGTCATGTAAAGATCAGATAAGTTAATGAAGAAAGTTTTTGGCACAAAGTAAGCTGTAAACAGTAGCTATAATATTAATATAAGCTATAAACCCCTTGCCCTGTGCCATTTCTGTTCCTGTAATGTCCCTGTTGGCCTCTAGGGTTCGCTCAAGCCTCTACTTCCTGCTTCTCACAACATCTGGTTATCAGCACTTCTCCCTTGACTCTGCATTCAAATCTCTAGGGATGAATACATACGTGCATGTGTTATATCTATGCATACGCGTGTGTATGTGTACACATACATGTCTGGGGAAGGGGCCTGCACATCTCTCTTAAAGCTTCCCAACTGACTCCAGTGTGCAGCAGGGCTAAAAGCCACTACCAGTGAAGAATGGCTAGAAAGGACCAAGCCCAAGGACTTTTTGGAGATGGTGTGCCTGGGAAACGGATGTTTCTGAGGGAGACATAAAGAAGTTAAAAATGCTAGTGCCCAAGTGACACTGTCCCAAGTTCAGAATCTGCTCTTTGGGATTCTTCATTTTAGATTCTCCCTCTTTACAGGCGTCCTCACTTGGCTTATTCCTAAAAATCCTAGCCACAACGAGGCTCCTGGACTCTGAGCTTAACTCTGCCCCAGCCACCACCTTCCCGCAGCCTAATTCCCTGGTGAAGGACTCGGACTCTCTGTTGGGACGTGGCTCTGTCACTGGTGCCATCTGTTCAGCTAGTCCTGGGTAGAGGCTGTGGCTGTCCTAAGGAGCCAGGCCTTCATCCCTTGTGTCTGACCGTCCAGTAGCAGGACAGATGCCCCACTTCTATCCACCTGAGATCATGGCAAGGACCAGCAGTTCCCTTTAAATCCTGGGATGAGACAAGGCTCCTAAAATCCAGGTCTCCTTCCCCCAAAACAATAAATAAAAAATAAACACACATTAGATGGTGTTATTGACTACTACAGGCTGATAACATACTCACAATTGGAAATCCTGTCCCTGTCCAGTCCGGGTTCACCTGACAAGGCCATTAGCCTGCCCCAGATGGGCCTGCTGCCCTCATAATGAGCAGAATTCAAATATTCCCTCCCTGTCCCCACTCTCTCTGGGTTCTTCGGCTCCTCATCAATTATTTTTCCAAACTATGAAAAGCCCACAGAGAAAAGCATGCTCACTACCCACTCCCTGCCCTGAATTGGGAATCCAAGCAGTTAATAAATTATCTGCATGCAAATAAGAGCCTTACATTTTTTTTTCTGTAAGAGGTGAAATGTCCCCATTTATTCACACACTTGTCACTCAAAAGGGGCTGAGCATATATTCACCAACCTTGGCAGCATTTCACTCTGAGACTGAAAACAAACATGATAAATTTCTCCTCCAGAGATAATTTTGGTGATGTGTATAGGCCACCGAAAATGAGAATGTTATGACTTTAGTGCTGTGATAATATATGGGAGTAATTATATTAACAAGGGAAATTACATCTCTCTTCAGCAATTTCAGCTCATACCACCCACATGAATAGTGGGCAGCAGCAAAAATGCTGAAACAGTGCTAGTAAAATAAGAGGAGCAATATTTGCTGAATTTAGAACCTACTTTAATCTTCTTTAAATGTGTTGAGCTCCTACTATGTGCCAGGCCCCCTGTGAGCACAGTGGGGGATGTCAGAATGAATCAGACAAGGCCCCCCACCTTAAGATGCTTACCATATGTCAGGGAAAGAAGACACGCACATAAATCGTTGTAATGTCGGGTCTGAAGTGAGAGATGGGTAAAGGAGAGGTGCAGATAGAGTTCTATGAGGACTGAAAAGAGGAAGCTATTGCTTCTTAGGTGAAGCTATGATGAAGCTCTGGTTTGCCCAAAAGGCAATCAGGCACCCTGGAAGTGATGGATAAGCCCCGCCACAGTTTTCCAGCATCAAGATAAGCTGCAGACAATTAACATGGGAAATTCTGCCCACTGACCTGGCCCCAGAGAATGTCCACCAGAAAGCACCATAGCTGGATGGCCATGAAAGCAAATATCCTAATCCATAGTTTCAGAAATCCTTCTGAAAAGCCTTTTGCCAAGAGCTTATAAATGTGTGGATTAATGGACTATAAATAGGGATTAAATGCATGAGCAAAACTCTATAATTCATTTTGAAGTTTTATTGGAACGAAATTCGAGATGCTCACTCTGCTCACTTCTGGCAATTTGATCAGCTTTTGTTTTATTCTTCCCATGTGCAAAAAGATACAGGGAATTCCAAGAGAAAGAAGACACAGTCCAGACCCTGAAGGGGCTTGGAATTTCATAGAGGAGAGGGAGACATGAACAAAATAATCGCAAAAATGATCTTCTATTTTAGCAATATGATATGGTGAAAGAGTATATGGTTTGGGCCAGGTGCGGTGGCTCATACCTGTAATCCTAGCACTCTGGGAGGCCAAGGCAGGAGGATCAC
>VBSM01003169.1:17557911-17572830 GCA_008086735.1 Cheirogaleus medius
CAACTGGGGGATGGACACGCTTGAAGCTCTGACTCAAGGGGGGAGGGGGGCAAGCGCAATATATGTAATCTTAACATTTGTACCCCCACAATATGCTGGGGAAAAAATAGAAGCAAATAGAAAATCAAAAAATTAAATTAATTAATTTAATTAAATTAAATTTAAAAAATTTGGCTGACTGATTCACTCTAGGGAAACCAGTAATTTAACACATACAGACCCCATAGTTCCAAACCATGCAATCTAAAATTCAATGGTGCTCAGAGCAAAGAACACTAAACAAGACAAAGAAAGGAAAATCTTTCAGAACATAAAAAAAAGAGAGCTTCAAAAAGCTAGCATGACATTTATACATTTTTTTTAAAAAAATCCAAACAAAAAACCAATCCTTCCTATAAATATTAATGTAAAAAGGCTATGTCACATTGAGAAACAGAATTCAGAAAACATAATAAAAGAATAAAATATCATAACCAAATGGACTTTACTCTGGAATTGAAAGGAAAGCTAGAGTTAAGTATTAGGAAACCTATTTATAAAATTTACTTTATTTAAACAGATAAAAAAAGAAACATATTACCATCTTCATAGGTGCTAAAAAGTCATTTGATAAAATGTAATCTCTATTCCTAATTTTAAAAGAAAAAACTGATAAAATATTAATAGATAGCTCATTAACATGATACACATACAAACATATATATCAACCCAACAGTTAATTGCATAATTAATGGAGAAATACTAGGAGATTCCCACTGAAGTCAGTAATAGGTTCACTTGTGCCATATTTCATATTACCTTGGAGTACCTAGCTAACCAATCCATTAGGTAAATGAAATAAACTAAAGATAAAAATTATAATATTATCATGATTTGCAAATAAGATGATTGCCTAGAACCCAAGAAAATCAACTGAGAAATTATAAACACAAGAAAATTCAACAAGGTAATGCTAAAAAATTAATATATGAAAATCAACAGCTTTCACGTATGTATACAACAATTAGAAAAAATAATGGAAAAGATCCTTGTTTATAAAAGCAAAATATTTATATATAAAAAATACCTATGGATAAACTTTACAAGAAATGTATAAAAGCTATACAAAATAGTGCTAAAATGTTTTTTTAAAAAGGCCCACACAAAAATGATTTAAGCTAACAGAAAGGCATACCACATTCTTAACAGAAAGTCTTACCATCATAAAGATGTTAACTGTCATCCAAGTTAATCGAAAAGTTTAAATAACCCTAAAAAACTACCAAGGGGATTTCTTAAAACTAAAATAATTCATTTAAAGTTTATAAGTGAAAAAGAAGAAAGAATAGTAGGAAATTGTGAGGGAAAATAAGAGAATTATGATGTGAGATTAGCCCTACCAAATATTAAAATGTAAAATAAAGCTACAATAACTAAATAATATGGCACATACACATAATATGAATACACAGATAAATAACAAAGACTAGAAAGTCCTGAGAAAGACCCAAATGCATATTGAAATTTATGTACACTAAGTATATTTTATTTTTGTTTAAGGATATTTTAAATCAGTGGCAAAAGATAAAATACACAATAAATATTATTGGGACAACAAAATATCCATCAGAGTAAAACATTACATTGGATACCTACCTCACAATTTCCACAAAAATATATCCCAAATAGATTAAATATTTAAAGGTGAAAAATAAAACCTTGAAAGAATTAGAAGAAACAATGGGAGGTATTTTCCTTTTTATTTTGTATTATCTTCAAGTGGGGAAGAACTTCCTTAGTATTATTAAAAATCCCAGAAGTCATAAAAAAATGATTAATAAATTTGACTACATAAGAATATTTAAAATCTCTATATAGGAAAAAAAGGTTAAAAATAACAACCTGGGAAAAACTTTTGCAACTCATAACAAAAGAATAATTTTCCTAATATATCAAGAGCATGTATAAATAAATAAGCAAAAGATGAATAATCCAATAGAAAAGAATAGGCAAAAGATATGAATAGCAAAAAATATAAATAACAATTTAACTACATGAAAAACTGTTCATTTTATGCATAATAAGAGAAATTTAAATTCAAACTACGAGACGGTATTTCTCTCCTAACAGATTGGCAAAGATCTGTAGTGTATAATAAAACACTCTGTTAACAAGGATGTGGGAAAAAAGTCATTCTCTTACATTTCTGATGAGATTGCAAATTGCCACTACCACTAAGGAGAGCAATTTGGAAATATCTATCAAAAACTAAAATGTCTATACCCTTTAATAAAATTAGATTTCTAAGAAATTGATCCTGAAGACACTAAAAATAAAATGCCATATGTTCAGATATATTCACTACAGTACAATTCTTTTGACGTCAGCAAAAAGGATGTCTTTTGACTGTTTGAGAGGGCCCTATATATCACACATACAATGGATTTATTAAAAAGCACAGGGCACCTTTGTCACACAGGATCTGGCACTCAGCACAGCATAGTATAAATTGCAACCCTAAACATCTATTCACATGCCAATCACCATTCAGGCCCCTGGGAAAAACTTCTCATTTTTTGCCCTGTATCTTCAAAATAAAAGGCAACTCTGTCCAAATACTGTGGATATTTGTGGGTTGTGCCACTGCAGGGCACAAATGACCACTGCTTTGAAGAGCAGGAAAATCATAAGCTATGGAAGCATTTATGGAAGAGCAAAGACAAATTAATTAACTTGTCAAACCTTCGCTCAGCAGAAATGCAATAGATTCTTGCATTCTTTCTTTACAATACAGCTGATCATACATTTTCTGGCTTTTTGTTTTCTTTTTTTCATTTTTTGCTCAAATTATAATAGTATCCAGAGCATTTGCTGAGTAACAGTTAAGGAACATTATCCAATATAAACAATTAATATTACTTCTATATTAGTTCTAATTGTGGCATAGTATGGATTTCTTACAACTTGGCCACTGGATGGACATTGAATACCAGAACTGAAAAGCTTTATATTAAATGAGACTTCATTGAAATTAAAATATTTTATTAACAAAAAATTATTTTATTAATAGTTTTAAGTTAAAATAGCAAATGAGATTTAATTAAATTTGAAAAATAAATGTCTAAAAACTTCAACTAATTTAAATTTCTGTTTTTGATATTCAACCATTAAAATTTTCCTTTCTACAATTAAAATTTTACATTTAGATGGTTATTTTAAAAGAAAAACATTTTGAAGACATATAAAAATGAATTTTAATCAATGTTTTACATTTATATTTAACAAAATATATAATGTTTACATTTTGATGAAAATATATACAAATTTTATACATTTTGTGTACAATTACATTTTTAATCCTAAAATCATTACTGTAAATGGGACACAATAATATGAAAATCTTGACTATAACACCATAATTAGTAATTCTGCTAAAACTAAAGAAAAATTTCTTTAGAAATCATTTGTATGTAATAAATTATGAATTATATGCTTCATTTTGTTATTAATCCAAATATCAGTAGTACACTGACAGAATATCCAGACAATTATAATAAATTATAAATTATAATTATAAATTATAATAAATTTAGTCTTTCATATTTTGCCAACTTTCAGTTATAGAAAAAACATATGCACATTTTTTCCATTTCTACTTTGATAAACATATTTTTCTATGTAAAGGGATAGGATATATTTTAGTTAATTGTGAACTTGATTCATAACTTTTAAATAATTAGACGCACTGTGTGCAGGCTTCATTTGTACTCATGCCCTGAGCTACACAATTGCTATGGGAGGGTCTGTAAAATTTTTTGTCTTAGTTCTGGCTGCTATAACAAGTTACCAGAAACTGGTGGCTTGGAAAGCAAATATTTACTTCTCACAGTTTTGCAAGCTTAGGCTAAGATAAGGTGCAGGTAAATACAGTGTCTTGTGAGGACCCCGTCCTGGTTTACAGATGGCCATCTTCTGGTTGTACGCTCACATGGCAGAGAGCAGAGACAGAAAGCAAACTCACTTGTCTCTTCTTATAAGGGCATTAATTCCATTCATGAGGGCTCCACCCTCATGAACTAATTGCCTCCCAAAGGCCCTACCTCCTAATCCCATCACATTGGAGGTTAGGATTTCAACATAGAATTTTGGTGGGGACACAAACATTCAATGCACAGCATTTTTTAAAGAATATATGTGTGCTTGTGGGTGGGTGGGTATATATAATCTCTAGAACGATACACAAGAAACTGGTATCAACAGTTGCCTCTGGGAAATAAGATCTCCTTGAGAGTAAGGACTGCAGTACCCCTAGCACCAGAAGAGTTGCCATGACCATAATAGATGCAATAAATAAATGTGTCAAATGACTCAATCAATCAAAAAACCAATCAATCATAAGGGAAAAATTAGCTGATGACCATTTCACTAATTACCCTTTTGTATATGTTGAATTTTAAACCATATATGTTCCCCTAACTCATGTAGGGGGGTGGGAAATTGCAGTGACTAAAAAATTTCAACATTCTAAGTGGTTCTGATAGCATCATCCAGGGACCAAATCCCACCAGATTTTCCTAACTATAAACCCTACTATTCAGTGCCCTGAAATTGAAATTATCAGTGGAATAAGTACATTGTAATATAGCACTGCCTTATATATGTCTGGTTCTTCATAGTTAATCATATTCTAGCTCATGCACAGAGTGGTTCATTTAAGGTGAGTAGAGAAAATGTTATTATCTCTAAATTATAGATTAAAAACCTGCTGAAGTCCATACAACTGGTGCTGAGTTCTCTTCGCTTTCCATAACCCACAGGATTGTTATAAAGACACATTTGTGGTTGATCGTTTACATGGCTCTGGGAAGACAGCTTTATTCTGTGGAATAGACCACAGATTCACTTCTTCACTAAGCAGTCAGCCTCCATTAATGTTATGGCATCCACTAAAGTTGAATTTGTGGCCAGTTCCAAATTCACACTTTATGGAGAGAAAGAAGGAATATATTTTGCCTTCTCTATTGTTTATTTTATGATGTCTTGTGTTTAGTTATAAACTTTGTTATATGGTTGTAGTAAAATATAATAAGTTTGCCTGAAAATTCTTCTTAGGTGATGAGACTTTCTGAAAAAAAAAAAACCTCCTTTCCCCATTTTTAATTTATTTTCCCTTTTTAACCCACTTCCTTATGACTTTTTATTTAAAACATTTCTCTTTTAAGATTGCATTATCACATTTTCCTTAATTCCGTAATCTTTTCAACTCTTTCATCCTTTATGCACTGTGCTTTTGTATCCTTTTATTTTCAAGTCCTTTTCATATTTTCTCCCTTTTGTTTTATTTCCATGAGAGCTTTTATTGTCATCATAGTCTTTATTTTTTAGCCTGACCTATCAGCAAGGAATTGAAAAGGAAAAGTACCACAGCCATGCTGCAGTGGAGGCGGCAGACAGGTGCAAAAGAGGAACACGTTTGAAAGAAAAAAAAAAAAAAAAAGACTGGTCTAGGGCCTGATTATTCTTTGGTCTCCAAAGTGTAATACCTTTGAAGATGAAAAATAATGACATGTACACAGGCACCTATATAAAAATGTGCCTTGCCGAACGTGGAAACGCTGAGAAAACAGATTCCTTTAATTAGAATCTTGGTTCAATGTCCGACAGACCGAGTCAAATTTACTTTGAAGGCATGAGTGAAAGTATCGCCCTGTAGGAAGCCAAACTTGACAAATTAACTGTCTCTATCTTGAAACCAACTCACTAGTAAGTGAAATTCAGAATTCCACTTGAAGTTTGTTAATGTTGATTTAGATGAAGCAGCCCAAACTCCTTAAAGATATCTAAAGCAAGATATCTATTTGATAAATCAGTTAAGAATGGCCACAGTATGAGCCTCAGGCAGAAAGATCAACAATCAATATCAGAAATTTTGACAAATAGTTGTTCCCATCTCTATTTAATAGGCAGTTTTGTGTTTCAGATCCAGCTGTTTACTCACCTTCTCTCCCTGGAGCTCACCCTTGTCTGATTTATCTTTCACCTGCCTGTCTTCCCACAAGCAGCACCTGACTCTTTCATCCATCTGTAATTCTACCCCAACCATCCCGTTACTTCTAGAGCAGCCACAGATCAAAAGTGAACAATTAAAAGAAGAAATGGATCTCTCCTGAACGGGAACATGCATATTTCATACAGTTTTTGTTGCTTTTGCAGTGAAACAAACTAAATCTGAACATTTACCTCACAAAAACACGAAGAGGAAACATGAGGCAGTTGTGTGTGTGCATGTGTGTGTGTGAATAAGTGTGTGTGTCTGTGTGTGAATGTATGTCTTTGTGTTTGTATCTGTATATGTGCCACAGGAGAAAAGGGGGGAGGAAAATCAGTAACTCAGTTTTTTATCTACCTGGCACTAACTGTCTAGCTATTTGCAAAAATGTATGATTGGATTTTTATTGAAAAAATTAAAATCTAGACATTAAGCATAAATATTAATAGTAAATGTGGATGATGTTCCCTTTGCCCTAAACTCTTTTTTTTAATCTACTCCTTTTCCTTCCCTTGTCTGCCAACTTTCGCCCTCATTTTCCTTTTCCTAGCTGGTATTTCCTGGATGTTCTGTTCTGTTCAGTTTAATTTATCCAAATGTCATACCCAATAACTGGCTGAATTCCCACTCCATTCCGGCTGAATTATTGTATTACTTTTAAATAACTTGCATCTGCTCTGAAGTTTCCCATCTGCTTCTCTTCCTCTCTCCTTTCTCATCATGAGGACTGGCTCTAGTTAGAGACGGTGGCCAAGCACTAATTCAAGTGGTTACTTCATCATGCTGGACTTCACTGATTTTTCATGTTTGAGTTACTGACACCAAGCTAGTCATCCTCCCTAAATCTCTCTGAAAAAGCTGGCCCCAGGCAGATGTGTAAAGTATGAATGATATGAGAGTGCTGCCATCCACACTCTTAGCGCTTTCTCCTTCACTTTTGTCACCCTCCCACAGGGGTACCCCACACCCTGGACTGTCTGGTTTTTTTTCCCTTTACTGACATCCTTCAAAAAGTCCATGTCCCGTGTCCCTTTTCCCATTGCGTCATTTCTAGGAGAAATCTGGTAGGAAAATTCCACCAAAATGTTACTCAGAGACAATAAAAATTTAATATTTCATCCTCTATGGAATGAGTTTCAAGATTTATGTTTCTGTGTTCTGTTGTGAATACAGGCATGTGGGGCAGCCGAGAAAAGTAATCAGCTATCACTGTGATTTGAGGCACTTGTAAGAAGAGTTGGTTGCTCTCTTAAATGCTAGAATTTGATGATATTTTTTAAAAAGAAAGGAGACTACCATTTCTTGAGTTTTTACTATATGCCACACACAAGCTAAAGTTCACTCTCATTTTAACCAATAAAAAGCTAGCTTACTTACCCCAAGTGAACAAAATCATGTGGCTTTAAGAAATAGAAGCTGGACATGGTGGCTCACGCCTGTAATCCTAGCACTCTGGGAGGCCAAAGCAGGAGGACTGCTCGAGGTCAGGAGTTCGAGACCAGCCTGAGCAAAACTAAGACCCCATCTCTACTAAAAATAGAAACAAATTATCTGGACAACTAAAAATATATAGAAAAAATTAGTCGGGCATGTTGGTGCATGCCTGTAGTCCCAGCTACTCGGGAGGCTGAGGCAGAAGGATTGCTTAAGCCCAGGAGTTTGAGGTTGCTGTTAGTTATGCTAATGCCACAGCACTCTAGCCCAGGCAACAAAGTGAGACTCTGTCTCAGAAAAAAAAAAAAGAAGTAGAGATGGGATTCAGACCCGGGTTAAACTCAGCAGATAGCCCAATGCTCTGTCCACTACACTGTCCTGCTGCTTGGGTCCAGGGCCAGAGAATGCTACCTTTCCTCTATTTGGGGTTTTCAAGCATTCAACATACATTGAGTGAGTACCATTTTATGTGCCAAGACAAAGGAGTGGAAGTGAGAAACATCTTGGAGTGGATGGTGAACTGTTGCTAGAACTTAAAGTCTGGGTCAAGGTTATGGCTCAAGAAGGTTCAGCTGGGACACTTTCTTGATGGTTTTTTTAGTGTATGCTATCAATCTCAGACTTGACACCAAAGATTATTGGGAAGCCTATTATTCTAGAATAGGACATAGGCTTTGAGAGGGACAAACCTGAAGTAGGGTGACCAGTTAGGAAGCTACATTGTTGTTAGCCAGGCAAGAGTTAATAATGGGCTCAAATAAGGCAATGGAGAGAGGGATAAATTATATTTAGGAGGTAAAATCAGTAGGACTTGGTGATCATCTGGAGATGAAGAGTAGAGCAGAGAAAGAAATCAAAGATGTAGATTTTTCCTTTGTGTTCATTTCCAACATCCTTTATCCAACTCAAAAAAATATTGTAATAAACTAGGATGACTTAGAGCAGATTTCCAAGCTGAATTTAATTTATAAATGTCTGGAGCTGATAAAATCATGCCTAACTTGACCAGACATGCATTTTGCAAGCATAATTTTTGATGAGAAAAAATACTATACCCACTATAATTTAGCCCTAATAAAGGGCTAAATTCCAACTCTTATTTGTAAAATTATCTTTTCTTACTTCAAGAGGTATTCCTGGCAAAGATAGTCTTTATAATTTGGGGTTACATTTACTGCAATTTGATTTTAGAAATCATTCTAAAGACAGATATTTCCACAGTAAATATTCCCAACTGCCATCTTTGGAAGGGGTAATTTGATTAGTGGTATTGTGCTGAATTACATTATAATTGGTTTCTTCAAATAATGTCTATTACCTACATTAAAAAAAGGAAATCATAAACTAATGTCTAAGTGATCCTCTTTGCACAAAAGTGATAGCAGAATGTGGTTAACAAGTGTTTATGGAGAGATAACAGAGAGTGATAAACTCTCAAGTTCTGATGTTTATTGTAATCTCATAGAGGAGTAACAAACAATCTAATAAAACAAATAAGATTAAGCAGTTCCAGGAAACAAAATTACAATAAAACTCCAGAAGAGTAGAAGCAAAACATTTTAATTTCTTTAACTCCTGCAAAAATAATATTAATATTTCCAAGTCTTATAAAGAGTTTGGGAATTAGAAACCTGTGCAAGCATGGGCATAACTGTCCAAATCATGATTCATGTTATTCCTGAATTCATTTAATGGGCTATTTAGCCATGTTAGCGAACTTTTTAAAGGAAAATAACTTTTCCTGGCATGAAATCAGGAAAAAAAAAACTACTAAAAACTGAGCAGCAAACAAATGGTGCATGCTGGCACTGTTTTGTTGGGAAATGAAAACAAAGTAAACAAACTTGAATTAAGGAAAGGATGTGGTGTCAGTTGGGTTAAAAAAAAACCAACCTCTCAAAGGAAGAAAGGCTTGCTGAAGGAAGTTACTAGACCTTAGGAGATGTTAATAATGGCCTGCCTCCTTTGCTGATCTTTGTAAAGGCAGTGAACAGCTACGGAGCAAATATAGGCAGACTGGGCCATGAACAGCTTTCAGGGATTCCCATATCTAACATGGCCCAGAAGCACAGAAATGACTACTGTGCCCAAAACAAGGTCCTATGTAACAGAGCAACCAGCCTGAAAGAGCCAAATGGACAGAAACAAGGGACATCTCAGTAGCAAAGGTGTAGATACATGTCCTTATTCAACAACAGACATCTCAGGGGCTCTTCTGTCCACAGATAAAATTAAAGACCAAATACTCCCTAAATATTTGGATTTGGGGTGAAGCACCCCAAAATCTAGGAGGCAACTGACATTGGGTTTCTACTACCCTGGCATAGTAGGGACTTGGCACTACAATTAAATTGAGATGTAGGCAAATAAAGAGTTTTATTTCTTAGAAAGAAATTAGCTGGACAACTAAAAATACACCGAAAAAATTAGCCAGGCATGGTGGTGCATGCCTGTATTCCCAGCTACTCAGGAGGCTGAGGCAATAGGATTGCTTGAGCCCAGGAGTTTGAGGTTGCTGTGAGCTAGGCTGATGCCATAGCACTCTAGCCTGGGCAACAGAGTAAGACTCTGTCTCAAAAAAAAAAAAAAAAGAGTTTTATTTCTTGCCAATCTAAATAGTGGACTGGGATTCATACCTGCCAGGTGTGGGAAATTTTGTGCAAACATATTTGCACCAAGGATTAAGTGCCTCATTATTTTGAGACAGTCAGCCAGATGTGCCAGATGTGCATGATGAAGTGGTCTCAGAAGCCACTGTTGATTTCAGAACAATTGAGAGACTCTGCTAAGACAAGACTTAAATACCAGTCTGTGGTATTCTGTTATAGTGGCCCAACCTAAGAGAAAGGGCAATTCCAAAGGTGACACATGAGTCTTGCAGCTGGACCAGATAAATACTTAGACTTACTTAGCTTCCTAACTGCTAATCAGAGATTGAGTTTAGAATATTATCTCTGGGCCTCCGGGCACCCAAAAGAAATGAGAAATATGAGTGAATTATGTGATTTGCTGCTTTAAAAAGAAAAGCAATACATACCAGCTCTTTCAGACACCAATAAAAAAATTTAAGAAATATATTATTTTTGTCTTTATTCTATGGATACTGCTCAACCTAAGACACAATGTTTCCTATGACAGAAATGCATTCTTTCTCTTGCAGAAAATAAAGATTTCCATGACTTTTTCGTGTTTCAACCCTTAATAAAACCTTGGGTATTAATATTCTCATCCATCTTTTCTGTTTATGAACCCATCTTTTCTGTTTGATTATGTTTTCTGCTATAATAGGGTCCATGACTTATTACAGAAACCAAGTTCCTAGCACAGCGGCACATGTGAGTGCTTCACAAATGTGTGTTTAACCAATAGTAAATGGTGCACTGGAATTACTTTTGATGGAGCAGAGGTGCTAACCTAAACTAATAAGCTCCAGATGTGTAAACTTTAGGGATCTCAGTCAGTATGGGCTGTTACAACAAAATACCACAGATTGGGTGGCTTAATCAACAGACATTTATTTCTCACAATTCTAGAGGCTGGGAAGTCCAAAATCAAGGTGCCAGCAGATTCAGTTCCTGCTGAGGGCCCCCTTTCTGGCTTGTGAACAGCTGCCTTCTTGTTGTACCATCACATGATGGAGAGAGGAGGCTTCGGTTCTCTCCTTCTCATAAAGACACTAACCCCACCATAGGGGCTTCACTCTCATGGCCTCATCTACACCTAATTACCTCCCAAAGGCCTCACTTCCTAATATCATCACATTGGGGTTAGGGCTTCAACATATAAATTTGTGGGGATGACATAAGTATGCAGTTCATAACAGGATCTAATTTGGACTATTGATAAAACCTAAAACACGAAGGATCTTCTGCAGATAGCTTCCTTAGCACATACTGAAGGGGAGCTTATTATATCTACAATTTCTTCTCTAAGTATGTAGGAATGTTTTGTTATTTTGTACTAGGGCTACAAGAGTCTCCCTACATTCCTAGATATATTTTTAAATGGTGGATCTTTGGTTTCTTTACAAAATAAAATTCGTCAAGTCAAGGCAAAAGCATCCAAGTGTCTTAGCAATAAAACCCAATCAGTAATACAATGATTGAATGCATAAAAGAATCTATTTTGAAACCTCTTTTGTTAATTATATAACATGGACAACAACTAATCAGAATGGATACCAGCTGTAAACATGTGCTATGATCCTCTGGGTATATGCCAGGAAATATCTATGGCTTACCAATAGGTTTACAACCCAAAGTGCTCAATAGCTGTTTGTTGGATGACACTGAACTGAACACTCTTTACCACACTATAAGGCAAAATCTAGGTTTTATTCACTGGGTATCACTCCTACTACCTAGTACTACACCTGCTAAATGATAAATGGTGAATAAACTAATAATTAGTTAATTATGATTTTATTCATACAGAGTGTTCTAGAAGTGGTAGCTGTAAGAACATTCCTATGATAATTTAAAATCTTTGCTCAGGTAGAAATTGGTTTTATTTTTAACCACCAAAACTACCTAGACAACAACTTCATATGTATGTAATTTGGATGTCAAAAGGGCACTCAGATTTTCCCAATACAATTAAATGTTGGGTCTAATGAGGCAGTGACAATATTTCCTTTATACAAACAATTTTTCAATTATACAGGACAGTGGCATCTAATGACTGCTACCAACACAAAATCACTGGGCGGCCAGCTTCTATTTTATGCAGTGAAGTTAGCAATTATTCTGTAACACTTAATTTCCTGTTACTAATGCTTTCCCAGAAGCACTTAAGCATGATGGCCTTATGAATATAGTTATTAGTGGAACCTCACTCAGTGTTTGGATTCTTTCGGAAATCTGATAAAGATAATATTCCTCCAAAGGTTACTGTCTAGATAACAAGTCATTTTATCAGCAGGCCTGAGTTTCAGCCAGCTGTCATTAAGAGTGTCTCGTTAGCTGGTGAAGGACTTTGTAGCTGGGTCAGGGCCGTTGAAGTCTGGGGCAAGGTTGCTAAGGTAACGAATCTGTCCAAAGACTTCTCTCAGCATCAACCTTTCATCTTGTTAAATTTATATAAGCAAAGCATTGTGAGAAGAATGCTAATACACCAATGGCAGGAATAAATGCACAAAGATATTTTTAAGCTTGATAGGTGTGTATTTAAGCTTCTTTCTAAAGATACAACAATATGTGTGGGTTCAGAGACGTTCATGAAAATGAGCTAAATTACCCTGGGTACGTATATTGTTTTCATTAGCATGTGAAATACATGGCTCTACAAAGCAGAATTTAATGCAACAATACACATTGATTGAGTGCCTGCTTGGTACCTGAATTAATTTTCCAGCATAACGTTTGAGTCTAAGAAGAATTAAATTCTTATAAAAGTGAAGCTTAGCATGCCTTCCAAAAAGTTCAGATTCAGTGAGGTAGAGTAACTTCAATTCTTGTATTAGGGAGTGATGGTAAGATGGAGTGTGAGGCTGTTATATTAAAAATATATAGGATATCAAAGACAAATGGGGTCATGTCAAAAGGATACAAGAACCAATTTGAACAGCCCCCTTTGGCCTGAGATAGAACCATTTGAACATCAAAAAAATCACGACAACAACAGATTGAAACACATCAAATATATAAAAATCCATGAGTTCATAATGATGTTAAAAAAAAAATACTCATTGGCCACTACTAGAAGTTGCTAAGGCCACCAACTCATTACCGAAAATTGACAAGTAATGGAAAAGAATGAAGCATATATCTTGCCTTTCCTGCATGAATTGTATTTCCATATAACTAAATCAGTGATGAGAATAAGTTTTTAAAAATAATTTTATGTAATAATTGCAGAAGAAATAATAGGATTAAAAATCACCGTTTTGCAATGCTTAATGAAATGATGGATCTAGACAACATATATCAAGGAATGCCAGAACAATTAGGTGAAATGACTGTAGAGAACTTAATGATGGAGGGATTATGTTGACAACTTCTGGACTCACTAATCAATCACAAAAATATTAAAGATGTTGTATCTCATAATGCAATGCAGGAAGTGCACACATCACCTATGAGATAGTCTTGCCTAAAAATATTAAACCTAAATAAAATCAACCTTCTACTTCTAACTACAAGGAATCAAAGAAGAAATGAAATCTCACAATGCCAAAATTGGGACATTCTAAAGACACATGACCCAGTTTCTCCAACAAATCAATAGTGTGAAAAGAAACCAGGGAGGGGAGCTGCTTTAAAATAAAAGCTGTAAGAAACAAAATAGTTAAATACAACGGGCCTTTTTTTAGATTCTGAGTTGAAGAAATCAAATGTAAAACAACATCTTTGAGAAAATTAGAAAAAAATTAACATAACTGAGATTTAAATGATATTAAAATTATTATTTATGTTAAGTATGATAATATTTGCTGGTTATGTTTTGAAAGGTTCTTATTAGACATGCCTACTAAAGTATCTACAGGTGAAATAAAATGGTATCGGAGATTTGCTTTAAAATACCATGGGAAAAAAGTAGAGACGTTGGCTAAAACAAAGTTGGCAAAATTTTATAATTGTCAAAATTCTGAAAATAAAATACTTGTGGAAAATTAGGTTTACAATGCTGTATTATAGCATTGGACTTGTCTGACTAGGATTTTTAAAACCTTTAATATTATAGAACCAGTAGGACCTGTCTGTTGCTAATGTAAAATATTTTTACTTCCAGCAAGAGTCTATATTGAATAAAATCAGCCAAACTGCCAAGTTTAAAATTTATTCTGGCTTTTTATTCTGAAAGAAGACCATATATCAGTTCCTAAGGATAGTCTGAACTCTAAAACTTGTCCTTATCTGAAAATATGAACAAAGGAAGAATTTGATACATTGAAAAAGCACTGTCTTCAGATACAGTTAAATGATTTGGCAACTCAGAAGGGCACACCATCTAACTACTGTCAGTTACGTCTGAGGATCCTAAGCTTTCTTCTATCTTGGGCTGCTACCAAGCAACCAAGGCTGCTTCCTTACCATGCCAGACATTCAGGTTACTATCAACAACACAAAAAACTGAAGGGTGAAGGACCATAACCACATGGTCACTTTTCCTTTAAGATAAACTGAAATTAAATAAATATTATGAGATATTATTTAAGAGCTTTCAAAGAATCAAATTACTTACAATGTGACAGTTTTAATATATAAAGAGGTCTTACAAATCAATAAAAAAGCGAACACCACAATAGAAAAGTGGGCAAAGAACATAAAATCAATCAACAGAAATATAAATGACCAATAATAAATACTTTAAAAATTATGTTTAAACATTTAAAAAATCAACCTCAATAATAATCAATGAATGCAAATTAAGATGAGGAAATATGCCGAGAGAGACAATATAGGCACCAGCCGGAGGCATCTCCAGGGAACGGGACCCTCCCTTTTGGGGCCCTACAG
>VBSM01003169.1:17572930-17585669 GCA_008086735.1 Cheirogaleus medius
AACAATATTTGTACCCCCATTATATGATGAAATAAAAGGAAAAAAAAAAGATGAGGAAATACCATTTTGTCTATCAAACTGGCAAATGTTCCCAACGATAAACAGTACTGACTTGTTTCTAAGACATAGTTATAAAAATTAGTTCAACATTTCCAAAGATCAACTTGACAATATGTATCCAAAACTTTATCTTTGAATCAATAATTCTTTTTCCTGGATTGAATTCAAAGGAAGTAACTTTGGATATGGACAAAGATTTAGGTAGAAGAAAATCCATTCCAGTGTTGTTCATAATAGTAAAAATTGAAAATAACCTAGACATCCAGTAATAGGAATTGGTTAAATAAATTATGATACATACATGAAATAGAGCATTATGCTGTCATTAACTCTATCCAGATGAATATGCAGTGATTCCAAAACATGCTTATATTACACTGTTAAGTATAAAAATAGGGTTATTAAAGTAGTATGATTATGTGTACAAAAGTATATATATGCAAAATATTTACCAAAAAATTTACTCCAAAATTGAAACTCTAATTAATGTGACTGTACTTATTTTACCTTCCGTTTTTATGTGTCAATATTCTCAAGTTTTTTACAGTGAACATGGTAAGGATAAGAGCTATGTCTTTAAGATTGAAAAGAAATAACTTTCTCAGCACTAACTTCCACTACTCCAACTGTGCTCAATTGTTCTTTTACTCAATCTGGGTTTATTGTACCCTGTATCTCCTCACTGATGGAACACAAGAGGGAAGCCACAGCCTGCCATTTCTACCTGCTGGCCCCACCAAGAGCCCTAGGGAGGAGACTTACTGGTAGCTGGCCCCTAAGTGTGAAAAGACTTTATCACTCAAGTTGCTGTACTCGGAGTGTCATTTTGCCTCACAACTGTTCCAGCAGTATCAGCTCCTCTATCTTAACTCCCTGGCTGAAACTAAAAGTCAAACAACATGGAGCCCCTGTGTCCTTTTCTTCCCTGTCAGTGGTCCCCTATCAGAAATATCCTTCCACAGAAGCACTCTTCTATCTAGCCTGACTTCCATTCCAATAAATGCTTAATCTACTGGTTACAATTTTTCCATAACCTTAGGCTCCTATTTCCAGGGCAAATCTATATTACTTCTTAGCTGAATCCATTTGGAGCTCTTAAAAGCATAAAAATGTCTTTTTTCTCCTTTGGTAAATTTGTTCAAAATATTGGAGCTCAATACAGTTTTTAAACATAGAATATAATTGTTTTCTCATTGAAGGTTACCCTATTTCCAAATTAAGACATAGTTTTCATTATCCTTATAACAAAAAAAATCATTAAGATCATAAAAATTACTTAAGTCAGACATTGTACAAAGCAGATTAATGAAATTTAATCACTTCCTTCTGGGATCTTATAATTTCAGATGAATCACTCACATTTGTATAGTATGAATGTACAATTCTGTACGTTCATTCAATAAGCATTTGTTGAGTGTCTACTAGTGGCCAGGGACACCCCTTCCACCCAAGTCCTGGGGGTACAAATATGAATAGGCATGAATACTATCACAAATGAGGTATTACTTCAGGTGTTAGTAGGTGATACACAAAAAATATTTCCTATAAGCCTGTAACAGATTAGGTTAAATATGCCTCTATGACGCATGACTTATCAGAGCATTTAATACCTGATGTTCACTGTGAACTCACAAGGATAAATTTCCAAAGATAACATATACAGCATTTCCCAAGTTCATTTGGCCCCAGAACTCTTTCTTCAGAGATCACCCTGATCAAGAGCTTTAGAGTTGACAAAGTACCTTTCTATGATATGTAATTTTATGTGCCCAAGACTCTGAGCTTCTCATGAGGAGGAACTGGAGACATTTGTGAGGTCAGGGAATGGGATTGTCTCTTTCTCATCTTGTATCTCCAGAGTCCATCACAGTGTTCAACACATAAAAGATGTTTGAGAAACAGTTGGTAAATTTGTGACTGATTGTACATTCTCACTTGCACCACCACAACCTGGGGGAATAGTTTGAGCATAGATTATCCTCATTTTGCAAAGGAGAAAATGCAGGCCAGGGACATTAAGTGACTCAACCATGATCAGAGTGAGCTAGTTATACAACTAGGATGGGAACCAGATCCACTCCTAGGGCCCTGCCCCTTTTCCTGCACTTGTGTGACTGTGCAACCCAGATGTCCTAGCTAGTCATAACTTCAGACATTCTGTTCTACTTTTAAACCATGCCAGGTAACATCCTGATTTTTTATTTGGAAAAAAGTCTCCATAACTACAACTTTTTATGTTTTACAGACATAAAAAGAGATTAGAATCTACCTAATCAATATAGAAATATAAAACATTCATAAGTGAAATTCACATGACAGTGAGTATGAGTGATTACATAGTAAGTAATGTCCCTGAGCTACAATTTGGTTATTCTGGGAGAGAAGGGTGTTTACAACAATGGGAAGATCTATTTTCAGTTAAGATTCTAGGCAGGTAGAGCCACAGCCTGGCAAAGAGGCTGAAAGTTTCCTCCCAAATATACACATGTGCCTAGAGAGCTGGACATAGGTCCTTCAGAGATAACACAAATACAAGCACTGTCACGCCATTCCTCAGCTAACAAGCCTGGTGGCACCCCAAGACTGCATGTCAGGAAAACATATAAACAAAGGTGAGACCAAGATGGAGCAGTGAAGCAAGAAGTCCCCTAACCAGCATAGGTTTTAAGGGATAATGACAACATGAGCCTCCGAGAAGATGGTCTACATCAGACCAATGCTAGGGCTATTTGCATAGCCACATAAGTTCAGGGTATCACTGGCTCCTTAGCAGGAAGGACAGAGGTACCCATCAGAACATCCTCCGTTCTGGAGTCAGAGACCCACTGAGTTAGACCCCTCCCTCTGCTGTGACACCTTGGCCTACTGAATTTATTTCATAATCCTTCATCTCTAAAATGGGAATAATAATTTTAGCTTCCTCACAGGACTTTTGGGGTGTACATGAGATAAAAGAATCAGGCACTTATCAGAAGACCTAGAACACAGTGGGTGCTCAATATTTTATTATAACAAAATCATTATTTTGATAAATTACTAGTTCTATTACCATAACACACATTAGGCTGTGCAGTCATTCTCATTACTGAATGTAAATTGGTCATTCTCAGTAAGTCCTTTTGTCTTCTCCATAAAGTTCCTAATTCCAGGACCTTTCCATGAATCAATAGAAAAATTAAAGTAAGTGTAATCTGTCTAAATAGTACAATCATCCCATGGGGACTCATGTGTAGAATCACAGAAGTAGCTTCTTTACAGAATGCTATATCAACAAGGCTTAGCTGTGAGTGGAAATTCCAAATGGTAAGTAAGTACTGGTCCAAGTGGCCGAACCCTCAAATAGATCAGGGACAGCATAGTTGGAATAAAGCAAATGACCTCTCTCTGTTAATTTCCCCTAGCAAAGATCATCTTGCTCTTCAAACACAATATAATACAAGGGATTGGACCATTTCTAGGGCTAGGAACACTATTCAGGTTTCTTGAGCCACAGGGTTTTGTCTTACTTTGAACACAGTATTTATTTTAGTCTACTTATCTGACACAGTATTTTTTAAAGAAATGAAGGTAACAGGTTTATGAGCATTGCCTTGATCAACCAGAATATAATTCCAGCTGGGTCTCTTAAATCTAAGCCAAGTATTGACAAATAAGCACTCCCTCCTGTCACATGCAATGGCTTGCGTGCATCCCAGAGTTATTTGTAAGTTAATATATATTAAAATCACATATGCCCACACACATCACGTCTGTGCATCAGGGGACCTCAAGAGATAATACATCCATCTTCATTTGTGACAGTGTATGCACCCATAGTTCATAAATGGTGATAAATGAATTGTCATACTGTCCCAATGGTATAATACACTTATCCCCTATTCTTGCCATATTAATACATGCTCATTTCAGCACCAGTCAAATCATTAAAATGAGTAATCCAACACTAGCCGCCTATTGGTAACCACAGAAGAATGATAATTTCACCTCTCAACACCCAGTATAATTTGTTTGGTATGTAAATAGAGAGCAGAATAGAGGAAACAAAAAGTAATAATAATAATTTCAACTCATTAGGCCTCTTGGATATGCTAAGACAAATTAAGATGGAAAACACTTCCTTGATTTATATTTTAGTAAATCCAGAAAAGAGAGAGCCCTCGGCGTCTGACCCACCCTAACACATGACGAACACGGATGAAGGAGAAAGTAGGCAGAACTCTTCCGGCTGATGAATGTGCCTGTGAACTGTTTTTAAAGCAGTCTCATTGATGTGTTTATCACTTGAGCATCTGCCTTGTATTAAGTGATTATTCATTAATAATTGTCATCCTTGCCTTGCTTTTTATAGCCAACTCTGCATTTTTCAGGGGCTAATGGTAGTTGGGAATTTAACCCTGCCTGTAGCTTTTCCAAGAGTGTGTGATACCTTTGGGCTATTTCACAGCCCTTCAGCACCTGCACCCAGTGATGTGGGACATAAAACCTGGGGTCACTGAGTCTCAAGGCTGAAAGGGAAGGTAGAGGTCAAGACTGCAGGCATTTGCCCATCACCGCTCCCCCTTCTCTACCATTCTCTCCACTTCCTTCTCTCGCCCTCCAGCCTCACCCTCCCTTCTACCCCTCAAAGCTTTTCAGTCTGTTTGGCTGGTAAAATAATATTAATATCTAGCACTAAAAAAATCACACAAATGGCTAAAATGAGGAGTTGCATTCAAGAGCGAATCTTGTTAACTAGTTCTCACAAAGAAAGATTACTCAGCACTAATTAGTTGTTTCCAAATTTTTCTGATCATGCACCCTATGGGTAAAAAAAATTGAAAGCACACACCAAATACATCAATAAATTCTATACCAATAGTACTGTCCTAATACATTGTGTGCATTTAAACAGATAAGAGTAGGGACAGAAATTCTATCTTTTTCTTTTCCTAAGCACCCAACTTGGAGACCACAGACCCATATGAGCCTCTCCCTTGCATGAGCATCTCCCAGATCCTGAATGGTTCTGTTTGCCACTTCAGCTGGCATCTTTGGGTGGCATCTTATGGAGAGAGATTCTTGGACACACTCTTCCTTGGTCATGAGTTCTACAGACTTTGCAATGCATTTTTTAAAAAAATCTTTTGCTTACCTGGGGTTTGCATTTCAAGGCAATGTTCTGTCTTTTGTAAGTATAGGAGCAAAACATACTTAGGAACCAAGAGTCAAACCTTCCGAAATTACAAAAGCATTAAAAATGAACATTTTCTCAATCACTTCTCTATGTGGGACTAACAGGTGGCCCTGGGAGGCAGCCAGGACCAAGTGGAGGCTTCTGTCAAAACCAAACAAAGAACAGGTGAGGCTTCTCAAAGGGGTGGTCTCCAGGGTCGCTGAATGCACAACTCTCAGAGAAAAGAACGCTAGAGGAAAACATTGAACTGACAAAGTTGGTGATTTATAATCTCTCATTCCCATAAAATGACTCTCGTTATTCTTGGGAGCTTAGACTCTGAAGTGAGCTGTAATGGGCCACTGGGCTAAAAATGAAGTGCAGATTTATTTCTATAATCACCACCAGCCAAACCCTTCCCTGGGAAATAACTAACTTGGCTTTTAAAGTTCTGGGATACCTTTAGAATGCTTGAGATTTATCTTTGGGATTGAGTGCTTGTGTTGCTCTGGGAAATTCTAACTATTTGAGTTGTAGATGCTGCGATCAGCGTCCCGGGGAGTGTTGGAAAGACAACAGAGAAGTGGGGTTCTGCTTTCCTTTCACACTCAGTTCTGAGAAAATTCTTGTGCCTAAGAGTTGGTAAGTAAACAGCAATTACAAACACATCAAATACTAGGCTGCGAGACTCCTGATCCAGCTGCTGTCCCAGAGACCGAGTAAGTTCAGCCTCAATGTAAATTTAAATTCTGAAATTGAATTTGACTCATGTTTGCTCCCTGAACTCACAGTTCTTGGCCCCCGACAGACTGGGAGGTGGGGTGCTTCCCTGGCTGTGCGAAGAGTCATTGGACCTAGCAAATATTCTGATATCATTATATAGCCACAAATCTCAAGAGTTAAGGTAAAAGATACTTACAAACCAACTAAATAAGAACCACAGGATCCTAAGCATAATTCGAGTTCACGTCACAGTATGTATATATATAAATATATATATAATGCATGTATATAAATAAATATATATAATATTGCCCTTGCTCCAGCACACAGGTGATCAGGCAGCCACTGCCATTCTCACTAATGCCTCTTGGCAGATGTCTTAAGGCATAAGAAGTTCATTTATTGCCTAAGTGCATGCAAATGTCCTTTTCCTGACTTCCTTCCACTTCATCTTTAACGAATCTTCCCAACTCCTGACTTTGTAGAATAGTGAAGGTTACTTCAGGCAGTCTCTGGAACTCAAAACTGCAAATCTCTACTTGTGGAGTTATCATTATATTCAGAGCAGAACCCAAAAATCAAAGAATTTTAGAACTGAAAAGAATATGGAGGAGCATTTACACCCACTTTTTGACAAAAAAACATTGAAGCCCAGCAGGAAAAAGTCAGTTGCCCAAGGTCATCCAAGCAGTAAGTGGCAGAGGTTGGAAGTAAAATCCAGTTCTTCCAGCTCTGCCATGATAACTCCTTAAAATACTTTAAAGGATTAAAGACCCTGAGGAATGAGAGAAGAAAGATATTTCTTAGCTTTGAACGGGTCAAAGGTCTGAACAGGTCAGAAACTGTTCCCAACATCTAGAGCTTTAGCCCATAACGAGATAGACTGCCAGTATTTGCTCTAAAATGGCCTCTCCTCTCACTGGCCAATTAATTTTTTTAATGATTTATGATGATTCTCAAAGAAAATGCTTTTCCTGCAAGAGGAATTAATATGCTGAACTTAAAATATTTGCACTAATTACCAAAGGTCAAAATGGAATTGTGCAGAGACATTAATCAGCGAGCCCAAGAGAACAGGAATACATTGGGCAAACAGTGCAAAGCTCGAATCAAAATATTGAGGAAGGTGCACTTTGTTTCCTTTGTTTCCTACGCAACTGCAAACTGGAGCAAGGACATTCTTCCTTAAGCATAGACCATGGAGCCAACGGTGACTAACAAATAATAACCGTAATACCAAAACCCTTCAATGGCTCTAAGGGCCCTGACGAGAAACTCTGAAGTTAAGGCTCTTCCAGATGGCCCAACCGTCCAGTTTCCACTACTGTTGTCTTCCTGTTCATCCACCCCGGCCCTCTCCAGTCCCTCAAACCTGTCAGGCCTCTAGAAGTGCACACTTGCTGCCTCTCCTGCCTTGGAACACTTCTTCCCCTGCCTACGCCAGCCACCCGCTTCACCCGGACAAGGCCTGATCACCCTCCATGTCCCCTTAGATGTGCGCGCTCCAGGTAGAGAGGTTGCGTCACTCACCTCGATCTGACACACTCCACTGTATTTGCATACTTTTTTCTGTGATTCTGTCCTTTGACAAGCAGCGGTCCCCAACCATCTTGACACCAGGAACGGGTTCTGTGGAAGACAGTGTTTCCACAGGATGGGTCGACGAGGGACACCACCTCAGCGCCACCTCAGAGCATCAGGCCGCGTGGGCTCATGGGTCCCCCGCATGCGCAGTTTGCAGTGGGGTTCGCGCGCCTGTGAGGCTCTGATGCCGCTCACCTGATGCCGCTCACCTGACGCGGGCCCCGGGCGTTGGCGGTGAGGTAAGCGACGCGGAGCGGTATTGGGTGCAGGTGGGGATTCGCTCGCTTGCCCGCTGCTCGCTGCCTGCTGTGCGGCCCGGTTCCTCGGGGACCAATGTGGGTCCGCAGCCCTGGGGGTTGGGGACCGCATCGTTAGAGACTCTTTCCCCAGCCTTTAAATTTCAGTTCAGCCATGTGACTTTGTTTAGCCAAGGGAGTAAGGCAGAAGTAAAAATGTGCAGTTCTGAGCCTAGGCCCTAAGAAGTCTGGTGCATTTCCACCTGCCACCTTTGCTTCTGCCACAGCCGTGAGGACATGCTTGGGCTAGCCTGCTGGTCCCAAGAGGAAGATGAGAGACAGAGAGTAGAGCCACCCAGGGGAGCATCGCCAGCCAAGCCCAGACCAGATCAGCTGTTCTCCAGGTGACCCACGGACACAAGAGCGAGTCCAGGAAAGAGCTGCAGAGCTGCTTAGCCTAGGTCAGCCAACCTGCAGATACCTGCGAAATTACAAGTGATTCCTGTTTCAAGCCACTGAATTTGGAGGCAGTTTATTATATAGCAGTAGTCCTTTTTCCCATCATAGAAATTATCAAACTTTATTAAAATCCTTGGATTAATTTCTTCTCTTTTGAGGATCGTATATTCTGATACAATTGAAACTATGCCTATCTTGCTGCCTATATTATTTCAAGCTTCAGCACGGTCTGTTGGTACACAGTGGATACTCATTAAATAAGTAATTGTTGAATGAATACCTTATCTTTGTATGACATTTTTTCAGTCTCTCTCTAGCCCTAATAGCAAACTGCCCATCTACACTTTCAAAGCCCTCCCACACTAGATACAGCATTTAAACCTGAAAACAATCTGCAAAGTAGATTGTGCTTATTCATTCACATGCTAGACAGAATGTGAATACAAGGCGCTATTTTGCTCATCTATTATTGTTTAAATCATTGTGGTTTTATAGTCAGTACTAAACAGATGGATGAGGGCTTACAAATAAAGTTTATTCTTACATTTGGCATCATATTCTCTGTTCCTCCAGATCTCTCCAACCTGTACAAATTAATTTCAAGTCAGTCTTTGAATACATGCAAACCTGTTAGGAATTAAGATCCTGTCCTGCTGTAAATGGTTATTGGAAACCTGAATACACTAGTGAAAACTGTGCTGAAATAGTCATCAAAGAGCCCATGGCATGCACCTGTTTCTCCATGGTGCTTTGGAAAAGAGGGAAATACAGAGAATTCAACAATCCCTTGTTAATTCCTTGTGCCTTTATATCACATCTCAACTCTTCGCTTACACTGAAAGTTCATAATTGTAAGAGTTTGGCATTGTTGTGTGCTCAGCTACTATGAACTAAGAGAAAATGGAGATTTGACTCATTTAGCCCATCTCTTTTTGTTTTTGACTTTATTATTCTGGTAACAATGTGAGTGAATACCTTATCTTTGTAAAACATGGATATATGGTACATAATGTCACTGCACTGTACAATCATTTAGCCCATCTTTGCTGATACATGATCACCAAGTCCTTAACTTCTAGGCCATTTAAGATAGAAATGATTATGTCTGAGGGGAACACTGCCATTGCCTACCAGTAGAGAGCCACACTTTCTTCTTTGCTATAGTATCCACTGCATGGTCTGTCTCCCATGAAAAATGAACAAAAATTATCTTTTGTGCTAGAGCAGGGGTCCCCAACCTATAGTGAGTTGTATAATTATTTCATTATGTATTACACTGTAATAATAGAGATAAAGTGCACAATAAACATAATGCACTTGAATCATCCCAAAACCATCCCCTCATCCCCGTTCCATGGAAAAATTGTCTTCCATGAAAACAGTCCCTGGTGCCAAAAAGGTTGGGGACCACTGTGCTAGAGCATTCCAGTCAACCTTGAAGAATAAAACTTTCTTGATATAACCACCAGCACCAGACACAGGCTGAAGAGAAAAATCATTACCAGATCATTCCATGAGCCAGCTCTCTTATTAAAAGATGAACACAACCTTAGCATTAATAGAAAAGAGAGGTCTTGTTTCTAAAAATCTCTATTGCAAGACCTACAATCTTATTTTTTTTTAAAAAAAAAAATCTTCTTGGAACATATACGTAAGGCTAAAGGGGACAGAAAAACTTCAGACTTCACCTCCTGGAGAAATATCAGCCCCTCTTGAACTGTCTGGTCTGGTTCTTTTAGTAAATGGCCAACAATATCACAAAGTGTATGAATTGGAAACAAACTTGTCCCACATGTTCAATGCTTACCAGTTACAGAGTTGTAGAAATAATTAAGATTCTATTGTCCTAAGTTTTGCATCTATATTTTAAATAAGCCCCCTCGTAATTCTGATGGAAATGGTCTGTGGACAGTGCTTTAGAAATGTCTTTAGCCCTGTCTTGGAAGCAAAACAAACTAGAAAATGAAGCTTCTCCTCTCCTTAGGCCTCCCATGATAACTTCTGTGGAACCTGGAAGTAATAATAAAATGTATGTCATGGTGTGAGTGTGAGGATTAGACTAGATAACACATATAACAATTCAGAAATTCACCTCGCCTGTCAAAGGCTCTTAATAAATGTTACTATTATTAAGGCTTTTATGCATGGTTGATTCCCAAGGCAGAGGCAAGCCTCCAATTCTTCCTTCCCTGTATGTGAGAAGGTAAAAACAGACTGGAATTGAGATCTGTTTTTCCCTTTCCCTCCTTTGCATTGTGAACTACTTGTAAATCTTGTTTTTTTTTCAAAATTCTTTTCAAATAAAGCCTCTTCCAAGGAGTGCCCTTAGCTTCCTCGGGGCCAGCTTCCCCCTCTCTGAGGTTACCTGGACACTCACTTACTTCCAATGCTGGGCTTGTTGCATGGTACCAGAGTACTCTGCTGACATGTGTGTCTTCCCACTTGATTGTGCAGTTTCAGAGCAGGGGCCATTATTTCTCTAAATAAATACTTCTGGGCATCTACCCACACCTCCCAGTTGCCCAGTGCAGCACGTGGTACCCAAAGGTGCTCAGTAAATGTTTGGGGAATAGTGGAGGAACAGAAAGGGGCACTTAAACTAGAAAGACAGGACATGATGATAGGTCTAGCAGTGCCAAAGGAAGCAGGTCATTTGAAAAGTTCAAGCGGAAGAGCCAAAGTCTGTGTTCAGAACCTGAAGAAGGGCATACATCAATGTAGGTCTCAGCACAGAAGTGAGGCTGGTTAGGAGTGGGGGCTCTGGAGCCAGCCCACCCGAGTGTGGAACTAGACTCCACCCCTTACCAGCGTGACCTTGGACAACTGAGTCACATCTCTGAGCCTCAATTTCCTCATTTCCAGAATGAGAATAATAACCCTGCTACTCTCATAAGATTCATGTGAGGGTTAAACAAATTAAATAATAATAGAAATTATGTGCACCTAGCTGAGTGTTCCATAAATGTTAACTGCTGCTGTTGCTGTTGTTGTTACTAGTGGAATAAATTACAGCTTTGCAGTCAGACAGACTTGAGTTTAAATTCATGTTCCACCATTTACTAGTGTGTATGACCTTGAAAACGTCAGTTACATTTTGTAAACCTCAGTTTCCTCGTCTATAATGTGGCAATAATCCTGTATCAGGAAAATAATACATTAAAAAAAGAGTTATCCCCATGATGCCTGGCACCTACTAAGTGCTCCATATAGGATCATTATCATTAAGGCAGTCAACACACAAAGGTCAAACCAAGGAAGGGACAAGAGTGGAATCCAGACAATTTGGAACAGTGTCAGACCAAAGTCACCATTTCAGACCAAAGAAATGATGTCCTACGTCTATTGAAAGAGGCCTACCCCACTTAATGCTTGTGGACAAGAGCCTGTACATGACTGTCACCTCCCAGAGTGAAGCAGGATTGACATCCTGCCCCATATCCCAGATCAGGCATCCTTTGTACTCCCACAGTTCATTGTGTTTCCTCTATCTTGTTCTCAACTTGAAGTATCTATTTGAGTGTCATTGTCTTGTCTCATATCCTTGGCACCCCTATACCTGGCATACTTAAGGAACCCAATAATGTTCATTGAGTTGGCACTGACAGGTGAACAGCTCTAACAGATACCCAGTTGCTCTAAAAAGTCTCAATCCCAACACTTGGGGTCAATATCCCTCAATTTAATTCTTATGTCTATACTCACTTGTATCATTTCTTTTCCTTTAAGAATTTTAGAATTATCTCCCCCCAATTACAAAGTAAACTGGTTTCAAGTCCTCAGTCTTAGACTGCAGAAAATGCCTGAGGTCCACAAACCTAAGAGAAAAGTCAAGCTGCCTTCTCTTCCCTTCTCACCTCCACCCTTTGCTCTCTGAACAAAAGTTTCTACAAAATCTCTCTGGTAGCAAACTGACTATTTTTAAAATGGCTATTTTTAATAAAGTTTTTGAGTTAATCTTCCCAAAGAAGAGGGGGGAAAGATACATTTTTTCATAATCATATATACACACACTCCAACAAAACTTAGTTCCCGTTAGTGAGGCCGATCTCTGTGTATTTGCGAAAACTCAATTTGCAGCCGGGGAAAGTGATATTTATTTGAAGGAGCTTATTGCCGAAAGTGAATCATAAATCTGCTGGCTGTTGAGACTTCAAGGCAGGAAGAACAGAGGCAATTATTAGTCTGAATGTTCCACTGACGATATGAAATCTTTGTCTTTCAAAGCATTTGTTTAAGTAAGAAAAAGTTTGCCCAGCCTGGAGAACATTCTATTGTGGGAAATGAAACTTCTGAAACCTCCAAAGCTTATTTATATATTTGCTAGGCTTCCCTCTGCCAACTTTCTCCTCTCCCAGGGCGTCCGTTAATGCTAAGAAAAGCCTCCGAAAAGCACACATTATAAGCAGAGAAAAATCTTAATGAATGTAATATATTTGGCAAATCTGTTTTATCTACCAAGGAGATTTCCTTTCTCTTTTCATCACTCATCTCTTTTCTTTCTCCTTTTTTTTTTTTTTTTTTTTTT
>VBSM01003169.1:17589032-17618707 GCA_008086735.1 Cheirogaleus medius
TTAGAAATCTTGCTAGGGCTTATTTTATGGGTAAGTCTTATTTTCGGGGAAACACGGTACCTTAACATGGCCACAGATACAGTTGCATATTCACGTCCAAGAAGAGCCGGAGCAAGGGAGACAGAAATGGAATCAGTAAGGAATACAACTAGGTGACTAGACATCTCACAGACATACCCACTATTTGTAGTTCATTGAATGAGGCATTCGGGTCTCTGAAAACCCCTGGGGCAGCCTCTTTAAGAACACAGCAATGCTCTCCTGAACTTACCACTGAGATATCTAACATTTGCAGAACTCTGGGCCCCCTGCCTCTTTCCAGAGCCCCCGTTCTACAGATGATAGACAAGCCTTCTCTCCCTGCCACCAAAATGAAAGTTGCCTCTTTGAAATGAAACCTTTCATCTGAGATTTCACTTAGTTTAAACCCAGTTAATTCAGCTGAAACAGGGATATTTTATGAGCAAGGAGGAATACCTGAGTTCCAGCAGGGAGGCATAACTTAGACTCTGGCCTAATATGTGACTTTTCTGTAAGCCTCAGGAGTTTGAAAAAAAGAAATTTGAATTTGAATATTTTAAGATCCTTGGAAGGATCCAGTTAGTAATAGGGAGTGTCTTGCTTCCCATAGATGAACTCAAATGGGCAATAAGTTTAGTCTAAATGATCCCTATGCATATTTCTGGAATAGTTCCAAAATGCAATGTCCTTTCTCACACTGCATTTTCTAACATATTCTTTGAACAAAATCTAAAATGTACCCCATTTTATTCTTAATTCTCTCCATAGCAGAAGCTATCAGATTTGATGGCATAAGCTTAGATTACTGCTATTTCAGCTCTTTGCAAGAAATATTTGCTGTCCCCACTAAGTGTTTGGGGGCATAGTGTAGGATACCAAAGTGTGAAATTCAGTTTACTACACACTGTTGTAACCCACATGAATCCAGGCTGGCCTTTTCTCACCTACAAGTCAGCCTCTGCCTGGAGTCTTGTTCAAAGAAATACAGTCAAAAATAACCAAGAAGCAATTTAAATCTTTATTGAAATCTACTGAAAATTGCCCATAGAGATCCTACTCATAACACACAGCAAAACTTATTGAAACCAACTTTTTCCTGCCACTTTCTACCTACATAAATATCTTATTTGTGTGTGTGTGTGTATTCATAGGCTTGGCACCTGTACCCAAAGATGCTCCTCCCTCCAAAGCTCCCAAAATCTCTCAAACTCAACTCACACAAGATTTCTTCTCTGTCTCCCTTGCCTGAATCTGTTATCTATTGCTTTTCTCTTGTGTGTAGCTCTCTAATATTTCCAGTATAAACCTGAAACTTCTCCCAACTTCTCCAGGTCCCCATCACCCACAATTAGTCATACCTGATTGACTTGGGAGCCCACCTGGCAAAGCACAACTCTCTTGAGAGAGGCCAGGGGGTGCAGGCTGCTTCTCCTCAGCAAGCAGAGGAGGGCAAACACTGCGAATATTTAAAAGATAGTCTTTCCCTGTCAGGAGGGAACTGTTTAATAAATATTAATGGGATGCTAATTTTTAAGCACTACTCAATATGAATGTTATCAATGAAACAGATACAATCCCTGTCATCAAGGAGCTTACTGTCTAGAGGGGAAGGCAGTGACCCAATAATTGAATAATTACTATTATGATGAGTCCTGCATCCACCAGCAGAGTATCCAGATGTCCCATAAGATGTCATTTAAAGTGGTCAAATCCCATTCCATATCCAGTGAAAAGCCCAGAGCCCTCTTTCAAGTTTTCTGCAAAATTCCTGAGGAGAGGAAGATAAGGGAATGGGGTATATTTTCCTGTCTCTGCTGCATTCTCTCCCATTTCCTGCCACTGCTGAATTCTTGTTCTGTGCTCTGTACCTTGAGGTCAATCCTTTATCTCCCTGTTCCCCCACTCAAGCAACAAGGGAACAAAGCCTGTGATGTGTAGCAGAACTTTCACTGACGTTTTCTAGGTCACTGCCAAAAAGTTGCATTTCTGCATGACACAGCAAAGAACTTAAAGCTACATATCAGTCATGTCACATCTTGGAAGTCCTTTCGGCCACCATCTCAGGGGATTTCTCACTGGTCTCCCTATTTCAGCCCCCAGTCTTTGACCATCTTTCTGTTTTTCTCTCCCTCTCACTTACACATACATACAAACACACACACACACACACACACACACACAGATTGTCCAAGTCATTCCAAATTCCTCTCACCCTGTTTTGCAAAGAAGTTTAGCTCCCTCCAACCATTACACCCAAATTCAATTCAAGGCCCAACCCTGAATAGCCAAAACCTTCAGATACTCAGATGAGTAAAAGAGCTAGCTGTATGTTCAAAAGTGAAAAGAACCACAGACTTACAGTCTTTCTTCTAATAGGATCCATCCTCCTTCATTAAGTGACAAAAAATAATTATACCAACAGTGCAAGATATAAAAGTTGTTCCTATCAGTCTAATAAGAATATTAGACCAAATACTCTCTAAAACCTACTAGACTATAAGTTCCAAAAGAGCAGGAACAGTGTGTCTTGTTCTCTGCTATATACAGTATCTAGCATAGTACTATCACTCTCAAAAAATAAGTGGTTTTCTTTGAATAATTTATTAACATCCCTTTCAGTGCTGACATTCTATGAATCCTTTAATATTTGCAATTCTTTTATCTAGTTTTATTTTTATTATCATATTTCTCTCAAATTTGAAGAAAGCATAGAAGAAAGAAGTTTGTGTCAAAAGGAAAGGCATTAAATCTGTTTTATTACTATATTGTTTAGGATTATTTCAGTGATGAGTAACCTCAAAATGGGTTAAACAATAACGAAATTTATTATTCCACACAACACAAAGTCCAAATATGAGGTTGTTCCAGGGTTAAACAAGTCAGCAGTTTGACAATATTATCAAGACCCAGGTTCTTTTCATCTTTCTATTCTTCCATCCTCAGTGAGGTCCTCAAGAACATCCTCTCATGGCTGCAAAATAGTGGTAACCACTTCAAATATAATACCCACACACAGCAATGCCCTTTCCCAGGTCCTTCATCATGAACAAAGATAACCTTCCCAGAAGCTACTTTGCAGACTTAACCTCACATTTCACTGACCAAAATCATATTATATGCTCAGGGATTGAATTTGGAGCATCAGAGGACAGGCCCATAGGGGGGCCTGCACCCCTGGGACTTGATCACATTGCCTTTGGGCACAGAGGGGAGATCTATGAACTAATCTTGGTGGGGGAGCCCACACAGATGGAGCTAAAAGGAGAGTGTAGGGTGAGCCCCAGCACACTCATAGAGCATCCCTCCCCTCATGGGAAAGCCACACTTTCAGTCCCAGGCAGGATCCTGGACACGGAACCTCCCACCCCACAGCACTACTGCTGGTGAGCTCAGCTAGTTTGGGCTTCTGCTTGTGTCCAGACACTGGAATGAGATCTGCAGGGCAAGAGAAGAGGGAAAAGAGCAAAACCCACTCCCAGCTGCCAGACTGTGAATCCCAGACTGCCCCCTGCCCCATGAGCAGACTTTTTGGCTTGGTGGGGCTGCTTCGGCCCCTCCCTGGTGGCTTTTCCTAGAGGCCTGGGAGCTGATCCTGAACCCTTGCTGAGAGAGCTCTTTTGCCTGCCTTTATGGAGCCTGAAGGCAGTCTCACCCAAATCAGCCCTGTCCAGCCTTGCTCGTCCCCCCACATCTGCTGTGATAGAGAATAAGGAGTCCCCTGGGAGCTCCAGGGCCCCATACACCACCTGGAGCATCTGAGTGCCTCTCCTAAGGGGCTAAAGCCCATCACAAGTCCCAAAAATCACCAAAGCAGCTGGCTCTTTCCTGCAAGTGCCACCTACTGGCAGAGAAGACAGCTTGTACAGCCCATTACAGCATTTACTGATTCAATCATAAAAGGCGTGGCTGATTCTTACCCATGAGTGCCACCTACTGACTTAGTTAGACATAAACCAATGGAACAGAATAGAAGACCCAGATATAAATCCATGCATTTATAGCCAATTCATTTTCAACAATGTGCCAAAAGCATACAATGAAGAAAGAATAATCTCTTCAATAAATGGTGCTGGAAAACTGGATATCCATATGCAGAAGAATGAAACTATACTCCTATCTCTTACCATACACAAAAATCAAATCAAAATGCATTAAAGACTTAAACTAAGACCTGAAACTATGAAACTATTAGAAGAAAACATTGGGGAAACATTCCAGGACATTGGTCTGGGCAAAGATTTTTTTATGTAAGACCTCAAAATAACAGGAAACAAAATTAGAAATAGATAAATGGGATCAAATCAAGCTAAAAAGCTTCTGCACAGAAAAGGGAACAATCAATAAATAAAGAGACAACCTACAGAATGGGAGAAAATATTTGCAAACTATCCATCTGACAAGGGATTAATAACCTGAATATATAAGGAACTCAAACAATTCAATACCAAAAAAATAAATAAATAATAATCTTATTTTAAAATAGGCAAAAGATCTGAATAGATATTTCTCAAAACAAGACATAACAAATAACAAACAGGTATATGAAAAAATGCTCAACATAACTAACATCAGAGAAATGCAAATCAAAACCACAATGAGATATCATCTCATTATAATGGCTTTTATCAAAAAGATAAGGAAAAACAGATGCTGGCAAGGATGTGGAGAAAGGGGGACCTTCAAACCCTCATACAGTGTTGGTGGGAATGCAAATTAGTGTAGCCACTATGGAAAATAGTATGGAGGTTCCTCAAAAACACTAAAAATAGAGCTACCATATGATCCAGCAATTACACTTCTGGGTTGACCTGGTTTCAATTATTTGTCCTTTCCAAATCTCATTGTTGAAATTTGAATCGCAATGTTGGAGGTGGGGCCTGGTGAGAGGTGTTTGGGTCATGGGGGTGGACCCCTCATGAATGGCTTTTTGCCTTCCCATTGGCAATGAGTTCTCCTATTAGTTCATGTGAGAGCTGGCTGTTTAAAAGAGCCTGGCACCTCCTCCTTCCTTTGATCCCTCTCTCACCAAGCAACACACTTGCTCCTCCTTGACCTTCTGCCTGGATTGGAAGCTCCCTGAAGCTCTAACCAGAAGCAGATTCTGATGTCATACTTCTTATATAGCCTGCAGAACTATAAGCCAAATAAACTTCTCTTCCTTAGAAATTACTCAGTCTCAGATATTCCTTTATAGCAATTCCTTTATAGCAATGCAAAGTGGACAAATACATGGATATATATCCAAAAGAAAAGAAATCAATATATTGAAGAGATATCTGCACTCCCGTGTTTACTGCAGCACTATTCGCAATAGCTAAAATATGGAATCCACCTAAGTGTCCATCAGTGAATGAATGGATAAAGAAAATGTGGTACACACACATACACACACATACACACACACACACACACAGTGGAATATCATTCAGCCATTAAATGATGAAATTCTGTCATTTGCAGCAACATGGTGGAACTGGAGGTCATTATGTTAAGTGAAGCAAGCCAAGCAAGCACAGAAAGACGAATACTGCATGTTCTCACTTGTATGTGGGAGCTAAGAGTGGATTTAATGAAGATAGAGAGTAAATTGGTGGTTACCAGAGACCAGGAAGGGTAGTGAGGCAAAGGGGATGAAGAGAGTTTGATTAATGGGTACAAATATACAGTTAGATAGAAGAAATAAGATCTAATGTTCAATAGATCAATGAGGTTACTATAGTTAACATTAATCTATTCTACATTTCTAAATAGCTAGAAGAGAATAATTTGCATGCTCCTAGCATAAAGAAAAGATAAATATTTAAGGTGAAAGATATCCCAATTATCCTGACTTGATCATAGGAATGTATCAAATTATCACATATACCACAAAAATATGTATATCTACTAAGTATCAACATAAATAGATATACCTTTTTTGCAATGGATTTGCCACCAGAACACAGGTGGCATGAAAACTACCCATAAAAGCCGAAATGAGGAAGAGAAAGACTCATATCAACATCAACATCATTGAACATGTAGATCTGGGTGAGTCCACCAGTACTGGCCATCTGATCTACAAATGTGACGAGATCAACAAGAGAACCACTGGAAAATTTGAGAAGGAGGCTGCTGAGATGGGAAAGGGCTCCTTCAAGTATGCTTGGGTCTTGAATAAACTAAAAGCTGAGCGTGAGTGTGGTATCACCATTGATCTCTCCCTGTGGAAGTTTGAGATCAGCAAATATTACGTGACTCTTATTGATGCCCTAGGATAGAGAGACGTTATCAAAAACATGATTACAGGCACATCTCAGGCTGACTGTGCTGTTCTGATTGTTGCTGCTGGTGTTGGTGAATTTGAAGCTGGTATCTCAGAGAATGGGCAGACTCATGGGCATGCCCTTCTGGCTTACACGCTGGGTGTGAAAAACTAATTGTTGATGTTAACAAAATGGATTCCACTGAGCCACCCTACAATCAGATGAGATACAAGGAAATCATTAAAGAAGTCAGCATTTACATTAAGAAAATTGGCTACGACTCCAATACAGTACCATTTGTGCCAATTTCTGGTTGGAATGGAGACAACATGTTGGAACCAAGTGCTAACATGCCTTGGTTTAAGGGATGGAAAGTCACCCGTAAAGATGGCAATGCCAGTGGAACCACGCTGCTTGAAGCTCTGGATTGCATCCTGCCACCAGCTCATCAAACTGACAAGCCCTCGCCTCTGCCTCTCCAGGATGTCTACAGAATTGGTGGTATTGGTTCTGTCGCTGTGGGCCAAGTAGAGACTGGTGTTTTCAAATCCGGCATGGTGGTCACCCTTGCTCCAGTCAGTGTTACAACTGAAGTAAAGTCTGTTGAAATGCACAATGAAGCTTTGAGCAAAGATCTTCCAGGGGACAACATGGGCTTCAACGTCAAGAATATGTCTGTCAAAGACGTACGTCATGGCAACATTGCTGGTGATGTTCGTCATGGCAACATTGCTGGTGACAGCAAAAATGACCCACAAATGGAAGCAGGAGGCTTCACTGCTAAGATGATTTTCCTGAACCATCCAGGCCAAATTAGCACTGACTGCACCCCTGTACAGATTGTCACACAGCTCACACTGCCTGAAAGTTTGATTGCCGCTCTGTTAAGAAGATGGAGGATGGCCCTAAATTCTTGAAATCTGGTGATGCTGCCATCATCGATATGGTTCCTGGCAAGCCCATGTGTGTTGAGAACTTCTCCAACTATCCTCCTCTTGGTCGATTTGCTGTTCGTGATACAAGACTGACAGTTGCTGTGGGTGTCATCAAAGCAGTGGACAAAAAGGCGGCCGGAGCTGCACCAAGTCTTTCCAGGAAGCTCAGAAGGCTAAATGAATGTCATCCCTAATACCTGCCACCCCAGTCTTAATCAGTGGTGGAAGAACTGTCTCAAAACTGTTTGTTTTAATTTGCCATGTAAGTTTTCATAGTAAAAGACTGGTTAATGATAACACTGCAACCTTCGGAAGGAAAGGAAAATGTTTTGTGGACCATTTTTGTTTCTTTTTGTGTGACAGTTTTAAGTTATTCGTTTTTAAAATCACTACTTTTTAATGGAAACAACTTGACCAAAAATCTGTCACAGAATTTTGAGACCCATTAAAACAAAGTTTCATGAAAATATGTGTGTGTGTATACACAGAGCAAGTCACTGATTAATCTAACATTATCAAATATTGATCCATTAATCTCTTCTTCTAAACAAACCTTTAATAATGTTCTGCACCCAGAGTAATTGAGAGTTTTAGAAATAACAATCGTCAATGTCTCCCTTACTTTGATTATTTAGGATTCCTATTTTAATGGAAAACTTTTCAGAGGACTCTTTTCCCATCCCCTATACCAATAGCACCAAGACAAACAAAAACCACATGCAAGGAATGACATCAAATTCTAAGCTATTTTTTTATTTCAAATATTACATAACCCAGCATCTTTAAAACAGTCATTACCTTGTGGAAGTTTCTGTCCTGGCTATCAAAAGAGAACACATAAGAGCTCGTCATTAACAGCAGTGAACACAACAAAGAGTGACGGGCACTAGGGACACAAGTACAAAGCATCAAGACATGCAGTGGAGCTCAAAAGAGAAGGACAACACACCCCTTCTCTATTTCCACTGCCCCTTATGAATCAAAGACTTTCCTGGATGCGAGGGATACAAATGCACCCTGAACTAACTTAAGCAAAACAGGACTTTTATTGACTTATCAGAACATTTGTGATTCTCCATAGAAAGGAAACTTCTTTCTGATTTAAATGTTGGTATCACCTTCTTTCTGGATTTTTTTCCCGCAGAAAGAGCAAAAAGTTTAAAGGCTTCCTACTTGCTTGCCAAATAGCACAGCATGATAAATATGACAGCACCCAAATTACCATTAGCAGAGTCCCAGTAGCTCACATCTGCTTGTGGAGTTCCCTTTACAATCAATCAGGTGTATTGAAAAGGTCTTTGTGATGCGGAAGGGAACAAAAGTCACCTGTGTTTTTCAGTTTACTCTAATTTGTACACAAGATATAATTTGCTACACCACAGGTCTCTTGCTCAAAGAGATTCAAAACAACAAAAGCAAAAATAATCACTACTATTCTGAGAGTGAGATAAGTGATAAGGAATCTAGCTGTGATCAGCTGGGAATTACATTAAATCTAAACCATATGCAGGAGCAAAGATTTGCAGTGGAGGAAAATGCCTTAAAGTTTATCCACTGTAACCCCTCATTTCATAGACAAAGAAATGAGGCCAGTGGCCTTGTGGTTAGCATGGCCTATTGGAGACATAAGGTGATTTCTTTCCCTCCTCAAATGCAACTAGACTATCAATAAAGGAGTATGAAAGGCACTGTAAACCCGCCAAGCAAAAGAAACAGGAGAGGAGACAATAGATGCAAGACCACAGAGCGGGGACAAGTGTCAGTCACCAACTTAGCAGAGAAAGCTGGAAACTAAGTGCCTCCAGGAGGAAAAACCAATGGCAAGAAAGCCTGCTTATGCCTCTGAATTCCAGAAAGGAATGGTGAGAGGTAGTGATAAAGACCCAGAAGAGTAGTTAAAAGTCAAGCTAAGGAGCTGGAAAGTCCCCTAGGTCCCCTTCCCAGCTTTACTCAGCCAGGGGATGGCTCACTCTCCACTTCAGCAGAAGGTTGGAGGTTTCCATGCTGGAAACACTGAACCTGTAAAGCTCCCCACTAGGAGCTCTTTTTTGCTCTTTTTTTTTTTTTTTTTTTGATAGCAGAGTTCCTTTATTCCAGAAATGTTTTAATACAATCGTAGTACAGTTATAAAGTCACATTCAATCCACTGAATATATTCAAGGACAGAGGAGGGAGGGGTGAGGCAGAGCAGGGCAATGCTACTGGCTTAATGATGATGATGATGATGATGATAGTAAAGACAGGTAACTTAGTAACTTATTGCACTCTCATTATGTTTCACACTGTAAGCACTATGTATATGTGTATATATATGTAATATGTACATGTATATAAAGCACCTCTCCTGCTCTGACTCGCCCTGCCAAAATCTAACTTGCAGCCAGCTTCAAGTCAGGAAGAAATTAAGTAAATCCCCGGGGGTCCAGGGATGGGCCATATGGACTTGGTTAGGGTGGCAGCAGCAGCCAATCCTGTAATTCCACCACTGCTGCTGTCACTATTCCAGGGAACCCAACGTGGGTGACTTTTCAGTAGCTTCCTCTGTGGGGATTTTCATAATCTGTTGCAGTCCCAGACTATTCCCACCTTTATGACAGGTTTCCAAAATCTGGTCTTTTGGAACTAGTAAATTAATTTCTGTATCTGTGTTCCATTGCTGCCATAACCAATTACCACAAACTTAGTGACATATAAAAGCACAAATTTATTATCTCACCTTTCTGTAGGTCAGAAGTCCAGGTAGAGTAGACTGGGTTGTTTTTCACTGTGGGTCTCCTAAGGCTGAAATCAAGGTGTCAGCCAACCTGGGGTCTTATCTGAAGGCTCTGGGGAAGAATGTGCCTTCAGGCTCATTCACACTCTTGGTAGAATTCAGTGCTGGTAGATGTGGAGCTAAGGTTCATGCTTCCTTGCAGACTGTCAGCTGAGCCCCTCTCTCAGCTCCTAGAGGTCCCTCTCTGTCCTTCATACCAACCCCCTGCACCTCAGGGCCAGCAACAACCCATCAAGTGCTTCTCACACTTTGAACCTCACTGATTTCTGCTGCTGCATCTCTTCTGCTTCCAGCCAGAGAAAGTTCTGTTTTTAAGAGTTTGTGTGATTAGATCGTGCCCACCCAGATAAACCAGAATGATCTTTCAATTTTAAGGTCTATAACCTTAAATCCTTCTGCAAAGTCCCTTTCGTTACATGGCATATTCACAGGTTCCAGTATTAGCGCATGGACATTTGGGGGGAACCATTCTGTCTACAATGATTTCTAAAGAAAAACTCAGTTTATTATAGCAATGGATAAATCTAACCAGTCCCTGGCCCCTCACATTAGAATAGGAACATTTCCATTTTTATATGTATCTGATAAGAGTAGCCATTATTGATACAACAAAATTTATTGGGTGTCCACTATGTGGCAAACACTGTGCTAGGCCTTGGAAATTCAAAAATGATTAAGATCCAAGGTCCATTCTTAAGATGTTCACAATCTCACAGAGGAGGCAGAAAAATAAACCCAAGATGCGTGGAAAATGTAATTCAAGATTAACTCAAGGATTTCTAAAAGGAAAAATCCTTGGATTGGTAGCAGGGACCAATCCAGCCTTGAGGATGGGAGAAAGTTCTTGAAGGAGGTAACACTGAATTGAATGTTCAAGGATAAGTGGGAGGAAGGACTTAAGGGGGCTGGGAAGAGAGAGAGAGAAAAAAAAGCAAAAAAATATAAATATTTACATATATACAAATACATATTTTAGAATATAAAATGAACAACTGAAAGTAATTCTTCTCTTAAAAACAAGTATTGTAGAATTTTCCAGAGTTTCTAGAGAATGCTGTGAATATTTTAAAAAAAATTATATCTCTTCTAATAATCTGATAACATATTATATTCATATATAGTTCTAACATCTTCTAGACACTTGCATACATGTCATGTTATATTTCATCAGTAGGTTAGAAGAGCAGATATTGTTATTCCCACTTTAGGATGTGAAATACCGAGTTCAGGGGAATTAGGGATTTTTTTCAAAGATGACCCACCTGTCACCTGGTAGGGCCCAGCTCAGAAAACAGGCCATCCAAACCCATTTAGAAAGTCCAGTACTTATTTCACTTCAGTGTGCCAACTTGACTTTGCAAGTTCTGTTCAAATTTATGTAGCTTTTTGCTTCATTTTTAAATGCATTGATATAATTATGGATTCATGGAATCCCAGAAAAAAGACCAATTGATTCTTACTTTTTGCCTTTGAGCTTACTGCACAAAAAGGGAACAAAACTATATACTCTCACTCAGACATTATTGCTTTGTTGATATTCATGTTTCCCAAAATGAATAATTTTTGTTGTTTTGCCACCATCATTAAAAGAAACGGAAGATCGGATCTGCGGAAGCATGGTGACTGTCACAGGGAAGCCTCCTAGAGGACATGCGGGCTATTGATATTCTCCCCTCAAGCCTGAAACTGTCTCTGGAGATCCGTGAGAAACACAGAATCACAACAAAGACTGGAAAACAAATTGATGGAATCAGAGATGGCTGCAGACCCGTGAATAGCTTTTCACGCTGTCACTGTTTCAGTTTGGATTTATACTTTAGTTTTGCAAATTGATGGGTGAAAAAAAAAATCTAGTTTTATGTCAGCACTTTACTTTTCAGTTAAAGACCAAAGAGTAGGTTTCTACATTCAAAATGGTTTCTTTTCCTTGCTTTGTTAAAAAATCACAAAGCGCCTTGATTTTTTTTCCCCCCAAAAGAGGCCCATACATTACACCGCAATGTTGGGAGCAAGCTCAAAAAAGAATATGACTTTCTTTGTACAGAGGTTTTAATATTTTCATAAAGATCCTCTCCTCGGCTCCTCAAGCATTTGCCTTTCATTTTGTTTTATTGAATTAGGCTGCAAAGCACTCAAGCATGAAGCTCTTTGTCATCTCTAACCAGGCTTACATTGATTCCACGTATCCGTACGCCTAGTCTGGGTTTATTAATCTATACATCTATTCCACTGAAAAAGAGAACTCTCTAACTTATTATGTAAAAGGATAAGCCACCTCCACAGCCCATTTGCATGCAGGTATGCTTAAAAGTAGATTTGTTTCCTCAGACTTACAGCCGGCTTCTTTAGCAGCATTAAACCAAGGGAAAAATGAAATTATATTATGATTTCTCATGGTGGATTAGACTACAACCGTGACAAAAGCAGGCTAATATTTCAGTTTGTATCTCTTTAAATATAAACACATTTTAATATAAAGAACTCTAAACCAGGATAAGCAAGACTGCACACACATACCCCCCAAAATGCAAATCACAGTATTAATTCACCACCTGCTATTCTTTGGGGTCAGATCGCCTACAGCCAAAGCAGAGGATTTGCTGAGGTGGTGAGGGGCTTTATCCAAATGGCCAGATAACTTATTTTTCTCCTGAATATTACTCCTCCCAAATATTGAGGAGAGAGATGGATAAAATAGACAACAAAATAATCAAGAATTTCAGAGTCAGAAGACCTTAGCTGTTGTTTATAACATGTTGTCATTTTAACCTTTCTTCAGTGTTCCTAGCCTACTTCATTTGAAGCAGGATGACTAATTAATATGTACTGAGGGCCCTTACCTTAGTCACAGAAAGTTTTTAAATATCTTTTGTAGGTTTCTCTTTCACCTTATTTGATTCAGAGGCATCCTATTTGCTAAGAAAGACAGGTGTCTGGTTCATCCATTCTACAAATATTTGTTGCGTTGTGTCCTCCTAAAATTAATATGTTGAAATCCTAACCCCCAAAGTGATGGTATTAGGAGATGGAGCCTTTGGGGGTGATTATGTCATGAGGGTGGAGCCCTCATGAATGGTATCAGCACCCTTATGAAAGAACCTCCAGAGAGTTCTTTCACCATCTTTCTACTATGTGAGGATACAATGAGAAGATGACCATCCATGAACCAGGAAGTAGGCCCTTAGCAGACACCAAATCTTCTGGCACCTTAATCTTGGACTTCCCAGCCTCCAGAACTGTGAAAAATAAATGTCTGTTGTTTAAGCCACTCAGTCTATGGTAATTTGTCATAACAGCCTGAACTGATGAAGACATTTATTGAATGCCTCCTCTGTGCCAGGCACTAGTCTGGTGCTGGGGGTATGGCAATGAGCGAGTCAGATGAGATCCCTGTTGTCATGGAAGGTGGACGGCAAACTCCTGAATAAATTAGAAAACGTTAAAAGCAGTAAGTGCTATGAGGAAAATTCAATATGGCAACATAAAGACAATGACTGATGGAGCAACATTAGACGAGGTAGTCAGCAAAGATCTAAGCTAAGACCTGAATCACAAGAACCAATCAAATGAAGTTGAAGAAAGAGTAGTACAGGCAAGACAACAGCACAGCCTCCATGGTGTCTTCAACTCTTACATATATTGAAGATATGAACTTTCTTTCTTTTGTGCCTCCTTCCCTACAGAACACATTCCTCAGATTCTCGTAGATTGGGATTCCACCTCCCCACGGCTTCTCCTCTAACTCTTCCTTCACCTCTCCCATCATGGGGAAATGCCTTCCCACAAACACTATTCCAAACCCTTTTCCTATCTTGCTCTCACTCCTTCTCTAGATCCTTTTAGTCTAACATTGAAGGAAATGGTTAAATTCAAGAATTTTATTCTTCCTTGAATTTTTCAAAAAGACAAGCTTAAATAACAACCATGTCATCCTATTCCACAGTCAAAAACTGAATAATATGTTTTGATTTTTCCCCCATTACCCACAGGATATGTAGATAAGGGATTGCTTCAATACCACATCTAGCTACCATTTCTCAACCTCAGAAATACAAAACTGTTGGCCTCTAATCACAGATAACCTTGCTTACATTTTAAACATAATTAAAATGTTCCTGCTTTTTGCAATTGAGTTCCATCTCTCAGTTTGATTTCTTTAATTGGTCTCATATCTTAAAGTGGCTCTGTTCAACATTTGGTATTTGATAGATCCCATGGGTCTTCGTTGCTGACAATGATGCTGCAATCTCTAAGGCTGGTTTATAGACAATGCATTTGTGTCCCTAATTGCTTTTCTTTTTAATGAGAATTTGATGAGGAAAGTTCTCATATATTCTAAAACATTCATCATAAAATAAGTCCCTGTCCCAGAATTGTGCTCAAAACCTTAGATGGGTTGGCTAGGATATGAGTTTTGTCCAATGTCGTATTTGTTTAATATAAAAATCAATAATGCTACCACTCCGCACATTTATCTAATGTAATAATCAATACTGATACCTTTCCTGATATTTATTTAATATAATAATCAATAACAATATTGTTTGTTTATTTGATGCCATTGACCAGAGTAGAAGACCAAATCTGTGTACTTTATATACCCTACGTACATTCAGACTGAGCCATCCACTGCTAATATCTCCCTTTCTTTTTCCTACTTCCCACTCTACAGACCTGAACAGAACATCCTTCCTCTTCTTGCTCCAAAAGGTGATGGCCAAGTAATTTTAGGGGAGGCAGCTGGCATTCATGGAATCTCTCTCTACATTGTTCTAGGTACTGTGAAGGAAACAGAGAAATATAATATGATTTACCTCTATATTTGTTATGGTAACACAGCTACTATAACATAGAAGCCCCAAGATCCTGGTGGCTTACTATGTAAGTTGGTAAGTTGGTTGCTTATCATCTAACAGTATAATATGGTTATCCCTGGTTGGTGGAATATTTTCATACAATACTTCAGCGACCTAAGCTTCTTCCATCTTACAAATCCACCCTTCCCTAGAATCCCATAGTTCTCTGCATTCAGCCAGCATACAGGAAAAGAGCATGGAAGATCATGTGTAGGATATTTTAATAAGTCAGACCTGGTGTAGTGTTCATCATTTCTGCCTGTATTCTTTTGGCTAGAACTCAGTCTCATGGACAATCTAAACACAAGGCAAAGCAAGCTGAGACTATGGTCTAGCTATACACCCAAGAAAGGGAATGGATTTGAACAATTAGTCAGTCTCTGCCAACATCCTATCCTTGAGTTGCTTATAATTTAAACAGGAAGGCGAGATGAAGGATTATATATATAATGAGAAGGGAGAGATCAAGCTGAATTAATCAGTGAAGACTTTCTAAGGAGAGAGTTTAAAAATGGGTAGAATATAGAGTTAAGCATGAAGAGCTATCCTAAGAGCTAAAATAATATAGCATGAGCAAAATTAGAGGTAAAGATAGGCACGCATTGGGCAGAGGAATGTGAGGAGACCATTCTGACAGTTGCACAGAGACTATGCCAGGAAGTAGAGAGCAACATACCCAGCTAAGGAGACTAGGACGAGTCTACTTTAACTAAGACCACTGACTCTGCCACCTTGAACACAGGTTTGCATTACACTAGAAGTCCTCTGGTCCACTTAAAGAGCCCAGTATACTTTACCACCTTTCTCTAAGTAATATCTAAATCTCAGCTGACATTTCAAGTTTGAATGGAAAATGTTGGCATTACCTAGAGGATAGCCCTCATTAATTTTGAGTTTCTCAAAGAATATATGAAAAACAAATAGCAAATTCTAAAGACCAATAACAAACTAAGTAACCATCTCACTTCTGAGGTAAACCACAAGTCTTTGTGATACAAGAAAGCTAAGAAGTCACTGACAAGACATGCTCCAGTTGACTATGTGTGTGTGTGTGTGTGTGTATATATATATAAGTATATAATTAAATGTCTTGACCAAGGACACGGAATTACAGCAAAATCAAAGTAGAAATAGAAGCCAACAGTTCTCTCTTTGGTTTAATTTCTAAATACCCACAGAATTAGGGAGATTACAGCTCTAATCAGATCCACTGGACACATTAGCAATTTCCTAAAACTTAATTCAAATGTGGTCCCAATGGAAATCCTTCCACATGTATGTTTCTGAATCTTTTTGGAAGGACTCTCTGTTTAGCATGGGAACACACCTTCTACCCCCACCTGTACTGATGTTCTAATGTGTTCCAGCAGTCACCTTGTTAAAAGGAGAACTGTATTTCCAACTCCAATGTATTTTGTACTTCTTCATAGAGTGCATAAATCAGGACTGTCCTGTCCCCTTGTAGAAAATTTAAGGCAATGGTTATTTACCTTTAGGGGATTTTGAATAATTTCAAAAATCCAAAGAAAACTATGTCTCCTGTCCCCTCCAAGCCTCCCAGGAAAATATAAGCAAAATCCTATATTTCAGTACCAAGTTCCCTTAGGAACACCATAGATCCTATGAGGCAGCACAACACTCTAGTGAAGACTATCTGCTTCCTACACCAACTCAAATGTTTCCATTTTATAGATGAGGAAAATGATGCATAGAGAGTTTAAGCAACTTGTCTTCATTGTCCACCTGGAGGAAATGGCAAAGTAGTGCTGGAAGCCATTCAGTCTACCTCCAAAGACCTTGCATATACATGTAACCAAAGTGAGATGCTGCTCTCACTCCCTAAACCTGTTCTGGTGATATATCCCTCTCTACTGAAAAAAGAAAAAGAAATTTCTTCTATCTTATTTTCAAAAACTTAGAGTGGGACCAAATGCTGTGTCTCTTCCCTACTTGGCTCAAATCAGACTATTTGGGTTTTTTTTATGCTAATTATTAAACCATCAACAAGGAGGTCCCATCATTTATTAACCCCTCTGAGTTTCAGGCCTTACATCAAGACAAAGTCCTCCTGGACCTAGTATTATTTTACATCTCCAAATACTGTCACAGGCACAGCCACATTCTCCTCTTAATTCATTACAGCTCTGTAGTCCCTAAGGTTTGCCGTCAGACGTCCCACTGGTTGGGGAAAGAAAGACCATAATCAAAACTCTTTCAGTCAAAGTTAATAAAGATCTTTTTTAGTTTTCAATTTAAATTTCCTCTTCTTATGTGAGGTTAAAGCTCAGGGTCATATCAAACTAAACTGGGAGACAAATATTTTGAATGATTTGCTCATTTTCTGAAATCTTAAGCAATCTAACACCTCACACTTGATTAGGCCAATTGTCATATAATTCATGATAAATCTAAACATTATTTAACACTTTTTAAATGTAATCCAGATGCACAGGTTTTAAATGATATGTCTATCAACAGTTCCCATCCCCTACCTCTCCAGAGAGGTGTTGTGGCCAACAGGTGCCTTTATATAATTCCAGGCTGTATATCTAGCTCCAGCCACAAGAGCTAGATGATTTTCACCCCATCATTAGCTCTGTCAGCCTTTCTCAATCTACTTTAAAATAAACACATATTCTAAGTAAAAGTGCTGTTTTTACTATTAAGTACAATTTAAAGACCATATCAAATTTTCATCAGCCTATCCCCAAGTTATTCCAAATAAACATACAAATGTAGTAAAAGTATTGTGTTTGCTATGCAAATTGCAAATGCAACTTTAAGACAGATTCCTTAACAGATTCTCTACCCTCCTTCCAGATAAAAACTTTGAAGCTCCCATTAGTGCCAAACACTCTCAAGAGCAGCTCTATAGTTTACTTCCACATATGTCTGACTTAAAAGTATTAGATGTGTGACCTGAATTCACATTACTTAAGTGGTGTAAGAATTTTTGTAGCCAAGAAACTAACATTAAAACAGGTCCAGAACCACTGAAAAACACAGAGCCCTAGCGAAGACTTAGGCAAAAGTAGCAAATAGAGGTACCTCCTCAACTCAAAGTATAAACAACGTTCCCCCAGGGGATGAAGCCAACTAAAGATGAGCTAAAAATCCAAAATTGTAAAACACAGAGGGAAACCTACAGCCATGGAAAACAAACACAATAAAGGGAGAATTTATACCTTGGAATATTTGTGACAATAGAACGATCTAATATGAAATCTGCAAAATAAGTATGTTACTAATGTTCTTCAAGGTAAAGAAAGGAAAAGCATTTACAAGACAAGACCAAGGTGTGCTGGGGGAAAAAAAAGAATAGGCAGACTTGAGGAAAGAATAAAATAAAACAAAACTAGAAGTGAAAACTACTATGGACTGTATGTTGTGTTGCCCCAAAATTCAATGTTGAAATCCTAACCTCTGAGGCAATGGTATTAGGAGGTGGGCCATCTGGGAGTTAATGGGTAGTGAGGGCAGGTCCCTCATGAATGTGATTAGTGCCCTTATTTAAAAAAAAAAAAGGGGGGGGGGGGATCCCAAGAAAACTCCCTTGTGAGAACATGTGAGGACACAGCAAAAAGACAGCAGTCCTTGAACCAAGAAGTGAGCCTTCATCAGTCACCAAACCTGCCAGCACCTGGATTTTGAATTTCCCAGCCTCCAGAACTGTGAGAAATAGATTTACGTTGCTTATCAACCACCCAGTTTATGGAATTTTGTTATAGCAGTTCAAACAGACCAAGACAAAAACCATATTCATTGAAATAATAAATTGATGGCTTAAACAATACACTAGACATAACAGAAAAGGAAATTAGTGATCTGGAAGGTAGAGAGCTAAGGCAATCACCCAGAATGTGAGGAAATAAATTAGTTAAGAAACAAAGAGGACAGAATGAGAAGCTTTAGCACAAATATAATAGGGATTTCAGAAAGAGGGGAAGGTCATTGGAAAGAGGCAATATTCAAAGAGACAATGGTGAAATGTTTCCAAAAATGAATAAAGGCATGAATCATTACATTTTAAAGGTCACAGTGAGTACTTAGTAGAACTTTTTAAAAAGACCTGCATCAGAGTGAAACTGTAGAGAAATAAAAATAAAGACAATTTTTAAAGCTACCTGGGAGAAATGACTGTTTACCAACAAATAAACTGCAGTGAGACCAACAGCAGACTCAACATCATCAGAAACAGATGTCAGAAGACAAAAGAAAAATATTTTAAATATTCTCAGTAAGATAACTTTCAACCTAGAATTCTCTGTCCTATGAAACTAATATTCAAAAAATGAGGGTAAAATAAAGACATTTTTAGACACAAGGAAAGGAGTTTGCTTTTCATAGACCACCACCCCCCCCATGAAAAAAACACTAAAAACTGAACCTCAGCAAACAGCAAAAAAATAAAGATGGAGTGTGATACAAGAAGCAATGGTGGAAAAAAATCAATTTTTATTTACAAATCTAAATATAGACTCCATAAAATAATAATAACTATAGTAACTAATTTTGAAGAGATAGCTAATAACACAGCAGAGCTAAAATCTGAGAATAACAATACATATAAGATGGGATGGTATTCAGAAGAAAATTAAAGCATTCAAAGTTTCTTGCTTTTTCAGCAAAATTATAAGGGGAAAACAAACCAAGTTGGGTTATGGCTAGGGGAAATGTAGTTATGATTTCTTTTTCTAAAGCTTCTGACAATAAGATTATACTCTTCTCAAACAAGATTAATGTCAATTGCTTTAGAGGAATTTTTCAAATATTTTTTCTTTCCATTGGAACAGATTAGCATTTTTCAAGAAATTGAAAGAGAATTGCTTATGTCCAGAAATGAGGAAAGTTAACCTGTTTCCTCCTTACCTGTTTGTGAGCCAGTTCACACAGAATTAATTGTGCTATTCAGCTTTCAATATTTTTTTTATCAGTGACTCAAGCTCTGAAATTCCTCATCAAAATAAATAAATCATCTCAGTAATTCTATATATATATATTTTTTTGAATTTGTAAATTTGTAAATATATTATATATCTACATTTACTCTAAAAATTGAAAGACCTAAAAGCCCTCAAGAATGGCATCTCTCACATTCACCTAAAAGATTTCTCAAGTATCCCTTTCACATTTCCTGGGGGGAGAAATCTACTAAAATAATAATTATTAATTATTATTTATGAGTTAAATAATTCATCAGGATCAGCACTGCCCTATAACCAAGGAAGTCACTTGGAAAGTCACCTGCTGAGTCTACTCTCACCTGAGAAACAATATGCATCTGCAAAATGATATTCTGGGGATTTATTGCACTAACTAGCCACTGCCTCAAAGAATCATTTTTATGTGAATACAAGTTGCTAAAAATTTAATTTTGCTTTTTCTTTTGGTACTTTTGAGAGACAAAATTGCAACTCACAAAGACAGTTATTAAGGTCTGAATAGAAAAGGTTTAGATTAAAAATAACATGTTCACATTCAAGAATCATTGTCATCGGTCCATTAAACAGCAGCACTGCAGTGGGGTCTATATTTTTATTTGCTTTGTTACTTAAAACTAGATAGCAGTTATGAGCTATATTACAATGGTTAAAGATTCCATAGTTTAGATTGTTGACGTTAAAAGTTAGTTTTGTATAAACTCATTGACAATTTTTTCTATTCATTTAATATTGATGAAGCAGTAATTTGGCTGAATTCTCTGCATTGATATCGAGTTTTTTAAAAAGGAAAGTTGGAAAGAATCCAGTAAGGAAGGTGATCATATTAGTCAAGATAGAATGGGTTATGAGCAATAACAAACAAACCCAACATCTCAACAACAATGAGGATTCATTTCATTCTTATACACTGTATCTGTTACTGATTGGCTGTGGATCCTTCCCATGTCAGCTTCACTCTAGGACCTAGAATGATGGAACAACCTCTACCTGGGACAATACAGATCTCTATAACAGGGAGGAAAAACAAATATATGGCAAACCATGAGATGGCTATATAAGATTTGTTGGAAGTGCCATATATCACCTCTGCTCTTATTTTGTTGGCCAAAGCAAGCCACATGGCCAAGCCTGAACTCAACAGGAAAGAAATAACCTTCCCACAGGGAGAGACATCATAAGGAGGGTGCCCAAATATCTGGGGCACCATAGTGAGCATGCCAACATTTTTCATAAAAATGAGGGAAGAATCACTTCAATCTACTACTTGCTTTCTAGGGCAAAATTTGTCCTGTTTCTTCACGGAAGAGAAAAAATGACTCTCATTTAAGAAAAAAAATGTTCAGGTAAGTTAAACTTATTGCCTTGAAATATTAGACAATGTGACTGGGAATGAAAAATGTTATTCTCACATAAAAAGGAAATTTTGGTTCAAGATTACAAAAACTCAATTATTCCCTGATCTCCTACTCAAGAAGGAATGAGAGGGAATAGAATGCCCACTGTAACAGAAAACTTCAAAGATAACAAAATCATTTATGAAAAAGAAATTTTCCAGAGAAATCTATAGGCATTTCAGCTAAAGAACCTTACATTGTAATTTCATTTTGCATAAGGGATGGAGAATATGCGTAAGAGGCAGAGGCTAAAACAGTGAAGTTTTGAACTAATTTTGACAATGTAACACTGCCAAAATCAATTGCCATCTAGGAATCCTTAGTATTTTTATTTCAAAATCTTGGAAGAGTTTAGAAAGCTAAGAGTACTCATTTTAAGTCTCAAAAATGTTTACGTGTTGTGGACAATAGTAAGAAACCTCCAAATTCTAGAACAAATTATCAGTATTTGAGACTGATCTTTTTTCCTTTTATGTGAGGAAGTAAACTTTATCACAGCAGTTACTTGTGATTGTTAGACTAAGTCACAAATTAGAAGCTATATCCTTAGTTTGTTTAAATGTCAATAATGCTTTACAGTAAGTAGCTTTATAAATTTAGTGATCACTGAGACCTTGCCTATTTTATGACTACATACCAAATTCAGAATTAAATCAACACAAGTTTCCTAACATTCAGATTCAGAAGACTATAGAGAAACTTTTAGCACTGTCATCACAATAAAGATCAGGAATTAAAGCAAGTTCAAATGAATAGCTCACCCTCAAGCTACACATTTCAATACAACATTCAGTTCAACATTGAATGAACCCTCAATGTTCATTCGTTCAATAAACATTGTTTGAATCCCATTAATAAGCAATTCTGTTTATTTTTCTAAGAAATTTAACATCAGCCACATCAGCTTTTCCCAGAATACATTCTGTAAATTGGTAGTCCCATATAATTCAATTGATGGTTATATGACAAATAGATAATCAAATAAGTTTGGGAAACACTAAGTGAAACAAAATAAGTCTATTTATTGAAAAGTTCTCAAAGCTATTAAAAAGATCTGTGTACATCAAGAATCTCCAAGAGAGATGCAGCATGCGGTACTTTCAAAACTTATTTGACCAATAAATCCCTCTTCCTTTTATGAGAACATCAAGTAGGACTGTTGTCCCATGGAATACACTTTGAAAAGTGCTGAATTAGACTCTCCTAGATAATGTTTACATTAGGCAATTACTGTAAATATTATCTAGAGTTGATGCTTTAGTTATATCTTCTCAAAATTATTAAATCACTCCATTTAGACAGAAAAGGACTAATTAGACAGTCATGACCATCACACAGCTGATTCAACCATGATACGGCAGATTTCATTATTCTGTGTCATCTTAACACTAAATTTTTAAAAATGTTAGACAATGTGATCAATTGCTTTATTATCAGGAATTTATGAACAGAAGGGGAAAGAGAGAAAGAGAAATTAATGAATGAATGTTTTCACTACCCATATGGTATCGTATGGACCTAGGCAGTGCTACCTCAATCTCAGGGGTCCCTATGATGACACTTAAATAATATATAAAAGTGACAAGAAATGGCAGTTTTCCCAGAAGACCAATCTAGCTAGAGCAAGGGTTGCTCCCATTTTGTGATAAGGAGCTAATCTTGATTTCCCTTCAACAGGCAAAGGAGTCAATGGGACTGAGATGCTGCCAGTGAGGAACATAAAGCTGAGCAGCAAACGTCTCAGCTCAGCGGGAGAGAAGGAATGGATGTCAGCTGACTTACCATCCTTACCAGTGGGAGGCACAGTATAAAAGCAAAGGTCTATAGTTGATGACGTGAAATCACCAAGGCCTGTTGGCCACCAAACCAAAATACTTTCTCAGTGAGGCCCATCCTGACCATCCCATTAATACATCAACCTACCCCCCTCCCTGCACCACCCCCACCCTGTCCCAGGAACTCCTACTTACCTTGTCTTAACGTTTTCCTACAACTCATGTTACCTCCTAACACAATGGTCCCCAACCTTTTTGACACCAGGGAGTGGTTTCATGGAAGATAATTTTTCCACAGATGGGGTGGAGGGTAGGAGGGATGGGGGGAGCAGAGCTCAGGCAGTGATGTGAGAGATGGGGAGCAGCTGTAAATACAGATGAAGCTTCACTAGGGGCTCACCTCCTGCTCTGCAGCCCCTCCTCTTCCTAAGTTTCATGGTAGACAATTTTTCCGTGGATAGGGGGAGGGTGGCGGAGCTCTGCAGCCTAGTCCCTAATAGGACACGGACAGCAGGTTGGGGACTGCAATCCTAACACATTGTATAATTTGCATATTTATAATGCTTAATGTTTATTGTTTGTTTCCCCCCACTAAATTTAAGCTACATAGTAGCTGTATAAATATTCACCAAATAAATGAAGAAAAGTAAATACTCAAAACTTTGGTCCCAGGAAAGTTTCCTTTATAGGCCTTCTGAACATGTCCACCCCAACATAGCCTGCCTCTGCCTGCACATTTCCTCAAGAGAGGAAAGAAGGACCCCGCCCCGGCCAGCTTGCATGTGTTACCTTCCCGTTCCTTACTCTCTTTATTTTTTTGTTATTTATTTCAAGGAAATATGAGAGTATAAACATATTGGTTGCATTTTATATCTTCGCCTCTCCCTAGCAAGGGTTAGAGGTATGCCCTTCCCCTCCACAATGCTCACCGCGTCCCTCAAATGTGGGTCTACCCCCCCAACCCCCGAATCCCTGGTGAACTCCACCACCATTTGAGCACTATAGTGTTAATCAGTCAGTACCAATTTGATGGCGAGTACATGTGGAGCCCATTCTTCTGATCTTGTGTCACCTCACTTCAATCCAGGACAATATAAGTGGTGCTAGCTCGCTGTTGTTTCTTAGAATTGAGTAATATTCCATTGTAAACATATACCAAATTTTAATAATCCACTCATGAATTGACGAGCACTTGGGTTGTTTCCATGTCCTTGCAATAGTGAATTGTGCTGCCATAAACATTCGGGTGCAGATGTCTTTAAATTAGTGCAACCTTTGTGGAAAAAAATCTGGAGATACCTCAAAGAGCTAAAAATAGAAATACCATTCAATCCAGCAATAGCATTATTAGGCATCTACCCAAAAGAGCATAAGACATTCTATTATAAAGACATCTGCACCTTACCCTCTTTAATCCAAAAGGATTAGAAGGACAAGGAGGACAGCAGTCCCTCTTCTGACAGTGTTCTCTAATCACCTGTGACGCAGAAGAAAGCAGATGCAGCAGCCCCCTAAGGGACTCCCTGCAGCTACACCTCCCTTCTGTCTATTCTCAACACAGCAGCCAGAGTGATCCTTTGAAACCTAAGTCTGATCATGTCACTTCTCAGCTCAAATGGCCCCTGTTTCCCTCAAAGTCTTCACAATGACCTTCAAGACTCTATATGACTGGCCTTTGATTCCCTCTCAGTAATCCCTTCTCTGATTACTGTCTGCCCCTCACTCCACTCTGACCTCCTCACTGCTTCTCAAACATGCCAAGCATATTGCCACCCCAGGGCCTTTGCACAAGCTATTCCTTAGGACTCAAATGCTCTCCTCTCAGCAGATAGCCCACACCAGCAGATGGCTCACACCATCACCTTCTTCAGATTTTTACTTAAGGGCCACCTTGTCAGGGAGGACTTTCCCAACCACCTTATTGAATACTGCAACTTTGTCCCCAGCTTGTCCCCTCCATGTGCCTGCTGTCTCTTATCCTGATCTGTCACCTTTTACTTATCACACATAACTTACTTATATCACATAACTCACTTACCATGTTAATTGTCTATCTTCCCCACTAGGTTTTTTCTTTTTAAAAAGAGAATCCTCAGCAGGGCAGGGAATTTTTGAAATTTTTCTTCACTTTTTTATCCCCAAGGCCTGAAATAATACCTAGCACATACTTAATGTTTAACATATATTTGTTGAATGAATGAAAGGTGGTTAGAACAAGGGATTTTGGTTATGCAGACTGGATTTTAATCCCAGCTCTACCATTTATTAGCACCTATGTAACTTTTGATAAATTCTGGAAACTCTCCGAGCCCTGATTTCTTCATCTGTAAAATGAGGACAACAATACCTAACTCATAGAGTGCAGTGCCTTACATATTGAATAAATGGAGGCCATTATTACACAAGGTGGATTTTCTGGAAGCAGATTATGGGAGCAAATGACCAGGCATATATATTGGGTGTGGATGGGTATTATTTTGGGAGATAATGGAGAGAGAATGTACCCGAGTTCCCATGCATCTTTAAGTATGTACATGTAAAATCAACATGCCTTAAGGATAAAAATGGACATAATGTAACCAAAGAGATCTCCTACACAGTTAATTTGATGAATAATGCAGGTAATGGTAATTAAAGCAGCTGACCCACGTGATGGTTTGAAGGTGAGAAAGTTTCTTTATGGACTTCATAAAATATTGTCGGTATATGCCATGAATGGTATTTCAAGGTTATTTGGGTTGTCTGCATTTCACACATTCTAGAATGTCATTATTGACTTTGCACTTGACATTCTTCCCTGTGTCTGTTAGACTGGCCTTGGCAGCAAAGAAAGACCATATGGTGCCCATCCATATGGATGGGCTGGCCGGATTTTAGAATCTTATTCCCTACTGATGTTCCTGTTGTGTGAACAGAATAACTTCTATTTAAGAGTAGACGATGTGGGATTCCAGCCTTGCCTATTGTATTGGTTAGAAAATGTGCTCAATTGTGAGTAGCAGAGACATGAAAACAGGGCTTCAACAAATTAGGTGTGCATGGTGGCTCCACGACCTCATCATGGGCCCTTTATCTCTCCCTCTCTGCCATCCTGGAGTTGTGGCTTCCTTCCCCAAGACTGCCTCATATTTACAAGGTGACTACTGGAACTCCAGGCATTTCCTCATCCCAGGTAAGAAGAAAGGAAAAGTCAAAGAACAAAGGGAGCATGTCAGCTGAGTTGTTCCCCATTTTTAAGGAGCTTTCCAGAAGACCCACCCAAAACTTCTGCACGCACCTCATTGGCTAGGATTTGGTCATATGTACCTCCCATCTTCCAGGGAGGCTGGGAAATCTAATTTTAGCTAAGCACAATGCTGTTCCAATAAAATCAGGGTTCTATGTAATAAAAAAAAGAGTGTATAGTGGATATTGAGTAAGTACCTAGCAGTCCCTTGTCCAGATAAACACTGAATTTCTGCCAGAGAGGAATCAAAAAAGATGATAGTCATAGCTTGCTAACGACTTTTTTAGCTACCTTTGCACCAATCTAGAAATTAAAATCCTCCTGTTACTTTTCCAAGCAGTAGTTTAGAGAAATTATCTTTTTAAAAGGACAATCTTTGTATTGGTGACTACCCCACTAGAACTCTAGCTTTTGCTGGTCAAGACTGCATTTGGCTAACTGCATAGGGGATTCCAATTACTTCTCACTGGGCTCTGTAGAGGAAACCCTTCTCACAATTCCATCATTAAGATTATCATTGCTACTGCAATGCTCCAAGATCAGAAGCTCCTGGGTGACCATGAACCCTGCCTGCCTCTTACCCCTACACAACACATGCTTTAGAATTGATATTAGGGGAGTCATATTTGTTTTGCACTTAGGAAACTCTTTAAGAATACTTTAAGCACTCATTAGCTCTTTCAGGTCACCAGGGTACATTTTACCCTAACCAACAACTTCTGTGGGTACCATTTCAAAGACTAATTTACTAAATGGTCCCTCAGTTGCCTGAAAGAGTTACACAGCTTCACAAAGTGTCTGACTTACTCCCAAGCAGTGGCGCATCCACTGAGAAGATCTGGCTTCAAAAAACCATTATAGAATTCTGTTGTTGCTAATTATTTTCTGATACTACTTGAGGAATGTGAAAGTATGAAAATCAACAACTTGTTCTAAACAACAAGTGCATAGCCACTTTGGACAGAGCCCTTGAAAAACACACGGGCATGTATACACACCCACATCTCTCCCCCCTTCCAAGTCCAATACTTTCCTTTTGTTCTATAAACAAAATAGAGTCCATACACACTCTGAGGAAGATAAGCCTTCGATTTTTGGTCTGACTTTTTTTTCCTCCTTCATGGAGATGGCTCTGTGGGGCTTTCAACTTGTCAGATATAATCTGTTCTGGCCACACAGTCTTGAGAGAACAACAGCCATGGAATCTGTGGTGTCAGATGAAAACGGCGTAGAATGCAAATGCAAAGCATCGCAGAAGGGATGAACATGAGGTTCTCCCTCCCTGAGAAGAATAGAACAAGATGCCGGACGTGGAAGGAGCAGTTGCAACAAATGACAGGAGTCTCTGTGGACAGAGAGCATAGTCCAAGAGCCTCAGTTGACCATGCGGACAACTTCCAAAGACTGCAAGTCTTCACATCTCTCTTGTCACTCCCACTGAGACATTTTGGAAAGAAGGCCAAATCACCCTTCATCCGGATATGCTGATTCAGACAGACAGCTCAGCCAAGGTGGCTTTGGTGAACACACTCTATGGGATGAAATGAGTTCCCCTGTGGTCTGCTGCCCTGTTGCTGTTAAACTGAAACTAGAGAAGCTCAGAGTTGCTAAGAGATTGTCACATTGCTGAGGGAAGAATTTACACAATTGGCGCCCTCAGGCAAGTAGTGCTGAATCTGTCAGTATTGAAGGCTGTGTAATTTTTTCAGCTATTTCTTCATCCCAGCCTATGTGTAGTGCAGCCTTCTCTCTGCACTTTCAGACTGAGCATTTACAGCACTGCCAGTTCAGAGGAAAGGCAAAGACTGGCTATGAGAGGTGTGGGTTCAAGGGCTGGCCCTAGGGGCAAAACTGGGAAGAAGGCAAACTGTCAGCACTGGGACTGTGGACAGCTCCAAGAGGAGCCAGGAAAAGCATGGGAAGGTAAGCCCAGGCAACGGTAGAAACCAGGAAATCTCCCTAGACATTGAGGGTCATGGCGGAGCTAGGGTCTGAAACTTGCTGAGCAGTCCAACGGCTGAGTGTGCACTAGGAATAAAGATCGAGATTAAATGGCAGGGCAGAACCAAGGTGTCACATCCATGTTGCTCAATTTGCCCCTGCCCTTCTCTGCTAATCAGAGAATCAATGCCCATTGCCCCAGTTGATGGAACAGGGGGATCGTGTGACCTCACATACCTTTGCCACAGATCATTGGATCAGACACAACCAATTCATTAGCTGACTGGAGACCCATCCGATCCACTCTCTCTTGAGAATGTAAAATAAAATGTACATTGATTGCTGCTACTCAGATAGTGCTGGACACTAGATCTCTAAGGCTACAGAGAATAGGGGCAAGTCAATGCCACACAACTCAAAATCACAAGCAATTCAGAGTTATGGGGAAGTAGAAACTAACAGCCTTTGAAGGAAGCTAGTGTGGAAAAGAACAAAAATATGCAGACAGTGGCAAGGATGAGACATAATGGGATCCCAGAGAACAAAGGAAATGGGGAGAGTAGCTGTCTGAATGTTTCCTAGCCCCCAAGAGATCTTGTGACTATTCTTCCAGCCAGTTCTCTGATATCCCTGCATCCTTATAATCTAACCAGGAAGCCCTGAGCCGGCATGCCCTCCCTCATTCAGCATATACCCCATTGTTGTAATTGGCCTAGTCAGACTCTTTGGATTGCAAAGAGCAGAGAAAGACTCACTCAAGTCACCCTAAGAAAAAGGGAAATACCAGAAAGATATCTGTGAACTGGGTCCAAGACCACAGAAAGGTCTGGGCACCAAGATACGTTGGAGACGAGCTGCTCTCTGTCCTTTTTCCTTGCACAGAGCCTTCACCGTCTCTCTCTGACAATGTCTCCATGCCTCTCTGTGCCTCCGCTCCATCCTCCCCTTTCCACCAACTGGTTTATTCTTTCCCTCCATTCTGCATAGCTTTCCTCTACTTCAAAGATTCTGTGCCCTCATAGCTTCTGCTTCCTCGTAACTTCAGCCTGCTGTGACCCTTCATAGCCCTACCTTACCTCATAGCTTTTCATTATAGATTCCTTCTGTTTCGGATCCCACTGCTAACTGTATTTTCGACTTCATCTTCAAAAGATGGAATACAGTTAGTCCTGATCATTCTTTTGCACCAGGTCATGGGCTGCTGGCCAGCCTCTGGTTTGACTATTCTTGGATCAAAGCCTACCCCTTATACAACACACTCCAGCCAGTAGGGTGGGGTCACATAGTACAAAACAGCAATTTAGGACTGCCCATTTAGAAGGGCCTATGAGCATGGCAAACACTTTGACCAACATGTTTGATATGCCAACTCCTCTTTACCACAAACATTCTTAAGATACTGTCCTTTGTTTTCCAATAAACAATTCATTATGTGATAAACAATCTATCTTATAATTTTAGCAATTATGTTGTAATTTTTTTATTTTCTTCTTTTACTTTTAAGAAGTTTCTAAATCGGGGGGCGGAGCAAGATGGCGGACGAGAAACACCGCCAGTTAGAGCGTC
>VBSM01003169.1:17618807-17632952 GCA_008086735.1 Cheirogaleus medius
AAAAAAAAAAAAAAAAGGTGCTATTAATAATCACACCAAGACAAAACTGGGACTGTGCTGAGTAAACCTAGGCATATGGTGAATGTCCCCATTTATGTGTGCCAGCTAACATTTCACCATTTTGAGCAGAGGACTACCAGATATAAGGCTTTAACTCTCTTTTCAAAAATTAATTTCTAAAATCAAAAAATTCAGAGAATATTCCAGGCAAACATTTGGAGACAAGGAGTCCCTCAAATCTCAGGATGTTCATTCTACACTTTGGAAAACATCCAGTGCTCCAGTTCAACCAAGCAGGGAAAGGGAAGAGAAGAGAGTGCAAGGAGGAGCACTAACATTTACCAATCATATACCATGAGCCAGATACAGGGTGGGTGCTTTCCATATGTAATCGAAATTAATCTCATGGTAACTCTGTGATATGGGTGTTATGCCCATTCTACTGATGAAGAAACCAAGACTCAGGGTTTAATTGAGTCACCTAAGATAACACGTCTAATATTGGGACTAAAATTTGATCCCAGCTCTAGCTCACTCCACTACAACAATCCACCCCTCAAAAATTAAATTTGGGACACTGAAACATTATAACCTCTAGTTTTCCCTAAAGTAAATGCAAATAGTTATGAGTCTGTCATAAAAAGTCAAATGATAGTGTTCATTTCTTCCATATCGTCAGCTCCTCAGCTTATCCCAAGCAAAAAGTGGAAAATGAGCTTAAATGTATGCTGCTTCTTGGGGCATTTCCATGGTCCTTATGTAGGTGGTATCTGAATTTGCCATATAACTTGAAAATGATATTTTTGAAGGAAATTAAAGCAAAACATCTGAAGAGTGTGGTTTTCCCAGAGAAAAACACTCAGAAATACTGAAAAGCATTTATAACTAATTTCCTATCAATTGAGTCAAAAGAGAGTAATTCTATTGATAACAGATTAAAGAATTACGTCAAATTCTGTTTTGACAAATACCATCACAACTCAAATCTCTGTTCACTTTAATGGGATTTGGCCTGCATCAACTTTCTCAAAGCATGAAAGTGGAAAAAAGTGGATTTTGCTGGGAGGGTTTTATTATCTTTTGTTTGGGTTTTTCCGATAGTTTACAGCCTTCATGTATTGCCAAAGGAAAGGTACTTTGGATCAAAAAGTCACAAGTGGGGGAAAAGACTCTTGAAACAAAATCACCTGCAAGACATTTTTCACTGCCCTATGTTAGGAAAATTCATTTATAGACTAACATTCAAAGACTGTTGAAAACATAAAAACTGCATGGAAAATCATATTGCCTCTATGATTTGTTTCATCTCTGCTTCAGATCACATTCACACATTTTGGACTAAATGTCGGCACCGCATTGAAGATATCACAATTGGAAGACCCTTCTGAAATAGAAGGCTCTCTTTTTGTCCTAAAGTCTCTCTTGAAACAAAAGAGCTTCCTAACAACGTATTTTGGAAATGCTGAAATTAAAGTTCAGGCTGTGTCCTTATGTACTCACAATCTGAGAGATGAGGAGATGGAAGAGTGTGGCGAGGAATGGAACTTTCTTTAAGATGTCAATGTTTGGGTTCGGTGCATAAACAGAATGGGTAATTTCATTTAATGTAAAAGAAAACAAAATCCCTTTGTCCCAAATAAGTGAAGGATGTATCTATTCCAGAACATGCACTGTTCTTTATCTTTAGATCCCAAGCTGCAATTCGAACCTGTATTTTAAAATATTTAAAGTCTTTATTCTCTTTCAGTTTCTTCCATTAGCAGGGAAATACAATCTTCTTTCGTGTTGTGTAGCTGATAACAAAAACTGGCTAGCACAAGAATGCCCCACTGAATTCACAGCCGGCTTTGCAGAGCTGAATTGTATAGAAATAAATGCAACTACTTACTGTCTCACTGAATTATGGATTTTAGAAAACTGTTTAATAAGGAGGAAAACATAAGACAGCTTCTATTGAATTCTGCCCACACAGAAAACTAACATGAAACAGAAACTGATAACAGATTTTTCTGGGAAAGTTAAATTATAATTTTATGATAGTTTATAAGCCAAGATATCTTCACAAGCACAAATCCCACAATTATCTATATGTTAGTACGTGGAAGTGCGTGTAAGCGTACTTTTAAGTGACCAATTCTTTATTTATCTTCAACTATAGAGTAAAACTTTCTGATATTCCTATGTGCTTTATTTAGCTCCTGGATCTATAGAAAATAACAAACCCTTCAAATGTTTGCCACTTCATCTCCTTCAATAGCTCAACTGTTCAGGAGACTGGATTATCATCAGAATCAGACTGCAAATCCCTCAACTGACAGTGAACCTCTTAAGACTTGTGTATTAAAATCTATTCATCTCCATACCTTCTAGGACACTTCGTAAAGCTACCGGCACAAAGCAGGCCCTTAGAAAATGTTTTTTAATTGATTTCAACATATACGATAAACCCCCAAACGCACAGAAATATTTTATGTTTGTCGTTTTTAAATTGTTTATTCATTTAGATTTGCTGGTAGCCTACCAAGCATCAGCTACTCTGCTAAACGACTAACATGAACCAGACAGTCTTCATGCCGTAGCAGCTCCCAGTCGAAGGGAAGGGAGACAAGTAAGTAAACCAGAAATAACAGCACAGTGTGATGAGCACCGAACGTCATGGAAGCATATGCCAGAGCTTCTACTCATCCAAAGGAGGATTCAGAGCTTCGAGTAAAAGGTGATATCTGAACTGAAACTGTAAGCACAATAATGAACAGAAAAGTGGAGAAGATTCTAGATGGAGGGAAAAGCATACTGCCAAGGTCAAGACTTAAGAGAAAAGCCACACGTTGGGGAACTGTTGACAGTTCAGTAGGGCTGGTGTGTACGGTGCTCGGTAGGCAGGGGCAAAGACAAGAGCAGCCAAGAGCAGGGGCAGAACTTTGGAGAGCTTTGGCCACCACGCTAATTCATTCTTTGCAGGCAATCTTCGAATACTAATTTTGGTGCTTCTGCGTTCTTGTCCATTGCAAAGAGTTTGGACTTTTTCAAGTTTCCAATATGGAGCTATTACTAGAGTGAAGAGAAACAAAAGAGAAAATGCTTTTAAAGTAGGTAAAATAATTCTATTCTTTTAATTCAGTGGTTTTAGCATATGGATGCAAACATGTCATATACTTTTTTCCTACTTCTACTCTTTCTTCTTTCCCCTCCCTTAATCTTTGCTAGATTCTGATCCCGAGGATATGAAGTCATCCTATGAAAACAGGTAGTGGCAGAGGGGTGTATAAGAAAATATAGGTATAAGTGGATATTAATTTCGAAAAGGTAATTTTGCACAAAAATCTTCCCTATGAGCCTCCAAACTATTAAAAAATATTGTTTTTCTATCCTATATGCTGAATCTATACAGAACTGACCTTTCAGTGAGCTTTTGCCAAATCATAAAACATAAGCATGAACAATCTTGTTTTCTGATCAAACTGGATATATTCGAAATATTAATAAGACTTTGCTGTGGAGCAAATAAAAAGACCTAACTAACCTTTCTAGTGAGCAATTTAACAAAACATAGCCAAAACTTTAAAATTTTTCATACCTTTTAGCCCAAATGTTTACTTACAAGAGGTTACCCTTAAGAAATAAATAAGGACATATACAAAGATTTGGCTAAACATCATCATGTTTTGATTATCATTGTGATGAACATCATGATGGCTGAACATCATCAAAAAATATAATACCTCTAACCCTTCTTAGGGAAAGGCAAAGAAATACAATGTAACCAAAATGTCAAAAAAAAAACCTTTTATCGGGTGGTGGGCAGGTGGGGGGAGGGGAAGAGTGTATACTTACATAAATGGGTGTGACATGCACCACCAGGGGGTTGACATGCTTGAAGCTCTAGCACAGCGGAGGGTGGAGGGTGGGGGGTGGGGGGAGGGTTGGCAGGGGCAATATATGTAACCCTAGCAATATCTGTACCCCCATAATATAATGAAATAAAAGGAAAAAAACACATACACACACACAAAAAAATATTCCCATTATGACCAATTTCAAGCTACCAACATAAAGTCACTAAATGAAGAGCTGGGAGGAGAGACACCACTAAAAAGAAAACATATGAGCTTTTGCTCCCTGTTTTCTGTTTTGGAAACAGCACACACACACACACACACATTCACGCCACTTCACTCACAATCCATTGGCCAGAATTACTAAGATGGCTTCGCCCACCTGCAAGGGATCCAGAAGGAGAAGACTGGCTATTGGTGAGCACAGTTATGTCCTCCCAAAGCCCAATCCTCGGGCTTTCTCTTTCATGCCTGGTAAATAAATCCATCATAGAAGTTTCTTCAACAAAAATTATTCTCTCCCTGAAAGAAATTCTACCACTGGCTTCGAAATAATTATTTATTTTCACCTACTCCTTATATAATACAGTGATATGAAGAAAAAAATAAAATTATTTCTGGGTGGATGAGTTTAGGCATTTTTTATTTTCTTCTTATTAATTTGTATTTTCTAATTTTTTCCATAATAAACATGCATTGCTTTAATAATACCTAAAATTATTTTTATGTTTAACATGCAGGTTTATATATATATGTGTGTGTTACAAATATGCATAAACAAACATATATGAATATGTTTTCCTTGTATAATTCCTGCAAACTCTTCTTGTTTTAACTCTAAGAGGAACCAGAAAGCAAAATATAGAAACATTTGGTTATCAATTTTCTACTCACTCCCAGAACCCATGGCAATCTGCCTTTATGGTTTCTCTCTTCCATTTTGTCTTCAAAATCTTACTTGGCATTGACTAGCAAAGCTAATTAGAATCCAGATATTCTTATACATTTCCCTTTACTCTACTCAAATACTACAGCCTCCTCTACATCACTGTGCCCCAGGCAAACCTGATTAGTATCCTCTAAATTCCTCCCATGCCCACTGGTTAATGTCAAAAAATGGAAATACAGAAATTATTCAAAGAAAATATTTTTTCCTGATTTCTTCCATTAAATTGTCGGAAGAAGAAAAATGCTTTAATGAAAAAGATTTGGTAGTCAATTCTTTGATTTTGATTTTCTGTCTCATTTCTATGATCTGAAAAGTAATCCTCAGGGTACAAAGGAGGTTTTCTCCATCTATGAAAACTCAAGGGGTGAGAAGATTGTTGAACTGGAAAAAAATACCCTAAATAAGAAATATATGGAGTGTACTAATAAAATCTAAGGCTCTAAATAAATATAAGGAATTATTCCTACATTGCAGTACATCCAATATTCGTTTGTATTTAATATTCATGAGTTTTCTATAGAGAAGTGTTACTTGTGCACATGCTTCTATTTATTTTAATATCATCCTTCCACATAATTCCTTTGTTATTATTGTCTTCAGTATTGGAATAATGGGAATAATAAAGATTTACATTTACATCTTTAACCTGGAAAAAGTTAATTGCAACCTCTCTTAATTGTTTATTTGTAACACAAATTATTTTCAAGGTGGATGCTAAAATAGCAAATGCATAAAACCAAATTATTCCATTGAAGGTAAAAACAAAGCATGTAGAAATTTTTATAAACATTGTAGAGGATGTTTGACACAACTTTATTACTACTGCAGTATTCCCCTACACATCAGGTAACCATATACCAGCACTGAGTGTTTTGTCAGATAATGGAGGAATATTCACCGAATTGAAAACAGCTAGAGTACGACATTAGATTACAACTTTTATATCCAGGAGAAGTACATCATAGCAATGCCTTTTCTTCTTTTTATCTGCTTCCCCTTTCCCTCAGGCAAAAATATAAATGAAAAATACCTTCTACCTTCAATCAAATACCAAAGATAAAATGCCGATTGCTTGCTTGACTGCTTACAATGGAGGTCTAACAAATGTTAATCTATTTCTGCAGCCAACAGAGAGGGGCAGCTGGAAAGGGGAGAAGAGGATTAGAAGAGCTTTTCCTCAGTGGCATTTTTGAGACTTCAAAATGCTCTTAGAAGCTACTTAACAACAAAATCAGTTGATCCCATTGTTGCGGCTTAGAATTCTGTTTCAGTATATAGCAACTGAGTGAAGAGGCTGAGGTGCTGGAGTGGTATTAATGCATCGCCCATGGATATTTCCAAAAGCTCTTAATTATAGCACCTTAAAGAAGTCTTACAAAAATCCTCCAGCCTTCCATAATACCTGGGCCAGGCCCACCAGGGGGAACATCAAAGCCTGGATCACCATCTCAGATGGTCTCACCAAGTTGTCTTTCTTGTCTTTCTCTGACTCTCCCCACTTCCCCTACCCTCCCCCACTCTGGTTTCAACTCCCCCCTCCAGTGGGGGGACTGTGTAGGAGCCCCTCTCCCCTTCCTGGTGGGCTCCATGTGGGTCTCAGTTGTGCTGCTACAGTTTCTGGTCTCACCAGTTCCCAGCCCTGAACATCAACACCCACTGAGGCAGCCCCGACCCACCCCTGACCTCAGAGGGTCCAGATCCTGCTGGGCTGCTGGAGAGGAGGAAAAGCAGGAGGCATGGGAGAGGAAGCATCCTTCCTTCTTTCCTTTGATGGTTAATTTTATCAACTTTTCTAGGTGTTTGACCACTGGTTTGGTCAAACATCAATCTATCTGTTGCTGTGAAGGTGTTATTTAGATGCGATTAACATTTAAATCAGTCCACTTTGAGTAAAGCAGATTACCCTCCATAAAGCAGGTGGTTCTCATTCAATCAGTTGAAGGCCTTACGAAAAAAGACTGACATCTCCCAAAGAGGAAGGAATTCTGCCCCTATGTGGCCTTAGGCACGGACTTCAGACTACAATACACCATATCGACTCTTGCCAGAATTCCCAGCCTTCTGGCTTGCCCTACAGATCAGATTTTGGACTTACCAGCCCTCACAATTGTGTGACCCAATTCCTTAAAATCAATCTCTGTCTCTCTCATCTCTTTCTCTCTTTCTCTCTCCCAGTCTCTCTCTCAGATATATACACGAGGGCTGTCTGGAAAGTATCCAGCCATTGTTAATATAACGAGAACAGTTGCATGGCTGGATACTTTCTGGACAGCCATTGTATATATTATATAGTCATGTGGTGTTTAGCCACAAGGATGTGTTCTGAGAAATGTGTTGTTAGGTGATTTTATCATTGCGCAAACATCACAGTGTGTACTTATGCAAACTTATATGGTATAGCCTACTACACCTGTAGGCTATTTGGTCTAACCTATGGCTCCTAGACTACAAACCTGTACAGCATGTTACTGTACTGAATACTATAGGCAATTGTAACACAATCATAAGTATTTGTGTATCTAACATATCTAAACATAGAAAACCTACAGTAAAAATATAGTATAAAAAATTAAAAATGGTACATCTGTATAGGGCACTTACCATGAATGGAACTTGCAGGAGTCAATGAGTGAGCAGTGGGTGAATGTGAAGGCCTAGGACATTAATGTACACCACTGGAGACTTTACAAACACCGCACACTTAGGCTCCACTGAGTTTATTAAAAAAATATTTTTCTTTCTTCAATAAATTAAACTTAGCTTACTGTAACTTTATAAACTTTTTAATTTTTTTTTAACTTTTTGACTTTTGTAATAACACTTACCTTAAAACACAAACACATTGTACAGCTATACAAAAATATTTTTTCTTTATGTCCTTATTCCATAAGCTTTTTTTCTATTTTTAAATTTTTCTTTTTACTTTTTAAATGTTTTTGTTAAAAACTAAGACACGAGCACACGCATTAGCCTAGGCTTAAACAGAGCTAGGCTCATCAATATCTCTGTCTTCTACCACCACGTCTTATCCCACTGGGAGGTCTTCAGGGGCAATAACACGTATGGAGCTGTCATCTCCTATAACTATGCCTTCTTCTGAAATACCTCCTGAAGGACCTGCCTGAGGCTATTTTACAGTTAACTTTTATTTTATATAAGTAGAAAGGGCACGCTCTCAAATAACAATAAAAAGTATAGTATAATAAGTACATAACATGGTCTTTTGATTGTCATGATCAAGTATTATGTATTGTATGTAATCCTTTTATACAGCAGTAGGCAGCCCAGTAGATGTGTGTACACCAGCATGACCACAGACATGTGAGTAATGTGTTGCGCTGTGACATTATAACAGCCACGACATTAGTAGGTAATAGGAATGTTTCAGCTTCATTATAATCTTATGAGACTATTGTCATATATGCTGTCCATTGTTGGCCGGAATGTCATTATGCAGCACATGACTCTGTGTGTGTGTATATATACATATTTACATATATATATTTATATATGTATGCATTATAGCCTGTCTGGAAAGTATCCAGTCATGTAATATGAAAAATAGAGACATTTATTGAATAACATATAAGAAACATTGTACATAGGACAATGATGCTTCAGTCCCCCTCAAAGTAGGCACGTTGGGACCTCACACAGTTCTCCCAGCATCCCTTACCCTAACCCGTACACGTTCAACATCCTCAGGTGTTCTGCTTGTTGTAGGCCTCCCAGAACATGGATCACTTTCAGCAGATTCTTGACCACCTTTGAAGCGTTGGTGCCACACTTTTATTTGCACTGCACTCATGGCATCATCCTCGAAAGCCTTCTGAATCATCTGAATAGTTTCCATGGAGGAATGTTCAAGCTTAATGCAAAATTTGATGCAGAGTCATTGCTCTACTTGCTCAGCCATTTTGGCTTTTTTTGATTTTTTTGTTTTTTCTCTTTTTAAAATCCATTTTGAATGTGATGGCCACACAGTACACATGCTCACTCAACGGTTCAGTGCCACATTGACTAGTACAGTGACATCATTGTTCACGCATGTGCATTCCAGTCTACTCCCCTTGGTTGCCAGGTTATATTGATGTCGCACAAACTGTTCTTATTATATTAACAATGGCTGGATACTTTCCAGACAGAATGTGTGTGTGTATGTACATATATATAAAAATTCTGTCTGTTCCTCTGGAATATCCTTACTGGAACACACTTCCCCAGCTGTCAAAGCTTTTCTCTCCTCATGGGACAGCCCATAGTGCCTAAGAGGGGGACTTGTTCATTCAAGATCCCACCCCCTCAATGAAAGGATCATCCAGCACTTCAGGAGTGTAGGTTGTGAAGTCTAATCACATGATTGTACATTTGGTAGCCTTCAGGGCCTTTTACACTGACCTGCACCCTAAGGTTTGAAATAAAATCAGATTTGAAAGGAAATTAGTAGCAAGACAACCTTCCCTTCTCCTCACACTCTGCCTCAGATGCAGTGACCAGGGGACTTTGGCTTGTCCCCCAACCCAAGGGGACACTTTCCTTCTCTCTCTCTTCCCATGATGGCTGCTGAGAGGAAATAGCTCTCTGGTCAGTGAGAACTTGTCATCCGGCCAACCATGGAGCCAGTGGGTAGGCCACCATTGCACATGTGTCTGTATCCACCCTACACTTCATGATGATTGAGCCTTGATACAGACAGAGATTTTCCTGAAGATTTCAAAATGGCGAGAGATCCTCCATGGGTATTGTAAGACCAAAATGTGCATAATTCTGTTTCTCTGCTTGCCAGTGAGCAGGAGTCTGGACAAGAGAACAGTTCCAAATGCCACCGTGGGGCTTTCCATTCTTGATGGCTTTTTAGTCTGGAAGCTGAGTTGTTCTCCACAGGCATAAACCCAACTTCTAAATTCTTCATTAGAAACTTAGAGTCATGACTCTCCAGGCAAGAATAAATCTTCCTGACTCATACACCTTCTATGTGACTTTAATGTGCTTTATAATCCTTCATCTTTTATGGGTCAAAACCATTTTTCATATTCCTTACCTGTCTCCATTCTCTCTTGACCATTTTCCCTTTCTTTGTTTAGTCTCCCTCCAATAAGCAATGAACCTGAATTATTCCAAATGCATTTGACTTCTATTTCAGATTTGCTCTAGAGACCAAACCTCACCATATTTCCTCTCTATTCACTAGAGAGGTTTTTTCTCTCATTCCATGAGTTCATAGACAATCAGAGAAAGCTTGAATTACAAGTAGCCAACTGGCCTATCTATCACATCTATATTTATTATCTTTATTCACATAAACAGGGCACCAAATTTCTCCAGAAATCAGCTCTGCTCCTCCCAAGGTACAAGAAATCATGTAAGATTCCCTGAGAGAGTTAACACTGTCGTCATATTAACTGGGAAATTACCAACTACAACCACTCCACTGAGGCCCAAGATTCAGTTAATTACCACTGCTTAATTAATCCAAGAGACCCTCTCACTGAATGCCCAGCTGGGTTCTGAAAAGAATCCCTAAATAACCCACAGGTCTTCTAGAAGCCAGGAGAACAGCACTTTGCCCTGCCTATAGAGGCAGAGATTTATTCCTACCTCTGTTTTCCTTCTGGTTCACTGGAAACTTGGTTATCCCTAAGGAGAAAGGGAAGGAAAAGGATTTCTGGACAGAATGAGGATCTCTCTAGAGGGTAAGTCACACTTCCTGCAGAAGACACAGCAGCCCATGATCATGACACAGATAAAAGATCTGCAGGTAACTAGCAAGTATCTTGGCCCCAGAAGGAAAAGATATTCTGAGTAATTATTCTGGTAAAATGTACAGAGTTACCCCAATAAGGCTAAAGGTTGAGTTTCTCTCCAACAATGTGAGAAAATTTTTAAGAATACAGGATATAGAGATGGCCTGAGTTCAAATTCTGTCTCATCATTTACTAGATGTGTCATCTTCTTCCTGAGCTTAGCTGAGCCTCAATGTCCTTTTCTATGAAGTGAGAGTAATGATAGAATTGTGGTGAGGATTAAATGAGATAATATACATTAAGCACTTAACTAAATATCTACCACATGGTCAATGCTCTATAAATGTTGTAAGTGATTACTACATATGAGGGATCCCATGAACAGTTATCCCATGTGCCAACCACTGCCAACTCCTGCTGACTAATTTGGAAAACAATTGCAACATCAGAAAAAGCCTTGGATTTTGAGATACTAGGCCAAAACTTAAAGGAACTAGGGGGTAACATTAGTATTTTTATCTAAGGTAAAGATAAGAAATTTGAAAAGTACAAGAGGAATGAGAATCCAGGAAGTGAACAGCTAGTATTATCAGACGGAGTCAGAGAATGGAGCTTAGCTTCCTAAATGACTGCTCAAGGTCTCAGACAACAGACTCATCGGCCTGGGGATGAGGCTGGTGTACAGGAAAACCCACTGTCTGTCAATAGAAGAATGAATAAACAACTATTATATTCATGTAATGGAATACTACTCAAAATTTTTTAAAAAGAAGAACTACTAAACACACAACACATGGATGAATTGCAGAACTTGACTGAGCTACATCCACCAATTTTGATTTGCTGTACTTTTATTGTCATTCAGGTCTGAATATTGATAATTTCCTTTATGATTTATTTGTCGTCCCATAAATTATTTACAAGATATTTAAAATTTTTCTAATATACATATATGATTTTGAAGTCTATTTATTAAGCTCTTGGTTTCTGATTTTATGGTACTTTGGTCACAAAATGTAGTCTGTATGATGTAGAATGTTTTGAATTTATTGACTCTTGCTTTGTGGGCAAGTCCTCACAGAGTAGAAGTAGAAGCAGGAGTAGAAGAAAGAAAATGAAAAATATAAGGACAGACATTCATTATATAGTAACACCAAACAAAATAAAAGAGGGTCAACAGAACCAAAGCCTAGATCTTCACAGAGAACAGAAACAAGCTAGTCCTCTGGCAAGATTGAATAAGAAAAAGAACTAAGGTACAAATTATCCCTATTAGACATGAATAAATATACACAATTACAAATACATTAGAAACTTAAAGCATCTTACAAATACCATGAACAATTTGATGCCAATACATTTGAAACCTAAGCAAGCATACATTTTTCAAAAAAAACCTTAAATTACAGAGTATATACTATATGATTCCATTTATGTGAAGTTCCAGAAGAGATAAAATTAATCTAATAGTGGTAGAAAACAGAATAAAGGTTGTCTCTGAGACTGCAGGGATCAGGGAATTAACAGGTAAGAGGCACAAGGGAATTTTTTAGGATGATAAAATGTCCCATATCTTGTTTTGGTAGTGGTTTGCCAGAACTCATTTACCTGAAATGTGTATATTTTATTGTATCTCAATTATAACTTAATCTTTTAAATAGGGAGAGAAAAATAAAGATATCTCAGATTAACAAAGACTGATATTGAAAGAAGTTATCATGCACAGAATCTCCATTAAAAAAATTACTAATGGGTTTTTTTCAGGAAGAATGAAATTAAATCTACAATGAAGATAAGTGAATAAAGAAGCAAAGAAACACAGGAAACTTGGCTGTATAAAATATTGCCCAGTGTATTGACTGATTTTGTGTATGTGTATTTTAAAAGATGGAACTAAATACTATATGATAATAACATGAAAGGCAGGAGCTACTGCTTTTTCATGTAAAGAGCAGTGATATTAATTAAATTTAGACTTTTTAGGTCAAGCATGCAAGAAAGGAATGGTAGCACCTTAAAAGGTAATAGTGCACAATTTCTGGAGTAGAAGGTGATGTGGGAAGGTGCATATGCATTAAAAAACTCAATCTAATAGGCCCACATATACACATGAGAGACAGAGAGAAATCAAAGAAATGTGTGGTAATTATAAATTACAAAATTAAATGGCAGAAATAAACAGAGACATAAGCAATCACAATAAATATGCACAAACTAAACTCATCACTCTTCCTTGCTTTTTAAGCACATACACTCTCCAATTATATACTGCTTATAAGAGACATACCTAAAACATAATTTCAAAGAAGTTGAAAATAAAGAGGTGATAAATTACATAATGGGCAAATGCAGACCAAAATAAAATTGATACAGTCCTATTAAATCAGACCAAAGTAGATTTAAGGAAGAAAACATTATGTAATGATAAAAAGAATAATTTGTCAGAAAGATATAATAATCTTTAACCTGTAAATACTCAATAACATGACTTCAAAATATATAAAGCAAAACCAAAAAACTCACAAGGAGCCATGAATAAATTTACAATCATTAGAAGAAGACTTTAACATCCTGCAATAACTACTGGATAAAAACCAAAAAGGAAATAGACATTTAAACAGCACAATTAATAAACTTCACCAAATGAACTACAACTTATATCCTACATCAAAAATTAAAGAGTGTGTTCTATTTTCAAGGACACATGAATAATATACCAAAACTGACTGAGGACTTGCCCACAAAGCAAGAGTCAATAAATTCAAAACATTCCGCATTGTACAGACCACATTTTGTGGCCAAAGTACTATAAAATCAGAAACCAAGAGTTTAAAAAATAGACTTCAAAATCATGTATGTATATTAGAAAAAATTTAAATATCTTGTAAATAATTTATGGGACCACAAATAAATCATAAAGGAAATTATCAATATTCAGACCTGAAAGACAATAAAAGTACAGCAAATCAAAATTGGTAGATGCAGCTCAGTCAGTACTTAAGGGCAATCATAGCCTTAAATGCATTTATTAGATAAGAAGAAAGATCAAACAGTAATGAACTTCAGTGTCTAATTTTAAAAAGTAGAAAAATAGTAAATCCAAATGAAGGAATAGAAGAATGAAAATGAAAAATATAAGGACAGACATTCATTATATAGTAATACCAAACAAAATAAAAGAGGGTCGACAGAACCAAAGATTGTATCTGTGCAGAGAACAAAAACAAGTTAATCCTCTGGCAAGATTGTTAAGAAAAAGAACAATGGTACAAATTATCCCTATTAGACATGAATAAAGATACACAATTACAGATACATTAGAAATTTAAAGCATCTTACAAATACTATGAACAATTTGATGCCAATAAATTTGAAACCTAAACAAGCATACATTTTTCAAAAAAACTTGAATTACCAAAACTCTCTCACAAGAAATATAAAAATCCTGCACAGACATAATTATTTAAAAAGTGGAATCAGCAATTAAAAACCTATACTCATTAGACAAAAGAGGGGAATTAATGATGTCCAAATAGGGGCAGAGGAGATACAACTCTCACTATTTGCTGATGATATGATATTATATCTAGAAAACCCCAAAGATTCAACCAAGAGA
>VBSM01003169.1:17633052-17649785 GCA_008086735.1 Cheirogaleus medius
CTACAAGGCTATAGTAATTAAAACAGCTTTTGAATGGCACAAGAACAGGGACATAGACCAGCAGAACAGAACTGAGAACCCAGATATAAAACCATCTGCATATAGCCATCTAATCTTTGACAAAGCAGACAAAAACATACACTGGGGAAAAGAATCTTTATTCAATAAATGGTGCTGGGAAAACTGGATAGCCACATGTAGAAGACTGAAACAGAATCCATACCTTTCACCTCTCACAAAAATCAACTCATGGTGGATAACAGACTTAAACCTAAAGCATGAAACTATAAGAATTCTGTAGGAAAACGTTGGAAATACTCTTCTAGACATTGGCCTAGGCAAAGAATTTATGAAGAAGACCCTAAAGGCAATCACAGCAACAACAAAAATAAATACATGGGACCCCATCAAATTAAAAAGCTTCTGCACAGCCAAAGAAACTATCATGAGAGCAAACAGACAAGCTACAGAATGGGAGAAGATATTTGCATGCTACACATCTGATAAAGGGCTGATAACTAGAATCTATTTAGAACTCAGGAAAATCAGTAAGAAAAAATCAAGCAACCCTATCAAAAAGTGGGTAAAGAACATGAACAGAAACTTTTCAAAAGAAAAGACAGAATAATGGCCAACAAACATATGAAAAAATGTTCAACATCTCTAATCATCAGGGAAATGCAAATCAAAACCACAATAAGTTATAGCTTATCTCCAGTGAGAATGGCTTTTATCAAAAAGTCCCAAAACAATAAATGCTGGCATGGATGCAGAGAGATAAGAACATTCCTACATTGCTAGTGGGACTGCAAACTAGTGCAGCCTCTGTGGAAAGCAATATGGAGATACCTAAAAGAGGTACAAGTAGATCTACCATTTAATCCAGCAATCCCATCACTAGGCATCTATCCAAAAGAATAAAAGACATTCTATAAAAAAGACATCTGCACTCAAATGTTTATAGCAGCACAATTCACAACTGCAAAGATGTGGAAACAACCCAAGTGCTCATCAATACATGAGTGGATTAATAAAATGTAGTATATGTATACCATGGAATACTATTCAGCTCTAAGAAACAAGGGTGATCTAGCACCTCTTGTATTATCCTGGATAGAGCTGGAACCTATTCTACTAAGTGAAGTATCCCAAGAATGGAAAAATCCGCACCATGTGTACTCACCATCAAATTGGTTTTAACTGATCAACACCTAAGTGCACATATAGGAATAACATTCATCAGGCATTGGGCAGATGGGAGGGGGGAGGAGGGGATGGATATATACATACATAATGAGTGCGATGTGCACCGTCTGGGGGATGGACACGCTTGTAGCTCTGACTCGGGGGGGAGGGGCAAGGGCAATATACGTAACCTAAATATTTGTACTCCCATAATATGCTGAAATTTAAAAAAAGGAAACAGAAAAAAAAACTATGCTCTTTCTCACCCCTCAAAAAAGGGCTGAAATGAGTGTACAGGTAGATTTCAAACTTCCAAAGAATAAATATTTCCTAACTTAGGCAAATTGTTACTGAGCATATAGAAAAGAATAACTCCTTGATTCATTATATGAGACTAATGTGACCTTAGGGCCCAAGACTGCAGGATAGTATTTTTAGAGAAAAATTGTAAGCCAAGTTCACTCATGAACATAGGTGTGAAAATCTTAAATAATTTATTAGCAACTAAATGCAGTGAAGTATTTAAAAATAAATGCCCCCTGACTGAGTAAGGCCTATCTTAGGAATGCAAAGATGATTAAATGTTACAAATCAATAAAGGTAATACACAACCCTAATAGATAAAATGAGAAAACTCATGTGATAATCTCAAAAATGCAGGGAAAAAACAGATTAAGTTAAACATCCACAAACTGTAAAAACTCTTAGCAACCAGGACTGGAGGGAAACTTTCTTTGCTTGATAAACAGTATCTACCAAAAACCTTCAGCAAATATCATACTGAATAGTGAAAAGTTTAAACATTTCATTTTAAAGGAATAAGGATGCTCTTTAGCACCACTGGTATTCAGCACTTTCCTGGATGTCGTAGCTAAAGCAAAGACCAGAGGGAGGAAAAAGGAGATGTAAAGATTGGACAGGAAAAATCAAAACTGTCATTATTCATAGATAATAGTATTGTCCACATAGAAAAATCTATGGGAATATATAAAGAAACTATGAAAGCAATAAAAGCTTAGTGGATACAAAATCATATATAAAAATCAATAACATCTCTATACACCAGCAACATCCAATTAGAAAATATAATTTAAAAATTGTATTAGTCACAGTAGCAACAAAAATATAAGGTACATAAGAACATAGCTGGTAAAAGATATGTATGAATGCTATGGAAACAGTATAAAACTTTATTGAAGCTTGTAAATTTTTAAAACCTGGGAAAAATGGAAAAGTGCAGGATGTTCATGGATAAGAAAGACTCAATATTTTAAAGTTGGCGATTCTCTCCAAATTAATCTACAAAGTCGATGCATTCCAGTCAAATCCTCCTGGGTTTTTCATAGACCTTGTCAAGCTGCTGCTAAAATTCCTACAGAACGACAAAGGGTAAAGAATAACCAGGACAATTTTGAAGGAGAAAAATGAAGGGGAATGCACTTTCGAAGATATCAAGATTGATTATAAAGTCATGTCATAGAGCAAAGTAAGACAATGGACAATTGGAACAGAATAGGGATCCCAGAAACAGACCTGCGATTATATATTGGGATGTAGTTTATGACAAAAAAGGCCTTAAAAATAAGCGGGGAAAGTATCGTCTTTTTTTTTCAAAATATCTTTCAAAATATCTTTAAAAAATAATGTCTGTTAATACAAATGGCTGGCAAGGATCTGAGAAAGGGAAATTAACACGTGCCTAGTAGGAAGACAAATTGTTGCAGCACTTTGGACAGCAATTTTGTAATACCTAGTAGACATGAAACTGATGCACAACACTATCAATTTAGCAGTCCGCCTTTGGATAGCAACCCTAGAGAAACTACATGCTCATCAGGATGGATAATAAAATGTGGTTTATTCATAAAATGGAATACTTTAAGCTACTATAATAAACTAAATCTTGATAAAATGTAGATGGCTAAAAACAAAGTACAAAATGATTTGTACAGTATATATTTGTGTTTACCATTTGTGTAAATTTGTATAGACAAAAAAATACAACATGTATAGTAAAAATAGAAAAGCAAGTGATGGAACGATATCCACTCCCTTCAGGATTTGGCTTTTTCTGTCATTTCCTTGAGAAGTCTAAAGTAAATAGATAAAATGTTACCCCTGATAAATCTGGGTGATGGTACATGAGTGCCCAATAAGGTATTTTCTAAGATATTTGTATGTTTGAAATGGGTGAAACCAACCCACTGAAGAAGTAAGTGAAGAATTGTTTGTAAAGGTGTGACTGGGAAGACCTGAAAAGACCCGAGTTCAGTTAGGATGAAGGAGACGTGAGCACAGGCTGCAACCAAGTGAATTAAGGCTTAGAGAAAGGGGACCCAGAGAGCAGAGAGTTGGCTGGGATCCTGCTATGCTGTCCAGGGAAGAGAAGTACAGAGCTCTGCTCTTTTTTCTGGAACAGGGATAATTCTATAGATCTTGCCTTATAAACCTTCATAAATTCATAAACTACTCCATCAAAATCCTTCTCCTCCCTTTTCTCAGTCTAGGTTTAGTTAGTCACCTCTGTTGTTCATGCAGCCCCCGACCCTGGATGAACAGGAGGGGACTTTAGCACTTCAGCACTTTGATCTAGACGATCGGGACAGCACTCAGTGGGAAGGAATGTCCCTGGCATTGAGCGTATGATGTAACACATCTGTTTTGGCCTTTGGGTTGGGATTCAGAAAACACTACCTCCAGCTCAGATACTGCGCTACCAGTAGCTGCCTGATGTTAGGCAACTTAACTAACCTCTCTGGGCCTCATTTTCTTTATCTTAAAAATGGGTATAACAAGAATACTTACCTCATTAGGTTATTGAGAAGTTTAAGTAATATAATGAGTGCAAAGAGGTTAGCACATTGGCTGTCATATAGTAAATACTGAATAAAGTTATCAAGAGTTATGAGGACTGTATCAGTTAGGGTATTTTTTGGCTACAAGAAGCAGAAATCAACTCAAATTTACTTAAATAACAAGGACATTAATTTGTCCACATCTCCAGAAATCCAAAGGAGGGCCGCCTTCAGAGTTGGTGCGGGTTGTTCCAGCATCTCAATAATATCATCAAAAACCTGGCCCATTCCATCGTAAGGCTAATTCCCCTGATCATCACTGGAAAGCTGTCAGCAGCAATTGAGGCTAATTTTTTTGTTTACTTCTATGTGGCTTCCTGAGGCTCTTGTAGGGGAGAAAAGATTCCTCAGCCATCACAATGTTCATGACTGAGCCCCCATAACAAAAAGATTAATGAGAGAAAAGCATGCAAATTATTTAATGCAAGTTTTAGGTGACACAGGAGCCTTCAGAAATGAAGACCCAAAGAAACAGGAAAATGGTGTGTTTCTATGGACAGTTATGCAGAAGTATAGTTGGAAGACAGAAGGGGATGATTCAATGGTAATAAACTGTGGCGAACTCAGCAAGACCTATATGTTCAGATTCTTATTGTCGCTGTCGCTGTGTCTTCAGAGAGGAGGACATTCCTTGCCTCTGAGTATAGGGAGGAGACCTTCATCTGCAATGAGGGTCTTATGACTTACTTTCAGGGGAAGGTCCACTGGGTTTTATGGCCTGCTTCAGGGTAGAAGGGGAAAGAGAAGGTGAGAGAGAGACCTTCCTGCTTCTGCTGTTTTCTCAAATGCCAACCTGCCATATTTTGGAATACTGCATCCTGAAATCCATCACTCTCTTGAGAACATAAAAGATTCTTCTCTAGAAGCTCCTGGTAAACTTTTTCTGCTGTTTCACTAGATCAACCAGGCAAGGGGTGGGGGTGTTATGATACCATGATTGGATGAAACCAGAGGTTCTCTATGTGGTTCCTGGACCAGCCACATCAGCATCACCTGGGAACTTGCTAGAAATAAAAATTCTCAGCCTCTCTCCACACCTATCCAATCAGAAATTCTAGGAGTGGGGTCCAGCAAAATGTGTGTGTGTGTACATGTGTGTGTGTGTGTCTGTGTGTTTAACAAGCCCTTCAGATCATTCTGATGAGACAAGAGTTTGAGAAGGACTGGATTCAAATCATCAAGACCTCTCTTAAAGCTGATGTCTGTTAGCCTCCCCTGAGGCACATGGTCTACATGGAGGAGGGAACAAAATTAACATGATTTTAGGAATCATTAAGGGAGTTTCTAGGTAAGCAAGCAAGTATACACTAACATTCCTTGCATGCTTACTATAAACCAGCCTTAGGTTAGCCATTTTGCATACATTATGTAACAATTCTACAAAGTAGGCAATATTTTTATATACAACATACATGTAAAAATTGAACCACATAGGGTATATGTAACTTGCCCAAGATCACCCAATTAACCAGTGATGGAGTCTGGATTTCCATCAGTCTGGCTCTAGAGAGTACCTTCTAAACCATGCTACTTTACAGGTTTGTTTTGGTTGGTTTTTGTTTTCAAAGTTTCTCTACTTGCAAAATGTGGAGACCAGCCCCTGATCTATGGTGAACCTCTCCAATCTGTAGAAAGCCAACAACCCTAGGTAACATCAGCAGCCTGCCTCCCTCTCACAACCATAGGTAACATCAGCAGCCTGCCTCTCTCTCACAAATAAGGAAACTGAGGCTAAGAGAGGCCACTCAGCCAGTTGGCACCATGAACAGAATTTGTAACCTATTCTCTTAGGATTAGAAGATTTATGTTATCTGTTAAATGTCTTAGCATTTAGAGAGGTTTACTTCCTTCTTATATTCATTTAATTTGTTTTTAACCTGGAGTTTTAAACAATTGAGATATTAGCAGCTTCTTGACTAGAGTAGAAACTTGAGGAGAAAAGATCTTAAATGAGCAGTTTTTATTTAGAGAGGAAAGGTCCTTTTCTTCCTTCCATAAATTCTCTAAAAATATTGCCATCTGTGCTGAGGTAGCAGCTGTTCTATTGTCATGTTTGACTCCATAGGGACTAACTTTGGGCTCCTTTTTTAAAATTGGAAATCAATGTCAAGTCAGGTGATGGAGAAAGCCAATGAAGTTCTTTTGTTCATATTCCCTTGCTGTGGGGCACAAACACTCTTCTCTTCTTGGGCATTGATCTGAGAGCAGACAAATGTCTGCGTTTCTGGGTTAGGCAACCAAGACCCTTCAAGTACTCTTAGCCTGGCATAGGCTGGCCTTGCTTTGGACTAGGAAAAAGAAATCTATATATTTATTTCTAAAACTTTTACTTGTTATAGTATTCAGAAGACTTCTAGTTCTACACTTTGGTCAGATTGGCTAAAACCCTCAATATGAGACATGCACTATATTTTCTATAGGTTGGTGCCCTTAAATCCCCACATTGACCAAGGAGAAGCAAAAAGTCAGGACAATCAATCAGCCAAAGAAAAGGCCAGCAGAATGACCACCTCTCAAACTATCACTGTAAGAGACAGGAAAAGCCAAAATGTTTTCCTACTCTCATACGCTCACCCAATACAGCAGAGAATGCTTCTGTGACCAGATGTGTGTTGGGTTTACCATATGCCAAGCAATTCTCCAGTGGACACCATCCTATAATTTAACTCAATTCTGACACTATCTACCTGGAGAGAGCATCATATCCCACAAGTTAAAGGCACAGTCCCACAAGACTGCTCCCTCCAACTTCAGATGCCAATTGCAAGCCCCAGGCTGTGACCTGTGCTTCTGACCCACCAGCTATAAACCTCCTCACGTTCAACTAATTTGCTAGAGAGGCTCACAGAACTCAGGGAAACACTTTATTTACATTTACCAACTTACTATAAAGGATATTATTAATACAAAGGATACAGATGAACAGCCAGATGGAAGAGATGCATAGGAAAAGATATGAGGAAGGGGGCACAGAGCTTCCATGCCCTCTCTGGGCATGTCCCCCTCCAGGCACCTACACATGTCCAGCAATCCAGAAGCACTTCAACCTCAGCCTTTTGGGTTCATTATGTAGGCATGATTGATTATATCATAGGCCACTTTCATCCCCCTTCTCTCCCTGGATGTGGGGGTAGAGCTGAAAGTTCTAACCCTCTAATCATGACTTGGTCATTCCCAGACTTGCACCCATCCTGAAGCTATGTGGGGTTCCCCAGCCACCAGACATCTCATTAGCATACAAGACACTCTTATCACTTCAAAGATGCCAATGGTTTCAAGAGTGGTGTGCCAGGAACCAGAGGCAGAGACCAAATATATATTTCTAATTATAATATATCACAATATCACAAATCACCCTCTTCAATTTGGGTGACTAATTTACCACTGGACCATTTTCTAGTTTCATAATATCTTTCCACCCTCTGGGCTTAGATTGAATGTTTAGTACCAATTCTGCACCCTCCCTTGCCCTGGCCTCATTATAAGTAGGATGTATTTTTTGCCTTTATTGTTTGACTCTACTACGTGGCTTGCTTTCATCAGTGGCAGGAGGAAAGAAGCAACAGTCCAAAGCCTAACTTTGAATTTTTGTTTGCCTTTTTGCTCCTCTGCTATCACCATGATAAGAACTTGCCCCACTAGAGGGCTGTTCCAGGGAGGATGAGAGACATGGAGCTGATTTAGCCTAGACCTACAGAAGTAGAACCACCCCAGTCACTGCAACTTGAAGCAGATATGCCCAGCTGAGCCCAGCCCAGATGAGACAACCACTACCTAACCTACACATCCATCAGCTAATTAGATGCTTACTATTGTAAGCTAAGATTTCATGCAGCATTGTTGTAACAATAGTTAACTAAAGCATTCTTTCTTTTAAAAGAAAATTGGATAATTTCATGCATAAGATCAGCCTATAGAAAATGTAATTGCTTCTGAAACAAATATACAGAATGTGGTCAAAACCATGAATTTGTCCCCTTTGGAGACTATACATTTACTCTTTCGATACTGCTTTCTTTTGAGAAATGCTTTTAAGAATTGCTTTCTAAATCTATAGTGCCAATTTTGGATTATCCTCAGTAATAAACAATCTTAATACTTTAAAATTTTTTTATTTTTTTAAACTAAAAGACATTAGGAGGTATAACTCAAAAGTTACCTTAATTTTTATTCAGTAGAAATAATATATAGTTCAGAAAGTTTAGAAAATAAATAAAATGTTTCACCCTCAAACTTACAACCATAAATCAGTTGTTGTTTTGGCATATTCAATTTCTTTTCTCTCCAATACATATGTTTCACTAAGTTGGTCACAAAGGTTTTATTCCCCTATAGGGATGGGTTTCTTGTTACTAAGTTTGCAACATGAAACTTGAATTGAAAATAGATGTTTGGTATCAATTTGAATCATTTCTAAAACACCCCTAGCCAAGTGTCTTTTATGTACATTTTATTTCATTTAAGACAACTACAGCATCTAGAATGGGTGCCAATAAAATCGTCATTCAAGTATCTCTCTGTTTCCTCTTGAGAAAGAAAAGAAACTTTATCTGAGGAATATAAGCCCTCTTTACGTTCTCAGGCCCAGAGAGGCACTGAACTGTGACAGCAGTCAGGTCTCAAACTTTCTTGAGCTAAGTAATCACCTCTTGAAGCTACTTGCTATGTGAGCTCTAGATTGATTGACACCAAGTGGCCATAAATTAACCTAATGATGCCACATCCTAGACACCATAACACATATCCTGTAGTTCAACAATGCATAGCCAATCACTAATCAATGTTTTATGTGTAAAGCAATGAGAATTCCAGCCAAACAACTTTATATCAACCCACTTCCTTGCTCCTTTTTGCCTTTAAAACCCTGCTTGTAACAAAGGCAGAACAGAGCACCTCCCAGGCGGCTGTCCTCATTTTGGCTCAAGTAAACTCTTTAAAATTATATTTTGTGCCTCAGCTTTTTCTTTTAGGTCAATACTCTGAAATAAATTCTTGAGTGGGAAGATACTGGCAGAGAAAATGTACGAATTAGAAGAATTAGAATTAGAATGTATGATCCAGAAGTGCAAAAGTCAGGAGCCTCAATGGGTGGCACAGCTAGGTCTCTCGACACAAAGGGATGGTGCGTGTTTGATTAGACTTGAGCGAGAAGATTCTCCACTTTAAGTCAATTCCACATGATTATTCCATTAAAGCAACACTGAGCTCTGAAGAACCAGAGTGTGTACATGCAGTTCTTGCCCCTGCTACCTGACTTTTGGGCTTTGATCAATCAAAAGCATCACATCCCTTCAACACAGCAATGCTCCGGCTCATGAAAACTTTTTATGTCAGTAAAAATATAGAACTTGGAACGAAGTCTAAGTTCTGCCACCGTCACATATTTAGTGCTCCTTGACTATGTGTATTCCAGATCATGGACATATTTCTGTACAGATAATCACAAATTCTTTGCCGCCAATTCCAAGCAGTGATACTAATGCCTAAAGAAGAGTAACAATCAACAAAAACAACACGCTATATTTTACAAAATTATTTCGTTTACTACCCAGTCAAACATCTGCTAATGGAAATAAATTTGTGATAAGCCTTTATAAATGAGTATTTTAAGTCAATTTCTTTTAAAATCTATTCTAATTTTTGCATATAGTTATAATGATGGTATGCCTACAAACTTGTTTCCTTTAATTATTTGATTGTAAATATGTAACTACATATATTTAATGACTGTATGATACTCCAGAATTGAAGACATCACACTTATTTAGTCATTCCCTTACAGTTGGATATTTAATTTTGGGCTTTTTAAAATAAATAATTCTTAAAAGAACATATCTATATATATATGAATTTTTCCTTTTATATTAGTTACTTGTGAAAGATTGCAAGATATAGGGCTTTTAGATCAACAATTGTGAACACTTCCATGGCACTTTGTACATAGTGAGATGCTATTGTCTAGAAAGTCATGTCTGTTTTGTTGGGGTAAAGAATATCAATTTCACCATAATTTTCAAATATTATAATAGATATTATTATTCATAAATAATGTTTGCTGATAAAATAGGCAAGCAAAGCACTTTTTTATATTTTCAAAACTAGCATTTATCTGATTATAAGCCAGATTAAATATCTCCCCATGTTTGCTAGTTTTACATCCCATTTGTTTGCTAGTCATGATTTAATGGTGGTTTTTTTTTTTGCTAGTTTTATGTTTAGTGAATAAATGACATCAGCTAAAGAATCAGTGATTTGCAGAGGGCAAGAAAAAGATCTCAAAAAATAAAGAAGGGATTATAAAGAATCATCCTTACTGATAAATACATTGAAGATGTTCCCACCTCCAAATTGTCCTTTGAAAATTGCCATTTGAGGTATTAAAGGAGAATTGTGTTAAACCCACAGAATATGCTAGACCTAATTGACAAACTAGAAATAAAAAATTTATATGAAGTAGATAACAGCAGTACAAGAGTTTTTCAAGCCACTCAAAAGTGGAATTAGAGCTACCGAGCAAAGCATAAAAACTACTGCTGAATTTGGTGTCTGTAGCAAGAACCTGCCTGTGGGGCTCAGTGCATTCGATGCTCAGCAGAGGCTGGGCCCAAGCTTAAGTTCACATTCACATTTGGGAACACCAGTACTGAATGGTACCTTTGCACCCACAAACAGATATAAGCCCTGTTGAGAACAATAACAGGATCCTTAGGCGACATACAGTGTCATGGCTAAGGGCATGAAGATTTGGTTTTGATCTCTATGTTTTACTAGCTATGTGATCTTAAAAAAAAAAGACTTCCTCTCTCTAACCCTCAATTCCATGCATGTAACATGAAGGGACTGTAGGTGAAAAATAATAATCCCCATAGATTCTTAGTTGGAATAAACCCCTGTTGCAGAAGGCAGATTAACAAGAGAAAAACAAACAGAAGTTTATTAACAGGTATATTTCATATCTACATGGGAGACACCCAGAGAATGAGTAGTTCTTGAAGAGATGGCTCTGAATTTCAGCTTATATAGTGTCTTCAACAAAGAACAATAGATTTTTAGAGAAGGTACAAGACAAAGGAAAACGAATTTGAGTCTCAAGTGGCAAAAACTTGGGGGAAGGCAAATAACTGGCAGATAAAGGCTAGATAGATAATAAAGCTTGTTAAAGTAGGTTCCTCTGGTGCCATCTCTAGGCTGATGAGAGTCTAAAACTGTCTTCAGTAGTTAACCTTTGTTCTTCCTGGTAGAGAGGGGGGCACAGGATACATTTTGTTGTTGTAAACCTAAGTCCTGCTTTTAGGCAAATACAGAGGAGCAGAGAGCTTTCCTGTATCTACTTCTTCTTAATTGTCTTAATGATCCTTCATATTTTGGGGTGACATACTCTGGTCTTCCACAGGACTAACCATGCTTATCCCAAAAGACAGTGAGAATTTGATGAGACGACATGCAGAAAATGATCCAATAGCCCTGCTACTAGCAATCTTTCACAAGTGATTAATATGAAAGAAAAAGTCATAGACACAGATAATGTTCCTTTCAGAATTATTTATTTTAAAATGCCAAAAACTAAATCTGCCTGGTCTGGATTTAACCCTCAGTAAACCTTAGCAACTATTATTATTTGTCTGGACAAGAAATTCATACAAGAAATGACATCTTAGACTTCTTTAAAAGACTAAATGAGACTACGGGCAGGGAGTTACTGATAGTCACATTGGCCGGGCCTGGCCTCGCACCTCTGACCCTGCTAACCTGCCTGCCCATATCACACAACCAGCACCCAAGAAGAGCACAGCCACGGCAATTTGAGATGATTCTCGGCCTGTTCTGAATTTCACAACAATGAGTTATAATTTCTCATTAATATATTAAAGTAAACTTAATAATAGTATATTACTACTAGTTACTTTTTTAAATCTTGATTATCTGCTAATTGCTATTGTGCTGGACCTGTATTATATGCTGCAATAACATTGTAAGACGGAGATTATTATCCCAGCATAGATGAATAAAGGATTCTTTTAACAGCTGGCATCAGAGGGCCTCTCACGGAGGTGACTGCCTTGTTTACAGGCCACTTCCATTAAAGATGGATAGCACACACTCTTTTCCTCTTTTCTTCCTCCTCCTCTTCTCCTTTCTGCAGCTTGAAGGTTGGGGTGATGGCTGAGTCTCCATCTGGGGTGATGAGGACAGGCACTACACCCTTGTCATGGTGGAAGAGAAGCTGGAAACAGCCTGAAGCCCAGATGGCTAGAGCCACTAGGCCAGCCCCAGACTGCCCATCACTGCACACTACAGGACAGAAAAAAAAAAAAAAACCCTCCTCTTTCAAGCTAATATTTTAGGATTCTCCTACCAGTTAGATTTAGGATCACAGTCAATCCTAATTCTAACTGGTAGGAGAAGTCACGGACTTTACCCAGAAGCCAGCGTTATTTAGGGTCAAAGAAAAGGATGACCTCAGATGACATCTGGGTCACAACTATTTTAAAATGAAGAAATAGACAGTCAAGGAGGTTAAGTTACCTGATCTGCCCAAGCTAGATGAGTGGCAGAACTAGAATTTGAACCAAGGTCTACCTGACTTAAACCCTACATTCTTTTTGTCATCCCGTATACTAACTTATTCCTTTTCTCTTACTATCTCTCCTACTTTCTGCCTCTCCCTTGGAGCTCACACTAATACTGCTTTTCAGATATTGAACTTGGCTCCTTTCTCAGCTACAGTCTGCAATCACTCTTCCCTTCTCCCAATGGCGGTTGGCCTCCAGATCCCTGAGAAAACTGACCCCCTCCCCAATCCAGTGGAGACTAGTTCCCCTGGCTGTATCCCAGAGTAAATGCCTGTGACCAGTATTTCTGCTGGATCTCCCCAGCAACAGGGAATTAAGACATTAATTCAGCTCTACTTTCCATAAGACTTTTATTAAAGTTAGGCACAAATGCATTTTTTCTTCAAGTTGAGTCACAGTGAGATTCAAGAGAACTTCTAAATATATGAGGATAATACATTCAAATCAGTTATTAAAGGAAGCTAGGGGTGTGTAGGGTATGTCCTCCAACCTCCTAAGATTGATATCAGGGGAAAACATGCCCTTTCAAAAAAAATTCTAGAATGCCATGTGAGAGAGAGAATGCTAAGTGGCTTGACCCTTCTGGCATTTCTTTGGATGAAGTTTAATAAATTCTTTCTTAAAATAATTTTTTCCTATTATGAAAGTAGTTCATGTTCATTACAGAATAATTGCAAAATAAATAAGGATTCTAACTCAGTAAGAATCACTGTTAATATTTGGGTATTTTCTACTTGCAATCTCTTTGCTTCATAAATTTTTCACATCCTTGTGATCATATGACATATAAAAAAACTTATATAGAGTGTTCACAGTAACTATTTTATTTTTGAAGCTATGAATACAGATTGTAAAAAAAAATATGGAAAATAGAAAGAAGTATGAAAAATAAAATCATCTAGAATGTCAATGCCCAGAGAAAATTAATAATAAACATTTTAGTGTTTGTCCAGGCAGCCTTCTTGCTATATATTTTTACATGATTGAGATCAAAGTGTAGAGGCTAAATTTTAAGTAAATTCAACACAAAAACACCCAGATTCTATATAGAAGATGTTGCAAAAGTCTCTCCCTTAGAAATCCAGTATCAAAAGTCATTAATATGAATTTTAAAGAAGCAGAAAATCATAGCTCAAGTCCTCTGGCAAGGAAAATGCCTAATATATTGCTCTTTGAAACCGTGATTTTATGGAAGGAATAAATATGATTTGTTTAGCAAATTTTCTGGCAAATAGAGGGAAGTAGAGTGTCCCCAGCATGTAAATAGCTTTGTCATTCTTAGGAAGTGTTGCAGAATAACACCAATTATGGTTTGAAGTGATCATCAAATATGGCAACAACATCCTTCTAAATTATGGTGGGAAGAATGTGGCCCCAAAAAATACATTTCCTGGGACTGGGAAAAAAGCAAAAACAGAAAGTGAAGAGCTGAGATTCCCACTTCCTTTCTTTGCATATCAACCACATGGCTTTTCTTCTCAACTCTTCTCTTCATCCTGTCTACAACAGATCTGCTGTCTTCATTCACAGAGGACATAACTTCTTGCTTCATCTGTTTTTCTCTTTCCCACTTTCTGCTTCCACCATTTCCTAGGGACTGCCTCTTCTGAACAGATGAAGACAGAAGGAGCAGGCAGTGGCTCACATCCTGGACCCATACAGAGGTGCAACTGAAGCCCTGGCACAAAGATCCTCAGAATTCCACAGCCCTGGAATTACATCTGGGATGAAATGAATCCCAGAAAAGCCACACCACGACTGCATGCCCTGTAGGGTCAGCCCATTATAATCGTAATACACATAAAGCCCTATATTACAGCTTCAGAGCAGCGTCATATTTAAAGAAGCAGAGCCCAGCAGTTTTTAATCTTCTTTTTTGTCTCCTTCAAATATTAAAGGGTATCCACAGCAGCTCATTAAAACTCCCCAGGGTGCCTCTTTCTACTTCCCCAAAATATATCACTCACTGTCTCTCATTTATACCTCCCACCCCCACCTGCCTGCTGCCTCCCTGGCCTCTTTCCTTCTAGACCTCCAGGAACAAGCCGTTGGCACCCCTCTCTCCCATGTGACCTCAGGGGATTTGTCATTCCTCTAGACTTATGACTGTTTTTCTCATGAGAAACCACCTATTGTGTCTGGTCCTTTCTTGGAAGGGGAAGGAAAGGGGAGCAAAGAGGACAAAGGGCAGGTGAAAGAAAGCCGCGGTTTTTCATCTCATCATATAACACAGTGCAGGACTGAGTGGTCTTGGAGGAATGAGATGCTGACGGTATATGGGGAGGAAACTCATGAGATCAGAGCCAAAGCTTCGCTACTCCAGGAACATCACAGTGCAAAGCATTTTCCTAAGGCATGCCGGTCCTTCTCAAGTTCCAAAACTCCTACACGAGTCTGGATTGGGGGACGCTGGGGGATAAGCCCGTGGAGGAGCTGTCCAGCAGTGTTTGATTTGTGTGTTTGCTCTTAATTATATTCGTTTGGTTTCCCTTACTAGAGTTTGACATTGGGGGGACATTCATGTACAAAGTTCACACAGCGCATCTGAGGACATACCTCACTTTAGAGACTAACAGCCTTCACCAGCGGTGCACACCTCCGCCTCCTCAGCTGCCTCCAGCCCCTGCCGCCACCAGCGCCTCCTGCACCACTACCCGGGTTCAAGTCACTATTTTTTTCTCTTTATAAATAAGTTTTTAAAATATGGAAAATATACAGAATGAAAGTACCTTCGAACAGAAGCCACTCGTCTTCAACACATACCAGTGCTACCTCAGGAACAACGCCGATGACAGCGTGACCCTGGACGTGCAGCTGGCTCGCCATGAGGGACAGTGTTTTGGCGCCAAGCTGGTGCGGGTGTCACACAAGGCCCAGGAGTGCGCCTGCGCGGTGGAGATAGGCTAAGAGGACCCCATTAACCTCCCGAACGAGGCCACCAACGCCATGTACCACAGGCACCTGGACTACATGCTGGAGGAGCTGAAGCGCAGCGCCGAGGCTGAGGTGACGGAGGCCTCCCACAACAAGGACGCCGAGCACTTCAAGCTGGGCATGTGCGACCAGATGAGCTTCCCGCTGGGCCAGGTGGGCTTCCCTGTGTACAAGTACGCGCCCTACGGCCCTGCCATGGAGGCGCGGCCCTACCTGTCCTACCTGTCCTGCGCGCCCTGGAGAACAGCTGCGTGGTGAAGGACGCCTGGCCGGGACGGCGGCTCCGCACCTGCAGCCTCTTCCACCACTCAGCCTGATGCCTGCCACCGCCGCCACCACCACCACCACACCGCCGCCCGAGGCCTCCCGGCGCCCCAGCGGTGGCCTCCCGGGGCCCTCAGGCCTAGCAGAGACTTGCGGGGGGGGAGGGGGGGCCCGCGACCTGGGTGGGCCCCAGGCTGTCACCACAGGTGCAGCCCAACCCCAACCTCACCTTTTTACATCCAAGACTTCGAGACCTGCTGGAGGTGGGGCCAGCTGCCCTGTGCCCCCGGCCGCCCACGTGTGGGCACTTAGGTGTGGGCGGAGTCTGATACCCGTCTAAGCTGCTGGGAACTGTCGGGACCTCCCCCCTCTGCGACCCCACTGTCAGCGGCCAATCCGCACCCTGAGCGACCAATAGCTAGTCTGGGGAGGCCCCTCTGGTCAATAAACCACTGTTCCTGGGCGGGGGAAAAAAAGTATCACCGAGAATAGATGACTATAAACATATTATTGTGTGTTTTACACTTGAGTCAGTGAGCCATTTGCATAGTTCAGATTCTAAAAGGGATGAAAGGATATACAGTGAAACTCTCCCCGCCACCACTGTTACTACAGCATCCAGTTCTCTGTCCCCAGAGCCTAGCATGTTCCAAACATATTTTAAATGAAAGAAATAAAACATTGTAGATATAGTTAAGTTCTTTTCCCCATTCTCCTGCCACGCTCCCTAGAGGCAGCTGTTAGCATAAATTTAATGCATCTTTCCAATGCCTTTTTATGGTTTTTACATACATATGCATGTATTTTTGAACAATAGAGAGTATCACACCACCTGCTTTTTGTAATTTACATCAGTGGTATCATACCTTTTAGTACTACCCTCTGCTACCAATTCATTCCTTTTTTTTTTTTTTTTTTTTTT
>VBSM01003169.1:17649806-17746595 GCA_008086735.1 Cheirogaleus medius
CTCCCAGAGTGCTAGGATTACAGGCGTGAGCCACCGCGCCCGGCCCCCAATTCATTCCTTTTAACTGCTGTATGGTATTCTGTTGTCTGACTGTATTATGTTCTAGGTATCCATTTTCCTAGTGATAGGAAGTTCTTTCCTATTTTCCAATAATATAAACAATGCTACCACTTCAGTGTTTTCTAAATTAAAATAACTTCCAGTCCCATTTCTCCCCAGCTGAATCTATAAATTCTAAATAATCCAATCAAAACCTAATAGGATACTTTATGAAAATTGATAAGCTAATTCTAAAGTTTATCTGGAGGAGAAAACAAACAAAAATTGGCAAATATTTCTTGGGGGGAAAAATGCAGGGAAACTTGCCCTGGAGTTTTATTAATATAATCTGCTTTCTTTCACTTGGCATATTATTCATGGGCGAGGAAGAAGCAGCTAGGAGCTTCTGAGAAAGAGAAGTGGCTCTTTTTCCCTGGAGGGCAGTCTGTCTAGATGTGATGCTGAAAATGCTGCAGCCATTTTCCTCCCAGTCTGATGCCAACACATCAAAGTCCAAACAAGAAGAAAGAAGAAATTGAGATAGACCCTGAAATGCCGCATCTAGAGCCAGTTCTACCTCTATACTTGTTATTTAGTTAATAAATGTCCTCAGTTGTATCAGCTAATTTACAGGAGCAGGGGAGGAGGAAAGGACTGTCCTATTTACAGCCAAAATCATGCTGACTGATTCATCTTATAACGATGTCCAATTTAATCAATCCTCAGCTCATGGATTCTTAAGCAACTTTCAGTTTTCTTGCATTCCCCACCCCAAACAAAATGCTGCATGGAATATCTTTGTTACTAAATCTCTATGCAAGGCTATGATTATCTTAATAGAATAGATTCCTAAATAATTCCTATTTGAGTGGAATTACTCAATCCAGAATATGAAAACAAAAAAGAAGTTTGTCTAATAGAATAGAATGTAACAAATTCTAATTCAGTAGAGAAAAGTATGGAAATTCTAAATAATCTCTGAATTCTAACCCCAGACCCAATATTCCCTGTCTCACTTACCATCTTGGGAGGATCAAAACATCTTCTTGCCTTGGACTCCAAGACCTCTAATGTATCTGCTGCCAGTAGAATAACAATAACAACAACAGTAATAATAATAGGTAAGACATAGTAACCATTTATTCTGTGCAACAAGGTATTCATACATTATCTCCTTTGTTCTTCATAAAAATCCTATTAATGAAATACCATTATCAATCTCACTTTACAAATAAGGGAATGAGGCCTAAGGAGAGTTAATGACTTGTCTAGGATCATGCTGCTACATCAAATCTCTCTAATCTCTCCCAGGGTCTCTGCTGACAGCTCCACTTCCAGGTCTTTGCACTCAGTTTCCGTGTGTTCTTTTAGTCAATATTTAAACAACATTCAAAGAATAAAGGAGACAAGTCAACAGATGTTCCCCACAGGGTAACCTGCTCCCTAATTTACTTTCCAGATGTGGCGGTTCACCTAAAGTGATGCCTTGGTCTTAGCGAAGTCGGGCAAGAGAAAACGTCTTCCAGCAACTTGTCTCTATCATCACCATCACAATCCTTCCTTCTCTCTCAGAAATAAGTCAAAACCCTCAGCAAGCGCTACCAAAGGTCACACACAAAGAGCTCCTGCAACACACACTATTATTGCCACCCAGACTCAATCTCTTTCTTCCTCCTTCCCCAAAGCCCTTTGTTAGGCAGGGACTGAATCTGGAGGTAACAGATACAGGACAGGAGGGTGGTTCCTAGGGGCAGAGAAGCAGGGAGGGGGGAGGGGGGACTACAGGAAAATGCATCTAACAGCCACAAAGAGCAGAAACTTGAGGTTTGGGGGCATACACACTTGTGGAGCTGCAACTTTGTTATAAGAACACCTGTCAATCATGTATATCAGTCATCTGGTAACATCTCATACCTCCCATAAGCCCGTCCCCCAGACCAGGCCAATGAAAAGAAACCACCTGGGAGTCCTCACCATCTTTCTCCACTCGTGGAGACTTGCCCATTCTCTGGAACGTACTCTCACTTTGTATAGCTCCCTTCTTTTCTGTACTACAAGCTATTTGTGTGGAATTTCTTCCTGTCTGGGGTCACTCTGTCACACCAGCCCTGCTTGTGAATTTTCTAGACAAGGAGCCAAAAAATCAGGACAATAGTCCACCAAGAGGCCGGACCTGACACTGTTAGCTTAAAAATTCTCCCACTTTTTCTTTCAGTGGAGTTGTGTTCAATCTCTCTACTCCCTTTGACACTCTCAGCACTCTTCCTGGCCCTGCTAAGACAAAGACAATCTCTCACCAGATGTAAATGAGGAAGCATAGGGTCCTGGTGGCCACTAATAGCCACCCTGGGATCCAGAGGGAAGCCAGCCTTGGGATGAAGCTGACATCATCATGGATAGAAGATAGGACAAAACATAGGAATAGAAGTCTAATTCAGTGATACACTGGATCAAGTCTTACCCAAGACCCACTCTCCCACCCAACTTTTCAATACATGAGCAAATAAATTCCCTTTGTTGTTTAAGTCAATTTAGGGAGGGTTTTTGTTAATTACAACCAAAAGTTTCTAGCTGATACTTTTTCTCTCTGGAGCTTTCTAGCACAAAACTTGGATCACAGTCTCCTAATACTAGCAAAGCTAATATTCATGTGGCATTTGCTATGTGCCAGGCACTATCCTAAGTACTTCATGCATTTGGATTCATTTAACCCTCACAACAGCCCTATGAGCTAGTTTTTTGGGGGAAGGTGGGTGGTTAAAGCCCATTTTCTAAATGAGGAAAGTTAAGATACAAAAAAATCTTAAATAACTTCTTCAAAGCTAACAGGTGGCAGAGCCAGGATTCAAACCCAGTCAGACCCCCTCTGGCTCCAGAATTCTTGCTCTTATCCAGTTAGCGAGAAGCTCTCCACTGCTGTCCTGGGTGTCCTTGCTAAGGGACTCCGACAGCATGCACACAGGACTGCGAATTTGGCAGTGGAGCAGGGGTGGGGAAGATGCAAATGTTCATTTTCCACTTCAGTTTCAGGGAACCTTAAGGTACGCATGTCAGTTTTCATCAGCCCAAAATCCAGTTGCAAATTTGACTGCGTCACTCCCCCAAGTCACTGATGAAACTTCTTCTGCCAGGTTATTTCTCAGCTGCTGACAGTCATTGTCTACAGCTGGGTCAATATTTTATGTCCACTCATAATCCTGTGTGTCAAGATCATCGAAAAATAAATGCCAGTGTTTTTAATTCATGCTCTAGCTTCTGCTTTGATTTTAGACACAAAGTCTAAAGTCTATCTCCCAGGTATTATGTGTGTGGAATACAAGCAGTGTAAGTTTATGTAGGATTTATTCACATAAACATGGACTTGCTCTAAACCATTGCACCTTGGAAGCAAACATTATCTTCATTGTTGCTGAGATGGCTGCAGAAGCTTCAACTAATGACAGTTGGGTTTCCAACTCTGCCTTTATCTCCATGCCAAATACCTCTTGTAATTGTCATAAAAAAAAAACCACCAGAGTACTGCAAAAATCTCTTTGTTATCAGGAGCTTGTGATGTTTTAGATTAATAATAATCTTGTTTCCTATAACGGAACAGCCACCACTTTCTGTTTTACTTTATCTTCCCCTCTCTTTGGCTGTTTGTTTGCTATTTAATTTCTGTTTATTAGTTCAACCATAAAAGGTCTCGATAAGCAAAAGAAAAAAATGTGAGCAGTACCTTCAAGTTCAAAAGACCAGTTGATGGGAGATCACAGTTCATCGCAACGGCAAGTCTGAGATGAAGTGTTTGAATGTGTACATTTCAAAGTGAACCAGACACCTTTCCCTGGGAGCCAGAGGGAAAAAAGGAAATTCTCAATATTCTTTCCCTATGCAATTAATTCTCAGAATGGTCTGTGGGATTAATCCAAGTCCTGTCTTGGATCCGTTTCTTTGATGGGCTACATAAGTAGCCCTTCTAATAGTTTAGGATTTACCTTGTTTTTCTGAACAACATAATTGACTGTTGCTGGTGCTGCTGTATGGTTGAGACATTATCCTCTCTTGTTTCCAAAGCCTTTGGCCAAAAACAGAACCAAACGAGCTATTTCTGGAAGCCAGGAGAAAAGCACTGGCCTGCAAAAATCTATAATTTAGCCACAAATACATAGCAAATACTACTTTTTGTTTAATAATATATGCCTGTGATGGTTAATTTTATACGCCAACTTAATTGGGCTAGGGAATGCCCAGATAGCTGGTAAACATAATTGCTGAGTGTGTCTATGAAGGTGTTTCTGGAAGAGATTAGCATTTGAATCAGTAGAGTGAGTGAAAAAGATCTCCTTCACTAACTCAGGTGAGCATAATCCAATCCATTGAAGTCCTCCATAGAACAAAAAGGCAGAGGAAGGGAAATTCGCTCACTGCTTGAGCTGGGGTATCCGTCTTCCCCTGCCTTTGGACATTGATTGGTGTTCCTGGTTGGGCCTTTGGGCTCAGATTAGGACTTATATTATTGGCTCCCTGGTTCTCAGGCCTTTAGGCTTAGACTGGAATGACACCACCAGCTTTCCTGGTTTTTCAGCTTGCCGTGGCAGATTATGGGACATCTCAGCCTCCATATTCACATGAGCCAGTCCTTCATAATAAATATTTTTCTATATATCTATATCTATGTCTTTATATATATCTATATCTATAGATACATATATATCCTATTGGTTCTGCTTCTCTTGTGACTAATACAATGCCCCCATTTTAAATGAAGCTAAAATCTACCTGGTAAATATGACTTTATTTTGTACCATGGGGAGAAAAAACCAAAACATCATTTATCAGAATCTTCCTTTACTTTTCAGCATCTATATGCAGGCCAAACATAAATGTACACAAAGTGAGACCACTTATTACATGTCTACTAAATGCTAAGTTTTAAACAAGATGTTTTCACACTTATTATCCTATTTAAAATAGAGCTTGAACAATGAAAGCTTGGGAAATGGTAGTCATCTCATTTTAAAGAGAAGGAATTGAAACAACTTAAGTTCTATTGCAGTAACAGATAAAGGCTCGTCACTCTTTCGATCAATGCACTTTCTGCTACCACACTGCTTTACTGGAAATCAAAAAACAAATATGCATACTAATGGATGTTTGATTACAAGGTACATAGGGCCAATGACTTCAGCACAATGGGCATGCCATGACGAGATAGGTCTCAGCATGGAGGTTGTTTTCTCCCATCCTCAGACAGCCATAGAAGGCAGGCATATTTGCAGAATTGCAATTATCTGTATCTAAAGTTCCAGCATTACATATATTAAAGCAGTAGCTAATAAGAATAAGAATATAACTAGTGTTACAGAGAGACTGTTGATGAAGATCCCATGCTTTAAATATAATTATTAAAAATTTATAGGCTGAAAGACTGACAAGTCTGAACTTCATATATCAGCCTTGAATATGTACACCACAGGCCAGAGTAAGGCACCACGACAAACAACACAGACCCAAGATGCCAACAGAAGAAAAAGATCCAAACAGGACCAGGATGTTTCTCTTAGGTATCATATTAATACCTTAATATAGAAAGATTAGTAGGAAATACTAGGTCTAGCTGTTGTTATGTTTATCAGCATAATTTGTTTGCAGCTTAATGTTATGTAAACTATACCATTCTTTCTTCATTTAGTTGCAGCCATTCTCAAATAAGCATTGGTGATCTTTTAGAGTTTCATCTTAAACAAACCACTCCAAATAAGAGAGGGATTCCAGAAATCGGGCTGCTGCTTATACTGCTGTTGCTAATAGTGATCAGACCCAACTGACAATTGCTCTGGTGCCCAGAGGAAAAATCGTGTAAACAGCATGAACTCTTCCTCACCAAGTTTCATTTCTGTTTGACTTTCTGAACAAGTTTCATTACATTTAAAATAAGTAATATTTTTAAACCTACAGTGCTAAATATAAGCTTTATCAGGAAACTTTCACTAACTTACTGAGAAATATGCTTGAAAGCCTAATCCTTCTATAGACAAATCAGAGATTAAAATGTGTGCTTTCCATAATTCTTCCAAAGCTTTCTAAGTGATGGAAGAAAAGGTCTAGAAATGCACATGTCAGAGACCATTTTGTACCATGAATGATTTATGGCCAAAGAAGATTCCAGATTTTTTGAAAGCATATTTCATCTTAGAAAAACTTCAATAGTGTCTACATATACTTTCCTGGCTTTCCTTTATGAAAACTGTGTCCTTTCCAAGGCCAACTTCACATATATTAGCCTCATGCCTTTCGTTGATTTTTTAACACATTCTCATGAGTCCCTTGCACACCTTCAGAGTGTAAGCCTTGGAGAAAGAGGCTTTGTTTTGTTTTATGCAAAACCTTTGACTCCCGTAATGTGCAGTTCACACCTCTGGTGTCAGATAAATGACAAATAATCATTGTTAGAGGCAATAACACATTCGAATGTGAAGTTTTACAACAATCCCTGTTTTACTTGAGCTGCTAAAATCATTAAATTTATGACATTGGTAGATTAGTAGAACTGTATGCCTCTGCTCCATTTACTTAATTTTTGAATTGACTGGAACGTGCTTTTAATGTGGAAATCATATTACAGTGTTCAACTATCTTGTACTCTCAACAAGATTATTAGCTGTAGAAACCAAATGGGATTTTACCCATTGTCTATTTCTTTGACATGCTCATCCCATCTATTGACAAACCAAATTTGATGTCAGAACCTGCTCCAAAATACAGACAACATGGTTTGTAATTGCAAAGCTAACACCTATGAATAATAAAATTGCAAACAAGCAGAGCACCATCAAAAATTCAAGATGATTATTTTTTAATGATAATATCACTTCCTGTGTGTGATAGTATACAAAGCATGAAGCATTGTCTTTCGCAAGACTGAATTCTAGTAAATTTCTGAGCCTGAGCACCGGGAAGGCAGAGGCAATATTTTCCCCATCAATCTGCTAGGAATGCATGTCTTAGAAAATAGCAAATCAGTAAGACAAAAGGATCCCTCCCTCATTTTTTATCTTACCCTCACTTTTAGGCTCATTACCTGAAGAATGCATAGGGAATTAAATGTCCTTTTCCTCCAGCACTATATCATTCAGAACTCCAATTCTAGTCCTGTCTTTGATCTGCTGGACTTATTTACATACCTTTTAAAATCAATCTCAATTTATAAGTTTATCCTAGACCCATGAGATATTAGAGACCACCTAGTAGTCTAAACTCCTTCAGTTTTAGGTAAAGAAACCAAGCCCAGTTAGTTTAAAGGACTAGAATAGAGCCCTCTTCCTTGATTTTATGTGGCTTTTTTTAAGCTCAGACCCATCCCAGTGCTCCAAGGCAGATCTCCAAACTCATCTTAGTCTTGGTCCCAAACTGCTTGCCCTGACCCAATTTGAGCTCCACAGCCCAACTCTCTTTCAACCCATTGCCCTTTCTTCTTATCTCACTGCCTTAAACTCCTATAGCAGAACTATTTTCCTTTAAGTTGCTCTGTTATATTGAAAATACTCTGGGAGGTGTGAATGCCTTATTATCTAACCATCTCTACCATTTATTGAATGCTTCTCATGCCCCAGACATTGTATCAGGCAAGCTGCAAACACTCTTCTCTTTAATCCTCACAATACCACGAGATTTGTATCACTGTACAGATTGGAAAATCAAAGTTCAGGAAGTATAATTAACTTTCACAAGGTCACATAGCTGGCAAGTGGTACAACCAGCACTGGAATCTACCTCTGTCTGTGCTCTTAACCTGCGCTTACTGCCTGCTGTTTCCTCCTAAAGAATTTAGTCATTCCTTCACTGGAAATACACATGTTTTGAACATCAAATATAAGCCAGGCACAGTGCTGGAAGAACAAGGAATGTTGAAAGAACAAATTGGGGCATCAGGGAACGTGGCGACACTGGAGACCCTGAACTGTTCCTCCCCAGAGTAATGAAGAGGGTGCTGAGGCCAGTCCCACCATGGGGGTCACCAAGGGCGAATCCCAGGCCTATTCCAGGCAATGATAAATTAGACCTGGTCTGAAGAGGGCATTCTACTAAGCATTCATATACTCAGCTGGCTCTGCAAACTCCAAATATTTCCTACTGAATTTCCTTCCATCCCTATTTGGTATTCCCCTGTGGGCTCTCTTCACCTGGGTCTGTAAGTCTAAGGAAAGCAAGATTTTGCTTCCTGCATACCTAGACAGGACGTTCAGCAATTCGCTCCTCTCTCTGTTTTTATTTGTTATGTACTCACACTCTGTGGCTATTTTATAAATCGCCAATGCTTGCAGAATTTCGTTCTCTGACTGCTTCTGCTCCTTCCCTCGTTCCCCAGCTGCCTATGCAGCGGCTGTTCTTTCCCCTGTATTTGAACACTGGGCTCAGGCTCTCCTTTTTAAAATTACATCTGCTATCAGCTCATTTAGCAGCAACTCTCATCCATAGATTTGGTGGGTTGGTGTTTGCCCTTTTTTTTTTTTTTTTTTTTTTAAGTTTCTTCCTTCAACAAAGCTCTCAAAGATAGGGTTCAGGGCTTATCAGGGCTTATCATTTGGCACTTGCATCGTGAATATGCATTGCAAATATATTTCATCCACCACATGCTTTTGGGAAGTGTTTTGCAACAAGCTATACAAGACAGTGGAGGACATGGTGGTAGGTGGTGACTTCCCTTTTGTTCTGATTTCTCATTCAAGTTTCCCCATTTGTCTTAAATGGGTTCATTGAGCTTGGGAAAAACAGCAATCAAAGCAACTAAGTATCCATGCGATATAAGCAAAGCAAAGCAAAACAGTTAAACTCTACAAAGATGAATTATGAAAAAAAAGTCATGATTCTCTCATAGCAAGAAATTAAAAAGTCGAATAAAAAAGGGACAGTGAAGTGTGAGAAGCAAATGCTGACAGCTAAATTGCCCTTCAAGTAAAGGGAGATAATTCCCCTGCCTAGACGAGGGGTTATTGATGCCAGAGCACAAATTTTAAATTCCAATGGCCCTATATGGGCCTTCAGACCATTATTCACTTTCCTGTATTCAGTTATCAGCTCTTTCTTCGTTGCAATACGTGTTTGGATACATTCAGCCAGAGGCTTTCTGGATGATGAGCACTTTTCCACAAAGCAGAAAAAATCAACACGATATGGCTGCTGCCTATTTCAGGATCCCCATATGGCTGCTTTTGGACAGGGGCTGCCCACCTCTGGAGACCAGCTTCCCCTTTGAAAGGGTGTTCGGCTTATCTTGAGACCAGCTTTATAAATCAATTACAAAATTCAAATCTCATTCTGTCACTCACTTCGGCCGAGTCAGAAAGAAAAGGGAGAAAATTTTAATGACTCTGGAAACTTCCATATGCGTAAAAGCTGTAACAAGCAAATATTCATTTTCTTTCTTGGCAGATGACTCTGGTAATTAAGGTAAACTACTAATAACCCTTTTCAGAATGCAGGATAGATTGTTCCCAAACATATTGAGAGGAATCACATTGAGCAGCTTGAAGCCCAGACAGATCCTTAGAGAGACCCCTGCCAAGAACAGACTCTCCCACAAGGAAAAAACAAACCTGGAGAAATTAAAACCCCTGAGTCTGTACCAAGGTTTTAATCTGCCTGACATGGCCTGTGACAGAACCCTTTATGATAATTTGCTTGTGTTCCAATTCTTCTCGAAAGTTGATACACGTTTGCCCAATGCTTTTTTAAAGCAGGTGTTTTAATGACCACATTTGCCAATTTTAAGCAATGGTTGGCATAGTTTTGCTGCCAAGGGCCAGATGATCAGTATTTTTAGCCTTTCTGGCTGCATAATCTCTTCATATAGCAGACTAGTCATATAGCAACTATCAACTCTGCCATTGTAGGGAGGAACAGCCACAGACACAAGTAAACAAATGACTATGACTGTATTCTAACAAAATTCTATTTATAGAAACAAGTGGTGGGCCATATTTGGCACAGGGGCTGTAATTTCCTGATCCCTGCTTTTGAAGATAAGGTAATAGAGTATGACACAGAGCAAGCCACTGGCTTCCTCTCCCCAGGGTACAAACTTCCTTGTACCTGCCATGAGCCTTATCACCTGGGGAAGCTGAGCTCAGCCTTTGGGGAAAACAACCCATTTTGAAAGTCTAGGTTTTCCGAGCCCTCCAACGGCTATGACACATCACACCATTATTTAGTCTCTCACTCATTTACAATGAGTCACTACTTGATTTGCAAGATTTCCTACTTTGGGTGATAATATTGAAAGCCCACTAATATTAGTCACAGCAAGAAGCTGCCCCTAAAATGGAGAGAGGAAATTACTTTGCAGTTTTAATTTCAGACTATGAACTAAAATGACTATACATCAAATGGTTTTTAATGCTGCCTTTGGTACTAACACAAACAAGAATGATCACTTTCAAGTTATATTGTTCTCGGAGGCAGAAGATTGTCTGGAGTCTTGAATTAAAAAATTTGCCCAGATATGCCGTGAAATGGAGAGGGCTTTGGACTCAGACAGACCTGCGTTCTGACCCCTGCCCTGCCATCCATTGAACCTTGATGAGTCGTTCAACCTCTCTGAGTTGTTTCCCTGTTGGCGCAATAATGCAATAAGCCCTGCCCTGACTCTCTCTCTCTACCTCACGGGGTTGTTGGCCAGGAATTAGGGTGTTGGGGGCAGAGGGTTGTAAAATGAGATCATGGCTGAGGAATCGCTTTGTCTATTGTATAGGGCTCCTCACACAGGAAGGGATATAATTTTTAAGACTGAAACTGGCCACTGGACTCGAGAGCATTGATTAATCACTTCCCCTCTATTTCCATTGCATCCTTTGTGCCTCTGGTGTGATCCTCAGAGTAGATTTACCTGTTGAAAATTCATCTGGTCTCGCAAATTAAGTTCATCAAGGAGCATCCTTATGAACAAGTATTGATACTCAGACACATTGAACTCACTCTTCCTGCCCCATTTCATGTCTTCAGCTCTAAGGACAAAAATGACTGAATAAATGCAGAGACAGAAAGATGGGCAGGCAGCTAGCTGGTGCATGCTCCATGAGGGAGTCACTCCTCCCCCAGTTTGGACTCTCCTATCTTTCTTGTATATTCTACCATGGAAATCTGCAGAAAAAGTGGTGCACCCCACCATACTCTTGGGGGCAGACTTCCCCTTAGACCTGCCATTCTTCCGCTAAGAAGATTTTTCTCCTCAATTTAACACACCCCCGTCTTGATTCTTTCTATCTCTTCTGATTATATTGGTGCTCAAAAAAAAAAAAATGTATTTCCTGCCCTGGCATCATGCACTTGCAGTAGTCAGAGGCACTTACTCAGTCTGAGACAGGCCCTGGGGATGAAGTAGCAGTTGCCAAGAACATTCTGTAGAAGAGAGAATACAATTTAAATGGGGTGAAAAGTGGGGTGCCGATCCTGTTTCTGGTTGATAAAAACAATACTGTCAGGTATCCATTTCTTACTCAATTAATTTCATTTCTATTATTTATATAATTTCCAATCAAATTTCAATTTGGAGAGGAGGGGATTTGTTTTATAAACTTTGACAAGATTGTGCTAAAGTTCATATGGACAAATAAACAGATGAAACTAGCTAAGACAAGTTTTAACCTGAAGAGTGGGAAACAGGCACATGCTTTACCTAACGTCTCTAGTTTTAAAACTGTGATACTCACATATCATACAAGATAAAATCTGAAAGCCAGATCAATGGAAATAATTTCATACTGAAACAGATTCCAGTGTATTTGTGGTAAAGTATTAACGCTATATGATAAAGGTAAAAGGATAAAGAAAGTAAAGGATAAGGATTAAGAGCCTCCTCCTACAGGAAGCCTTCCTTGGTTATCTCAGTCCTGAATTAAATGTCCCTTTGGTAATCCTATGTCATTCTGTGAATGCTTCTTTTTCTTTACATATTAAAATGCTCCATACATACAATTGTGTGTGAAGCATAAGGGTATACCTCAATGAATTCTCACAGAGCAAACACACCTATGTAGTCAGCACCTAGGTCAAGGAACAAAACACCACCAGAATCCCTAAAGCTGCTTAATTCCCCTTCCAGAGAAAATCCCCAGCACCAAGGTCTCTCTGATGGTCACTATTATCCTGACTTCTGATACAGAGATTAGTTTTGCCTATTTTTGAACTGTCTACAAATGGACTCATAGAAGACATATTCTTTTGTGCCTGGCTTCTTTGGCTCAACATTAATTTTGTAAGATTCATCCTTGTAGTTCGAGCTGTTTTTTTCTTATTACTGTGCAGTATTCCATTATGTGAATATACCATGCTATATTTTTCCAATCTGTGGTGGATGGATATTTGCCTTACTTCCATTTGGGGGCTATATGTTGCTATGAACCTTCTTGTGCATGTCTTTTGGATGAAGATTTGTGCACATTTCTGTTGATATGTGCCTGATAGTAGAGGTACTTGGTCATAAGGTATGTGTTCATTCAGCTTCAGTAAACAATGCCAAACAGCTTTTCAAAATGGCTGTTCCAATTTGTCATGCCCACAAGAGTTTCTTTTTACTATAGACTGAGCATTTATGTCCCCTCAAAATTCACATGTTGAAATCTAATCCCCAATGTGATGGTACTTGGAGGTGGGGCCTTCCTCATGAATGGGATTAATGCCCTTATAAAAGAAACCCCAGAGAGTTCCCTTTACCCCTTCTGCCATGGGAGGACATAATGAAAGATGGCTGACTGTGAACCAGGAAGCAAACCCTCATCAGACACTGAATCTGCCAGCAACTTGCTCTTGGACTTCCAGACTTCATAACTGTGAGAAATAAATTTCTGTGGTTTATAAGCCACCTCATCTATGATATTTTGTTACAGCAGCCTGAACTAAGAGACCTTTGCTTCACATCCTCACCAACACTTGGTACTGTTTCATTTTAGTCATTTGGGTGGGTGATGTGGGAACATAACTAAAAGCACACTGTCATGCTTCATCTGTTTACTTCTCTCTCTCCCTCGTAAGTTTTCAGGCATTTATTTTACAAACTAAGAAACTAAAGTCCAGAGAGGTTGAACAATATGCCTAAGGTCACAAGTCTGTAAATATTCTTTATAGCATAGAAATCCCTGGTGGGTGATGTTCTTAGAACCTGAGGGCAGTCTGCCATCTTTTAAAAGAGTTGAACACTTGCTTCCAGATAATAAATGCAACTTGCTCATATAACTGAAGAGTTGCTCAGACACACACATGTGTGCGTACGTGTGAGTACACACACAGATACACACAATCAGCATTTCTAACTGGAAGGTTTAATTTGGAAGCACAGTGCTATTAGCTAAATGATGCTGTAGCCAACAGCCACAAGTCTCTCCCTTATCTCCCTTTGGTTAAATGTTTTGAAATGAGTTTCAGATGGGGTTGGCTCAGATGACAGCTCTTCATTTCACCTTGTTTCTGTAGATGCCATTTGTGGGAATGTTTTATGGTTCTGTTAATTACCTATGTCAAGAGGTTATTTTACTGTTTCTAGAGGAGTAAAGTTATAAGTGTAAATATTCTGAGGCAGCAAATTTCTTCAGCAAACTAAAATTAGTTGTTCTTAATATATGAACCAACGCCTCTATTTTTTAAATTGCATTATTTCAGTTATTACTAATATGCTAAAACATTTTTCAGACACAGTTCTATGCATGAAAGAACTGAGGCAGATACTGCACTTCCAAAGCAAGCTGGAAGTGCGGAATATGTGTGCTCTGGCATTTAGACGCCTTTAACTTCTCTGGACCTCGGTTTTCTCATCTCCAAAATGGGAGATGATAACACTAGCTATCCACTATTTTTCTTAGGAGGTTAAATAGAATATTTCATTAAAAGATCAGACAGTAAGAAATGCACAAGGATTGTCTGCTGATTTTTGCGAGGTGAGAAATTCTGTCATGATGATGAATGGCAAGCTGGTAGCATACGGCTGAGAGTTGAAGTCTTGGAGCCGTACTGCTTGGGTGACTTCCCCAGTTACTAGCTCTGTTGCTTTGGGTAAATCACTTAAACCCTCTGTGCCTTGGCATTTGTGTCTGTAAAATGGGTAGCCGGGGTACCAGTTTCATGGTGTCATGAAGACAGAATAAGACAATCCAAGACCCCTGCTTAGAACAGAACCCAACACATAGTTGAGTGCATAATAAATGTTAGCTGCACACAGCTAACACACATTTTTCCCGGGGATGATCATTTCCGTACCTTTATGACCTGACAGTATGGAAATAAGGCTGATTTCCCTTGTTGCATTTCACTTGTCCCAATCCAGGCAGCACCCTTCCTATCTAATTCTTCTTCTGCCATGTTCCCCGAAATGAAAAATAAACACCTTGATTATGAATAAAAATGGAATGTTTCTCTCCTAGGTGTCAATAAATATGATTTTTTTTTCCTGATGGGAGAAAAAAATACTCTTTAGCCTTCCTGGCAAATCCCAGTGTCAGAGTCTTGCTGTGCTCAGCATGAAGGGCTTGGCGCTTGCTAAGAAGCGCAATGTGTATGCGCTTCAGCGGCTCTGAGCACAGCAAGGGGCCTCCGCGCTCGATATTCTGACACAGACCACTGCCCCACCTCAGAGAGCCCTTACTAAACGGGTGTCAGAGAGGACAGGCCCTGGCCACCAAGATGTTGCTTGGTATGCCCACACATCTCCACCCCGCCACTGCCTGGCTCTGGGAGGGACGTCTCAATTTCTGCATGGAGAGAAATGCTCAGATTTGGGAATCAGTCGGGCCTCGGTTCAAATCCTAGCTCCACCACTGAAAGTAGCATGACTCAGGGTGGGTCATTTACCCTCTCTGAGCTTCAGTTTTATCATCTGAATTGGGGGCTAAGAATTCTTACCTCAAAGGTGATTGTGAAAGAATATATGAGATAAAGTAGGTGAAGCACTTCTGCCAGTAGCTGGCACATAGGAGCTATGATTATAATTTTTCAAACCTCAGTACTAACATATCTTTCTGCATGCGACGTGTCCACATCCTTTGAAAGACGTGGGAAGCCCCTGAAAAGAACTGGGACTTCATCTTCCTCATGCTGTGGGGAGTACAAAAGCAATTGGTTTTTTCAGCACCCAAAGGCCTCATATCATCAGCTCCTTAGTCAGTTTGGGCTGGAGGCAAAGGCCAGAGAAGGCAGAGTCTTCCTTAGAATAGCTCAATTACCTTTCATCTTTGCTTACAAACTGGCTGGATTTCCTTCTCATGGAAGTTCACTCAAAATGTCAAGAAGCAGCCAACACACATCATTATTCTGATCTTTTTCAACCACTTCCCCTAGAGGTACAGCCGCAGGATACACACAGTCTCACTTCCAAGGTTGTTGCAGGCATATAAATAGTTTACAAGTGTTTCACCACATCATAAGATGAGTCATCAACTTCCCAGCCTGCAAACTCTTACCCCTGTTGTCCAACACTCAGCACCCGCCCAGGAAGCCAAGATCACAAATCTTGGGGGGTTGGAGGGGTTACAGCAGCGTTTCATTTGTAGTTCCAATTCCATATTAGAAAGGTTTCAGGTTTCAGCTGTTCTCATATATCAGGAACTGAAACACAGTGAAGGCCCTGGAGTCTGACAGTCTTGGTGCAATCCAGACTCCACCATTTACTGCTGCGTGACTGACCTTAGACACATTACTTAAGCGCTCTGAGCCTCAGTTGATCTGCACAATGGAGATGGTAATCATAGTACCCTTCTTATGGGGTTTTTGTGAGTATTAAATGAGTTGATATAAAGCACTTGATGCCTGGAATGTGATAAGCTCTTAATAACAGATCTCATTATTACCAAACACCTATTATGTGCTGGGCATTGTGCATGGATGACAGACTGCACATTGTCCCTGGTCTCATGAACTTACAGTATAGAAGCACAAGCATTAAACATAATTACACAGATAATTATTTATACAGCAGGAAGAATTAATGCTATGAAGGAGATGTTATAGATTGTTTACATCCTTGGTAAACTAGGGCCTCTAAATTAAAAGGAGTATTGCTGAGGTGCTCTCTGATGACAAAGAACCAACATTCGTAACATTCTTCATGGAAAGTAAATCTAGAACTCTGCTTACTCATTCCATTTTATTATTTAATGCTATAAAGTAGTTTGCATTGCATTTTCACATCTGGATAGAGAGACACGATGGTATTGTGACTAAGAACAGCTTCAGCAATCAGAATGCCTGAGTTCAAACTCAAGCTGTCAGTTTCTATACTTCCCCTATGCTTCAGTAAGATGGGAATAATAGCTCCACTATGTTGCTGGAAGGATTAAGTTAGCTGATACTCATAAATTACTTAGAACAGTGCTGAACACACAGTAAACATCAACTGACAACATGATGTTTTCTTTGAAAGGTCAGCACATAAAGGGTGTAGGCTAAATGTGTCACGAAGAGAGAGGGTGTCATGACATATAACTGAGAAAAGTAGCAAAAGAAAGATAAGAGAAGCCAAAGGGTTTATGTTAAAAGGATAAATAAGTAACAAATCAGCTGGCTTAGAATGAGAGGGGTTGAGAATATTTTCCTGCATAATTTAGTCTCTTTAAAGACTTGGTTAGAGCACCATAGTTTACATCAAGTTAAAACAAAATATCACATTAGCAACTGCACAAGCTTATATGCAGTACCTTATACACAGAGCAACGTTAATAAGTCAATTTAGAGAGTCTGATCAAACTGTTACTGTAAGATAAAAGAAGCAGACATTTAGGGGGCAAAATTTTTAATGCAGTGTGTACACAAAAACACTGCATTTTTCTATCACCAGTACTTATCTAGGAGTTATCATTTTTATTTATTATTTTCAATTTTAATGAACTATCCATAACATCAAATTTACCATCTTAACCATTTTTAAGTGTCCAGTCCGGTGGTATTGAGCACATTCACACTGTGGTACCAACATCACCCTCATCCATTTCCAGAGCTCTTTTCATCTTGCAAAACTGAAACTCTACACCCCTTCAACAAAAACTCCCCAATTCCCCCATCACGATTGTAATTTTTAAATCAAATCAGTATCTGAATCAGGATCATTTTCTTTCACCTACTTAGTTTTTTATTTTTTAAAACAAAATTTGCTACAGTTTGAAAGCTTTTCAAGACTTCCAATATGATGCAGTTCAACCTGATCGAGTCATCCTTATTCACTTCAAAGTGTTTGGAGCCTGCCCCCGCCCAATGCTATGCCATCGTTTTTACAACTCCAACCATAATTTGTATTTTGGAAAGTTGAACAACAGAAGACAGTTAGTTATAAATCCAAACCAGACGATGAGGACAGAAGTTTCTAGAAGCCATCATAGGAACAGCTTATCACCTGATGCCAGTCCGATTTCCATTGAAACAGGACAAGGGAAGGGAAGTTTCCTGCATACACAAAGCCCACTATCTTGTCGGTCTGGGAGAATGTGCTGGTCACCCCAACCCACACCCCATAATTATGCCTTCAAACACATTTGCCACAAGAGGCAGAATATTCTAGCTGCTATCAGAGGCCTCAGAGAGACTTCATAACATCCAGTTCAACAGATAACAAGTCACAAAGAGACACTATTCTTTGCAAATGACAATGAATTTTTCATCTCAGGCTTTCAATGTGTAAGGACATGTATTTGGAAGGAAATGCTTTTATTACTGCTAATCAAAGAAGAGGCTTTTAAAAAAAAAAAAAAGCAAAATTTATCAGGAGTTTCTTCAGGACAAACGGTGTAACCCAGGGCTTTATTCCTGGAGAATTTGTGTCTTTGAGGACAATGGAAACTGTGGCAGGATTGTGTGATTGTCCCCTATCCCGTAGGCACAAGGCAGCCCCTTACAAACGGGCTCCAACCCTGCTGTGGAGTGGTGATGAAAATAGTCAATCACCTCACATTTACTTGGCGCCGTGCAGTTTCCCCTGGGTCTCATTTCTCTGCTCTGGGCTCTGTAGGCACTGCCCTGCTGCTTGCTAATGACATTAACAAGAGCATGGCGTCTCATCTATGAGCAGTGACCATTTTTAGCAAAAGCACTTGATCTGGAAAGCTCCAAATTCACTAAATGATACACATTCAAAGGGTCCCTTTAGAACAACCTGCTATTCATACCAATTTTGACTGCAAAAAGAACTGAAGTAGAAATATTCTGTGTGTGTGTGTTGTGCATGTGTTTCATCCTTGTGCACCCTGTTTATTGATTATGCACCGAGCACTTGGACTCCTTTACCTTTTCTTACAGAAATTGGGTCAGGGCTCAGTGTAGCCTGACTAGCTCGCCTCTCAGGTGAAACCTACCTCCTCAAGCTCCGGTCACAGCAATTTTTTTCCATCTGCTGGTCTCAAAGACTTGGTCAAAATAAAAACATCAGAAGCATCTCAGTTCAGGCAACACTCACTTGTGAAATGTTTGCTTTAATGACACAGTAATGCCGCGCCCCTTGGTGTGCTATTTTATTGTGAGACTTAATCAAAGGCAAAAAAGAAATAAAGATGTCTGGTCCGGGTGCAGGTGTTTCTTTGTCAGAGTGTGTTCCTAGGGGAGGGAGGAGTGCAGTTTTATGCACGAAGCCTGAGCTTCCCGGGTTCATGGCGGTTGTTTTTATGAGTCCAGAGATTCGCTCTGTTTTCTGAGTGTATGCTACAGTCCTACATATACAGACCCCAGGATCAAGAGACAAAAGGAGAGAGGAAGAAAAACTGAATGCGTCAGGGAGATTTCTACAGTTCTGCACTGGCCCTGGCATTACATGTGTATGTTTGTGGGTTTGTGTGTGTGCACATGTGTGTAGGATGGAGTGGGGAGTGTTTGTGTGAATGGTCTGTGTGTGGTATATGTGTAGTATGTGTTTGTGCATGGTGTCTAGGTGTGTGTGCATGTGGTGTGTGTGTGTGTAATGTGGGATTGCATGTACGATAGGTATGTGTGTTATCTGTGTGTGGTGTGTGAGTATATATGATGTGTTCATACATGTGGTATTGGGGCTGTGTGCATGATTTGCAGGTGTGATGTGCGTGTTCATGTGATAGGTATGTGTATCCATATATTCATATGATATACAGATTTCCTTATAGACCCTGGAATTCAGGTGTGTTCATTATAGAGAAGTGTCTTATATATTTGGGTACATGTGTCCATGTGAGCTGCCTATGGCCCTATACACTGTGTTAGGACAACAATAGCTATGTAAGAGAAAAGGCAAAACAACCTATATGCCAATTTCATGGTGGTCAATCAGTTTGGTAAATGTTTTTGAAACCGAAAGGGGGGAGGAAGAAAAGATTCCAAATCCCCAATGTATATTTTTGTCTGCTTTATCAAAGATTAGGTTACCATATGCAGATATCTCAAAATTGGGATTTTTTATCTTGACAAGAATGTTAGAACTTAAGGGATGATGTTAATTAATCGCCCCTCTTCCCTGCGGCTTCTGGGCCCATTGAGGAGATAGACCAGATCTACAGAGCTGAAACCTTCAGCCTGATTTCCAAAAAGGCTGCCTCAGAAAACTGGCCTTCACCTGTGACCAGAAATGACTTGTCAACTCCGAAGGGCAGAGCAGCCCTGCCGAGTCTGTGAGATGGAGGGGCAGGGAGGGGACACATGCTGAAGACAGCTTGCTGGGAAAGAGACACCCAGAGGGGCTAGACTTTTACCCCCTTTGACTTTTTTCCCAGCCAGATCTCCCCAAATCTTCCATTCTCTCTTGAGGTAGAAGTTCCTACTTCTTAGGTCAAGGTATGTAAAAAAGAAAGAAAGAAAATGATTTTCTTTACAACTCCAAAGATTTTGTTCTCTCAACCCACCAGGCTTAAGCATCCAGTCTATGGTCAACCAAGAGTGTGTGTATAGTGTGTAGAAGCGAGCACCACGGGGTGGGGAAGATCAGCTGTTAACCAGGACGCCCTCGTGAGGCCACTTCTTCAATACCAGTCACCGATCCTTTGTATTTCCTGCTGAGATTACTAGTGAGCAATTTAGCTTTTGCTCTCAAAATGGGCAAACCCTGTTCATTCAATAATTCCTGTAGGGGGAGTCTAGTCCACAAATTTCATTCCCAATTCAATTCTCGTCTTTAATCATGCAGTAAGAAGGGAAGTATGCTTCCTTCTCTTTGCATTTCTGCACGTAATTGCACCCTTTTCATAGAGTAAAACTTCTGACCTCTTCCACCCCTTGCTTACTCCTCCATCAACAGGGAGGATCCATGCATCTCATCACATGGGTAGGGAAGTCCACGTTTATTTGCCAGGTGGGTTACACCACGAGCCTCCTTCATGTGTAGCCTCTCTGTCCACACTGTCAGGGACCCCACAGCTAGCCAGAGCAGTCACAGACCCAGACTCTCCCCATGGCGGGTTGTCCCAACATCTAAACTTGGGGGGAAATGATAGAAAACCTGTTTTGCAATGGTCCAAAGCTATGTCCTGCAGTCCTCTGCTACCAGCAAAAAAAATCCAATATTTTGCCTTCATCTAACTTTCTACACTTTTTTCTCAATTGATCTTTAGCTCAGAGGAGAATCCGAAGTGTGATATTAACGATCCCCCTTCAGCCTTAATAAAAGATGCCAATTGCATAGACTTTAGGGAAAGAGAGAAGCAAGTCTGCATTTCTGGTGCAGTTGGTGTGACATAGAGATGTCATTGTTCCCAGGGCTTCTCAGGCTCATGAGGCCCTTCTGACTCTCCATAACACCTCCCTGTTGTGCTCATCCTCTTTATTTCCATCATCATTTCCCGGTTTTCATGGCCTTTCGCCAGACTTTTGCCACCACCTCCACCTGGGCTCCCACACTCTAGTCTTGAGTCCCCCTCCAAACTAGCCTACACTTAACTGCCATATTAAGTCTCCCTAAAATTTTTCTCTTCAAATGGAAATCCCCTGATCAGGCATGTGCAGAGACACCCACTGTCACCCTAGAAGACTAAGCCCAAGCTACTTCTCCTACTCATCACAGCCCTCTACCATCTGGTCCCTTTCCAAATGTGTCTCTATTTCCCCAAATCCTCTTCTCCCAACAAACCCAGACATACGCACGTGAATTCCTATCTCTTTACCTTTACACTAACATCACACCTTACCTAAGTTACACGTATGAGAATTTAGCCTTATGCAATCTTCCCACAGTCCCAGTCTCTCCTCCCTTCCCCTGTTTGGCACACAAGACAGACATAGATTTTGTGTCTTTGTGAGTGACGCTTACGCCACTGCTGACTGCTCCTCCTCAAACTGAACACCAGGGCCTCAACCTCACTCCCCGATATCTGACATGCCTTGATATCAGTGTAGCCTGGGGTATCAGAAAGGTAGATGAGATCATTCCCCCATCCTCAAGCTTACCTGGGCTTCTCTTCTGCAAACGACAGAGTTTAGTGACACTGAAGAGTTTAGTGACACTGAGAAGCCCTAATAAATGCATTATTTACTGCCTCTACTAATAAAAACTCTAACATAAATGAAAGCATTAAGCTAAGAAGTAATAATCATATAGTCCTGAGCATGCTAAACATTCTGCAGGGCATTTTATTTGGAATTTGCATATTGAAAATATGCACCTTCACGGAGGTGAAGTTCCTCATGTATCTGGTAGTACAAACATCTTGCCTTGCCAATTTGACTCTACTGATTAAAGCAATGCTATTTTTGTTCAACACCGCCCCAAACACAAGCCAACTATAGAAATGTGAGGGCTGGAAGAGGCTCCGCAGTCCAAAGTAGCAATCTATGCTAGCTCTGCAGGGAAAAGTGACTGTGCTGAACTCTAAGATAGACACTGCATGTGGATCACAGAATCGATACAAGAGCTTATACTTTGTTGTTTATTTCAGGGAATTTTAAGAGTAAAATCCGACTTCCCACAAATTGATGTTTATATGCTCCCCTTTTGAATGCAACCCTTGCATTAGGTACAACATGACAGTGCCTATTCCAAAGGCCCAGCCCCATCTCCCTTTGTTTCAATGCCCAGCTGCCATCCCACCCACTTCCAAGTGCTGCCCCTGACCACTGAGCCCTCCGTGATCCCTCCTCCCTCTGAACTAACCTGATGCCCATATCATTTCCCTAGCATTCAACTCATGCAACCTCGTATCATTACCTTGTATCTTATTTGGGGGTGGGAGAGGGAGATAATCTCTCTGCTGCGATCATAAACCCCTGGAAGACAGAGACCTTAACCCTTAGTCTTTGCCCTTCCAGCGTCCAGCCAGAGTAAGTTCTGAGTAAACATGTGTGATGACAATGAATGAATTAAAAAAACCCAGTTCTTTGGAAAGCCCCCAAAGTCAAGGTGCCAAGGAAAATGTTTGCATATTCTGTCCACCTAGAACGTGCCTGTTCATCCGTAATGATACAGATCAAACCCAGCTCTTCTTCAGTGTCGCTGAAACAAGCACAGGCTTTGGAGTCAGCCAGACAGGGATTCAAATCTTCTGTGCCACAACCAGCAAACTGACTTTGACTGGTAAGTTGTCATTGAGACTTGGTTCTGTTAAATAGAAACAGTAAATCCACCTTAGAGGGCCAGAATAAAATAATTTACAGATGGTGTCTAGAACAAGGTAGGCATGGAATAAATGGCAATTAATAATATTTCCATCAATGTCCTTTCTTCTGTGCTCTCCCTGCACTTTGCCCACGTGGTTGCCATGGTCCTTACTCACTGTGTTATGAGTATTTGGATTTGTGTCTACCTCTTCTGCTCCATGGGAGCTTCCAAAGGGCAGGGATTACCCCACGTTCATGAGCACTTACTTCATGCCAGGCTCTGTTAGGTTCTCTACATATACTATCTCATTTAATCCTCACAACAAACAATTATCCCCACTTTAAACATGAGAAAATTTAGCCTTGGAAGGTTTAAGAAACATGCCCCTGTTCACACTGGTGCACACGACAAACCTGGACTCTCTGTCCATGTCACCCCAAATCCGAGTCAATATCCTCAATCGCCTTACAATGCTGGGAGCAAGGACGTCCTTGCCATCCTTGTGTTAGCCCTCCAATACCCACAAGCACATGAATGGCACGGATACACATGTACAAAGTGATTATTTACTAAATAAAGGGATTCTGGTTTCATATAAATGAGCATCTGAGTTCCTCGTTGAGATGATCCCACACATCTGGAACAGTGCCTGAGACATGACTGAAATGGCATGAGTAACTTTTTCCGAAAAGGGCTCTAAATTTACCAGCTTCCTGTTTCATAAAATATACATGTTTAGTTCATGAGGAAAAATCATGGTTTAGATCCCAAAGAGATTCTCGCACAGGTCCTGAAGGAGGATATTCATCGCAGCATCATTTGTGGAAGCAGGAAATTGGAGTATCATCCCTGGGAGAGCAGAGAAGCAAAATGTGATAGATGTTCACGCTGGGGTGCAGCAGCCAGAAGACTGGATCATAAGCAGACATAGCAACATGGCACTTCTTAAAGGCAAACTGCTGAGTGAAAAAAGTAAGAAACAAAGCAAGATTTACAGCAATGCTGTGTATACAATACTATGTACAGAAATTAAAAATGCATACACACAAAGCACATTGGACATTTCAGTGGTGCAATCGGTAATTAAGAGCATGGACTCCAGGGCTCAATTGCCCAGGTTCAAATCCCAACTTCACTGCTTAGTAGCTCTATGACCTTAGGCAAGTTACTTCACCTTTTTATGTCTCAGTTTTTTCATCTATTAAATGGGGATAATAAAGATAATTAACTCATAAGATTGTTATATGAAGTAAATGAATGGTTACACATAAAGGACTTAGAACAGAGCCTGGCACATAGTTAAGTTCTATACAATTTTATTATTATTGTTGCATTTTGTAAACACATATACATATACAAAGAAAAGGTACATATTAAACATATTCTATCATTTATAGGGAATGGGAATGGATAAAAAAGAATAAATAAACAGACAAAAAAGAGGAGGCATGCACGGAGCAGTGATGCTAATTTGCCATGAACTCGGAAGTATGATTAATCCAATCCTCTTCCTTTAACATTTTCTCTTAAATCTCTAGAATTTACTGGTCAAGCTATTATTAACCACTTGCCTTACTGAGTTGGAGAGTGATTTTCAGGTAGCATTTGTGATAAGTCATCTGTTCAAAGTTAAAAAAAAACACACACACACACTATAAACTTAGGATCAACTTACGCTTAAGATATGACCACAGCTGAGCCCACTCTGCCCCAACGCCCATTCTCAGCCAACTCAACCACCAGGTATAAAGTTAACAGGCATTTATCAAGTGCCTGCTACAAGCAAGACACTGAATTGGCTACAATTAAGAAGAAAAAAATCATTAATGAATATTTTTAAAGTATAAAATACTAAATTGAAGGGCAAGTTAAGTGGTATCTCCTATATCTGTTGAAATCCATTCAAAATTACTTCCAGCTAGAGTACCAGGGAAGCCTTGGAAGAGGAAGTGGAAAGCAGAGCTGGCCCCATCAGTTGCTTAAACAACTTCTAATAGATGTACTTATTAATGGACACACAGGAAAGGAAGACCATGTTACAAAATAATTCCAACTGATCTTAGCTTCCAGGTTAACAAACACCTCCTAATATCTGGTACTGCAGTGAAGATGGGCTCATTCCCTAGAGTGAGCCTGCCCTGCACTGTGGATGGCAGGTAAACATCAAGGACATTATTATTACAGAGATTGGGGGGAAAGATAGTTTTTCACCAATTGCTTTTGAATATTATCAAATTATTAATAATTACTAACCTATCAGCAATAAGATGCAAATACAAAGTGATATGATTATGATGTATATTGTGCAAACATCAAATATATAGATATGATTTTTTGTACCACCACCAGTCATCCCAAAATCCAAATCCAAAAAGAAGTCCCATTATTCAATCATTACTCTTGTCAGGATTCTTAGCAACTTCAACCTGTCATGGCCACATTGCTACAGAAGTTTACAATACAGACACCTGTTTATGCTGACACTGTGTCTTTTTCATTGGAGAATAATGTGAAATCAAAGCTTTGGCTTTGCCAGCCTTTGTATAGGAACCCAATAGGCTTGGTGGTTTTCCTTCCTTCCTTTGATGGGATGGCGTTTTTAAAAATAAATTCTTATAAGGGAATCACATTCCTTTTGGGCCTTGACTTTGTTTCTTGAAATGTTCAGGTCCTTTTAAAACCATGTCTTTCAATGACTGTATCGATGATGAAATGATGATCAGGACATTTAGTCATTTGCTATAAATGACTAAAGCCCAGACAACAGTGGACTGGAAAGATAGAGTGTATTCTCCGTCCAATAAGCTTCGGCAGGCCAGTGCTGATGTGATAGCTCCATAGTCACCAGGGACTCAGGCTCCTTTATCCTCTGATGAGTCCTGCACCGTGGGGTCCAGGTAACCGCTCCATGCAGTTCCAGGTATCACATCAACATTCCAGGCAGCAGAGGAGCAAAGGGAAGGAAGAGGGCAATATAATCTTTCTTTAAGGAAACAGCTGGTAGGTTGCACACTCTACTTCCTCTTACAGTTCCTTGTCCATAGCTGCACCTAGCATCAAAGGAGTCTGGGAAATGTAGTTGTTATTCTTCATCTAAAATGAAGGATTCTATTACAATAGAAGAAAAGGAATATGGATTTTGTAGGATAATCAGCAGACTCAGCCATGCTGTTCCTGAGTAAAACAATGTTAATTTTTTGATACGTTCATTTCCCATCTTGGAATAACCATTGTAGTATATGGTACAATTCCCAAATGTTATTATTTCTATCACTGGGAGAATGAAAAAGGAAAATAATATTAGATTATTTCTAGTATTCAAGAAATATTAGGTATTGTGATGGTATGCTTACATTTGCTGTCTCAGTTAATTCTCACAACAAGGCAATGGCCTTATTTGGGGAAATTGAGATTCATAGTACTGATATGTGAAATGGGAGCATTTAAGCTTAACGTCCCTCCCAGTTTTCTCCCTTATGAAATGTATTTAGCTAAATTCTTGCCCTCCATAGAACCCTTCAACTCCTCTTATTCAGCTCTCCTCACAACTCAAAACTTTCTTTGAAGCACCCGTAAATAAATCAGGATTCTATACTACCATGTGTCTGTGGAGGGGCGATCGCCAACGTCCTCGATGTGGAATAGAAATTCTTAAATGTTTCAGTCCTTATTTTGAGTGATGAATTTGTGTTGTTCATGCCCCATAATTAACTAGATGTGTTATTTTACCGTGTGCTATTCAGAAGTACTATGTAACATTATCGCTCGCTCTCGTGCCATGCAGCATTGGAATGGATTCACTTGGCTTGCACCCCAGAATAACACCAAACGTTCATGATATGCTTTAGCAATCCTTCCTTCCTGTCAACTAGGAAATATGTATTGTCTATATCACTGGAATTTCAAGGTGACTGAAGTTATAATTACAGCAAAAGATATTAAGTGTTTAATACGTGCCACTGATGGGAAAATGATCTAGAGGTAGACTGGATTGCTATAATTATTATTGTCCCCATTTTACAGATGAAGATACAGGGCCTTAGAAAGGCTAATGTGTCCTAGTTCTCGTAATTAATGTACGAATAGAGCTGAGACTGGAACTTTCTTCTCTTTGACCAAAGAGCTCATACTGTTGATCTACCTGCCTACCATGAATCAGAGTCAGTCCCTGTCCTCAAGGGATAATAGTTCAGTGGGGAAAACAGAAATGTGCCTTCAATTGCACTGTACTACACTGTGACAACCAGGAGGACTGGGTACAACCAATTGTTGTTGGTGCCAACAAGAGGAGTAGCTAACTCCACACTCAGAATGTTAAGACCCTGTGTTGTTGCCTATCTTGTAGGTGTACAGCCTGTCTCTCTACCCAGGGACCAGAATGGCATGCTTCATTGTTCCCTTAGTCCCTGATACAATTCCTGACACACAGCAAGTGTCCATGAAGTGGATCAGGCTATAGAACCAGTTCTGCACAACCCACAGTGAAGAGCGAGTACCCTGGCAAACAAGGCAATTTAAGCCTAAATCCTCACCTTCTAGCTGAGATGCTACCTGCACAGATTTACACTCATTTCATTTTTCACCTCATGATATTTGAAGACTCATGAACTAGTTGGACGTGAAAATCCCAGAGTGAGCAGCAGCTGGACTGTTTTTATCCATGGGCAGCTTCTGGCAGGATGAGAGGAACAGACTTAGGTTGTGGGACGGAGGAAGCAGCTGCAAGACAGAAAGGTCTGTGACAAGTGGGGGAGATGGGCAGTGCTTAGAACTAAAGTTGCTTTCTTTCCCCAAAACGCCTGCCAAATGTCTAAAAACCCTCTCTCTAGCAGTAGAGATGAGGGCATCATCCAGTGACCAAAGTGGACATTGGATAAAAGTGGACATTTGAGAGAAACCAGTGGGCAGGTCACAGTAATAGCAAATTGGAACAGAAACAGCGAAAGCAGAAGAATTGCAAATGGTCAACTGATGAAGTCACAGTGCTTTAAGCCTATGCTATGAGCAATATTAGACAGAAAGACTGAGAATTCCCTGCAGTTGGAATGTCAACCCGAACACACACACACACACACACACACACACACACACACAAAAGACTAGTCCAACATAAATAAAGCCTTGTATATCAGCATAGAAAGCAGATTGGTGTGGGACATGAAAAAGCATCAGCAAACCCCAGAGAAATTACATGATAACCTGTGTGGAAATAAATGAAGACCAACCAAATGAGAACAAGCAAAGACTCCTTAGTCATTCAGAGCTTGTTACAGCAAGGGAGTCAGCCACCATGACTTGCATTTGGCAAAGACTCAGAGGCAGGCAGAGGAGTGAGAAAGCTTTATAGTGGAAAAAAGAGAAGGCTTCAGGTATGCCCTGACTGGAGGCGTGTTGGCCTGGGGAGGCTGGAGACAGGCTAACTAGAAGCAGGGCATCCTGAGCGAGGGGTACATATTTGGCTTTCTCTGGTTAGTCATAAGTTGCAAAAGTGGACAAAAATTAGGAAAGCTGTCAGTTATTAATCAAGTCTTGGCAGTTTGGGGACAATTGTTATGGGGCTATTGTTTGGCTTCCTGGACTGGTTTCCAAAGATAGTGGTCTGACTTCCTACCAGTCTGAGAGACAGCAAGCTGATTTCCCAGGCTGGTTATTGTAAATAATGGATTCATTTCCTAGGCTGGTCGTTGCATATTGTGGGTCAGAGTTCTATTTTTATATATGGTCTGGCCTTTGTTTGTTTGGTTCTCGGGGAAGCACATTTTAGGAAAATCTAGTACAGGACTAAAGCCAACATATTGCGAGCAGGCCCAGCTCCACCTGCCACTTTCTAGTTGGGTGACTTGCACCTGAGTTGCTTGACTTCTTTTGCCCTCAATTTCCTCATCTGCAAAATGGAGATACTGCATAAGAGTTTGATGAGGATTAAATGAAACAGTGTACATAAACTGCTTAGCATAGTACCTGGAGCATGGAGAGTAGCCAACTGATGGTATCTCCTATTAATGTTATCTTACTAGCATCTTTTTTACCTGACTTAATCCAGCAACTTAATCAGATAAAGAGGATAAAATTCCAAAGGACACCATTCAGGAAAAATCCTATGGAAAGGTTTAACAGGCTATGAAGAATATATTGGGTGCTTTGTATGATAATAAAAAGATTAACTGGGAACAGAGTGTGCATCCTCCACCCCAAGAGAAAGGTACCACCAGTCTTTAATATCTGACATTTGGTTGATAACTAATCTTTCCGAGAATAAATTTACTCCAGAGAGAGTTACATGGCAGCAATATGTAAAAAAAAGTACGGGGAAAGTTAAAACAGTCTGCAAACATGTGAGAAGAGACAACAAAAGAATGCAAGATAATAAAAATCTCATGACATCTTCAGAGATAAGGAGTATAATTATGCCTATTTAATAGACAACAAAAGTGAGTTAGAGAGGGTCAGTAACCTGATAGTCATATTCAAGATTCAAGGAGAAAGCCTAGCAACTAAGTAGAAATTTGCAGCAAAAAGGGCCTGGATAGTTCTCTTAAGAACACACCACAGAGAGAGGATGCTTACGTACAAATGAACCGAGAGCATGGGACAAAAAGTTTATAACCACCAAGTTACCCGTGGTAATTTCTCCATGTTATTGAACGCTAGTGTCTTCCATTTTAGCACTTAGGGAACTGTTGCATTTCATTACATTTTCTGCCTACATTTTGCATTAAGTCTCTCTGGAGTGTTATTCCCTTTCTTATGAGAGAAGATGCCCGAAAGCAACACGTTATTCTGTTTTCAACAGGACCAAACCTGCATCCTTGGTCCTCAAGGTCCCAAGGATGTTGCCTAAGCAGCCAACACTAGGTCAGGCTGGTTCAAAGAGCCTGAATTAGTAAGAAAAGAAGAGGAAGGTCCACTAAAAACATTTGGTTGATTTAACAAAGTAGTTTGTACATTCTGCAATGTACGAGTTGCTAATAAATTGCATTTCTCCTCTTTTTATAGAGTACATTTCTAATGTGTTTTATGATAGGTGATATAGTTTCAGGGTTTGAATATGGGTTTCATTAATCCCATAATTTGTGCCTCTCCCAGAAGGGACCAAGCATTCTAGACCTGGTGCATAGTGCCCTCTTCTGGATGAAGTGAAGTCTCCTCTCCTAATGTGCAAAGCTTAAAGATAATGGGAGCTGAAAGACAAGGGATGGCTCCACAGGCCCTGTATGGTGGGGACTGCTGGCCTCCATCTCCCCTGGGGACACAGAAATGGGTCTCTCCTGCCCAAAATGGTCTGTAAGACCCAGGCCCAGTCCTGTCCTAGTCAGAGTGAGAGAACCCAGGACTCCTATGATTATAAAGAAAAAATACAGCCAAGGGAAGGATACGGTCACTGTCTGGATTCAGAAGTCTAAACAAACACCTGAGAATGAGCTGGATGGATGAATTTAATCTCACCAGATTAGTGCAGGGACCCAAACAGAACCTTGGTGGCTTGAAGGAAAAAAAATGTTACATACTTAATATTTAGAATGACTCCTGGAAATCAGATCCTATTCATCTCCTAAATTTGTTTAACTCCCAACAAAGCAAATAAGTTGTAAAACATGAAGACTGCAGATAATGGATGCTTTTTAAAGAAGTGATAGTCTAAAAATAGCTGGGCTTCTCTAAAGAAAACTAGGGAAGGGATGTGTCATCATTGGTGCTGTTCACTGATATTTCTGGTCTCCTTCTGGGCTCAGATGAGGACTGCACTTTCTGTACCTTCGTGAAGTTAGTTGTAACCATGTAACTTGCTGTGACTAATGAAATGTGAGTAGAAGTTAAGCCTTAAAGATTCAGTGCAAGATTTGCCACATTTCCTTTCCCTCCCCAACACAGGGTGGGCAAACTACAGCCCCGGCAGATCACTTCTGGCCCACTGTCAGTTTTTCTAAATAAAGTTTTATTGGAACACAGTCATATTCCTCTCTTCCCACACTGTGGCTGTTTCATGCTACAGTGGCAGAGTTGAGTAGCTGCAACAGAGACCATACAGCCAGCAAAGCCTAAAATATGCACCCTCTGACCCTTTATGGAAAAACTTTGCCAACCCCTGCTCTAGAATCTGAAATCCCTGAGAGAAAACAACCTGGGCATTGTCCATATGGAACATGATGGACATGTAGAAGAACAAAATAAACCTTTGTTATCTTAAAATGGTGAGATTTTGGAGTAGTTTTGCTGCCCCAGTATGGCTGAGCCCATCCTGACAGGGTAAGCAGGCGCTCTGACACAAATATTAATAGAAAAGGAAAATGTATACCCAGAATCTAAAACGCCTTGAAAGAAGCTCTCCAAACATTAATAATGGAAAATATGCAAATTCAATGTCATTGGCATTGTTCTTTTAAGCAGGTGGGGAAGAGGTATGATCCCCACATGCAAATGAGGCTATTTGTTGGTTAAGCCAAACAAAGATGGGATATTTTTTCCCAAAATTCAAAATGAATTAATTTCCATATCTAAGGAAGGCCAGACAGCTTTCATCAGACAGTGGTTTGTTTTATGAGGGGGGCGAAGAGGCTCATTACAGCAAATCCCCGGCACACGTTGATAAATTCCCAAACTTGGTCTCTTGTAAAACTCGGGAGCACATTGCCCATTGCCTTCTGTGCTTCTTCTGAGTCACTGAGCCAGAGGCAGCGCCTGATTTGTGACCTTCAGCCATCCACCATCCCTCGTAGATCATTTCCACCTAATAGAGCCTTAAAACTGTCATCATTTTCTTTACTTCAACATTTGAAAGAAATGTTAGAGACTGATCCACCACTGGGTTGGCTATTTTGCAACTTCCCCCAGCTGGTTAAGAAGGAAGTCATTGTAAATAAATGCAGCTTTCCAAGACATTTTAAATGGTAGCGACTGCAGCAATTTCAGCAACACGAAAGGGAGGGGAGAGAAAGGAGTGGATGTAATGAGCTATAGGTAACGTGTTTCAGCCCTAGGGAGCCAGGCTAAAGCTTTTCTTGGTCTCCTCGGATTGAAAGTTGTAACTACCTAATAGCTAGTCAGGGGCTTGACAGTAAAGAAGTGCTCCCTGCCTGGTTTCCCACCAGTCTTGACATGGAATCTAGCTACATCTAATAGCCCCTCTGTGTACCAAGGCAGGATGCTGAGGACGAAAAAGGTGTAGCTCCCTCTTGACCCACTGGCAGTTTAGAGGTGGTTTTACTAGACCCTGGTGGAGAGAGACAACAGGTACCTACACAAGGTCACCGCAGATAAATAGAGGACTTGAATCAAATAGGCATCTGCAGAGCTAGGAATCAATTCAACTGAAACTGGAGTGGGGCAGGGAGGGTGGCAGGAATGATGTGCTTCGTCTCAGGGATCAGCCTCCAGGCATTCTATAAAGCGGCTCCATCTTCCTCATGCTACGGATTTGTGCTGCTCAACGATCGCTTCATCCAAATTCAGCTCTGAATGGAAATTCTTCTAACTAATACAGAACTCCACACTCCCTCGGGCTGTGACAAATGTTCTCTACAGGCCCAAAGACTAAGGAGAAAGAAAGGAAGGGGTTTTTCTTTTGTCATTAGTGCCAGCCTTTCTCTGTGAGCCTGTCTGTTTTCTTCCTGTATGTTCCAGGACAATAAGTCAAAACGAGTTCCCCAATCTCTGCAGGGCAGGTAGGAGCCATAAGAATGAAAATGGAGTTGGGGGCCCTGATTGAGGAGTTTGAACTGGGTCTAGCATTTTGGTTTTGTCGACTGCCTGGGCTTATTTGTTAAGTTCACAGATGACTTCTAACTAGGGCAGCTGCCGAACACACTGGAAAAACAAAAATTCAAAACAGCCTCACTAAATTAACAGTGAGATCCAAAGCCACCAGCAAATGAAGGTTAATAGAGAGCCCCTACTGCATGTTAGATTAAGGGAGGAACAATAAAACTACCCAAGTACAAACAGCATGTGAAAGTGCTGTCCATGGGTTTGTATGACAGAAGAAGATCTGGAGATCTTAGTGGGCAAGTTCATTCAGTTAGCAATGTAACAGAAGAGTTTAACAAGAATATAAAAGATAGAAACCATGAAATGATCTTCATAGATGTATGCATTCCTTTTATTCAACAAATTTTACTGAATACTTACTATGTGCCATATATTGTGCTAGTATCTAGGGCAAGGCTCAACAAACTACAGCCCAGAGGCCATACTGCCTGTTTTTACATAGCCTTTGGACTAAGAATAATTTGTACATTTTTAATATAAAGTATTTTTTAAAGTATTAGCCTTTTGGAGAGAGCAGTCACTCAACAAAGAGAGGACATTGCCTCTTGGCATGCAAAGCCAAAGATATGTACTATCTGGCTCTTCTCAGAAAAAAGTTTGCCAACTCCTGATCTAGGAGCACAAAGTTGAGCAAGAACTGGCCTCTGTTCTCGAAGAACTCACGGACTGGTGTGAGCTAAGTAATTGGTATCACAGTACTTTGTCCTTTCCCAACTTCACATTTTAGAAGCAAGATAGAAAATTTGAATAAAGCTCATGGAAAGTTATAAAGATTAATAACAGAATGGGAAGAAGAATTTATGAGAAAAGTTTAAAGGAATTTAGATTATTTATTCTCGAGAAAAGGAGTCTACAGAGAGACTCAAGGATAGTCTTCAAATATTTGAGAGTATATTATTAAGCAAAAGGCTTTCTATTGTGGACATAAAGATTAATAGAACGCAGTCTAAAATTTTTTATTATAGAGATGGAAGAATTTCCTGGAAAGCTCTTAAATTTCTACAATGAATTGAGAAATCCATTTTCTTTAAGCCTCTAAATCTAGCATATTTTCTCATCTGTCCAGGAGCTTTAAGTGTTGTTTGAGTGTTGTCCGAGAGGAAGGTGAAGGGCAAACTCGATGCCTATATCTCAGCTTGCTTTCCAACTCTTCCCTTCAGAAGCCGGGGCTTCTCAAAAGAAAATCTCCCCCCACCTGGGCCTCAGTTTCCCCCTCTTGCAAAATGAGAGTCTGACATGCTCTGAGTCTGATTTATTGGGCCAAAACCTTGAAGCAGTTCAGCAGCCATGGAAAGGTAAAGAAGTTCAATTTTGTCATTTCACAAGGGAAGAGGCAACAGATGCTCTTTTATTCTTGATGTGAATAGAGAAATTTAGACTCAATATTTGTTTTCAGTTGAAGATAATTACTAGTTGAAAAACAATAGAATATGTTCGCTGGAGGAAGAAGACCAAAGAAAACTTGAACAAATGCCTAAAGGTTGTAAAAGAAAGAAACAGGAAATGTCAAGGAGGCATACACAAAGAAAGACCTAAAATAAGAAGACACAAGTAAGAACTGACATTCCACAATCACAAGTCTCTGTGATGGGGTTCTATGTTCTTCTTTAAAAGATGTTACATTCTTTGATGAGACCCAAATTCAAAATTCAACTACATGCTGTTTACAAGAGAGTCGCTGAATGCCAACTGACCCACATGTGTAAAACAGAAAGGGTTCAATATAGAACTGCATGCTGAAGTCTTTAGGAATGAAACCATCTTATTTGGATGTGCTCTGTACCTCTGTCCCAGTGTGGCCATCCCTTGTCATTTAGGGAAGGTCATAAAGAAGCTGGGTTTAAAGACAGTTTGCAGGAACTGGCACTATTGGAGATTTCTTTCTGTATGCTGACTTCTGTCTAGAACTCTCCATCAATAAGAGGACATTGATGTTAGAATCAGATAAAGCGTTATTTCACCCCAGTTCCAGAACACTGCAGTGATGGTCGTGTTAACTAAACACCGGTTTTTGGTCAAAGGGGAGTATGATATAATACTGGATATGTTACATGCTACATGATATGGTATAACTCAACCTCTCCACTTGGATGTCTAATAAGCCCCGTACACTGACACATTCAAACAGAACTTGAGTCTGTTTCTTTTACAGATTCCCCATCTCAAATGGAAAAGTTGCTCAGGCCAAAATCTTTGGAGCTGTCTCTTTCCCCTCTTTCTCTCACACCCTGTTAGCTCAACATTCACAATATATCCAGAATCAGATTGATATCATTACCACCTCCAATGCTACACCTCTGGTGCCAACCACTGTTGTTTCTTCTCTGGGTTATTGCGACAGCCTTGGAACTGGTTTCCTGACCACAGCTCTAGGCTCCTCCACTTTGTTCTCAATGCAGCAGCCAGGCTGGTCTTTTAAAGCTATGTCTGATCGTGTCACTCTGCTTCTCAGAGCTCTTTATTGGCACCCCATCTCCATCAGAGTTAAACTCAAATTCCTTCAGTGGCTTACAAGGTCCATCTGCTGCCATCTCTGTGACACCAGCCCCTCCCACTCCTCCCCCTGGAGCCCCCTACTTTAGCCACACTGGCCTCCTTGCTGGTCAAGCACACACCAATCCCAGAGCTTTGCTGTTTCCTCTTCCTGGAATGGTCCCCACTGCATTCCCCATTATGCAGACAATTCACTCCTTCCCATCCTCGTGTCTGCAAAAAACAGCTCACCTGTTAGACTTCTCCTGCTCACCCGTGTGAAATGGCAACACCTCCACACCCGCACTCCCTAGGACCCTAACTCGGGTTTACTGTTTTCTATGGCACTTATCTTTCTCTGGTATATCACATACTTATCTTCTTTATTGTCTGTATCTCCTGCCTCTCATACACAAGCTCCAAGAGCTCAGACTCTGTTTCCACAGCTAGTGTATGCTCAGAGATGGAACAGAAGCTGGTTCTTATTTTCTCCTCAATAAATATTTATTGAAGGAATATGCAAGTGCTTTGAAAATTATAAAGCGCCGTATATGGCATTAATACTATTGGCATGGGTAGGCAGGAGAGGCTTTTTTAAAAATCCCCAGTTCATTTTTTCTCTTCAACATATCCTCTTTGCTCCATGGTAAAGACTCTTCCTCTACCACCTGCAGATTAGATGAAATTTGGTGAGGTGTCACCCAGAGGTGATAGAATAGCCAACAACCTGTTCTGCAGGGACCCATGGGAATGGACCCGGCACCCAATCCCAATGATTCCAGGTGAAACGAGCAGGTACCACCAGAGCCACATCAGCCTGGAAAAACTGAGATAAATGACAGCAGTTCTACTATGCAGCTATCTTGTAAAATTTGTAGAGAAATAAGCATTGAACTAGGAATCAAAAACCTGGTTCATTGCCACTCCCCCCAACTCAGGGTTTCTCAACCTCAGCACTATTATTTTGGGCCATGTGGTTCTTTGATGTAGGCAGTGTTAGCAACATTCCTGGCCTCTACCCAGTAGATTCCACTAATATTCCCCACCCCTTCCCCAGGTTGTGACAGCCAAAAATGTCTCCTGACATTATGAAATGTCCCCTGGGGTTGAGAACCCCTACTCCAACTCCTAGCTATGGAAATTGAAATAAATCAGTAAATCTCATGAATGTTAATTTTTTCCTTTGTAAAATAGGAACAGTAATACCAATCACACAGTTACTTTAAAACCAAAGAGATGATGTATTTAACAAGTACTTAACAAATTTTACTATATTATTATTTTATACCTATGAGTTTTCACTCCTGACAAATAACTTCAACAATTTATCTTGCTCTAATAAATGACTTTGCTTATGTAGACTACCCTGATGGTAGGCATACTGCATTTCTACAATCATAAAGGTGAGTTTTTTCATGCCTTATCAGGCCACACCTGCAAGACACAAATTATCTCCAAATCCATTCCCTGGTTGGTTTCTCCCCTTAAATAGCATGCCCTTTAAAGAGTACATTTAGAGGCAGTCTGCTCACCCATGGTTAATTTTGTGGGCTATTTATCTACAGTAGGATTTATTTGAGTCTATCTTGGTAAATGTAATGAAGCCTGGGTGTGCTTTCATGGGGATGTGAGGTGAAGCTGGGGACAGCACAGAAAAGTCTTAGGCTAGTTTTGGAAATGTCATTTCAGAGTCACTTAAATTGGAAAAGTTCTGGACAGTTCTAAAAGAAGAGCTCCAATAAACAAACCCATCACAACAAATAAGACAGAAAACCCACGTCTGCTCCTTGGAGCAGAGGATAGTGTAGCATTTGGTAAGGATTCTATCTTGGAAACTATTAATAGCCTGCTCTGCCAATTTTTCAATCCCCCCCAAGGACTAGACAATGGAATTGTGTGGTAGACTATATCTATTGTGATATTAATTCTGTCTTTCTCTGGTGAAAAGACTTAAAGGGACAGTAGGAATCTAGGAGGGTGGATATAATTACTCCATTTTACAAACAGACTGAAAGAGGTTTCATAGCCAATCCAAGGTCACGCAGATAATAATTGATGCAGCCAAGAGTTGAACTCGAGTCAGCTCCCTTCAGATCCCAGGTTCTTCATTAAATTGCACTGAAATACCTCTACATCCTTGAAGTTCCTTACCTGACCCCCATTATTTCACCATCTGCCCCAGAGAAAGCAATGGCAGGAAATACAAGTGGCTTTAATGGGATTGGCACATTTACAGAGGGCAAAGCCTAAAAATCTGAGGAAAGAAGTGGGACTGATGTTGTTGATGCTGAGAAACAATCAGGCCCTGCCTGCAGCTACTGCTGGTGAACGCCAGGTGGGAGCTTTGCATCTCATCCCTCCAAGGGATGCTCACGGTCTCTTGGAGAAAATGTAAGCGTGTTGCACCCTGGCTGCCAGGTAGGATGCTCACCATGAAAACTGCCTCCACCCAGGGGTAAGAGTCATAGTACATACACCTCCCAGCTCGGGGAATTGGGGAGCCCAGAGGAAACACAATTCTAGTTACTGAGTTCAAGACCTATTGTACATTATGGTGACTAAAGTTAATAATCATATATTGTATAATTGAAAATTGCTAAGAGAGTAGATTTTAAGTGCTCTCACCCCAAAAAAAATAAGTATATGAGGTAATACATATGCTAATTAGCTTTATTTAGCCACTCCATAATGTGTATATATATCAAAATATCATGTTGTACACCATAAATATGTGAAATTTTTATTTGTCAATTAGAAAATGGAAAAGTGAACTGGTACAGTGGCTCATGCCTGTAATCCCAGCACTTTGGGAGGCCAATTCAGAAGGATAACTTGAGGCCAGGAGTTCAAGACCATCCTGGACAACATAAGACCCCCATCTCTACAAAAAATAAAAAATGAGCCAGGTGTGATGGTGTATGCCTGTAGTCCCAGCTACTTGGGAGGCTGAGGCAGGAGGATTGCTTGAGCCCAGGAGTTTGAGGTTGCAGTGAGCTATGATCACACCACTGTGCTCTAGCCCAGGCAACAGAGTGAGACTCTGATTCAAAAAACTATAGAGGAAAAATATGTACACCTAGTTCAGCAGAGATGCTGGCCTCGGAGACATTCTACTACACTTATCACTCTTCAGTTGATCATAGAGCGGTCTGGGGGTCTCTGGACGTGCAGACACTCAAATGGACTTGTAATGACTCTTTACCCACTGGAATAAGGAAATTTCAGAATTTTAACAGTTTGTCCGACTTTTCTGGTACATCCAGACATTCAGCCCTGACTCCACTTCCTAGACATGTGGTCTTACACAAATAACCCTTCCAAGACTTCGTTTCACTTATTCACAAAATGGAGATGATGATAACAGTGCTTACCACCCAGAACTGTTGTGAGAATTAAATGAGATGCAAGTCAAGAGCTATGTACTGTTCCTGACCCATATTAGATGCACAAAAAATATTAGCTATCATTATTATTAAAGGAGAAAGCTTGAAGCATGCAATGTATCATGTAACTCTGGCAAAAATGAACCTGATTCTCCTATATTTTGTGTGACTATTTCCTTAGGTCAAACATGGAATAGTCTGCCCCTCACTGAGTCACACCTCCCAAACCTGATAACTGAGTCACCTTGATTCCTTTTCCGTTCAACTCCAGACACTGTTACTAATTTTGCCCCCAAATGGAGTCAATCATGGTCCATTCTGTTTCCACCAGTGGCTGGGTCCCCTGGCTTGCAGCTCAAGTTTCCAACTGTACAGCCCCGATCTCCCAGCAGCTGAAAGCAGAGTCCTGTGCCCAACCCTCAATGGCTGGGTTTCCTGTCCTTCAACACCTGCCAGTCACCAGCTCCCTGACTGTCCGGAGCCATGAGCAACGTGGCTGCCGGGGCGTGCTCAGGCATGCCCGACCCTTACCATAAAATAGATGCCTGGCCTTGGGAAACAGAAAGTTTTAGCTTTCGGTTTCCCTGAATCTACGCGTGCAGAGGGTTGGGGACTTTCCTCTCCCTATATGGTCATCCTCCTAAGCTCCCTCCCCACTCCCCCTCTCTCCGGTATGTATACCTGCCTCATTCTGCCAATAAACGAGACTTGATCAGACTCCTGTCTTGTCTCCATTTCTCGTGTCTTTTCCTTCCCCAGGTCCCACTCCCCCATTCGCAGACCCCACCAATAACCTGTCCCGAGGGCGGGACACCTGACCACTCACTGTTCCCTGGCTTCCCCAGTGCCCACTGCCAGCTTGATTAGAACTCAGCCTCTTCAGAGCCATGAGAGTCTGAAAACACCATTTCCAGATCTTGGATTCTTAGTAGACCCAGATTAAAAGGTTTAGAAATCCCCCAGGTTCTTCCCCTGGACACAACTCCTTGAGAGGAATCTTCTAAACTCACATCCCTACGCACCAACCTGGATGTGCTATTATATTTGGTTATCCAAAATCACACTGGAATATGCGCTGCTGTATACTATTCATTTACAACTTCATTCCCTCAACAAATATATAGTGAGCATCCACCAAGCGCCAAGCACTTGGCCATGTGAACGAGACAGACACAGCACCTGTTCTCATGAGGACACAGGCCAGTGTTTTCCCAATCAGAATCAAAGGGCCCTTTTTCATGGAAAACCCCTTACTAATCCAGATCAGTGTCCAGCCCAGTGCTAGCTGGTGAAATCATCCTTTTTCTAGTAATTTTCTACCTTTTCCAATATTTTAAACAGAACCATATTACTCTTATAATTTTAAAAATTTTTAATAAATTGAAAAATGCTTGCAGACTCTCTGAGGCACCACCTTATGAAGCAGGAAAGTCCTGGTCATCTCATTGCAATGCCATTGTATTTCTCCCAGGTAAATAAATACTTGGCCACCTCTGGTTCTTGAGCCACTGCCCAACATATCTTCTCTTCCCTTGAGCTATTTTTCCATTTTTCTCTTCCCGAACCACCTAATACTCCAAAATAGATACTGTGTTTCAAATCCAGCCAATTTCCTCTGGAAATTTAGAACAGACACCAGTTACTTTATCTGGATTCTTTAAAAAAGAAAAGACTCCAATTGCTACAGTCAGTCTTTTAAAAAAGCAAAGAAGTTTCTCTCTTGGGGAGTTGCTACATATGATGCCACTCTGTTTTAAAGGGTCTTAGATAAGTCTTCAATTTTGTGAAGTTTAGAGATTAATAATACCTTAGGGGGAAAAATGCTGAAAGGTAGGCAGGTCTTGTCACAGTAAAAGAAAAGATTCTTTCCTGCTTTGCTGTGATTAGCTGCATAAATTGCAGTGCCAGTTCCAGTGCTAAACGAATTAGTATGCATCCCACCCAGAGTACTTTATTTGTTGAAGTAAAATGCTCACAATCTTTGCTTGGGGGAGAAAAAAAGGATATGTCATTGAGCGAATATGAATTAATCAGTACTTTATGGACAGAACCCATAATTTTAAAGCAGCAAAAAAAAAAAGAGGCGAGGCATTTATCAGGGTCCCACTCAGCAATCTCCTTCTGTCACTGCTAATAAATCTTTTATGAAATGGAGTTTTGCAATCTTTGCGGGAACATTCCCCACCCCACCCCCCACCCTCCCATGGAAGAAAAAAATAAGTTAGCATTCATCTCTAATGTTTTCTCCTCCCTTCCTTATTTGAATTTCCCATATTTGGAAGATCTCTGGAGCTTTTTTATTTTTAAAGCTTTTTTTTCCCCCCAATTTATAATTCCAAGACCTCTCTCATCAAAAGAAATAATTCATACAGGCCTTCTCCCAGAAGATTTAAGGAAAGAAGCTGTGTTTCAGGTGAGGAACATGTGTTTTTAGTAAATATAATATCTTGGGCCTGCTAAACAGTCAATATTTATAGATGGAGTGAGGAAGTCCATAGTCGAAAGGAGTTTGGAGATGGATAAGTGGATAATTAAAGGATACAACATTCCAGTTCTAACGTCTTATAATTTTCCTATCGCTACTCACAGAAGCTGCCGCATTATAAACAGCCTGCCGATAACCTCATGATGCCCTGATTTAATTAGGGTTTTATGCTCCCACCTGAAGGTTGGGTTCATTAGCTGTAAAATAAGCCGCCGGGTGTCTGGATTAAGATTGAAAGGGAACCCTAAGTCTGGAGTGTCGCATAGCCAGGTTCTAGCCGCTTAAAGCGCGCAAATGGACGTGTGATCATTCTCCCCGAGGTTGGTAACTTTTTATTTTTAGCCACAAATCCACAGGCCATTTCTCTTGGTTGGGGATGGGGCCTGATGGCCGGTCGAAAGCTTAAAAAGGTACATGACTGAGGAACAAGTTGTTAAGAGGCTATTATGAAGGGTTGACGGGAGGAGGTGGAAGTCGTGTAATGATTTTGCCATTAAGCTTTTCGTTCCGTTTTACAGCTTGGATTTATTTATAACAACAGGTGGTGGTATTTGTGGGGAATTGCTTGTTTTTTCATTTGAGAAGGGCAGCTCCATACATCTGCTAGAAGGTGAAACAAAACCTTTTCCAAACACTGTTTCCTCGCTTTGTGCATCACCATTAGGAAGGAAGAATTTGTAGCAAAAGGCCACCCTGCCATTATTTCTTCCTGATGACACTCATTTAGCAGCCATTAAAATGCAAATAGAACTATGATTTTTAGATCACAGAATTAACATTAACGGTTGGATGATTGATTAAAGGTCATGGCAACGGTATAACTTAATTTCTTAGATAATTGTGTTCGGTTTTCTGCAGACTGTTTGGGTTTCCGAATTAATTTTATCTGTTGTTGAACACTGACAGGTGCAGTAATTGGCACGGCCTCCTTTGGGCTTATTTCTTCCCACGGACCTCGCCCTCTTCCCTTTCCCAAAGCCATTGCCTATAACGTAGACGAGATGGCCACAATGGCCAGCGCGCATCAGCGGGCTCAGGAGTCTGCATGAGGTCACTGGGGGGGTTGTTACAGAGCTGCCAGGCCCCAGATAGAATTCCATTCTGTGGCTAACGAGTTTTCCCTCTGAGAACTCCCTGCACCGGGCTCACGGCAGTAAAAAATGACCCCTGCCCTCCCCTGGGCCTGACACTAGCCTCCTCAGATCCTCGGCTGAAGGATCCCATCTCAGACCCATTTTTCTTTAATAGAGGCAATAAGCCATGGGATAGAGGTAATAATAACACCACCGGCTTTTCGTGTCACCTCTCTGTGCGAGAGTTCAGGCAGTGACCCAGGAAGCTGAGATGGGAAGTGGCCGGAGATTGGGTCTATCTGCTCTACTTCTCAAATGTCAGAAAATAAAATATAGATAGCTGGTGCTTACTGGCAGGCTAAATACCTTCTTCCATCCCAGTAAATACGGAACCCTGTATTGTAAAGCCAGGAGTTCACAGGAAAAGCATCATAGTGCTGAGAGAACTGAGTTAAACCTTATTATTATTATTATTATTATTGGATCTTAAAATGATTTCTCCTGGAAGTTTCAAAGGACTTCCTCCTATCATGACGGATTCTATGTTGCCAACTTCTGTCCATCAGCTGAATTCTGGCTCAAATCCTACCCTCTCTATCTTATGAGTTCTTAGACTAACGCTGCCCAGACAATTCCCACCTGACCAGTCCTGCCCTCTGAGAGCGTCCAATCTGGTGGGGGGAGACCCTGCACCGTGAAGCAGTTAAAGAATAATGCAAAGTCATACATCAAACCGTCACCAGGCTGGGTGCGGTGGCTCACACCTGTTATCCCAGCACTTTGGGAAGCTGAGGCAGGAGGATCGCTTGAGGCCGGAAATTCAAAACCAGCCTGAGCAACATAGCAAGCAAACAAACAAAAATTAGCTGGGAGTGGTGGCGCACACCTGTAGTCCTAGCTACTCGGGAGGCTGAGGCAGGAGGATCGCTTAAGCCCAGGAATTCGAGGTTACAGTGAGCTTTGATGATATCACAGCACTCCAGCCTGAATAACAGAGCAAGACCTTGTCTCAGAAAAACAAACAAAAAAGTTACCAGACATAAAATCCTTAAGGTCATAACCACGTCCCATTGGGCATCAATCTCTTTACCAATAAATCAACAAGAAGATATAAAGATATAGTTCTCAGGAGTTCTAGAAGAGTCCATGGAAGAAATGGGACTTGCAGGCCACCACACTGGCTACTGTCAATTGCTCAAATGCACAACGCTGCTTCTCTCACCCCAGAGCCTTTGCACATGCTGCTCCTGCTGTGTGACATTCCTTCTACTCCTGTATGCCTCGCTAACAACTGCTCATGCTTCAGACCTCAGCCCAAAGGCCAGCACTGCATGGAAGGCTTCCCTGACCTCCCATCCCTGACCCCAGACCAGGTCCAGGGTCCGGGTACAGGTTCCCGCAGATCCCACCACCCCGACCCCTACCACCACACCCCCAGTGCATTGCCGGCATGGCCCACACAACACGACTTACGCCGATTCATACGACTGTTTGATGGACATCTCTCTCCCCACTCTAGATTCTAAGCTCCAGGAGGGCCTGACAATGTCTGTTTTGCACCACTGTGTCCATTTTGTAGGCTTTCAATAAATAATTATTAAATGCATGGATAAAGTTTGCTATGTTAGACCTTGGAAAATGGGAATTATCCAAACAAGCAAAGAAGAGCAAGCATGGAAAGGAGAAAGAATGCAGAGCAGGTTTCCCAGGGTGGGCAGGGTGTGTGCAAAATATTCCACTAGCTGTCCGGCTGGGGCTCAGACCAAGCAGAGCAGACAGTGCTGGGGTTTGTGTTCCCTGGTTGCCAGGCATTAACCCTTTAGCTCCTGGGCTGTGGAAGGGTGGACAATCCCAGGCAAAAGCACACCTGGGTTTGGGGTGTGGGGGTGCTCCTAGGGCAGCAGCTATCTACCAACAGTTTAACAATCTGAAGATTCTATCAGAGGGTTCAGTTGGCTGAGAGCAATCTCGGAGGGGACAGGTGCACCATGGAGTGCTATGCCCACGTGGCCAGAAAGGAAGATAAGCTAAATTACTACAAGACTTCAAACTCAGGCATAGGTTTTTTTTGTTTTGGGGGTAGGGGGGGTTGAGACAGAGTCTCACTCTGCCTGGGCTAGAGTGCCGTGGCCCCAACCTAGCTCACAGCAACCTCAAACTCCTGGGCTCAAGCGATCCTCCTGCCTCAGCCTCCTGGGTAGCTGGAACTGCAGGCACGTGCCACCACGCCTGGCTAATTTTTTTATTTTTAATAGAGACAGGGTCTTGCTCTTGCTCAGGCTGGTCTGGAACTCCTGAGCTCAAGCTATCCTCCCACCTTGGCTTTCCAGAACGCTAGGATTATAGGCACGAGCCACCGCACCCAGCCCAGACATAGGTTTTTGATCTTGAGTTCAGCAGGCAACTTGGGAAATCACTGTAGATCCCTAAAAAGGGAGAAAATGATGAAAGGCATATTTCTCGAAGGACTGATTTCAAAGTGCAGGCCATGTGCTATGCTCGGCACTGGAGAATTAAAGGTGAGACATAGACTTAGACTTTTCCAAAACCAAGTTTCCCATTTTATAAGTCTCAGAGGATATTCTGCATTTCACAAGGAGTTTAAGCCTCCACGCTCAACTGTTAAGAGGCTGGTTTGGGTGGTTGGCTCTTCTGGTCTGTTAGCTCCCTAAAGGCAAATCCTTACCCCATATTGATGAAGACAGTGTCTGGTCTTTGGTAAATATTTGTTGAACGGATAAATGAATAAATGGATTTATTGAAAGGACAAACATAAAAAGCAGCCCCTAAGTCAGTGCTCCTGTGCAAATCCTCCCTCCTCTCCATCTCTTTCTTAAAACAATTTTCCCCAACGAAGGCTTGTCTTTCAACAGTGTTGCCAAAACCAAAGGCAGCCTGAGCTGTCTCCTTCCTCATCTGCGGTTTAATAGAGCCTTTTCCCTGGAGGAGAACAGCCCCTCTCTGAATCCAACCCAGGCCCCCTTGTTGGCAAACATTAACTTGGTAAGTTGTATTTCATGAAGTTAACCAGGCTCATTACAGAGAACATATTTCCAGGAGGAGGGACGTTAATTTCTTCTTCATACAAAGAACAAAAATCAATATCGTAAATCCAGGAAATCTGCCCTAAATGTCTCCCCTGTCATCACTCTCTCCTGTGCTCTGTGTAAACACCATTATGACAGGTTAGCTATATTTCTGCTCAGGCAATGTGATATTGAAGTGACTACAGGACAAGTCAGGAGTGCCAGCCAAGACGTGATTCCACAAGGTATTTTGTGACACTGGAATTTCGTCAAATGGCACCGAATGGACCTTTATCTTTTAAACAAGCCCCCATTCTCATCCTCAGCCAGCTTAAAACATCCTGAACTTGGATGTGACCTATAGATTTTCCCCATGAGTTAGAGGTGGATGAAAAGGAAGCAGTTTTCTAGGGCATGTTTGGATCTCAGTATATTCATTTACTCAAACGTTTAATCAACACCAACTGCACATATTGTGTGAGTAATACATTAAAAACTAGGGCTATCAGGCACCAAATTTGCAGGAACTTACAGTCTAAGTAAGCAAATAGAGTTTAAACTAAGACTTAGTTTTAATTTTAATACACACACATCAGAGCCTAGTAAATTCCTATGCAGAAATGTGAAATCTCCAAGTGATGTTTTTCCTACCACCTTTTGAGAACCCCTTAACCTCATGCAGCCCTAGAGGGAAGAACACAGCTTCATTTTACGAGTAAACAAGAATCTAATTTTAGAAATCCCCCAAGATGTTGACCTTTGTGTAGGGATCTGTCAGTCTAAGACCCTGGGTCTTGGATGGGTTATTATAAATTAAAATCTAATACTCCTTCCTTCTCTCTGGATCTATAATGCCTCAGTCAATCAGCAACGTCCAGCTTAGGTGTGCAATTCAGGCCCTCGAGGTAGCCTACAAAACCCAGTGACTGCAGCTTCCCAAGGGCATAGGGCAAAATTAATTAAGGCATTGCCACAAAATATTAGCCCACCTTGAGTCCTCCCTCCCAAGTTTATTTCTAATTATCTCCCATTGAGTAAGGTCTCCAATAAGTCAAAATTTTTATTAGATTTCTAGAAGCCTATTTCCTGACAGCTTCAAAGGATTTTTCTGTTTTAGCATAGTTGATTCCCTCTAATATGCTTCCATCTCTTAACTAATCTCTGTCCTGAATCGTATTATAAAACCGTAGAGTGAAAAGAGTCCTTTGAGGTCACCTAGCCCAATTCCATCTGATTACAGATAAGGAAACTGAGGCCTGAGGAAGTTTGGCATCTTCACACAAGCAAGGACAGACCAATAAGTTAACGTGGACAGACCAATAAGTTAATGTTGCAAAAACCTGATGCTACAGAAACCCACTGTTAGGTCCTCATAGGACCAAATTGGAAATGGTCCTAGAATGAAGATCTACATATTTTGAGATTTTGGATTATTACCAACAGAAAGAAGGTGATACACCCCAATCATCCTACATAAGATCCTCCTATCAACAAGCTCAAAATAAGTTATAAGTTTTGATAACACACTAGGGTGGACTATACAACAATGTTATGTATATTTCAAAGTCACTAGATGAGGACTTGAAACGATACTAACACATAAAAATGATAAACATTCAAGGTGATGGATACTCCAGATACCCTGACTTGATCGTTACACATTCTATGCAAATAACAAACACTCACATGTACCCCCATAAATATGTAGAAAGAGAGGGGGAAAAAAAAAGCCCAGCCCACACACTCAGAGCTTCCAACTGACCTTTCAGTGCCTCCTTAGGCCAATGAGGAGCTATCATAGGAGACAGGAAAGTGCCCTGAAAACAAAACAAAAGGAACTCAGAGACAACAGAAAATCCGAGAAACAGAAGAAAATCTTCAAAAAAAAATCCTCAGAGCAATATTTTATACATAAAATATGAGGCCATGAAAGGAACTATTAAAGAACAAGAAAGATTTCTTAGATAGGAAAAATATAAAAGCAAATAAAAAACTTAATAAGGAGTTTGGACAGTCAAGCCTTAAAAAACTCACAGAAAGTAAAACAAAGAGATAAAGAGAGGAAAACTAGATCAAAAAATGGTAAGGATGATGAGAGGTTAATCCAGAAAGTCTACCTTGCAACCAACAGGAGCTTCAGGAATCTGGCACAGAGAAAACCAAGGGAAAAGAGTTATCAGAGGCACAAAACAAGCACATTGCCCAGGGCTGTGGGTAGAAGGCTCCACCTGAGAGAGCGCTCTAAGTGCCCAACACCATGTACAGCTGTGTGGCTTCCAGAAGGCCAGGGGTGAGGACGGGATCTGGAGAGCTTTCAAGAACAGAATTTGAATTTTTATCAAAGGATCAAGACACAGGATGACTTTCAACTTCTAGACATTGGAAATAAGAAAATAAGGGAGAAATGCCTCCATAATTCAGACAGAAGATTACCTGAGGCCGGGCGCGGTGGCTCACGCCTGTAATCCTAGCACTCTGGGAGGCCGAGGCGGGCGGATCGCTCAAGGGCAGGAGTTCGAAACCAGCCTGACCAAGAGCGAGACTCCGTCTCTACTAAAAATAGAAAGAAATTAATTGGCCAACTAAAAATATATAGAAAAAATTAGCCGGGCATGGTGGCGCATGCCTGTAGTCCCAGCTACTCGGGAGGCTGAGGCAGAAGGATTGCTTGAGCCCAGGAGTTTGAGGTTGCTGTGAGCTAGGCTGACGCCACGGCACTCACTCTAACCTGGGCAACAGAGTGAGACTGTGTCTCAGAAAAAAAAAAAAAAAAGAAGATTACCTGAAGCCTAGCATTCTATACCAACCCAATGATGCATGGGAGGATGGAATATTGACATTGTCACACAAGCAAGGTTGGGAGCATATATCTCCTATGCATCATCTCTCAGGAAGTTACAGAAGGATTTGGGCTTTTGCAAAAGAAGAGAGAAAAAAGCAAGAAAGAGGAAAACATGGGATTCAGAAAAGTGACCCAACAGAGGAAGGCAGCAGAGGGAAGTCAAGCTGTGAAGTAGGCCAGGGGAGGAACAGCTGGGCAGAGAACTAAAACGCAAGGTGTTCAGGAGGAAACTAATAGGAACTGGTTGACTATCTGATTAGCTCTGATTTGAGGGAAGGAGCACTGTTGGCTGCCCGCACGTACCCCTTTCTGCCTTCATCCCTGCCCCTGGATTCTGTTGGGGCTGCAATCTGCCCAGCTGTCAGGGATGAACTGGGATTGGCCTAAACCAATCACGGAGTCCTGTTTCCAGTTGCCAACAATTCATCTCATACAGGCATGCGGCCAGTTCTGGCCCGTGAGATACAGGGCAAGACTTCAGGAGGATTCTAAGAAAGAATTTGATCCTCCATAAAAGAGTGACAGTGAAGGCCCAGTCTGTGCTCCTGCCATCCTCCTTCCTGTTCCTGCTTGTGTGGTACAAGGACACGCTCTCTGGAACTGCAGCAGTGGTGTTGAGACCACCAGAAGAGAGATGGCAACATGCTGAGGAAGGCACAGCAGAAGGACAGGGACAGCGGGTCTAAACCTCTTCTTAACCTACCCTGGAACCACCCAGTGCCATGACTCCTGTTGCATGAGATATTTATATTTCTTTGTGATTTAAGCTATTGTTAGTTGGGTGCTCTGTTACCTGAGGCCAACAGCGTCTTAGCTGGTATGGAAAATATGAACAGGCTTTGTCAATATGTCAGAACATTTGTTTAAAAAAATTAACAATGGGTACACTGAAATCTGAGCAGATAAAAAAAGACAATTATTTACTCCTCAAGAAATGGCCAATAAACTTGTGAAAAGATGTTCAGCCTCACAAGTAAACGGAAATGCAAATTGAAATCACATTTAGATACCATTTTATGCCCATGATATTGGGGAAAAAAGCAAACAATAATAGTCTGACCGTTCCAGAAAAACCCTCAGACAGCAGGGGGGCAGGGAAGGGAAGCTCAGGGCTGTGGCTGTCAGTGGCGCAGGAAGCCAGATTTGCAGTTTCCTTTTGATGCCACCTGCCGCTGGGTTTGAGGCTTCCCTCAGCTTCCTCGGCAGTTTCCTCGCCCCTGCCTGAGCAGCAGGCAGAAGCTGAGAACTAGAGCAGGCTTTGGAAACATACACATGTAACCACATTCTCACCCTTTTGAATTTAATTCCACAGTATAATTAAGCACATACACTGCACACGCACGGCTATAATACCAGCTGTCGGTTCAATTTGGAAGTGTGCATTAAACAAATCCAAGTAAGAAGCAACACTCTGAGCCTTAGGCCTGGGGGAGGAGCCCCTCGCCAGCCCCACCAAATGAACATTTCATGTGACACACTGCCACCCAGTGGCCACGAGGGGAGGTGTCAAGACCAGGAAGCGTTAGGTATAGACAGCCTCTTGGGTCGTCCTTGGACCCCCAGCGCCTGGCAAATGTTCAGAAATTTTTTGAACTAAGTGAAATTGAATTAAACTTAATTAGGTTGGGGTACGTGAAGTGAATTAAATTAGCATAAAGTGAACAGGGGTATATTGAGACAATAACTAGGATTTGGCGAACTATTCCTGAACCCGTGAGAGCATTGTATATTTGAGGCCAACAGGAAGCCGCCTCCCTGTATCTTGCACCAGGGAGAGTTTTGTCACAAAAGATCTCGGAAAGTCAGGCTTCAGTGTGTGCCTTGGCTATATGGTGATCAGATAGGGTCTACCAGGTCTGCAGCATAAACCCTGTTTCTGACACTTTAGAAATAAATATTCAGGAAATAAATAGAGAAATAAACACATACAAACAAAATATGAACTCAAACTTTAATAAACAAACCTAAATGAAAGGAACAGTTTCCGTCAGTCTTGGGAACCCCTTCCTCAGTGTCCAGCTGCACCTGAACCCCCGACTCCCATTCTAGCTAGTTCTGCCGTGTGTAGGGCTGGCGGGTCGGCTGGCTCTCTCCCTTTTGGGTTGTGGGCTGCCACGTGTGCCCAGCACCATGCCCGTCACAGAGCAGATGAAGAAGGAAGGGAGGGAGGCATCCCTACTGTAGGACTGACACGAATTTCAACAGAAACCGTTTCTTCTGTCTGTTTTGACACAGGCCCGTGGCCTCCTGCACAGAGTCTCTGCCACTATCCTGAGGTCTGCAGGCCCTAGGCATGACGGCAGTTACATGCTCTCCAAGTTCTTACATGGTTTCAAATAAATCCCCTACTTTTGCTTTTGCTTTGTTTTTGTTTGCTTTGGTCTACTTTCTATTTTTATGTAGCTTCACAAACGCTCCATGATGCGGAATAAATACATAACAAACGATGTGGAATAACAATACGCAAAGTACTTTACAGATTACCCCAACAGCTCACATGGGATTGACATGAGACAAGAGTGCCATTTTACAGATGGGAAAACTGAGACTCAAGAAGTTAAGAGAACGTCCCCTTGGTCCAGGGGTCCTCAAACTTTTTAAACAGGGGGCCAGTTCACTGTCCCTCAGACCGTTGGAGGGCCGGACTAAAGTTTAAAAAAAAAATAAAACTATGAACAAATTCCTATGCGCACTGCACATATCTTATTTTGAAGTAAAAAAACAAAACGGACAAAAACACCCGGCGGGGCGGATAAATGTCCTCGGCGGGCTGCACGTGGCCCACAGGCCGTAGTTTGAGGACGCCTGCTTGGTCACACGCAGAGTCGGAGGCGGTGCAGGGGCGCAAACCGAGGCCTCCTGGTAAACACGGGGTTTCCACAGGGACTTTCAAGCTGGGACTTACTCTGAGGTGTTCTGTCTCTGCCTTTTCACAAAGTCTGCCCACGGGAGCAAACGCGCACCCAGGGAGCTCCACGCAGCCTCCTGTGCGGAGGCCTCCAGCTGGGCGGAGCCTCCTCCCGCCAGGCCCGCCCCGCGTTGCGTCCCCGCCCGGCGTCCCCGTCCTCCCGCCCGCCTCCCCACGGCGTCTGCTCCGAGCCCTTCAAGGCCGCCCCAAGTTTCTCAGCATTTTCTCTCTTCGTTGTCATCCGGGAAACTTTATACCAGAGACAAACCCCAGAGAGAAATGTTGTTAAATCAGGTATGAATCGCAAGGATGGTTTTAAAGAAATATAAAGGTATTCTGGGAAGAAAGGAAGAGCAAGGGAGTCTTTGCGGGGAAGAGTATTTAAATTAAGATTTTCATTTACAGCGCCAACGAGTCCAACGTGGACGCAATCACCACCCTGAGAGCACGCTGTCTGTGCGCGTGATTAGCGCTACATTCATCTTGCTTTTCCTAAAAGAGTCATATCTCTCTCTCTCTCTCTCTCTCTCTCTCTCTCGTCTAACATGAAAACTTTACTCTTACTTTAGGAGTCCAAGGGTAACCCCTCTGTGACACCCCCGCTGGCCCCTTGGGCAGGCCAAAGCACGCTCCCCCCTGGCGCGCCCTGCGTGACCTCGGTCTGCCTTTTGGTTGCCTCACCAGCCCGTAAGCTTCCTGAGGTCAGGAATGATGTGCAAGAATCGTCCTCCCTCTGTGAAGTTCTGAGAACAATCAAAATGGTTCCAGTTACCAAGCCCGTCGCAGGCTCACAGCTGTGCCCAAACACTGCACTGGGCCTGATTCATTGCGTCTGAAACCACATCTCTTATACATACATCTTCCTCTCGGATACATGCTTGCAGCTCTTGTCCACGGAAGGAAAATATCCATCCATGTGCCCTTGGAGCAGGTTTCAAAGACAATGATAAAAATCTTCTTTTAAAATGAGAGGGATTCATCTGTCACCAGCTGATCCTAAAGGATTTAGATTTTAACTTATCCCATACTCCCTTATAGTGTCAGTTTTTGAGTTGTGAATTTTCAAGCTCCTTGAGAGGACAGGGACAGATCCCTTAAAGGTTCTTAACCTTTTTCAAGACATAGGGACTGTTGAGGTTTTAGAGAACCAATAAAAAACTCCCTGTCTTCCCCTTCTCAATTCCAAATCAAGTGAGAAATAAGGTATAGGTTTCATGGTGATCAGATTATAATAGCAATTGTTATTAATTATAACAGTTATTATGTTCTAGGAACCATAAGTACTTAGATATGTTAAAGCATTTAATAGTGTTACCAAGTCTTTACAGGGTAGGAAACTGAGGTACATAAGGTTGAATCATTTGCCCAAGGTCATGCACTGAGTAAGTGGCAGAACCAGGATTTGTGCCCAGAAGTAGCCCACACTTGTACCACCATGCAACACTCCCTCCGGAACACCCAGTATACCAGTGAAGGTGGTAGGAGAGTAAACCTTGGTTCTCTGGCCAAATGGGCTTCCTAAAACAGCCCCCTAAGTTGAAATTTATCCCCCAGAACTGCAGGCCTCCCGTGCAAAGGCAAAACATCCCCGTGATTGCAGAACAAATGAGAACGTGCCTTCCCATCAGGCTACATAATTTTCGAGGACAAGTGCAAAATGAAAATGCTAGTTCAAAAATTATTAATAATTTCAAAATGGCAATAGCAGAGCATTAAACCAGGCATGAGGCCCTTCTGAGCACAGTGTTCTGTGCAACTACACAGATCACATATGCCCGCAGCTGGGGAGAAGCCGGGTAGGCACTCAGAGGGGCACACTCAGTTCCCTCCCCAACCAGCAAAGTCGCTCCCGGGGAGGAGTGAGCCAAGTGGCTGAGAGAGTGAAGGAGGGAATGGTGTTCTCCGGGGAGGAGTGAGCCAAGTGGCTGAGAGAGTGAAGGAGGGAATGGTGTTCTCATGCTCTATGCTTCTGGGGGGTAGAATGAAAATTCTTTCTCCTCAGCAGCAAATGAGGAATGAGAAAGAAATAATCCACCACACAGGGACCTTTATTGAGAAGATGGTGAAAGTCATACACATGCACATTACATTTTGCACACTTTCGTGGGATTCATTGGGCATATCTCTGCAAATCTTTCTGCTGCCATAAACATAGAAGGGGATGGGAATGAATACATGCACATGCACACACATACATATATGCATGTAAATATATATGCATATAATACACACACACACACACACACATATATATACCCTACACGTATGTACACAAGAGACCCCTCAAGGTCCCTCTCTTGAATTCTTTGGTTCTGACCATCACAACTTAATCCCCAGCTGATCTTCCTGAAACTTTAATCCCAGCAGAGCTCTATCTGTCTCAGAATGAGTTAGCTCATTTGCTTCAACAGGTAAAGGTCAAACTGCATCCATTATTTGTGCGTAGGAGTCTTCAGTCTCTGTCACCCATGGCTGTCAATCCAAAGGCTGGATTTACACTCAGTGTGGTCTGGGTTCTCATTAACCTTGAATCGCCTCCTCCTACACAGAGCTGTGACATTTAAAATCTTATCAAAGTAGTCTAAAACAACCATCAGGTTGAACCTTTGGGGGAATAAAATAAATGATCCATAAGCCCAAGATGAGAAAGAAAGAAAAACAGGCCTAAAAGAAGTAAGGTCTCCATTGAACACATCACTCACAACACATCCTTTTGTGTGGGTCTCTGTTGGTGGTGTAGCTGGAATTAAATAATAGTCATCTAATTTAGCCCTTCAAATGTAATTTAGTTCTGAATGCCACCTTGAAAACAGTGACCAATCAAAATTCCCAAGAGGGTAGATTGTGATTTTTAATGAGTTTCAAAAAATGTTATAAGTTCCAAAGACCAAGGTCTTATTAAAAAAGAAAATGATGATTCATGTAGGCCATTTCAAACTGGATGGATAGCCCAATATTTTTATAGCACATCAAATACATCTCTTCGCCCAGCCAACCTGATAGATGATGTGCATCATTTATATTCATTCACCCGTTGAAAATTTGTGGAGAACCTACTATGTGTCAGATGATGGGACAAGAATTAGGAATACAAAGATGAATGAAAACTGGGGTCTGTCTTAAAGGGCTGCCCAGTGCAGTGGGGCAGACAGTCATGTGAAAATAATTGCCATGACGGCAGCATGTGCACAGTACATGTTCGCAGAGGATCGAAAAGGGACTAATAGAATCTGGGAGGAGACATTTTGATATGGGAGAATGTTCCAGGCAGAGGAAAGGGGATGAGCAGAAACACAGTGATGCAAATGTGAGTGTCAGTTCAGGGACCTTAAAGGCAGTCTCGTGTTGTGTTGGAAAGAGGAGTCTTGATTCTGCCATTTTCTAAGCTCATGACCTTGAGCAGATCACTTGACTTTTCTGACCCTCGTTTTCCTTATCTGTAAATTGAGATAATTGCTCCTGATCAGAAAACGTTTATAAAAGTGACTTGCAAACCTAATGAGCATGCAAATGCCGGTTGTACATATCTTTTATATTGAACCTACCATTTCCCTTTTTTCTTAATCATGAAAGCATAGACTCTCAGAATGGCAGTGCCAGGAGGGAACTCACAGACTGCCTGGCTCAAGTCACTCATAGGTAACAAAACTAAAGCCCCAAGAGGTGGCTGCCAGTGCACCATCATCAACAGCAAAAGCCCCAGCGTGAGAGCATCATGATTGTCACAGGCACCGTCACTGAGTACTTACTGCCTTCTGGGCTCTGTGCTCTCACCTCATTTACAGCTCCTCGTGATCAGCATATTATCTCCATTTGATGGAGAAAGAAACTGAGGCTTGGAGAGGTCACATAGCTTGTCCAGCAACTCCAAGCTGGTACATGGCAAAGTCAGAATTTGAACCCACATCTGGACCCTCACCCCAAGCCCTTACCATTCTGTGATAACACCTCTTTCTGATTTTCCTGTACCTCTCTCCTGTCTCTCTTTTATGTCCTTCCATAAAAGTAGTCCACTTCTAAACACCCATTATTTTCAAGGAGGAATTTTCTAGGAGGAAGGGAAGGGAGGGAAACTGGTAGACTAGCCCCAGCTGCAAGTGTGCATGAGCCCCACGCCTGTCGCTGGGAGAACAGCACGGGGCACAGGCGAAGTCTGAATTAGACCAGGCAGCAGGAGCAGCGCAGTGGGAACTCCAAGCCAACCACAGAGGAAGCTGCAATAACTTTCCCTGACCCATTAGCCTTGACACATGTGTCTCCTCCGCAGGGAGGAGGGGCGGAGGAGGCTGGCAGTACCGCTTGCTTGCCCTGCTATTTTTTAACCCACTCAGCTGGTCCTCCCCCCCAAGAGGCTCCGTTCCTTCTCCTGAGTTATTCGCTTCCCCCTAATGGACTTCTTTCTGTTTGTCCTATCACTTTTTAAATTCTGGAGTGAAATCATTGCTTCCTCCCCTTATTACACTATAACAGACATTCTCTGGGGGGTTGGGAGAATATGTCTATGGTTGCCTCTGGAAGTCAAGGGGACACATCATTGTCCCTTTGTTAAAAGCCTTGTGTTCTGGGAACTAAGCTCAGGCACTGTTGCTGATTTCATAAATAAGCACAGGCCCCCATACACCCTGGGGACACAAGTCAAAGGAGAAAATACAACTTATAAACTGAAAGGAATTGAGCTGTCATGAGTTTCAGCAGCAGAGTCCCAAAGGACAAGCCATACCCTGCAGGTGCCTGCCTCTGGGGACACTGGAATCCAGCAAGGACTCCAAAGTGGATCTGCACCAAGTCTCCATCTTGAGAACCATCCCCAGGTGTAGACCACTCAGCTCCGAGCCTCATGAAGGTGGGGTTCGCCAGTAAGACCCAGAACCTGGCACTGACTTGCTCCCAATAGATGTTCAGGGAATGAATGAAAGAAGACGTTGAAGATCCTAGTAAAGTGGTAAATATGTCTTGTACATGGCCAAGGAGGGCCAATCTCATGAGGCTACACTCCCCACCAGGAATCTGGACTTGCCTCTAGGAATAAAACAGAGCATTGGCAGGCAAGTCATGGTAAGTGAAGATGGACTGTAAGCAAACGTAACTTATGACCCAGGGAGAGAAATCATTTGCATTCTACATGCCAAGTGCAGTCAAATGACTGGTTCCCTGGAGTGCTGTGTAGAGAGAAATTGTTGAGACCTCTTCCAAGTCCAGCAGGAAAGAGAGCTGTGATCAATTAGTAATGTCTGCCATGCTCACAGCAGGGGGAATGATGGTAAGGATAGCATATATTTGCAGCCCTTTGTTGACACATCCAAAAAGCTGTTAGTCAGAAGAGGGATTAATTGGCCACAGGAGTGTAGAAAAGGGAAGCCACTGAGGCAAATGTGGTCAATGCCCAGGGAGCCCTAGACCAGGTATTTCTCTGAAGAGCACAAAGCAGAAGCCATGTCATTAAGAACAGTCCTCACACCCTTGTACTGATTCGAGGTTTACCAAGCAAACCCATATTTGCTGTCCCATGTAGCATGCCTTTAAAGAAGAATGTTCTGGGTCAAGACATGCTCAGAGTCAAGTGGCCAGTTCCCTTGACATTTATAGTTCTTGATGGAGAGTACGAAGGTGTCTTTCTGATTTCAACAATTGCTCTGTGGACTTGGTTCATGTCTGCCCATCCCAGAAAGATGAATCTGCACTCAGGCTGCTCTTGGCCAATCAGGTCTCTGAGTCTACAAGGCTGAAGACTAGATCTGGGACTCTGGTAAATTCGCCAAAAATAATGTTCCCTGCCAGGCCTTTCCCTGGGCTTGCAATTGCATTCCCTTCTGCATGCCACGTTCACTTGACAACAGCCACAGAGGGGTACGGAGCACAGTTAAATCGCTAGCATGTTTTTAGGAACCAGGTTAGCAGATCTGCTGAGTTCTGAAGGTGGGGCCACTGGATCATTCATTTTAATAAGGACAGGAAGGAAGTAAAGTCTCTGAAGCCTGGAGATTGGCAGGCCCAGACGGAGCCTGGGAGCACTTCAAAGGCAGAGACCATGTCTTATTTATGTAGGTATCTATCCTCACTTCACCACCCTGAGACCTGGCAAGTGCTCAATAAACATTTGTTGAATGAGTGAGTTTATTGAATGGGCAGTAGAAGTTTTCAGAAGTGCTGAGGAAGGAGCTGTTTGGATAAGAAAATGAGTCAAAAGAGCCAACAGGGGATGCTAACCACAAATCACTGGCTTTACAATGTCGCCCTGAGCTCACCCAGCCAGTTTAGCAAGTTTGCTCCTTCAAGGCAGCAACATCACTTTCATACGAAAACCTTGAGCTTCTGTATATGCTGCTTGCTCTGCTTGGAGGACTCTTGTCACTCTACCTACACACATGTGCGCATGCGTGCGTGCACACATGCACGCTTCACATGCCTGTTTCTTTAATTGTCACCTCTTCAGAGACACATCTTTGCCAGCTGCTCCAAGTTCTCCCCCTCGCCCCGTGTCACATCCTCTATCTCAGGCCCCTTTACATTTCCTTCATAACATCTATCACCATCCATAATTATCACCATCTGTAAGTAAAAAATAAGTGTTTTTTTACTTATTTTTTGTTTGCCTCGTCCCCTAAAGTATAAATAAGCTCCATGATGCAAGGACCATGTTCTCTTATCCACCATTGTATCCCGAAGTGCCACGCTCAGTGTGTTGTCATAGTAGATGTTTAAAAAGTATACGTTGAATAAATAAGTGAATTAAAAGAGCTTCTATACCAATTGCTGCATTGGTACAGCACGCTAGTCCTTTTTGAGTTAGGCGTCAGCAGAAGGAGACAGAAGCCACCACTCTAGTTATTTTAATCAGAAGAGGATTTAGTCCAGGGAATTAGACTCCTACAAAATTGTTGGAGGCTGATAGAGTGAGTTCTAGATGAGCCTCCAGGAGCGACCACCGAAACAACACTGCTGGACTGGCCCGTCTTTGCCAGAATCAGTTACAAGGGACAGCCGGGAAACCACCCCTAGGACTGTTGCATTCAAGGACACCACCGAGCTTACGAAACAAGGGTAAGAAAGTCATCACTGTTGCTGCAACTACCTCTCAACACCCTCAGAACTAGGTAGTAAGTACTAGAACATTGCTGCAGGGAGAAAAAAACATCTCTGCTGCCAGGCTTACCAGCATAAACGGCCAAAACAGCAGGGAGTGGCTTCCACCTAACTTGCATCTTCCATATCATGAGCTGTTGGAACTGGTTGGAGAAACCTAAATCACATGGAATCCCTAGCTGCAGGGGGGTCTGGGGAATGTAGTGTCTGACTCTCCAGCTTCTGTAGTTCAGGAAGGACCCCATGGAGTAGGAAAGGATGATGATGAGTTCCAGTGCACCAAACCACCACAAGCCCCAGGATGTAAGCAGGGAAAACTGCATCATCTCCATTTTTACAGGTGAAAAATCTGAGTCTTGGAAAAATTAAAAAATAATCCCTGTTGATTAGTTGTCAAAATTATCTGTGGAATGAGTGAGGATGAATGATTTTCCCAGAGTCAAAAAGCGAACTCCTATTTGTCCTTCAAGACCCTAGTGAAAGGGGCCTCCTCTGTGATGCCTGACCTAATTCCCCAAGCCAAGGCTGATGCTAGTTTATGCACACATACAGACACACACAAGCACACACACACCAGGATTTTGATACTTCCATCATGGTACCACCAGTGTATTTTAAGGACCAGGTGATGTGTCTGTTTCCCCAAGGAATCTATGAAGTCATCAAGGGTAAAGATGATGTCTTAGTCTTCTCACCAACTTGGATGTTTACTATGCTTAACTCATAGGAGGTAAAATCAATAATTGGTTGATTGACTTAATAACTATAGAGTGCTGGGCTCTTGACACTAGGGCAGCGCTCTTTCCACTAAGCCACACTGCTTCTACCCAGCTGTTCCTGAAATCCACTGGCTTTGTTATTCATTTACTCATGCATACAAAAAATGTCTAGTAATAACCTGTAATACATCTGCATTTGGCACAGGTGTAATAGTGAGCAAAAAGAGACTTAGTCTCATATCTCATGAATATTATGGTCTAGTGGGGAAGATGGATATTCATTAACCGATCACACAAATAAAGGTATAACTATAACAACAGTGATGGTACCACAAAAAGAGGGATCCCCAGTGGTATGGTAGCATGCAGTAAAAGGGTTGAACTGTACACGGGTGTCAGGGAAGATCTGCCTAATGCACTGATGACAGACAGCTGAGATCTAAATAATAATAGGGGTCACACAATGCAAAGAGGGTCAGAAAGTTAATTCCACGAGGAAGGGAATAGTTGTGCAAAGACTTTGTGGTATGAGGAACTGAAGAAACACAAGAACAACAATGGTACCAGATGGGTCTGGAAAGGGAGGAAGGAGTCAGACTCTCCAGGACCTATAGGTCAAATGTAGGATATTTTTCTTTATTTATTTAGGGGAGAGGGGATGACATGCTGACCCACATGCTTCTGAAAATTTTCATGTGAAGAATAAATTATGACATACCATTCATGCATTCGACCTCCCACAGTGCCCCAGCCTGGGCCAGGCACAGAACTGGTGGGCTGAACCATCCTTAGCAGCAAGTCCCCATACTCTTCTTGGTCCATCTTTCCAAGATTGAATCATATTTTGAACATTATGTAAATATATGCTATGCATGATAAAAACATGCATTTCCAAAGAACGCTTTGGAGAGAAACAACTTGGTTATATCATTCACATACAGAAGTATAGAGGGGCTTATATTGGCTTTTTGCATTTAATTTATTTTGCAGAAAGAAATTTAAAAGTCTTTGGGATTGGAGGTTTCCTTTGAACTAACATCAAACCACCAGACCTGCTAAGGAAGGTTCAGCCAGGCTTTGATATGCCTCAGCACACACATAGCACTGCTTCTGCTTTGGACATGCAAGGAGGGGGGGTGGGGAACAGTACTCTGCATCCCAAATCACTCCTTATTAAAAATAATTAGTGGAGATAGTGCATAAGTCACTTTTAAACCCCTTCTTTTCTCTAATTACCCTCTTCAATATGCACCAAGACTGAATCACTAAAGACTGCTTTGGATATTTTAGAAAACATCTTTTTATTCTACCCAACAAGAGCTTAAGCAAGAAGTTGTTTTCACTCTGGCCAAACGAAATAATAATTAAACTGACTGCTATAGTTTGAATGGGTCCCCCAAATTTTGTATGTTGGAAACTTAATCCCCAAATTCATATTTGGATGGCATTTGGAGGAGAGGTTTGGGGAGGTAATTTGGATTAGATAAAGTCTTCAGGGTGGGCCCCCATGATGGGACTGGTGGCTTTATATGAAGAGGAAGGGAGACCTGAGCTGGCACACACTTGCCCTCTTGCCACGTGATGCCCTCCACCATGTTAAGACGTAGCAAGAAGGCTCTCACCATGCTCTTGGACTTCCCAGCCTCCCAGCTAAATAAATTATTTTTCTTTATAAATTACCCTGTCTGTGATACTCTGCTACAGCTATAAAAAATTAACTAAGGCTGGGCATGGTGGCTCACGCCTGTAATCTTAGCACTCTGGGAGGCCGAGGCGGGAGGATTGCTCAAGGTCAGGAGTTCGAAACCAGCCTGAGCAAGAGTGAGACCCCATCTCTACTAAAAATAGAAAGAAACTAATTGGCTGACTAAAAATATATAGAAAAAATTAGCCGGGCATGGTGGCACATGCCTGTAGTCCCAGCTACTTGGGAGGCTGAGGCAGTAGGATAGCTTGAGTCTAGGAGTTTGAGGTTGCTGTGAGCTAGGCTGACACCACAGCACTCTAGCCCAGGCAACAGAGTGAGACTCTGTCTCAAAAAAAAAAAAAAAAAAAATGAACTAAGACACTGACTTTTTTTCTTGTCTTTAAATCTCACTTGTTTTCACTCTCACACTTTGCCTGTCATGTTTTAGCTGAGAATTAAGTGGATTGGGTCTCCTCAAAAAATTAAAATTTTATCAGAAGGCATCCACAACCACCATCAAATTCTTATGGGGTTTTATGTACTTTTCTGGGGCTTAAGCAGAAATTTTGCACAGAACAGGAAAGTGTGCTTTGTGGGATATGTTGAAAAAGCAACCTACCTCAACCTGCCTTTCCATATACTGTAATAGCAATACCAATAACATCATTTCATGTTCATGGCCATTCTAACCTGGCTATGCTCCTTACCAACCATGTGACCTGGACAAGTCACTGAACTCTTCTGGGGTTTGTTTTGCTTACCTTTAAAATGGGAATAATGATTAAACTTAAGGGTAGTTTCAAAGCAAAACATGAGGTTATTGTGCCTGTGTTTCTGAGGAATGCTGAAAATGCTCCAGTTTTCCAGAACCTTCGTACATTGGCCACACTTGTCTCATCAGCACACTTCATTCCTGCTCTACTGAAAAACGAGCCATGCTTTTTTTTTTTTTTTTGAGACAGAGTCTCACTCTGTTGCCCAGGCTAGAGTGAGTGCCATGGTGTCAGCCTAGCTCACAGCAACCTCAAACTTTTTTGGGCTCAAGCAATCCTCCTACCTCAGCCTCCCTAGTAGCTGGGACTACAGGCATGCGCCACGATGCCTGGCTAATTTTTTCTATATATTTTTAGTTGGCCAATTAATTTCTTTCTATTTTTAGTAGAGACAGGGTCTCACTCTTGCTCAGGCTGGTTTCGAACTCCTGACCTCGAGCGATCCGCCCGCCTCGGCCTCCCAGAGTGCTAGGATTACAGGTGTGAGCCACCACGCCCGGCCCGAGCCATGCGTCTTATTGCTTTGGCACTTCTTCCGATGTTTATTTCCCCACTGCCTGAAATTCCCCAACTTTTATTTTTCTAGTTGGTCACTCCCTGCTCTGTGTTTTCATGATCCCCCAGCTTATCTCAGCATGTTATAATTATTTATGTCCCTGCCTCTCTCAGCTAGATAGTTTGTACCTTGGGGCAGCAAGAATGTCTCATTCATCCCTATATCCTTAGCCCTTAGCAAATGTCCTGGAATAAAATATGCATTGATTAAATAAATGGATGTATGACAATATGTAGAAAGTCTAGTAGAAACACAAATTATGGGGAACTAAAAATTGTAATATCATATATCAAGGAATCACTATGTGATTCCTCTATTAACTACTGCTTTTGTGTCCATTTGAACATCATGAGCAATTTTAATTGATGGTAGAACATGAACCAAATCCACTGTATCTAAAGCCATCCTCTGCCTCTCTTATTCTTTGTTGCCCTATGTTTATTTCCATTACAAAAATAATCACAATTTATAACAATTTTCTCCCATTGCTATTTTTTTTTTCTCCTCTAGAAGTTCTTGATGGTAGGAGTCTGTCTGTCTTGTCTGTGGCTGAGGCATAGCTCCGAATACACAGTAGGTGCTTGAAAGATACTTAGGAACTGAACGAAGCCAGCAAGTGTAGAACAAACTGTCTAATGGAATCTCTGTGTCCCATCAGCTGTTTGTATTAAATTTCCAAGATGATTAAGGAAAGTCAAAATTTCAGCCTTTGGGGAGCCTACCAGAGGCCAATAAACAGCCCTCTCTTCCCCTTTCTGAATCAGTGGAGAATTAATGCAAAGGGTTGTAGTTAGAGAATCAAAATGGTACCTTTATTAACAAGCTGAAATTGAAGAACTCGGCAAACGACCTCATCGTACTCAGTCTCAGATCATATAAACTCAACCTCTAATCGCTGGGCAGTCTCTGCTTGGGAATAGGGGAGATTCACTTAAAAAAAATAAGGCAGAGGAGATCACAGGTTACACGTGGACAGCTCAACCCCCAGAGCAAGGGCGGCAGGGTCTGGGCCCTGAATGCATGACATCTAGACCCTTGCTCATTAACCAGGGGCAATACGCCACCTCCCACAGGCAGAGTGAGGAAACTCAGAGGCTAAAATCGAATGAGGCTCCCAGCCTCTACACAGGGAGGAAAACATCAGGAGTGGAGTTTCTCCTATTCTACTTGGAAAGTGGACTTTCCCCTATTCCCCTATTCTACCCCCAACTTGTCTTGACTCTAAATACACCTATTTTCAGACGCTCTCTGTAAAGATTCTGAATTTGCCCATATGCATTAAGTCCACAGGGTCAATGTTATTAATTACAGGAGATAGCATCACACTCATGTCAACAAAATAACCAGAGTCCCAGGCAGCCTACTTAATTTAGCCTTTTTCCTTCAGTTTTGGGACCCACAATACTACTGACCAGTAATATAACTAAGAAAAAAACACCCTACCAAATAACACTTTCTGTCACCTTGTGTTGATTCCACTTTGGTTACATGGCTTGCTCTACAGCTTCCCAGCCAGCAAGCTCCCTGATTCGGCCAAAGCACTCCCAAGCCACTGAGCTCCAGGTGAAGGTAAGAACCTCACTTTCCTCCTCAGGAGCCACATAGAATGGCCCTTTCTGAAGTTTTCAAGATCCCTTGTATTGAAGTTCTTCTTTTCCTGGATGGCCAAAGATTCTGGGGAATTCTCTGGAAGCAGTGCTCTCTGACTCGCAAAGCAAGATAGAGGAAGGTAGGAGAAGAGCAAGAAAAAGATCCTTAACATTCTTCAAAAATACTTCTTCAAGATGCCAAAAGCAGAAACTTTGAGAGGCATTTTCCCCAGAACTCCCAGGCTACCTGGAGACAGTAGAGAGGTTAAAGACATTTTATCACTTGGACAAAACAGAGAGAAAAACCCAAATGTAAATGTTTGAAGATTTGGTCTTTCCAGGTGCCTGCCTTTTGAACTCAAAGGGGAAAAAAAAGTAAAGAGGGAGAAAAGCCCGTAAAACTACTACAAAAAATTTTTTTTTTTTCTGCTTTGCTTTTCCCTCATGTAAAGCAAACTCTTCTGTCGCATCCCAGCCTAGAATAAATCTTCTGGGCCAAATGATAAATCGGGGATTGTAATGGAAATCACTATTGACCTTTAAAAGGGCACTGTCTTTATATTTTCACACTGTGCTGTTTGAAATGTCGACTCTGAATCAGGAAAATAATACGCCATCGATTTCTCTCCATACCTCTTATAACAGAGCTTGAAATTGACCTGGAAAGCATTGGTATGGGTTTTCTCATTACGCTTTCAACATCATCGGAAATGGTGATTAATGATTCAGGCTTGGGAACAGTGTTGTTAGACCTTGTAATTACTGTGTGAATCATGTCCAAGCAGCAAGTAACTTATCCGATTCAAACCACCCCCCAGAAGTGAATGTATTTTAACCTTCATGTAGTAAACAGTGGTTCTTGATTAAAAGCCTATACAAGATGGGAATATTAGTTCCTTGTATTATTATTTATCTTGTTTATTGCCCTCTCCTTGTCTAATTACTCCTTTTTTATTTCTCCTCCCATTTCTTAATGTACCAAGCTTCTCTGTCAATTCGTTATAGTTTTTCATTCTTCTTTTTCTTCCTAATTTCCCTCTCTATGTTCCTTCAATTTCAAAATCTTTCTCTCCTTCTAACTAATTGGTCTTTCTTTTTCCTTTTTTAATTTATATATTCCTTCTCTCATTCGCTCTGGAAGGACCTTTTAAAATCATCTAGATTCTCTTAGCTTTGCCTACTCTAATTGACAATATGGAAGGTCTTCCCCTGCTGGCCTTTGTCCTCACGTGTCCTGGCCCACGCAGGACAGCTGAACTGCACACAGCCTCCCTTCTTGCGAGCTCTTCTTTTGCTGTGAGGAAACCACAGCAAAACACTGTTGAGAGATGTCTACAGACTTTCAAGTAAACATGGAAGCTGGCAGCACCTCTCTTCATTTTAAAAGTAGCTAGGAAGAAATGATTAATGTTTTTCTCTGCTAGAAACATTTTAAATGGCTTTTAGATGTTGTGGGCTTCCGTTGAGTTATTCTTAGAGACCTGCTGAAGCCCCTCTGCAGAAGCAAGAGGGACCCTCACTCAAAATTTGGTCCAGATGTCAAGACTGATAGTGCCATACATATACCAAAAGGAAATGAAAAGCTTTATTATTTACACAATTAAAGCTTTTCTGGGGAGAGCACGGTAGGCCTCTCAAGCAGGTCCAAAACGGCTGGAGAACACAAGGAAAGGAGACTGGCATGGGTTATGTATTGCAGCTTAGGGACCAGGAAGACGGTGAGCGTCCCAGGAGCTGGGGCAGGGGCCAGCAAAGAAGAAAAGTGTGCCCTGCATTTAGATGCGATACTCCACCACCCACAACAAGTGATGTGAACAGCACAGAAAGTATTCCCTTGCCCAAAAAGTCTTCTGTCTCAGGGATGCCATAGAGTCAGACACACACAGTAAACCCTCCTTTAAATTCAGGGATCAAAGATTCCCGTAACATTCAGAGTAACACCAAAGAAAGAGCATATTTTGTGTACCTAGATTCAAATCCCTCTCTTACCACTTTTGTGACCTGGAGAAATGTACTCACTTCTAAGCTCCAGGCTCTGCATCTGTACGATGAGGATAAGTAATTCCTACTCCATTTCATCAGCTCTACAGTGCATTTTGTTCTCGCATTTTAGTGCCTCTGAAAACTGGATACAATTCAAGGACTTGTAATTGGCAGCTTTTTTTTTCTTTGTGGCACATAAAAATAATGGTGCATCTTATAACTGATGGCATCTTAGATTATATCAAATACAGTACTTCACAGGACTGTAGTGAAAAAAGAAAATGTGAAAGCATTTTATTCATTATAAGCTCTATATAAATGTTTTCTATACCTCTTTGGGCCTCAGTTTCCTTATCTGTAAAGTGGGGGTGATAGTGGTACTGACTGCATGGGGTTGTAGTGAGAACCAAGTGAGTTAATAACACATGGCAAGTGTTCAAAACAGTGTCTGGCCCAGGGTAGGAGGCCTTACTCTTATTATTGGTCTGAGACCTTCTCTGACCCTTTTGAAGACAAGTTGGCCATTGATTTATCCCCTAAACACTGAATGTTTGATGGCTGCCACCAGGGCTGCCTTTTTCTTTCTCAGCCCTCACCCCTTTGATAACATGTCCAATGAATTACCTAATTTATACTTCATTGATTGATTTGTTTGTCTGCATATGGAGGATGTGCTGGAGGCAGACAAGTCCCAGCTCTTTAAGTTACTAGCTGTGTGGCTTTGAGCAAGTTACTCAATGTCTTTGAGTCTTGGTTTCCCCATTTCTAAAATGAGGCTGGTACATACTTCATGCAAAGGCTCAATGAGATACTGGCATCTTCGACAATGCTTGGATGTTATAGCCCCTTCGTTAAAGTTACTCCTCTCCTCCCCTAGCTCCTATCTCCACCTCATTTCATATCAGCTTTGTGCCATTTCATGCAAACAATGATCAACAATGAAACCTCTGAACCTCCTTATTTCTACAGTTCTTAGCACGGCTCCAGGTACCTAAAAACACTTTTAAAAGTATTTTTAACAGTGTTATCACTGCTCCTTTTTCTTCCCTTCAGTGGCCTCACTTATTTCATATGCTTCCCTGTTCCCCTTTCACACAGGAAACTCAGACCTATAAGAAATGACAAGTGCAACAAACTCTACATTTGTAGAGCATTTTGTTGCATATAAAATGCTTTTCACAAAAGAAGAAAACCCTGAGGGGCGAGTACTATTAATATTACTCTCTTGTTTACAGATCAGCAAAGTGAGGCTTAGAGAAGCCATGTGCCTGATTCACAATCACAAGGCTAGTTAAGAAATAGAACCAACACCCTGAGTCTCTGCCCTGCCCTGCTCTGCGACAACATCCCCCAGCCTCTCAGACCTGGATGTCAGTGCCTTTCCATTCCCCACATACCAGGGGCCCTGGATTGGGCCTCTTGACCAGATGTTGCTATTGAGACAAGCAGCTGTCATTTGTAATTTCCTGCTGTCCCCCAGGGTCCACAGCTCAATTTCACTTTAAATCCAGCATGGCTCTTGCCAGACCAATGAGGAAATCCCATTTGAGGTGGAACCACTGAACTCATATTGAGAGCTCTCTGCTAGTTCTTCCTCTGATTATCAGTTCAGCTTAAGCCCTGGCAGCTGGGCTCGGTTGGGACTGCATAATTCTAAGTTCCCTTGACTCACTGTCCCTTTCCCTCTTGCCCCAAGATGGGATGCCACATGAACTCACACTTGTCACCCTTTGGAATCCTCTTAGGTGTCGGTGTCACAGCCGAAGCAGAAACTACAAAGAAGGTTTTGGTATTTAATTCAGACTAGTACCAAAATATTTCCCTGTCTGGAGTTCTTCCATGAAGCAAGCATTTGTAATATGCAGATGGCAGGTGTGGGGCTGGAAGAGGCCCAGGAATGCAAGAACAGCCTCCAGTCCTATTAGCTGGACGGGTGTAGACACAGGATACTTTTCCAGGGTGACCCAAGCAGGTGGAGTTTGTGGTAAAGTTAGAAAAAGGACACGATTTGATTTGGGGTGCTAAGCATGCAGTCTCTCCTTTGTAACAACAAAACAATGCCAGCCCTGTCATTCTCTTTAGGGTGGTCACAAGCTAATGGACATAAAAGTGCTTTAGAAACTGGAAATCGCTCGACAAGCGTCAGCTGTTAACATTACAGTGCAACTGTCTAATGTTTGTGATATATTTTTCAGACACATTCACTATGCATTCCAGTCTCTTTGGTCTTTGTTTTTCTTCCGGTTCCTTTGATCTATCTCCCTGCACAAGCTCAGAGTTGCCGAAGAATAGGTCTGCATTTGTTTCATAATTTACACAGTTATTCAAGCAGTATTCCAACCCAAAAAGATAGTCCAAGAAAGTTTAAATGACGGAAAGAAGGAGAAAAACACTCTGTTTGAAATGGTTTGGTTTTTGCTTCTCTAATCTAGAAGGAAATTTTATATTTTGATTCAGAGGAGGAAAACAACAGAAAAGTAAGAGAAGTTGAGAATTAAAAAGGAAAATTACATCTCACCCACTTAAAAATGACTGAAACGAGATTACATTTGTAAAGTTAATTGCTAATGTAAAGAGTCAAGCAGGAGTTGTGGATTTGCAGCATGAGGAGATGGAATTCTCACAGCGATGTTCTAAGTAGTTACGTGTCTTTGCTAAACAAAGATGAATTTGTTTATCGCAACTCAAGTCATAATTCTAGTACATTTTCATCTTTGTCTAGGGCTTTGTCTAGGGAAAGAGAGATTCTAAGGCAATACGACTCACCTATTCTTCACTACACCTTAATAGCATTATTCGTTTACCCCTACAGGGGTTAACTATGTTTTCTGGGAACCAACCATATTGTTTATAAATAATCCACAGAAGACTGAGACTAGGAGGATCCAGAGATATGTTTCTCTTTCTTTGCACTGTCCTTCCAATCTGCCCCTGCTTCCGTTCACAGTATCCCATGTGATGTTTCCAGCAGAGTCTTTCTGTTTTACGACTTTGCACTGCGGCCGGGCGGTTCATAGACGAGCCTGTCTGTGAACAGGTGACGGGCTGGACGTGGACTCGTAGACTAACTGCGTAGCATGAAATCCTTCTGCAACGCTAAGCAGCCCACGTAGAATGGAATTTGGACTTGGCGGCTGAATCCTGGACTCAGTCCAGAAGATTTAGTTCAGGAAATACCACGGGTCCTCACGACTGCGAGGCAGCTTCACTTTCAAGGCCCGAGGGGATGAAGTGTTAGGAATGCGGACAACAGCGGGTTCAAAGATTGCAAACTTTCTAAGCGGCCACCAGATGGCCTCGCTGTTCAGAACCACGTTACACTGTATACTGAGGTTGCAGTTTTAGTCCTCGAAGCCCATGATGGGCTCAGGGATGTATTTTAAAGATTGCCATTGAAATCGCCATCATGAAGTGAAAGATATTTCTGTTGTTCCCTAGATTTTTCACCTAGGTTACCAATAACAACGTAGGTGTCTAATTTCTAGGGTCTCCAGTGGAAGGAAATAGAATATTATGCATTTCTTTTACTCTGATGTTAACAGCCAAAATGTTTTCTGTTCAACGTTATGTACTTTTGTTGAATTTCCCTGGTATCTTGATGACATTCTGGGGCCATAATAATGAATCTACTATTTAATACGTATATTCCTGTATATTTTAAAAAGTAATATACAGAAGACCCTGTAAACACATCATAAATTGCTTCTGCAAATGGTTTCAATTAGTGTTAGGCTCACAGACAGAGGAGAATGTCCACCACCTGCACCTCATCATCATTGATTATACCGTTTTTTTAATATTTCTTTTGTGTACGATGTTCCTCACTAGGTCCCCCCATGTAGTGTACTAGGCTTCAGGTGAAATTTCACCTCACGTGGCATGAGCTAGGGAATAGGCTTACTTAGAAAAAGAAGAAAATTTTAAGGCCAACGTCAGCTTGACAAGAGCCCCTAGAGGCTCCCACAGTCATGGAGAGGCATGGCCTTTGGCCAGTCAACCCAGATAAACTCACGGGATTATTTGGGACAATTCTACTCCTTGTGTACTTCTTAGTCAATTGATTAAGCAAAAGGCACAAATGGTAATTTTTATTTTCATTTCTTCAATTACTGATTAAGTGATACATTCCTTTTCACATACTTATTGGCCAGTTGTATTCCTTCAATGATCTGTTTATGCACTTTGCCCATTTATCTTTGCAGAGCTTAGTGTTTTACTCTTTAATTTGTAAAATGATTTTTATATAGAATGTCTTTCAAACCTTTAAGATTATCATGTGATTTTTTTCTCATTGGATCTATTGATGACATATTTTGCATTAATATTTTTTTATTGACTATTTCCCCAGTATTCATACTCACCCCTTCCCTGTAATATCCTAATGCTTGTTTGGGGATTCAAGTGGTTCCAGAAAAGCCGACTAGACCCCCAACTTCAGGTGGATTACAGACCTGAACCAATCCAATCAGCACAAGTCATGCCCCCACCACCATGACCGGTACAAGGGCAGGCATGTGACACAAGGTCACCTAATCAGGTGGAATCTCAGGATTCCTGCTATAAATGCTGACACAAACATAATCCCTATTTCTTGCTAAATAGGAATATTGAAGCATGTAACCTGCTTCAGGGTTGTGCTGGCAGCCATTGTGGGGACTCAAGTTTAGGAGTGGAGTCAAAGGAAAACAAAGAAAGCTGAGCAGAGAAGAAATAAACTGAGTATTTGGTGTAATATTGTTGAGCTACCAGACAAGCCTCACCTGAAGAGAGCCCACTGCTGGATTTTTCAATTACATCAACCCAAGAATACAGAGTAAGCAGGACACACTGGAATAGCCATCTGGTTGTGCATGGCTCACATCAATCTCATTAGTCAGATAGCCATTCTAATTGATCAACCATGCTGTACTGGTTGTTAAATATTTTTAATATCATTCCTATGTTGCTGATTAATTGTCCTTTATTATTAAGCTGGTTTGAGTAAGGCTTGGTTTTTGGGTTTTTTTGTTTGTTTCATCTATAGCAGATTCGATGATAGCTCTGAGACACTGATTTTTTTCAAAGTATAAAAGAAGCTTTCACTGTATCCTTGACAAGATTTGCTATTTTTGGTCACTTTTTATACTAGACATTCTTTTTTTTATTTCAGAATATTACAGGGGTACAAATGAAAGGAGAACTATTATACACTGTTGGTGGGAGTGTAAATTAGTACAGGCATTATGACAAAAATAGGGAAGTTCCTCAAAAAACTAAAAACAAAACTACCATATGACTCAGCAATTCCACTGCTGGGTATGTATCCAAAAAATTTTGAATCATTATTTTGAAGAGGTATCTGCATTCCCATGTTTATGGCAGCGCTATTCACGATAGCCAAGAGATGGAATCAACCTAAGTACCCAAATATGGATGAATGGCTAAATGAAATGTGGTATATATACAAAATGGAATATTGTTCACCTATAAAAAAGAATAAAATTCTGCCATTTGTGGCAACATGGATGAACCTGGAGAACATAATGTTAAGTGAAATAAGCCAGGCACAGAAAGACAAACACTGTGTGATCTCACTCATGCATAAAATCTTAAAAAGATCTCATAGAAGTGGAGAGCAGAGTAGTGGTTACTATAAGCTGGAAATGGGAGAGAGGAGGCGGAATGGAGAGAGATCGGTCTATGGGTATAAATTTACAGTTAGATAGGAATAATAAGTCTAAGTGTTATGTTAAATGTACAATGTATGCATGTATTAAAACATCATATTGTGCCCCATAAACATGTATCATTTCTATATGTCATTTATAAAAAAATGAAAAACTCAATTGACCATAAAAAAAGAAACTTTCATATCCATTGCAGTGAGAACCACTCATTGGTCAGCTAATCAAAACAATCAAATAATAATAGCGAACTGAGCAGCTACCATGTGTCCAGGCACTATTCTAAGTTTTTATATATGTTAACTCCCTTAACACTATTATCATCCCCAGTTTAGAGATGAGAAAATTAAGGCACAGAAGAGCTAAATAGCTCATTCAAAGCCACACAGTGAACAATTGAAAGAGCTGGAATTTGAACTCAAGAATTCTGGCTCCAGAGCCCATGCTTTTATTCACCATGCTATACACTTTGCTCTAAAGGATGCATGATAAAGTGAGGAATCAGGAGACGCTAGGGGCTCTTGCCAAGCTGACCTTGGCCTTGAAAATTTCTTCTTTTGCTAATTAATCCTATTCTGTAGCTCATGCCATAAGATGTGAAATTTCACCCAAAACCTAGTGCACTACATGGAAGAACCCAAAGGGGAACATTGTACACCACATACTTTAAACACTTTACTGTAACTTAAAATATGTAAGCGAACATTTGTTTGCTGATTTGGGGGGAGGGGTATGCAGAAACTAGCTTATTACAAGTTAAGTATCCCTTATCCAAAATGCTTGGGACCAGAAGTGTTTTGGATTTCAGATTTTTTCAAATTTTCAAATATTTGCATCTATACAATGAGATATCTTGGGGATGGGACCGTAGTCTAAACATTTATATTTCATACATAATGTATGAAATTATGTTTCATTTATGTTTTATACATACTGTATACACATAGCCTGGAGGTAATTTTATGCAATATTTTTAATAATTTTGTGTATGAAACAAAGTTTGTGTTAAATACTTGTGTGTAGAATATTCCGTTTCTGGTATCATGTTAGCATTCAAATTTTTCAGATTTTGGAGCATTACAGATTTTGAATTTTCAGATTGGAGATGTTCAACCTGTATTCCTACTTGTTTCCACTTCTTCCAGGGCACTCAGTGAAACAAACCACACTTCCTGACTTGCCTTGCAGTTAACTATAACCATGTACCTGAGTTGTATCTCATGAAATGTGAGTCCAGGTGATAGGACCACTTTCCAGGCCTGGCCCACCCATAAGAACATCCACATGAGAGCCTCCAAGTTCTCTTCTTTTCTGTGGCTTAATGCATTAAAGCACAGCCACCTTGGAAGCCATATGTTGAAAATGTCAGAGCCAAAAGATGGAAGTAGCCTAATGCACATCACTTGGAAACACCCATTTTAGACTTGACATAACTGAGAAAAATACTAATTGTATTAAGTCACTGAGATTTGGGGGTTTAGTATAATAGCTAGTGTTGCCTTAACTAGTTAGTATTAAAACTAACTAGGTTGGTCGTGGTGGCTCATGCCTGTAATCCTAGCACTCTGGGAAGCTGAGGCGGGAGGATTGCTTGAGGTCAGGAGTTCTAGACCAGCCTGAGCAAGAGCAAGACTCCTGTCTCTATTAAAAATAGAAAAATTGGACGGACATGGTGGTGCATGCCTATAGTCCCACCTATTCGGGAGGCTGAGGCAGGAGGATTGCTTGAGCCCAGGAGTTGGAAGTTGCAGTGAGTTATGATGAAGCTACTGCACTCTAGCCTGGGTGACAGAGGGAGACTCTGTCTCCAAAACAAAAATAAACAACAACAAACTAATAACTTTTCTTTAAGTATCAGTTTACTAATTAGAAATCTGTACCACCTTTCTTACCTAAATCAAACTCCTAGTGAATTGCTATTTGCCATTACGTTTCTTTAAAGAAGATAATTTTATTTTTTATTTATTTATTTTTCTTTTTTGAGACACAGTCTCACTGTGTTGCCCAGGCTAGAGTGCTGTGGCATCAGCCTAGCTCACAGCAACCTCAACTCCTGGGCTCAAGCAACCCTTCTGCCTCAGCCTCCCGAGTAGCTGGGACTACAGGCATGCGCCACCATGCCCGGCTCACTTTTTTTCTATATATTTTTAGTTGGCCAATTAATTTCTTTCTATTTAGTAGAGACGGGGTCTCGCTCTTGCTCAGGCTGATTTCAAACTCCCGACCTTGAGCGATCCACCCGCCTCAGCCTCCCAGAGAGCTAGGATTACAGGCGTGAGCCACCGCGCCCGGCCAAGAAGATAATTTTAAATTGCTCATAAAACGATATGAGCACAGAATTCTCCTAGAGTTTTGTGACTTTTTCCCAAATTTTACAGTTGTCTCATCTTTACCTAATTTAATTTTTAGTGACTCATTTGCATTGAGTTCATCCAATACATTCAGTTTAGCTTTCATAGGAACAATTCTTTTTCCATATTCATATTTGATCAGCTTACATAAATGTTTAATTAGATTCTATAAATACATTAACAAGTACGATTGGTATAAACTGGTTTGAAAACCTGTTATTGTAAGAGCAGAACTACCGGGGAACACCAGAGCAAATTAGGGTGCTCATTCATCCTTCTGTGGACATCAGTCAATGTTTTACAGGAGAAATGATGAACTTTTCTTAATCTAATGAATTGGTTTAGTGAAGATCGATCAACTGAATACAATTAATTTCCTTGTTTTTTCACTTATAAATTTCTCATGTATATCTGCACATAAAATTGTTCTGTGGTTTGATATTTTTTGTTGTTTATACATCAGGTCCTAATGGTGAGGTTATGCTAACTTTATGGAATAAATTTGATGGTATCATGTATTTCTATATAATTTACAAAGCATGAGACTTATGTGTTTCTTGAAGAAACTCACCAATAAAATAATCAGATCTTGGAGTCTCATTTGGAGGTAATTCTTTTATAATTTCTTTCAGGGTTGTTGTGCTATTCAGATTGTTCTCTTCTTGAGTCAGTTTTAGTAATGTGTTTTCTTAGAACCATCTACTTCATTAGGGAGATTTCCCAAACTATTAGCATAGAGTCAAACATAGCGTTCTCTTCAAAACTGTTTAATACTTAATTATGGAAATTGTCTTAGTCTGTTTTGTGTTGCTATAACAGAATACCTGAGGCTGGGTAATTTATAAGGAAAAGAAGTTCATTTAACTCATGGTTCAGCAGGCTGAGAAATTCAGGGACATGGCCTGGCTTCTGGCGGGGCTCTTGCCAGCCATCATGACATGGTGGAAAAGGTGAAAAGAGAAGTGAACGTTAGTGAAGAGACAAAACCCAAGGGGGATCCTGGCTTTATAACAACCCACTCTCTTGGGAACGAATCCATTCCCAAGGGAACTAATCCAGTCTCACCAGAGCAAGAACTCACTCACTACCTTGAGAACGGCACCAAGCCATTCATGAGGGATCTGCCCCCAAGAGTCAGACACCTCCCAATAGGCCCCTCCTCCCAACCCTGCCACCCTGGGGACCAAATGTCAACATGAATTCTAGTGAGGATGAAAAAAATATCCAAACCATAGCAGAGGTTTTAAAGCATACATACAAGTAAATAGAATAATACAATGAACCTCCAAATACTCATTCCCCAGCTTCAACAGTAATCAATATTTTGCCAGTATTCCTTCACCTATTCCCCTATCACTTTTTTTAAAGTGGAGCACTGTCTTTTAAAACAAATCCTAGACTTCCTATCATCCCACCCAAATACTCTTTTTTTATAACAAAAGATAACATTTTTATATAAAAGTTTAACCTTTTCTATATCTATAATTTTACCTCATTTTTAATTTTTAATTTTCTCTTTTCTATTTTTCCCAAGATTTTCTTGAACAAAGACATTGGTTTCTCAGTGAGTTGTCTCTTGGATGAATATATCAGTTCTCCAGTGTTTCTGTTTTCTGTTAATAGTTTATTTAATACTTTATTCTTACTACAGCTCTCCTTAAGTTGGTTCAGTTTGTTTTTCTCAGGCTGAATTCTTGCTTGTTGAATAATGAATTCCCTTGAGGATATCAATTTGCTTCTAAATGCAACTTTGGCCTCATCTCTTATGATGTTCTCATCTTCCACATTTTCTAAGTATTCCATAATTGTCGCTTTTAATTTCCACTTTAAACCATGAATTATTTAAATTGTTGCTCCTTTTTCTTTTTCTCTTATTTCTAAGTGCATGTAAGTTTTTGTTTAAAATGTTTATATTAATTAGGCTGGACACTGTGGCTCACAACCTGTAATCTTAGCACTCTGGGAGGCTGAGGCAGGAGGATCACTTGAGCCTAGGAGTTGAAGGACACAGTGAGCTTTGATCATGCCACTGTACTCCAGCCTGAGGGACAGAGTGAGACCCCCCCATCTTTAAAAAATAAAATAAGATGAAAAATAAAAGCAATTTAAACCCTAGCTCTGCTATTCAGTAGTACCATTATATTGTTAACTTCTCTAATTTACAATTTATTTTTTAAATAAAAATAAAATTCCTATATTATGTAATTTTGAAAATTAAATGAAAGAATGTTGCAATGCACCTGTCAGAGTGCCTACACTATAGTAAGCTATCAATAAAGATTATTATTCCAAAAAAATTAAACGTCAATATCAAAAACTGTTTTTGAAAAACAGAGTCCATAATACCAAGTTCTAGAGAATAGTCTGTTGCCATCCCTCATGCCTGGTCTCCCTGGAATTTACCTACAATCATTGTTTACTTAATTTGTATATTGAGTGAGCTAAACTCGGTAGTGTAAAACAGAAAAGAGTTTTATGTTTCTCTAATCACTCCCTACGAACTCGATCCGTCGCAGCATCCTTCTCACCTGTGGGCAACATCGCAGGCATATCTCCTAGAGTTTAAAGTTACTTTCAAGATTTAAAACGCATTAGAAAGTCATGCTAGAAATTTCATTGGCACACCCAGTGCAAAGCTCCACCCCCTCACCCTACCCCCCGCCCCGCCTGTGCAGTGGCGTTGTGACCTACAGCATGGAAAGGAGGCCGAGTCTGCTCCCCTTCTCTCTGCTGCTTCTGGCCTCTCCAGGGTCCAGACAGGGGGCAGGGGAGTTAGAGGCAAATACGTCTTCTGTGGTAGATGCTGTTATAATACAGTAGACTCTTGAGGTAGGAGGAGCCTACATGCTGGCTCTCTCCAGTGCAATACATTTGTGGGGCTTTCAAAGATTCACTATGGGGGTCACCTAGATGGGAAAAAAACCCTTCAAAGCCAGTGTCCCTCTCCCACTTGCAAACTTCTTTGCAAGTTTGCAAAAGTTTCTTGCAACTTCACCCCACAGGCAACCCTCCTGCTCATAGCTCCTGGGAAATGCGTAACCTCACCATCACAAATCCTGGAGGTGCAGACAGTCCCCACTGCGGCCCTCGCCACTCATGTAGGATTCACTGGTGGTTTCAACCAGCCTCACCAGGCAGAAAGCAAGCCCCAGTTTCCATTCATTTATGTCCCTAAATACCAGAAGATGCATATCCACTTCCCCATGAGCTCTCCCACTCCACCCTTCACCAATCCCAGGACACCACTGGAGCCCCCCATTCTCGTGAGGGCTCCCCCACAGGAAGAGAAAGGGAAATGCCATGATACTGTCCCTGCCCTGATGACACCTTTTTATTTCCTTCCTCTGCCATCAGCTGGAGGGAGGTATGTGGTAGAGGTTGATAGTCACTGTACCATTTTTGCTGTCTTTTCATAATTTCTGTATGGATATGTCTAGTGCTAATACCTTATTCAGAAATCTGGGGATACTTATCAGCTTTTGTTCTCAGCTTCAGGGCTTCAGAGGAAATTTCAGGACACCATGAAAAGTCCCATTGGCTATCTTGTTACACTTGAAACACACCATGACACCTTCCATATGAGCTCTCAGGCCTCATCAGGGCTCTTTGCCGGCTACACGGTGGGAAATAGAGAAGCTGTAACTATTGGCAGAGTCTTATGTCTGGGCTGCTGAGATAAGACTTTTGGAAAGATTAGAACCACAGAATTTTGCAATAGTTACACAATTACTTCCGGCCCACCCTCACGAATGCATTCCAGAGACCGAACATTCCTTAGGAGGCTATTATATAACTAAAACAGAAAGGGTGGTAATGATGTGTAGGAATACCCTTGGGGGAGGTTGAAAATATATCACATGAGAAGAAAAGATGTACATAGTTAAACAGGATAGCTTTATATAGTAATAGTTAAAGGCCATACTGTAGAGGGGGCGTTTAAAACATTCTGAATCGTCCCAAGAAATACCTTAGAGAAGCCACAGGGAAAACACTTTTGGGCTCAATAATATTCATTCATTCACTCATTTATTTACTGAGTTCCTGCGAGGCTTCAGACTCTGAGCTGGGGCTAATATTGCCACAATAGATAAGGTTTGGTCCCTGCCCTCTAGGAGCTTGGAGAAACTCTGCTTAACAGAATAAGCAGCCACCAGAAGTAGCAGATCCCTGTGGGTCTCCCACACGCTGCATCCTGGATGACCCGTGAGGAGGGAGCACCCAAGACTGGGGAGTAGGAGGAGAGAAGCAGTGAAATAGCTGATCTTTTGGGGTCCCTTTCGCCCCTCAAATCTGAGGCTCTGTCTATGCTCTCAAAAGCTCAGGTAAAAGCCATAGCATCCTGCTGGCCACACGCATAAAATAGAATAAGAGACTGGAGGAACTGACTTAATCACAGAAATTGTTTTCAGACAGGTAATAGGACCAACAGTGCAGAGTCCAACGTGAAAGGTATGCTCACCAAAATGCAGAGACCATCCAGCAGACGTCAGCCAGGCAGAGCAGATTTGGGTAGCTAAGCGAGTAATGGAAATGCTTACAAATGGTTTGCATGTGCTTGCACCGAAACCCGGAGCAAGGGACAAAGATTTGTGAAACGTGTCCAACAAAGCTAGGTGGGACTTTTCCTGCCTCTACACTGTGACGGAGAGAGTAAGGGTGCTAAAAAGGTGCTGGACACACCAAGAAATCCACCTCAAGCCGATAGGCTCTAGATAAGAAAGAATGAGGACAACAAGTGCCCAGTGCAATAGTCTACAAAAGCATGCCGCTGCCCTCCCAGACCACGTGGGAGGAGTTTCGAGAGAAGCAATGGTAGAGAAAGGAGGCAGAGGGGCCCTGCCAAGGGAGGGAAGGGCAGCATCTTGCCACCCTCTTACCTCCCTGCTCAGAGACAGAAACCCATAGTCCCAGGGAGAAAGTCTGGGGAAGAGTACGTTAGTTTTCTATTGCTACCATAACACATTGTCACAAATTTAGTGGCTTAAGACAGCACAAAGGTATTATCTTACAGTGTTTAAGGCGGAAGTCCAGCAGGGGATCTCCCCAGGCTAAAATCAAGGTGTCAACAAACTGAGTTCTTTTCTGGATGCGCTAGGGGATAATCTGTTTCCTGCTTGTTTAGGTTGTTGGCAAAATTCAGTTACTTGTAGTTGTGGGAGTGAGATTCCTGTTTTCTTGTCGGCTATAGCTGAGGCCATTCCCAGCTGCTAGAGGCCATTCCCAGCACTCCTCGGCCTCCATCTTCAAGTCAGCAATGGTGGGGAACGTCCTTCTCACATCACATGTCTCTCCATGACTACAGCAGGGATAGATCCTCCACTTTTAAGGACTCTGTGGCTAGATGATTAGACTGGACCTTCCTGGATAATCCAGGGTAATCTCCCCACCTCAGTGTACATAACCTCCATCATATTTGCAAAGTCTCTTTTGCCAGGTAACATATTCACAGGTTCCAGAGTTTAGGGTGCGGGCCACCCTTATTCTGCCGACCACAGAGGGACTGGCCGGTGTTCCTTGGAGTGTGGGAAGCACAAAGACTGGTGCCTGATTCTCACCTAGAAAAGCTCAAAGGGCAGAGGCTGGCTCGTGCTGCCTACGATGGAGAGCAGAGAGAACATCACGCTTCCAGGGCTTAGTGAGGCGACTTGCCCAGTTACCTGCAGGCTAAATGGATGCTGCAAAGCGTAGCCAGGCTAGAGCCTCCTTGAAGGAACCCCACCCAAAAGGCTGCCCACCAGTGTCCAGGCTATCTCAGCCAGAAGAGGTTACAGGGTATAAACTGCTGGAGGAGGGCTGAGGGCATGTCATAAGAGAGCAGCAAGAGTGGGCCTCACTCACGTCAGGAAATTCTGCAATGTCAGAGAGGCATGAGGAGCAAAAATAGTGGTTTCCTCCTGCCACCGCACCTGTGATGGTTGATTTTATGCATCAACTTGACTGGGCCATGTGGTGCTCAGACATTTGGTCAAATATTATTCTAGGTGTATCTGTGAGGGTGTTTCTGAATGAGATTAACATTTGGATCAGCAGACTGAGTAAAGCAGATGGCCTTGGGTAGGCCTCTTCCAATCCGTGGAAGGCCTGAGTAGAATAAAAGGCTGAGTAAGAAAGAATTCTTTCTCTCTGCTTGGCTGTCTTTGATCTGGGGCATCAGTCTGTTCCTGCCTTTAGACTCGGACTCGGACTCACAGCATCAGGTCTCCTGGTACTCAGGTATTCACGCTTAGATTGGAACTATACCACCAACTCTCCTGGGTCTCCAGCTGGACGACTATAGATCTTGGGACTTCTCAACCCAACTCTTTATAATAAATCTCTGTATATATCTCTTATTGGTCTGTTTCTCTGAAGAACCCAGACCAACACAGCACACAAGGCCAGTACATTCAATATGCTGATCACATTTGTGGGGGCTCATCTAGGATCCTTAAGATATCTCCCAACAGATGTGCACTCGCTCCACAGAAACTGGTAGACACATGACGAGAACCACAAAAGGAAAACCAACTGTGAGAGGCTAGAGCAGCCTCTGATTGCTATGATTCTGCCTAGAGACTTACCTATGCCATGGCACAAAAACTCCCCCTGGGGTGGGGGGGCTCTAAACTGTGCTTTATTTTGCTTAATGCCAGACTTGAGTTGGGATTTAACAAGTGAGTTTAGTTTTCGTAAGTGAATAAGGGAGGGAAAATGTCCCAGGAGGGAAGCATTAGACATGGAAGGGAAGAAAGGCAGAACAGGTGGCAATGAATGGAGTGGTTGCAGGGAAAAGAGACCAGGGATATGTGACTGGACCCAAAGGTGAGTGTCCAGGAAGCAGGAGAAAGTTACCTAAGTAGGACAGGCTCTTTAAAGCTGGAAGAAAAAGTCTGGGCTTGTTGCAATGTATAATAGGGAACCATTAGAGTTTATGTGTGTTGGCACATAAAAGTTGTTTTGTTTTCTTTTGCTTAAAAAAAGGTAAGTAAAATGGATTAGAAGAGAGGTGTAGGATTGAGAACACCAGCTAGGAATCTATTGCTGAATGCCTACAGTGACTGTACTTTCTGAAAAGAAGTTGGGACCTGCAATCTGTAAAGTAGGAGTGTGCGCAGGTCAACAAATCAGAATACTTGAATTGAGGACATCCCAGAAAGATTCCAGAAAAATCTTTGTTATTGTGAGTACACTAGGCATGTGGCAATGAGGTGGAATGATTCCTTAACCCCGCCTTCTTCGTTACCATGTGTTGTACAATGAGATCTTCCCAATGCTTCTGAAATTGGTCAATTTGGGGGCACACAGGAAACTACTAAGTAACAGTTGCACCATTGTGCGATTTCAGCCTTTCTGGAGTTGTGTTTTATATAGACTTCTATTTACAACCAATTCGTTTTGAACAAACAAAATGAAAACATAAAATTATTTTGAATGTGAATAAATTAGCTGGCTTAATTTCCCACATCACACCAAATTCCCTACTTCATTCCCACCACACAGCTGGGTCTCGTGGGAACCAGCCACACTGAAGGTATTAACACTTCTCGGGAAGGGCGGTGCACTTCCTCCATGGGAAGATATTTCTCTCACACACACACTAAATACAACTATTGTACACAGCGGTGCAATATTTCCCCTAGTTTTCTCAAAGAAATATTCCAAACTCTCGCCTCTCATCAACCCCCAACTCCTCGCCTGATAAAATCTGAGGTGCCCTGGGCTGGGCTCAGTGGCTCACGCCTGTAATCCTAGCACTCTGGGAGGCCGAGGCGGGAGGATCACTCAAGGTCAGGAGTTCGAGACCAGCCTGAGCAAGTGAGAGACACCCGTCTCTACTAAAAATAGCAAGAAATTAATTGACCAACTAAAAATATATATACAAAAAATTAGCCGGGCATGGCGGCGCATGCCTGTAGTCCCAGCTACTCAGGAGGCTGAGGCAGAAGGATCGCTTGAGCCCAGGCGTTTGAGGTTGCTGTGAGCTAGGCTGACGCCATGGCACTCTAGTCTGGGCAACAGAGTGAGACTCTGACTCAAAAAAAAAAAAAAAAAAAATCTGAGGTGCCCTGGGTACCAGGGGATCAGAAGAATGACAGAAAGAAAACCCTGACCAGGCTGACGGGCACAGACAGCAAGCAGCTGTGGGGGCTCCTGTCCCAGAGGCACTACATCTTCTCTTTCGCAGTCACATCCCAGCACAGAATTTCCTGCACCCGGTGACCTTGTCCCCTCCCCTAACACTGCCTTTCCTCACTCCCAGCTCAGCTACTTTCTCCTCCCAGAAGCTCTTCATTGCAGTGACATGCATATCTGCATTTGACCCTTCCCCCTTCCCATGTTCTCTCAACTTCTGGGTGGTCGCCTCATCCTAGAAAGCCTTTCTCTCTTAATTATTTTCTTCATGCCATTTTTGAGCTGAGAACACTCTACCACCAATTAAAAGACCTTGATCAAGACCAATATGCCCAGCAGACAACAAACATAGCCATCCACCTCCTCATCGTCTGAGAACGCTTGTTTCTCCTCAAGCATCTACATTCGTCTACTTTTAAACTCTTTTCTCAGTTTATATTTCTACTCTTTAAATATATTCCTTTGGCAAGCCTATTATTTGAAATGTTCCTAATTATTTCTCATGACAGTCAAACTGTATTATAGGCTTGGGCGGGCTGGTCTAGGAATCTTGGACACCATTTCACAGCACTATTTCTATAAGAAAATGTATTTCAAGTTCAAATGATTGAGTTACAAACTTCTGAAACACAAACTTTAAAATCAGGGTACGCTTAACAATTAGACATTAGGGGACTGCAAGACTTAAGGTAATTGCCTATTACCAAATAAATGATATGCATAATAATTACTAATAATTTAATGAACCTTCTTTCATTCAAAGGAGGCCTCCAGCTGCTATCTGAGGAGGAGCTGGTGCCAGTCTGCTGTATTTGCTGCTGTAAAGACCAACCTGAAAAACACACATGGAGAAGAAGAGAAAAGGAGAGGGTGCTAAGGAAAAGGACCATACAAAGAATTTGAAATATGGAAAACAAATGATAACAAAAATGACAGAACACAATGAACAGTAAAGCAATTCTTGAGGATTTATTTTTAATATAAAGTTAATTGCATTGTAAATATGTAATAACATTTTATCACCTTTTTATTAAAGACATTGAAGGAACGCTAAACAAAAGCCAACCATCTTGACACTATCGTTTTGTAGATTTTTCATTTTTGTATATTTTGTCTTGTGCCGTTCTGCCCTTGCCCATATGCATACATATTTTACATACATAGCCAGCAGCCTGGAGTACAAAATAAGGCCTTATTTATATTAACATCAAACTACCATGAGTACTATTCAGCTTTAAGAAACAATGGTGATCTAGCACCTCTTGTATTTTCCTGGATACAGCTGGAACCCATTCTACTAAGTGAAGTATCTCAAGAATGGAAAAACAAGCACCACATGTACTCACCAGCAAATTGGTATTAACGGATCAACACCTAAGTGGACATATAAGAATAACATTTATCGGGTGTTGGGCAGGTGGGAGGGAGGAGGAGGGGATGGGTATATACATACATAATGAGTGCGATGTGCACCATCTGGGGGATGGTCACGCTTGAAGCTCTGACTTGAGGGAGGAGGGAGGGGCAAGGGAATTATACATAACCTTAACATTTATACCCCTATAATATGCTGAAATAAAAAAATAAAATAAAATAAAATAAAATAAATCATCATTATCATCATCATCATCAAATAAAGTTAGCTCACATAATTCTAACCATAGTATGCATACCCCTTTGCTGCTTTTTTCACTTACATTATATTATTAATATTAAAGCTTTGGTCTCATACTTTTGTCTATCAGCCTCCTCCCCCACAGCGTTTAGACATTCCTCCCCTCTCTCCTTGACAACTTCCTATCTCCAACAGCTACTGCAACAACATCTCACCCAAAGACCATTCACATGTTTGGATGTTCAACAAATATGCATTGATCACTTAGCCAGGCCCTGTGCTAGGTGCTGGGAATACAACAATTAGTACAACGCAGCCCCTGGAAGCTACTGCAGGAGAGCAGAGGCCCAAACATGTCATTACAATGCCTTGTGATGAGAGCTTCCCTAGAGACTAAACCAGGTACAGGGAGACATAAAGGAGAGGGTGACCAGGACAGATAAAGAAAGCTTCTTAAAGTGGGGATCCCTTGAGAGGATCTTGAAGGATGAATACAAGTTTGCTGAGAAGGATATCGTGTTAGGCAGAAAGAACGTCACATGGAAAAATACCAACAAGTGGCTTTGAAGAGTTCAGATGATATTATTATTATAGCTGGAGCAGAAGGCACAAGTGGGCAAGTAAATGGGAATGAGAGTCAGGGGCTAAATCATGAAATGCAAAGAAGGTTATGCTCTAGGTCAAGGTGAGCAATTGTTTTCTGCAAAGGGCCAGAGAGTAAATATTTTAGGCTTTGCAGACAATGCTGTCTCTACCAAAACTGCTTGCACTCTGCCATTATTCCACAAAAGTAGCCCTTATAGACAATACATAAATGAATAGGCATGACTATTCCAATAAAACTTTATTTACAGGCACTTAAATTTGAATTTCATATAATTTTCAGGTATCATGAAATATTAATCTTCTTTTGATTTTTGTTTTCAACTCCTAAACATGTAAAAGCGTTAGCAGGCTGGATTTGGCCAGAGGGCTATAGTTTGCCAATATTTGCTCTAGGCCAGTGATTCCCAAACTTTGTGGCACATTAGAATCACCTGGGAAGTTTTTAAACTGCTTATGCAAAAATCACACCAAAAACCAATTAAATCACTATCTCTGGCCATGGGAGCCTGGCGTCTTAGTTTTATAAAATCCCCAGGGGATTCCAATATATAGCAAAGTTTAGAAACCACAGCTCTAGGCTAAAAGAGCCACAAAAGGGATTTACCGTTTTAAATAGAGGGATGACATACAGATTTGGATTCTAGAAAGAGCACCCTGAAATGACGAAGAGAAATACATTGACAGCCATGAAAATACGTTCACTATATACAGTTGAGCAGACCAAAACAGGTTATGAACTATGTATTATGATCCCATTTTGTTAAATATGAGCATATATAATTAGAAAAATAGAAAAAGGAGAAAATATGAAAAGAATAATAACAACCAAAAACTGGAAACAACCCCAATGTTCATCAACTGGTGAACAGATAAACAAATTATAACACATCCATGCAATGGAACACAACTCAGCAATAAGAAGAAACAAACTATTAACACATGCAACAACATGGATGCTACATGCTATATGATGCCATTCATATAACATCCTGAAAGCAAAACTATAGGGACAAAAATCTGATCAGGGGCTGGGTGCGGTGGCTCATACCTGTAATCCTAGCACTCTGGGAGGGCAAAGTGGGAAGACTGCTTGAGCTCAGCACTTCGAGACTAGCCTGAGCAAGAGTGAGAACTTTAACTCTACAAAAAATAGAAAAATTAGCCAGGCCTGGTGGCACATGCCTATAGTCCCAGCTACTTGGGGAGGCTGAGGCAGGAGGATCACTGGAGCCCCAGACTTTGAGGTTGCAGTGAGCTACAATGACACCACTGCACTCTAGCCAGAGCGACAGAGCGAGACTCTTGTCTCAAAAAAAAAAAAAAAGAAGAAAAAAAATCTGATCAGGATCGCCAAGGTCTGGAGGAAAGGGTGGGGAGGGGAGGAAATTGACTGCAAAGGCATAGAAGGAAACCTCCCAGGGTTACGGAAACGTTCCACATCTTGATTGTGGTGGTGGTGGCTATATGATTCTATATATTTGTCAAAACTCACCCAACTATACAGTGAAAATGATGAATTTTACTGTATTTAAATTATACCTCAATTAAAAAAAAATAGCACCCAGTTATGTTTTTTCTTCTTTCTGCTCGCACTATTGGGGCTCACAGAGTGCAAGGCAGCAATCGTGGGTGTGTGAGCCTGCTCTAAACACGCAAACTCCCCCTAAGGCAGGTTCACCCAAAGTCTAGAACTCGGGGGAGAAGGAGCCCAGTGCTGGATCCGACTGCATTCTCCAATCCACTCTACAATAACAAGGCCGATATTTTCATCTCCTGACTGATTCCTGAATGCACATCTCAAATATTTCTGAATTCAGGGAGTAAAAGAGGAGGTGGGATTAATCATCACCCCAGCTCTCTCTCATTTATTGCCATATTGATCAGGAAATCTTGTGAGATCAATATTACACTCTAAAAAGGCAATTGAGACAGCGCAGGGAAAGCTGAAGGTACAGGGAGGCCTCAGGCTTCAGTCTGTGGATTAGTGTTGACCGTCGTAAGCTGCAACACATTATATTCTGGCCGATGCTTCCAGGCACGAGGCTAGTTTATACTGGCGTTAGTGAGACATTTTTTCTGGCAGACTTAGACCTAAGCAGGTGTGACTGAATTGAAGATTAGGATACCACAAAAAAGTATTTTCATACCATGTAAGACTTACAAAACTTCATTTTACAAGATTAATAGGCATTGGTGGAATAGTTTTTGCTCCCTATAACATATTTCTTAGAAAGGACAGCAAGCTAGAGAGTGAAATTATAAAAGACAGTTAAGTGTACTGGCATTTTAATTGTAGCATCTGGGCATTAATAGGTGGCAATAATTCAGTGGGCCCAAATTCTATTCCTTTCCATCCTGTTTTGAACTGTAATAGTTCTAGGGCCAAGGTTGAATATAAATCTCTTAAAATTATGTGGCTTGTCCACAATAATTTGTTAGTTACATAAGTCCACCATGGCTTTTTTTATTTTAGAGACTCAAATTTTGGCTTCGAATACAAAGAAATTTGTGGATTTTAATGGATAAACATTATCCATTTTAACAATAAACAAAAAAGAATGATTTTGAAGAAGATTGAGGAAATTTGACTATAGACTGAATATTAGATTATATTAGAGAATTTGTTCATTTTCTTTGATGTGATAATGGTATGTGGTTATGTAGAAGAATATCCTTATTTTTATGTGATACATGCTAAAACATTGGGGGCAAAATGTCCTAATTTTCATAATTTGCTTTCAAATGGTACAATTTTATATATATTTATGTATATATATATACACATTCATAGACATACACAGATATGTAAATATACACATGTACTTATACATATAAATATGTATATACATATAGATAAAGCAAAGCAAATATGGTTAAATATTACTGTTGAATATAGACATTAGGCATTAGGTATATCAATGTTCATTATAGTTTTTCAACTTTTTTATACCTAAAAATTTTTGTAATCAAAAATTTAAAAAAAAACATGACTGGTGACCTTATAAAAAGGGGAAATCTGAGCACAGAGACAAACACATGTGTAGAGAAGATGATGGGAAGAGATACAAGGAGAAACAGCCATAGCCTACCACAGATCCTTCCCTTAAGCCTTCATAAGGAACTAACCCTGCCAGTACCTTAATTTTGGATTTCTGGCCCCCATCCAGAATAGTAAGACAATAAATTTCTGTTGTTGAAGCCACTCGGTTTGTGGTACTTTGTTATAGCAGCCCGAGCAAACCGACACAGCCCTCAAAGGGAGCCCAGATCAGAAAACCCCTCAGAAGCACCTACGGCAGCTGCTCAAGTCCATCAGGAGATGACTGAGGGAGCCACTCCGAAGACTGGGAATGCTACGCTAGGTCTTCACAGAATACGTGGCCAGGTCGGAGAGGGAAGACTGACACCATCAGGGTCGAATTCTTAAAATCTTATCAAGATTATTGAGGAGAAGAGATGTGGGTACTTCTAATGTCCTGAGGAAACAGCCTGGGAACTTTATGAAGTTAGGACTTTAGGACACAGGAAAAGGTGAGATGTGCTAAAGGTGAGCCAAGTAGGAAGTCCTGTGTCCCGGCCTAGATCGGATGCTGGTGTGACGGGAGCCCACGTCCCAGGTGGGATTGCACACTTTAGGAGGCTGAAGGCAGGCATTTTAGAAGGTTGTAGTGTGTGAACAATGAATGCTTTAGGCAAAGCCAGAGCTCCTTGATGTCATCTATCTTATTATAAGGAAAAGCCACAGCAGAAAAACCTAGGAAATTATGTTAGAAAAGAGTTGCCTGGTCCAGAAAAAAGAAAAAACATTCATATCCATCAGTATGAGCCTTGTCTATGTAGAGAAGGAAAATGACAAATTAAGAAGTTATTTATTATTTTTTTTTAACTGAGCTGAGCTTCCCTGGAAGGATTAGGGGAACCTGGAAGAAAAGGGACCACTAGCCCACATCCCATGACTTCAGGCGAAGGTGTGGTGAAGATAGTGGTTTTGTTCCTCTGAAAGATCAGCAGTTAGTTAAAGAACAGGAGAGACAAGGTCCAAGGAAGAGCACACTACAGAAGTATTGATCTTCACCAGGACATCAGAGACATCAACAACACTTTCAAACCAGAAATCTGCTGAAGGAGGCAAAACTCCAGGCCAGCAGTCTGCGAACATTTCCTATAAAGGACCAGCCAGCAAATATTTTCGGCTGTGTGGGCCATTCAGTCTCTGGTTTTCACCATTCAACTCTGCCTTGAAGTATAGAAGAAGCCATAGGCAATACAGAAATGAATGGACACGGCTATGTTCCAATAAAAACTTTATTCATGGACATCGAAATTGGATTTCATGTAATTTTCATGTGCCATGTAATATTCTTTTAATTTTTAAAAATCATTTAAAAATATAAGCTGGACGCAGTAACTCAGGCCTGTAATCCCAGAGCTTTGAGAGGCTGAGGCGGGAGGATCGCTTGAGGCCAGGAGTTTGAGACCAGCCTGGGCAACATAGCGAAACCCCATCTCTACAGAATATTTTAAAAATTAGCCAGGCATGGTGACACAGCTATTCAGGAGACTGAAACAGGAGGATCACTTGATCCCAGGAGTTTGAGGCTACAGTGAGCTATGATCAGGCCACTGCGCTCTAGCCTAGGTGACACAGTGAGATCCAGTCTCCAAAATAAATAAGTAAATAAAATGTAAAGACCATTATATTTATTAGTGAATGTAATAAATTAATAACATGTTTAGGCATAAATTTAAATATAAATTTAACCATATAAAAACAGGCAGCAGGTTGGATTGGGCCCACAGACCAAAGTTTGCAGACCCCTGGCCTAGACAATTCCAAAAGGAGGGCCCTGGTAACAGGAAGCATGAAGGACTAGAAATGCCTCTCACTGGAGAAAGTGGCAGCAAGGCCCCACAGAGCTCACACTCGGCTCTGCCGTGATGTGGCAGAGACTCGGGCCTCAAAAGGTTTTGAATGTGCTGAATAGAAAAGAAGGGCACCTCAGATAACTTCCTGGGCATGTTACCTTTGTACATTTCTAAATTTTACAAATGCCATTCTCTGAGAGAGGAGTCATTATGCACAGATGGATTTTCCCCAAGATGCTGTAAACATAGGACCTAGTGCCATAGTTAATCCTAATTAATCTCTTGAGGAAGACTCTCCTGAGTTTATAGTTTATATGTATTGGTCATAAATTCCAAGCAACTAGCCCCGACTGCCTGATATCCCCGTGAGGCTGAGATTAGGATAACGTGCCCTTTGCAACTGTGTATTGTCCTTCCTTCAAATACCACCGAGTGTCCGGTCAGGACCGTGCCAAGTTCAGGGCTCTGGAAAGATCATCTTGCTTGTAGTAACTATTCAAAAGACAAGAGATTTGACTATTTTTAAAAATTTTTGCTTGATAGTTGTACTTACATGTAAACTATTAATATTTTAGACTTTTTAAAAGGTGGGACTTTTGAAAAATTTACAGTTGAATTAACTCAATTTTAATATTCCTAAGAGAGTATATCAGTTCGGATAAACTGGGTTATTATGTCAAAACTGTTTTGACAATAATAATAATTTATTTCTCACACCGCACTACCTGTGTTTTGCAGGTCAGCGGGAATGTTCTGCTTATTATAGTAAATCAAGGACCCAACTGATGGATGTTCCATCGCAACCCGATACTTCTAGCAGTGCCAGGGAGAAGTATAGGACACACCAAAGCACACACTGGCTAATAAATTTTCCGACAGTAAGTAACACACAAACATGTCAACTCACATTTCACTGGCCAGTGTAAGCCATATGGCAAGGCCTAATTTCAAAAGCAGGAGGAAAGTGAGATCCCATCATGTGCCATGAAAGAGCAAAGCAGGAAATATTAATGTTTACTTCACGGTGTTGAATCATTCTCATAGGAAACATTCATTCCAGTGGAAGACAGCCAAAGTTGCCGATGCTAAAGAACTTGACTCTACACAGGGTCTGAGCGAGACCCTCTGAGACTGAGCAGAATCACAAATGGGTAAGAGTTCTAAATTCTTTGCACTTTATAAGGGAAAGAAAATTTAATTCCTGGTCTTTGATTTCTTTCTTGGAATTTAATAATGGTAAAGTTTCAAAGCTTTATTGTTCAAAAGTGTGATATTTTTATTTTTATGTAAGTGATATTATATTATTTGAAGTATTTTTATGTTGTCATCTGGGCTCTGATATTCTATATCAGCTAACACAGCTGGGCATAATTGGAAATGAGAAATAACATAGGGATTTATTTTCAGCCAGGAGTGCAGATCAGCCTTGCTGATCATTTAATTCATGTTCTTCTTCCATCCCATTTCAGACCCTTCTGTTCGCAAAAGATACACCTCCTGCCTGTGGTTGCAAGAGGATACTCAAAGGATCTATTTGGTTGGTGTTAGGAGTGTGTTCTTAGGAAAGAAGAAGCAGGAACATCTGGAAGAATTGATGATTTCCTCCACCAACGGAGATCACCACACTAGACGTGGAAAACGCTGAGGATTAGTACAAGAACAAAAAGCTGGCAAATACTATGGGAAGGCATGATTCCCTTGAGTGAGTTGTCCCAAGGTCTAGGCGAGGAGGGATGTTACTAGGAAGCCCAACGGTTGCTGTAGATCCAGCCTACAGTCCTCACTTGAGCGTTATCAATAATAAATCTGCATCTGCCAAAACCATTCTCAATTCTAAACATGTACTTCTCAGATGGTTTGAAAGTTGAAAGTCAGAGGAAACGCTGTGATTCAAACCACAACAGAGACACTTAGAAAACCTGAAGGCAGAACACTTCTTTCAGATATAACCGTAGAACCTCAAAATATAAAGCAGAGGAAAGTGGAATTATTCTAGGGAAAGGAAAGCAAAGCGAGTTGTAAAGTCCACCCACTCAGTATCCCCCTCTCCTGCCTTGGGGTCTCTGAGCATAGCTTGAAAGTCCCTGCCTTAAAGGATCAGAGCCACTGGCCACTTTCTATGATGGGGAGGCAACCAGAAGAGCCTAATCCCTGCATTAATTAGCCCATAAAAAAATACCCCAACTTCTCCTTTCAGAGTGTTGTAAGAATGAGGACTCTCCATTTCCTCACTGCCTATACTGGGGACTCCTGCCGTTTAACATGTAGAAGGATCCGCTGGGATCCCTGTTCCCAATACAGACCCTAGGTCCCACCCATGGGGGGATCACTCACTGTTGCTAGGGAAGATCTCAGAAAGCTGCACTTTCAAAAGCACCCAGATAAATCTAGGCCAGGTGTCCTAAGGACTACACTTTGAGAAACACAAGGCTCAAATATAGGTATGTGAAAAGAAAAACTAATGGAGAATATAGTATCCAGTGAGCCTGAATCATGAAGGGCCTTGAATGCCAAGCAAAGACATTTGAACTTTATTCCGTGAACAGCAGGGAGAAACTGAAGGTATTTGAGTGGCATGATCGGAGGTGAACCTCAAGAAAGGCAATCTGAAAGTAAGATGTGAAATTATCAGGATAAGGAAAAACAAGTTAAGAGGCTATTATGAGAGTTGAAGAAAGAGATGAGGAGTTTCCGGATTTGGACAGTGAAGGTGGAAACCGAGAGAAGGGAATAGATAATAGCCTATGTTACAGATTTAATGTTTGTGACCCCTCTAAGTTCATACACTGAAGTTCTAACCCCCAATGTGATGGTATCTGCAGAGGTAATTAAGGTTGGATGAGGTCAGGAGAGAATGGGGCCCTCATGATCTATTAGTTCCTTGTAAGAAGAGACACCAGAGAGCTTGCTCTCTCTCTTCAACATGTGGGGATACAGCAAAAAGGTGGCCATCAACAAGCCAAGAAGAGAGCCTCATCTCAGAAACTGACCATGCTGGCACCTTGATCTTGGACTTCCTACCCCAAGAACTGTGAGAAATAAATTCCTGTTGTTTAAGCCACCCAGGTTATGGTTATTTTGTTATAGCAGCCTAAGCTTACTGAGACAGTCTACAAAGATAGAATCAATATGATTTGGCAGGTTGGAACTGGAAATTAAAAGCAAAAATGGATTCAAATATGAGAACAGAGTTTCCCATCTAACCAGAGGGCAAGATGGTTGTTCCTTTAACAAAAATAAAAAGGGAAGAAATTGAACTCTGGGGCTGTCCTGGCCATGTCAGCCATCGTGCCTGCAGAGCCGCTGATCCTACTACAGTAGGAAGGGCAGTCATCAGGGACCACTGCTCGGGCTGCAGTGGCTTAAGCAACAGACATTCATTTTTCAGTCTGGAGGCAGGGAAGTTCCTGACCAAGGCACGAACCAATTCAGTTCCTGGTGAGGGTCCCCTTCCTGGACTGCAGATGGCCATCTTCTCTCAGTGTCCTCACATGGCAGAGAGAGAATATCACTCTCTCTTCCGCTTCTTATAAAGCCACTAATCCCATCCCTCACAACCTCATCTAACCCTAATTAACTCCTCAAAGACCCTTATTTCCAAATACCATCTCAGTGGGGGCAAAGGACTTCAATATATGAATTTGGGACACAATTGAGCCCACAGCATAGAGGAAGAGATGAGGCTGCAGTGTGAATACAACCAAGCCTCATAGGGCTGCTGGATTTAGCAAACACATTCACTTAAATGTGAATTTCAGATGAACAGCAAAAACAAAAATTTAACAACACTATGTCCCATGCAATATTTGGGACATACTAATACTAAAAAGTATTTGTTGTTTTTCTGAAATTCAAATTGAACTGAGCATTCTGTACTTTATCTGGAAACCCTAAGGCCTCAGCCATCCCACAGGGCATTCTGAAACTGGGATAGCCCTTTCAGCCCGTGCTGAGCTGGGTCAGGGCTTTGGGTCTAGGCCAGTCGGATGTAGCCGCCCCTGGGAAGAGGGTAGAACTTTGAGCAAGGTGAGCAGCTAACTAGCATCCCAGCAGCTAGAGGGATAAGTCCTTCAGTTCTAAAAGGAGGTTCTGGGTGGTACAACACACTTTTCATTACCTACATCTCTCTGTTCCCCAAAAAAACCTCTAACAGTGATACTTTACTTTCATTCCCTTCTGTGTGTTCAGCGATGTGCTAGGCCCCAGTGGTACTTCTACTTTCACCATAAGCTGTCAAAAGATGAAAAGAAAGAGAAGCAAATCTTAATATTTGGTAGATTAATTCTCAGTGTTTTATATTGAGAGTCTCACACTTTTTTCCCCTTTGGCATTTGAGATGGATAGCCTCTGTTGTTCCTTTTCTTTTAAGCAATATTTTTTGATGATACATTTAAGTATAAACCCATTTCTAATACAATAATGTACAATAAGGTAGGGAAAAAAAGATACTTCTTTAATCTGAAAAGGGGTACCTACCAAAAACCTAAAACAAATCTTGTTTCTTTTTTTTTTACTCTATTTTTCATTTAATTCTTTATTATAGAAATTTCAAACACACACAAACATAGATAAAATAGATTAATGAACCCTAGATACCTATCATTCACCTTCTATAATTGCCAACATTTTGCCGATCTCCAAATATCATTCTGAAGAGTAAATATTAGACCATACTTTCATAAAACTCAGAAAAAAGATATAATGATGACTGCTTTTATCGTCAATAATGGACATTGCCCTAGAGTTACTGGTCAATGCAGAAAGACCAGGAAAAAAGAAATAAGTATGAATATTGGCAAGGTAGATATATGAGGGCTGCCTGGAAAGTATCTAATGAGAACCTGTTACATGGCTGGATACTTTCCAGACAGCCCTTGTATGCCTAGAAAATCCAGTGCAATCACATAGCGTCTACATAGGCTAATTAAAACTTTCAGAAAGACAGAAACAAGATTAAGGCATAAAAGTCTACAGCTTTTCTAAAATCAGCCAAAGCCAATCAAAAAATATAATAGAGGCCGTGCGCAGTGGCTCACGCCTGTAATCCTAGCACTCTGGGAGGCCGAGGCGGGCGGATCACTCAATGTCAGGAGTTCGAAACCAGCCTGAGCAAAAGCGAGACCCCGGCTCTATTAAAAATAGAAAGAAATTAATTGGACAACTAAAAATATATATAGAAAAATTAGCCGGGCATGGTGGCGCATGCCTGTAGTCCCAGCTACTCGGGAGGCTGAGGCAGGAGGATCGCCTTAGCCCAAGAGTTTGAGGTTGCTGTGAGCTAGGCTGACGCCACGGCACTCTAGCCAGGGCAACAGAGTGAGACTCTGTCTCAAAAAATATATATATATAAAATAATAGAGAAGAAAGCTATATTCAATTCCAATAGACCTTGAATTATCTAGGAAAAGACTTAAAATATGAAAGCTTTTAAGGATAACCATATAATTTTAATGAAGGCCTTAAAAGATATTCCCAGATAAAAAAGATTCAATATTGTGCAGATACTATGCTCACGAAATTAAATAATAAATGTGATACAATTTTTATCAAAATTCCAACAGGATATTTTATAGAATTGACAAGCTAATTCTAAAGTTCATCTATGAGATGTACCCAAAGAGTTAAGATTTTTTAGAAAAAGAACAAGAAGAAGGACTTACTTTACCAGATGTCGAATGTAGTGTAAAAGAAACAATAATTGAAATAATGTGGTACTGTGAAAAATAGGCCAATAGATGAATAGAACAGAATAACATGCCCAGAAAAATATATATACACCTATGTGTGTATATAAATATGCATTTATGTGTGTGTATATATATATAATCTTAGTATATGATGAAAGAGACATTTAAAATCAGTTGGGAAATGACAGACTGTGTAATAGTGTTGGGAAAAGGAGCTATCCATTTGTGGAAAAGTAAAATTAAATCCCTTCCTCACAGCATACATAAAAACAAATTCCAGTTGTATTTAAAATGTAATTTTTTAAAAGGATAAAAGAAAAATGGGAAAATATATTTAAAATCTTAGCAGGAGAAAGCTATCTTAACAAAACAGAAAACACAGATAGATTATGTGTATTACAGAAGGTACATAAATGAAGTCAAAAAGTAAGTAAATTATGACAAAATATTTGTAACTGATATGATAAAATTTTATACCTCATTTTATCTGAATTATATAAATATGGCTGAATATTTTATATACATATATATTTCTATAAAGAACCTACCAATCAATAAGAAAGAATCCAATGGAAATCTACCATTCAATTAAAAATAACCCAACTGAAAAATGGGTAAAGAATATAAACAATTTGCAGATGACAGGATACAAGTGTTCAAAACCATTTATGAAATGATCATATGAATAAATCAAGTTAATAAAATAATTAGATGTAAATCAAGTCAATAAAATATGAGATTTCAATTTCTGACCATTCTCTTAAGTCAGAAGTTGATTTTGCCCTACTTGCAAGCTAACAAATTAGCCTACCACAGTTATATGCTTGCTCTTTTTTTTATTTTTAGAGACAGTGTCTTGCTATGTTGACTGGACTCAAACTCTTGAGTTCAAATAATACTCCCACCTCAGCCTCCTGAGTAGCTGGGACTATAGGTGTGCATCACCATGCCTGGCTACATTTTTCAACAGAAGATAAGATCTCTGAGAAAAAAAGATGCTCTGATCAGGAAATACATGTATAAAATTTGTTTTTGCTTATGTTCCTAATTTTAAGTTAATTAATTGTCATTCTTGTATGTGAATCAGTCTCTTATAAGTTTGGTTACTGTGAGTCAGTTGCCAAGAGTATAGTATGATCAACTCTAACTGTTGATTAACTGATAAAGGAAAACCCCTGGACCTGAAAGACTGGGAACAGAGCCAGGATCCATAGTGGCTATACCAAGGTATTGTCAACTTAGCTAGACAGTCAGCCAAAGACATTTACTTGTCTCACCCCTTACAGACCATCATCAAACCAAACTATTCTCAGCTATTCCTCTCTTGAGATCATCTCCAATCCTTCTCATTCATCATAGTCATTTCCATTTTGTCAGTATCTCTGTTAAAAAATATCATACAAACTTGAACACAATACTCCAGATGCAATCTAAACAGCACAGGATATATCACATGCACTAGACCCCATTTTTGTATGAATGTACCCTAAATATGAACTGGCTTTTTTACAAACTGCTATACTTGTAGAATCCTATTACGGCATCCACTTTAGAGATGGGAAATCTGAGGTTCATAGAATTTAGGTAGATTGCCTGAGGTCAAACAGCTGTTAAATGGCAGAGCCAAAATTGTAACAAGATCTGCCTGATTCCAAAGAATTCGTTCCAAGTTCTTTCTCCTGCACCATTTCAGGAACTTTCTTCCCCTTCCTGTATTTCCATATTTTTTTGAGTTTTAACACAGCACAATACAGAGGTTAAGAGTGCAAGCTCCAGGAGCAAACTGCCTTGTTTAATGATCTTAAATGACATTGCTTAATCTCTACTTACATGATCTGGGACAAGTTACTTAACTTTCCAAGCCTCCGTTTCCCCAACCGTAAAGTAAGAATTTTAACAGCAATACCTACCACAGGGTTTGCAGGGCTGATTAAATGAGATAGCATCTAACACAGTGCCTACCCATTGGCAAGTACACAACAGATGTTAGCTCTGTCATTCCCACTCCGTCTCACCTTGCTGCTTCCAGCCAAGGGCTTAGCCTGTCAAAGTAACTCTGAACTCCAGCAAATCCATGCAACTCCTGGTGATCACAGTACTCTCTTCTAAATGCTCAGCTGTCATCTGCGTGGTAAACCATGCTAGAGTGTTTCGAGAGATCAACACTGACTTTACAAAAGTTCTCTGAACTTTCTTAAATACTACGTACACCTTCCTACATCTAAGAAAAAAGTCAGATTATATCTAGAGTTCTTTTCCTCACTCTTATGAACTCTGACATGACAGTATGGAAAAGAGGGAGAAATAAAGGCCATCAGAACTTATAAGATGCTAAAAGAGACCAGAAATAATAGAAAATTGACTTCAGCTGTGATTCATCAAAGGTTCTTTGCATCCGTTCCTCCTGCTTTACCACAGCTCACTTCCCCTATTGCTCAGCCCTATATATTTATCGCTCGCAACCCACATTTGAGGGTAATGATTACAAAACGTTCTTTTGTACATCTACCCAGCTGCCAGTGGCCCCCGCCCCCACGCTCAGCAAAGTTGGTTCATTTAACTGAGTTTTCGACATTTCAAGGCTAAAGGAAAAGGAATTCAATCTCCATGTATGTTCTGTGAGCTGCTTATTACTGTCTCCACTTTTCTGCTGACGAAGATGGAGATTCGAAAGGCCATTATTTGTATTTTACCCAAAGTCGCAGAGTTGATTAGAGACTGAGATAAGAAGTGACCCAGATCTCTCACAATGCCACCACAAGTTGAGGGGGCCTGCAGGCTGCAAACAGCAACGTTTCCCATACTGTTTCTCCATCCATTCCATTTTTTGCAATATCTTCCTACCTCCTATGGGATTACTTACTCAATTTTTTAAAATCAATGCAGTTTCTGCTGCCTAAATAATTGGAGAGTCCATTAGTCTAAAGAATTGCAGCTGTGGAGGAAGGAGGGGCAAGATGGCGGACTAGAAACACCACCAGACAGAGTGTCTCTACAGAAAAGAC
>VBSM01003169.1:17746695-17759693 GCA_008086735.1 Cheirogaleus medius
CTCTAGCCCAGGCAACAAAGTGAGACTCTGTCTCAAAAACAAACAAACAAACAACAAAAAAAACAAAAGACATGTATTCTCTCAAAGTTCAGAAGGCCAGAAATCCAAAATCAAAGTGTTAGCAGGGTTGGTTCCTTCTGGAAGCTGTCAGGAAGAAATTGTCCCATGACCCTCTCCTAGCTTCATGGTATTCTTGGCTTGTAGACACATCACTCCAATCTCTACCTCCATATTCATGTGAACTTTTTCTCTGTGTGTCCAACTATCCTCTTCTTTCATTTATAAAGATACCAGATCTTAAGATCCTTATTTAATTACATCTGCAAAGACCCTATTTCCAAATATGGTCATGTTCTAAGGTTCTAGGTGGACATAAATTTTGTGAGGGACACTATCCAACCCAGTACAATAAGTAAATAATGATTAAATGTTTTTGAAAGTTTACCCATGCACCACTTAAAATCATCTTGCATCTTGCTAGTGGTTGGTAAATGACATTAGGGAGACCACCGGTACGTGACATTTCAAGGTGCTTGGGCCCCTCTCCTACTTTTAAAAGCAGAACATTTTACAGTTAAGATGGTTGAAGTTCCTTAACTGTATTTGAACAAATGTATGTTTTGATATATGAAGAAGTTGGTCCCCTAGATAGACTTGATTCTCTGGTTTTGAGAACTCAGGAAATGTTATTAATAATAAATTATTTCAAATGCTATTTTAAGAGGACAGATGAACACTAGCTTATTGCATGACTCATTGTTTTCTGAATTCAGTAGCTGCGTATGTGCAGGTCTCTGCGGGCTTATACTTAGGAATTTATTAAGTTTTCTCTCCATAGAGACAACCAAAGGATGTGGAGGTGAATTTGCAATTTAAAAGAAGCTGTTAGGTGGTGCTGGACATTGTGAAACTCTGTTTTGTGCAGGAAAGCAGGATGTTTGAGATTACTGTAAACAGGAACCCAGAGTACACTTGTGAAACTCAAAGCCCAATTTTCAGTCCAGAGAAGGGCAGAAAGAAAGACTTTACTTTCAGCAGTCTTTATGAGACCTAGACTTCTGTATGAATCACAAGTGGAGGAAACTTGAGTTTTTCCATTTGAAATAATATTCAGGAGACCTTGCTCTCCTAAATGCACAGACTTCAGCTCTTTCTAAACAGCATGCACCATAGAATGGAAATTAAAGAACTCAGAAAACATTTTTATTGATCATTCTTATTTTTAACTTAGATGCTTTTTTGCACCAAAATATTAAAAATTATCATTTATCAAAGATGTAAGAGGGGAAACTATCTTAAATGAAAAATTATCAGATGGTGGAGATCAATTACTGTATAGGCTTAATGCAAAATAATATAAAAGATGCATAAGAGCAGATGCTGTGCTTGGAAACAACATCTCAATAAGCGCATTTCTATAAACACATATGGTGTAGGATCTTTCCCATACATGCCACCTCAGTGTTTACACTGAGTTAAATAATTCAAGATGGTGTAACCAGCTCACAGAAATGTGATTAAAAAAACACTTTAAATAAATTGGGTTGTGGCCATGACAAATAAACTATACAAAAGAAACAATAATAACAAAAACACTTAGAGAAGAGGAGATTGGGAAGGTCCCCAAACTGGAAGATTCAGTATTTGTTGGCAAAAACTCAAAGAACAAGATGTTACTAACCTGTACCTTGTGTTCCCACCCACAAATGTATCTTAAAGAAATAGCCCAAATGTTCATGTAGAAACGATTCCTGGCCTTGAAATAGTTATTTGTCATTATATGAGTCAATGTCACCCAACACCATTGCCAATATCCAGAGCTTTTTAAAACTTCTTTTGTAGGACTCCCTCAGAGACAGACTACCTACCTCACAAGACTACCTTTATTTTTTTTAATCACTCCTAGATTTTCATGATGTGCACTGCCCAGGAAGGCTTTAGAGGATCAAGAAGGACCAACTCCTCAAGACCAGCCTGAGCAAGAGTGAGACCCCGTCTCTACTAAAAATAGAAAAATTAGCCGGGCACAGCAGCACACACCTGTACTCCCAGCTACTCAGGAGGCTGAGGCAGGAGGATCACTTGAGCCCAGGGATTTGAGGTTGCAATGAGCTGTCATCTCTCACCACTATGCCCTAGCTTGGGCAACAAGGCAAGACACTGTCTCAAAAAATAATAATAATAATAAAATAAAAATTTAAAGAAAACACAAGCAAAGAATATGTTTCATGGGAAAAGGGAAACCAGGTCCAAGTTGTCTCCAAGCAATAGGTTCAGCAGGCAGCTCCTTCTGAAGTCTTGCTAAGCACTGAGGATCTAAAGTGAAACCTTCCAGAAGACTATTGGCTCTGGGCAGATCTTAGCTTCTTTTCCTGACTGCTCTGTGCATACTCCCCTTGGGAGCACCTTGGGTCACCATCACTAGATCTATTTCATGCATCTTGTATCTCCAGCATGTCAGGTGCTTTCCAGTTTTTAAACCACTCAGATCCAGGAAGGCCTGCTACCGGCCAAACCAATGGGCCCCATGACATCAGCCATCCAAAGTCAGACATCCGTCAGCTCACACATCTCAGAAAGATAGCCCAGTGGTGAGTTGTATTCTGGCATTTATGTTTTCCCCATCCTCAGAAAGTGGGGGTTAAACAATCTCCTATACAACTGAGAGCTAGAAGAAAGGGAAAGTCCAGTTCGTCTTTGCTAGTAAATGATGCAAGAGATGAGGTCAAATGTTCTCCCACCTCTTTTGACCCCTGGCTTGCCTCTAGAACAAGGAACAGTGAAGCATCGGAAACTAATGGAACCGCAAATGGATTTTATTCATTTTTGCCATTTTGGTGATTCTGACATTTCACGGGGACCTATGATCCCAAAATAATAGAAAAGTAGGCTGTAAAGGGCCTCTGAGCTAATTTAATCCAATCCTATCATTTTGCAGAGTAGAAAACTAAACACTAGAGAGAGGCCACGGTGATTTAGTGGTAGAACTAAATAGTTTCACTTCCATTATCTTTCTAGTGACCATATCACCTTGATTTATAGCCTTGTTTTATCATGACTGGACCCTAATGAGAATCTTTCTGGAAATTAAATATCCTCTTGGATCAGAGGATGTCCATTGCATTAGTATTTTTAAGACCACTAGAAAGATCCACCCAGTCTTTAGCTTATAGCTCCTAGGAAATGAAGTCAGAGCTGGTGGAGAGCAGAGAGGATGGAAGATTAGGGAAATATTTTATTTCCTTCCCCTGGTGGCTTTAAATTAGAACAGCAAGCCTAGTTTTTTTGCCAGAAAAGGAAATGTACTACATTAAAAGTAAATGATACCATGTAAAAGGACAGTGTTCTTCACTCTTTAGTAGTTGAACTCCTTTCAAGGAGATAAATGCTCATGAAATTTTAAAAATTATTTTGCATGAAAAAAATTATAAAGTTTATATTAGTAAAGTAATTGTAATCTTTTTTAAAGCTATAGAACTCTGTATAAATGCAACAGATTTATTAGCCAGGCGGTGGCATACACCTGTATTCCCCGCTACTTGAGAGGCTTGAGGCAGGAAGATCTCTCGAGCCCAGGAGTTTGAGGCTCCAATGAGCTATGATAACACCACTGCATCTAGCCCTGGCAAAAGAGCAGATCATGTCTCAAAAAAAAAATCAGTAGATTTATTTAGAATACTTTATTATTAAGACAAGAAAAATTGGAAGATTGTGGCTTCACATCTCCAGGAATTTGAGGTGGGAAAAATCTTAACAAACTGCAAGCACATTATTTTAATATAATTTATCACAACTGATATGTATAATAATGAAAGTGTTTCTACCCTCCTCATTATTAAAATTTAAGAAACAATCAATGAACATAAACCTTTAGAAATCAAAATGCTATTTAAGTTTTGTTTAGACAGGCAGGTCTTGAGTTCCTAGAAAAACGAATCCTGAATCAACAGGTCTATTTAAGAAAAACACAACATCTTTTCTTCCTACCTAAAAGGATGATTCTCATGGCTTAAATCCTGGTATTATACTGATTTCAGCGGTCTGGAAGCTTCCTCTGACCTTTCCTTTATATAAGCTTTCCTATGATTTCCCTTCAAGTTTTACAATTTGGTTTAAAACACAAAATCAAAGCCACAAATACAAACACACACACACACACACACACACACTCATTCTCCTCTCCCAGGGGTCTCCTACTAATCTGATTTATTTTCAAGGGGATTGGCACCTCCTAGGGAATCTTCATTTTCTCTCCATGCTTGGTCGTCCAGGAATGCCAAGCACTTGCTCGAAGATTACACTAAACAGGCATGTTATCCTGACAACAAGAACAAGCTCTGGGCTCAAGCAACTGCCATGAGACTGCCAAGAAAAACAGCACCCTCATCTTCCCTGCCCCTCACCCCAGGGACTATGTGAGCCAAACCAGATTTGTAACCTGACTAGGATCCAAATTTCTAGCCTAGAGCATACCAATAATAGCTCCAGGCCAGGAACCTAGGATTCCTCTGACCTGGGAATGACCCACTAGGCAAGATAAAATCCACCAGCCCAAGCTAACCTAACAAGAATCTGTCTCTAAACTAAACCAGCAGTTACTCTTCCTCCAATGACTTGATTAGCTTCTAGTAAAATTAATCAAAGAGGTTCATAACTCCACTCTTCCCAATATACTACCTAAGTATCCCATTGGCAATATACACTAATGTTTAATTGAATGCTATCATATTACAGTAATTAAATTTATATCCTGGGATTATTTGATAGTAAAAAAATCTTGATTTTCTACATCTGGATTATATGGATCAAAAATTTAATTCTATAAGTAAATAGTATAGAAACATATATAAATAGTGTGAATATCTTTATATTAATAGTATAAAAGTTAGAGATGCAGTGGAACAAAAAGAAATAGGGAGAAAAATCCATGATTTTGTCATAATCTAGAATGCACATGTGTGGCATTCCTATGTTTATGTAGTAGGATGACATAAAAATGTTAACTGCTATTCCTTCTAAGACTATGTGTTCCCCTTCTCCCCAACCCCTCCTGACCATGGCCCCAAGCCCCAGAGAGGAAACACTTCTGAAGTGTCAAGACTTTAAGTGACCGTGAAACCACTGAAGTCAAGTGTGTTTACCGAAAGCAACTAAGTGGCATTTTCTGCATCAGGAAGAATGAGCAGGAGATGAACTCTGGAGGTAGGAATGTGGGAATGTAAATCATAAGTTGAGTTTTAGGAAATACGATACATTTCTAGCACACTCAATCTTGTGTCCTTAATGCATCATATCCATTACCCACACACATGCACACACATGTACACACACACACACACATGCAGCTTTGCATATTTGTAAACAAGAATGGAAGGAATCCTACTGTACAGGCTATTCTATAACCTGCTTTTCTCATTTAACATTAACATATCTGGAAGAGTTTTACATAGACCAAACTTTCAATGCCAGACTGAAACATGCTCAATCCCCCTCACCCTACCAAAGAGGCCTCACCTGTATCTCCCAGATGCTCTTCTGCAATGTGACCTTGCATTCTCCCATCAAGAAGCAGAGTCTAATTCACCTCCCCTTGAATCTGGGCTAGGCTTAGTGACTTCCTTACATCAATAGACAGTTGGAAAAGTGACTACTTCATGACTTCTGAGACTAGGTCAGAAAAGGCCACGCACCTTCCCCAGTACTCTTGAATTGTTTGCCTGGATGCTCTCTTGGAACCCACTTGTCATGTGGTAAGAAGCCCAAGCCCCATAGGGAGGCCAAATATAGATGTTCCAGGTGACAGACCCAGTGAAGTCCAGCCGTCAAGTCAAGCCAACCCAGGCACCAGACACATAAGTAAAGATGTCTCTAAATGATTCCAGCTCCTCACCTTTTGAGTCACCCTTAGGTATTTACATCTTCCCAGCTGAGACCCCAGACATCTTAGACCAGAAACCAGCCATTTCCTGCTGTCCTCTTTCAGATTCCTGGCCCACAGAATCTGAAGAGCATAATAAAATTGTTGGTATTTTATATCACTAAGTTTTATGGTGGTTTATTCTGCAGCAATTGAAAACCAGAAAACAGATCCAAGAGTTTCCATGGAAAACTAAAATAATTATTGTCAAATGCCTAAAAATGAATTAACAAAGTAAATCCTTTGTGAATAGCCAATGCAGTATAATGAAAGTCAAACCCCAATTTAAAATTTTTTCCAATTATCTCTGCTCTCCTATTCCCTTCATCAATGTGTGGCTTCATCAGGTGTGGCTAATGCATATTATATGATAGACACTTTCATTTCATTCACAAGAATCCTGCAAGAAAAGCATTTTCTCCCCATTTTACAGATGACGATTTGAGGCTCCAAATAGGCTAATAAATCGCGGGGCAGAGATTTGAACTCTTATCTTCTGGCTCTAAATAGATGTGCTCTGCCCACTGTACTACAAGATGGCTGCTGTATAGAACTTGCAGAAAGCTTATGTAGCATAGTAAAACCATAACTCCACCACACCCCACAAAATACAGAAAGGATTACAATGAAATCTGGTCATGAGGAGGATTCCATTGCCTCATTCCTAGTTCTTTTCTGTGATGGTACACTCTGGAAATGCATCCACTAACCTTTTATCTCACGGGGATGTTTATATAAGTTAATACCCTTTTCTCAGCCAAAATTTTTATCAAACCAGTTTGTCAGCACATTACAAGGATAAAAGACCCCTCTACCAAGAAACATCAAATATGACATTGTCAATACCAACATGCATTGAGCTGTTCTTTTCTCTACTTTGATTTTCCTAAGGGCATATGTTGACCTATAACTGGCATTTATGGTCTTAATGGAGGACAGATCAAGTGGGGAGAAGATGTAGGAAGATAGTGGGTATATGACAGAGGCATTTATAACTTATCAGGATATTAGTACTAATCCTTCTTGTTTTATTTAACCAAAAAAGGGGGCTCTAAAGGTAATACTCAAACTGTAATTCCTGACACATCAATTATCTAATGTACTATAATGGTTAAATTTAATATCATCTACTTCGATTGTCCTACATCAACAACAATAATACCATCAACAAGATCAATAATAATAACATGAGCTTGTTATTACTGAATGTTCACCATGCACTAGGCACCGGGTTAAATGCTTTATGCTCTACTTCATTTAATCTTAATAGCACCTCTGTGATGTATCCACTATCATCCTCCATATTTTACAGGTGAGGAAACAGGCTTACAAAGGTGGAGTAGCTGACCCAGAGTGACTCAGGTAGGAAGCTGTGGGGCTGGACTTGAACTGAGGTCCATCTGACTCCACACTCTTAAGCCTGTCCATCCTCTTTTGATTTGGCATGAGTCCTATTCAGGGTGCTCGTATCTGTGTATATAATTCCTGTGTTTGGAGAATTCTTCACATTATGAGTCCCACTCTCAAAGTTAGAAATCAGAACTTGGCCTTCTCAGCTTTCCTTACTGCTAGGGTGCTGACATGTGACATAGGCCCTACTAATCGGATACACCCAGATGGAGACTCAGTTTGCTGAACAGCAACACAGTACACGGAACCCCTGCTTCTGGGGAGGGTGCTGGTGGAGGTGACTTTCTCATGGAGATCTTCACAGCAGCCAGCCATAGACATGTCACATCAGTAGCTGACACTGTAATGGAGTCACCTGTCATTTGCTTCTGTAGCCACCATGTCATTTGCTCCTGGTTGTCACGCCACCACGCCTAACTCCAAGCTATCAATTAGATCTTAATAAATTAAGTTTCTTCTTTAACTAAAGTTTTGTTGCTTGGATCTAAGAACCTGACCGGCACAATCCCTTCAGAATTCAGGAACTAATACTTCAAGCAGAACTATAAATACCTATCTGTTGTTCTGTTTTTCACAAGCTACAATCAATTGCATTATTAATGATTTATTTTAAATGCACACAGCTTTTCCTAAGTGGGTGAGTCTTCTAATAATTCATCAAAAGCAGCAGGGCTGGCTAACCTCCTCAGCTCTATAGAGAGGTCTGCTGACTTTTTTCACCAGCCGAGAACCATTGCTTCATGAGTAGAAATCCCAAAATACTTCAAATATACTTTTTTCCCTTTAGAAGTATTTTCTTGCTTTGCTTTTTCTATTATTAATATTAATGTGATCTATCTGGTTCTAGTTACAAATTTAATCAAATTCTTATTCTATTGTCTTAACTTTATTCCTAAAGCCAAACTCTAAAAGTTTTATTAATTCTGGTAAGATATTTCATTCTTATAAAACATCTTCCTCATCCTCTGTTCTACTGATGGATTAAATGACATCACATAATTGTGAGGCATGTAGAACACTTTTTTAAATCTAATTTTGCCTACTGGTTGTCAACTCATCGACAGTCTGCAATTTACATGTGGTATCCTTATGGCAGACAGAGTTGGTTGCCCACTTGACAGCAATTTCCCCTGATTTCTTGCTCACGGAGCCCCAGTTGGTGCAGGCATAAAGCGGAAATATGTTCCAGATGGCGGGCTCTTTCCCCCACTGGTTTCCCTTTCCTTTTGCTGTGATTGATTTAGGAGTGCTCATGTAGTAGGCATACAAATCTGACCAGACTGAGGGTGGTCTAACTTTGGAATCATTTATCTTCCTGATAAGATGAGATGAATACATGAAGAGGAGCATCTGTACTTTTCCGATTTTGGATGTGTTCACAGGTGGATGTGAGGTTTGGAATTGCAGCAGCTATTTTGTGACCATGAAGAATTTAAAAATAAATAAATAAATCCAGAAGGTCTGGGAGAACAAGAGAGGAGGCAATAGCAAGAAATATTGGAAACTGGAAAACAGATGGATGAGGGGTAACTGATGACAGACCCAAGAAACTTGAATTCTAAGCTGGTAGTAAGAAAAACTGAGAACCAACTTGATTAGCACTTCAGAATCCTCCCGGGTCTTAGGAAATGGCAGCATCAGGGACCTCTGGAACTGGAGGTGGAAGGAGATGATAAAATAAAAAGGCAGCAGTTAATGCCCTAGAACCCTTGCCTCAGTCCATACATTCAAGATCAATGCTCCTTTCCCACATCAGCAAAATATTTATGGATTATTTACTGAAAAAAAGCAAAATAGAGTTCTCTAGACTTGAGGATAGTTGAGGTAATGGATGCTGTACAGAAATCAGGAGTATTAAGAAACTGTGTGTTCACTGAAGGCTGAGACCCTCACCCTATTACCTCACTTGGCTCCCGAAACATTGGCAACCAAACCTTAATCCTCTCGGTGGGTAATTGGAACACTTTCTGAGTAACCTAACCAGTTCAAGAGGAAAGACCAAAAGATACAGACATAGGGGTGGGAGAGAATCACTCAGGACATCTACAGTGAGGCTCTCGAGTGAGTGAGCTCCACCCACACTCAGAATTAAAGTTGTCTTTAGTTTCTTTCTCTGAATCAGGAGCAGACAACTAAGAATTTCCAATCATCTGAGAGAAGCCCCTAGCATTGACACTGGAAACCAAACAAACAGAAGAGGGGAAAGTGAAGCAACTTGAAGGAAACAGAAACTGTAGAAGAAAACGTAAAAAAAGACTCTAACATTCTCAGAGAGAAAAGATAATATTTTGCTTCCATAAAACAAGAAAGAAATAAATGCTATTTTAAAAGTATAATCTGGCTGGGTGCAGTGGCTCATGCTTGTAATCCCAGCACTTTGAGAGGCCAAAGTAGGAGGACTGCTTGAGTCCAGGAGTTCGAGACCAGCCTGGGCAACAAAGCAAGACCCTGTCTCTATAAAAAATAGAAAAATCAGTCAAGCATGGTGGTGCATGCTTGTAGTCCTTGCTACTCAGGAGGCTGAGGCAGCAGGATTGCTTAAACCCAGGAATTTGGGGTAGCAGTGAGCTATGATGACGCCATTGCACTCTAACCTGGGGAGAACAAGACTCTCTCTCTCTCTCTCTCAAAGAAAAGTATAATCTGAGTGTAAGGATGAGCACATGAAATTTTGAAATATACTAACAGAATTTAAAACTCAAAATAAGGGCTGGAAGATAAATTTGTGCAAATCTCCCAAAAGTAGAGCCAAAAGACAAAGCTAAGGGAAATAGCAAAATAAAATTTTAAAATTAGAGGATGAGCCCAGAAAGCCCAACATCCAGATAACAAGAGTTCCAGAAAAACAAATCAGAGAAAATAAACAGAAGAAAATAATTGATCCCGAAAAATGTCCCAGAACTGCAGGGCATGAGTCACCAGATTGAAAGGATTCTCTGGGAGCCATATACCATGAATGAAAACAGAGCCACTCATGAAACATCAATGGGGAATTTCAGAACCCTAAGGGACAAACAGATTATTCTACCAGTTCCCTGAGAGGAAAAAAGGATCACCTATAAAGTATTAGGAATTGGGCAATGTTGTACTTGTTCACCTAGGCAGTAGGTACACAGTGTTCATTTTACCATTATTCTTTAAACTCTGCATATTTTTATACAGTCTTCTGTGTATATTATAACATATAAATGCTTAACAAAAGATAATGTTATTGTAAAATGAAGACATGTAAGACATGAAACTACAAATTACAATTTCATCCTGACTGCTTTGCACTTGAGTTTCTTTCCTTAGAACTCACTAGAGTGTTAAAAGTGTTAAAAGTTTCATAGGAAATAGTCTCTGAAAATCAGGAACCCTTTAGAGTTTCCATCAGTGGGGAAAATATGGACTATTTGATAAACAATATTAGATGTGATTCTTACCTCAAACCTTACACCAAAATAAATTCCAGATGGATCAAGATTTATATGTGAAAAATTGAAAACTGGAAAGTAAGAGAAGAAGATATGGGAGAATTATAATCTGGGAAAGCCTTTCCAAGCATGATACAAAATATAGAAGCTATAAAAGGAAAGAAGCTAAATATAAATACATTTTTTAAATTCTGCTTAGTAACAACACCATAAACAAACTGAAAAGACGTGAGAAACTTGGGAACAACTATTTGCATTCCTACAGATTGATAAGAAAATGAACAATAATTCACTGAAAAATATGGGCAAAGGATATGAACAGACAGTTCTTAGGAAAGAAATTTCAAATGGCTTTTAAACATATGAAAATATGTTCTGTCTTCTCTGTAATAAGGGAAATGCAAATTAAAACTACCAGATTGGCACAGATAAAAATTTTGATAACACCATGTGGATGAAGGTTAGAGAAACAGATGCTCTCACATATTGCTGGTGGGAGTGTAAACTGGCTCAACCCCTGTGGAGAACAACTTGACGGTATCTATCAAAATCTAAAACGCATGTTTTGGCAGGCACCGTGAGTTGTGTACCCCAAAATCATCCCTCTGTATTCTTTGCTAACAGAATCCAGTTGCTCAGGTGGCAATGTGCCAAGCCTCAAGTAATGAATTTATGTATTGGTTCATTCACAGTTATTAAGCACCTACTGTGTATTTGATACTGTTCTGGGCTCAGTGAAGGAAGCAAACTAAATCCCAGCCTTCCTGACAATCCTAAATCTACTGATGAAGATATCAGAGCAAAATGGCCACAATTTTTTTTTTAAGGGATGGATCTCGAGTGCTGCCCAGGCTGGAGTGCAGTGGCCATTTACAGGCACAGTCCCACTACTGATCAACACCGGAGTTTTAACTAGCTCCATTTCTGACCTGGGCCACTTCACCCCTCCTTAGGCAACCTGGTGGTCCCCTGCTCCTGGGAGGGTCACAGTATTGATGCCAAGTTTAACCTGGATACTCGATCAGCATAGCGCACTACAGCCCGGAATGCCTGGGCTCAAGCGATTTTCCTGCTTCAGCCTCCCAGGTAGATGGGACTATAGACGTGGGCCACTGTGCCTGGCAACAGTGGTGTTTTGATGCGTATTTGAAACAATAAATGACCATATAATTTTTCATCCAAATTGGAACACTTTTCAAAGTGAATGGAGTACTACTATAAATACACTGGGACAGCAGACACAAATCGGGATTGTCCCATGCAAACTGGGAAATATGGTCACCCTTAGTAATCCTAAAATAATGATGATGTCAACACTGTCTCAGGTGCTGATCTGGACGATGCCCTTCCATTCTAAAATGATTCTACCAGGAAACTGGAAGAAAATCGATACCCAAACTAGCTCTGGAGAAAATACCAATCACAGATAAACATGAAAAGATGCTCAGCCTCTTTAATAATGAGGTAAATTGGAATTAAATCAATAATAAGATGCCTTGGAAGGATTTGAAAGGGAAGAAGGATGTGGTCAAAATGCTTTCAAAACATGTGCAACTTTGATTTGAAATTGTAATCAGTATATAATTTTCTGGACATATCTTCTTATACGTTAGATAAAAATGATTAAAACATCATTGTGGGATTAATGAAAAACAGTATTATACTAATAGATTTCAGTTCCTAAAACAACATAGAACACTAGAATACAAAAAACTGATATTAGAATCACTACCCCTTCCCTTTTGCCTGATAGTCACTTTCCCAGCCTCATTGTGAACCAACAGTGGTTAATGAAACAGGGAAACGACTGCCAGAATTCTTCTGGGAAGGCCTTCTGTTCAAAGGGGCAAATTCAAAAGGAACGTTTGCTGGAGCTGCCTCTTCCCTCATGCTCCAACCTTGAAAGTGGCCGTGACGCCAGCACAGCTATCTTGTAACCATGAAGTGACAATCATGAACAAGAAAAGTCAGTTTGCCAAAAGTTGCAGAGCAGAAAGAGCCAGAAGGAAGAGAAGAAAGAACTCAGAGACTTTGATGACCTTGATGATCTGCCTGACCAGTTCTGACATCACCCAAGAGAATTGTAGCTGTGGGTTAGGGATGGGAGAGAGACTTTCTTCTGCATACCTTTTGGTACTTGTTGAATTTCGTTCTATGTGCATGAATCGCCTATTCAAATAAAGGTGTAATGCCTGAGATCCTATCAATCAAACATATAAACCAAAATCATCTATTCTCTCTTTCTTTCTTTCTTT
>VBSM01003169.1:17759793-17785887 GCA_008086735.1 Cheirogaleus medius
AAAAAAAAAAAAAACTCAGCATCCATACTTAGAGGGTCTGATTAAGTTTCAAAGACTAAGCCTGCCTTGCTTGTGGGTGTGTGATTTCTTCCTCGAAGATTCCAGACATTTTCGTCCGCAGGCATCACCAGGCAGAGAGAGCGCGGCGTGAAAATGGCTGTGATCTTTGTGGGCTGTGCCTGGCTATACCTCACTGGGACACCAGAGGGCGCGAGGAGGGCCAGCGCTTGTTTTTCTTCAAATCTCAAATCAAAGTCCGTGCAGAGAACAACAAAAGACCCGGAACACAGGGGCCTTGAGACAAAGGGACCGGGGGGAAAGGCTGCACGCCCTGTTTCGCTGGCGCTGAATTTGCTTCCTCACCGCCCTCACCCTCCAGTCCTCTCCTCCTGGCCTTCAGGAACTGGAAATAAACAACTTCAACTGCAAAATAACGAAAAAATCTTCGGCTAACAAAGAAAACCAGACTAGAATACATTAATCAGGTAGGGCTAGGGGAGACCGTTTCAAGTGTGCGTTGGAGCCATTTGATTTGCTTAATATTAGTAAATTAAAAAAAAAATTTATCGTTTGCTTTTCTGAGCTCAAGAATAATATATGCACATAGTAGAAAATTTAGAAAATATAAAAAGTAAAAAGAACAGAGATTATCACCCTGTAACCCAGATATAACTATTTTTATTTTTTTCACCTATTCCTTTCCAGATTTTTCAATATTTATAAATGCATAGAAAAAATAGGCTTCTGCATGCTATTTTGTGCTGGTTTCCTTCTTATTAACTAGATCAGCTTCATTTTTATCTTTTTTTTTTCTTTTTTTCCCTTTTTTGTAGAGACAGGGGTCTCGCTTTTGCTCAGGCTGATCTCCAAACTCTGACCTCAGGTGATCCTCCTGCCTCAGCCTCCCAGAGTGCTAGGATTTATAGATAAAATCTGATAACAAAACTTTGTAATCACATGTGTTAACCACAGGTAAGACAGAATAAAAAGTGCTACAGGCAGCTTTTTTCCAAAGATAGCAGCAACTTGAATGCCAGACCTGAGTCATGCATTTGAAGCAAGAGATTTTCTGTTGCTCTGAGTTTAGCAGAGTAAACAAGTAAAGGTAAAAACTATTCCATCTTTAACAGGCAGAATGAATTTGTCCTTTCCAGCAGCCTGAGTACTGACCCCCAAAAGGCCAGGGCAGAGTGTGGGGTCACCAGAACCCTCTGTTCCTCCAGTGGGGGTTAGTGTTTGCCTTAAGGCCAGACAGGTCAGCAGGTGGTCAGTGAGGCAGGAAAAATGTCAGGAACAGAGAGGTCACTGATCTCCCACTGGCTTGGGGCCAGTAAACTTAGACCAGCCCGGGCAGATAGCCATAAGGAAAGTGATGGCAAAATCTGAGGCCCTGGAAGCCTCCAGTGGACACCTACCCCCTAAGCCCACAGATTCCCTTACGTTACAGCTACAGATAAAGGAAAGAGTGTTGATGTTCTGGCCACAAGAATCTAGTTAAGTCACTGGGGCCCTCTGAGCCTTAGTCTCCTTATCTGTATAATAAAAGGGTCAGAAAGATGTGTAAGGTTCCTGCCAGCTCCTCAAAGTCTGTGATTTTTAACTTTCCCCAACCTTGCACTCCAATGAAAGGTGAAGACATTTCCTGCCTCTCGCCACCCTAGTCCTGGAAGCAGCGGGTCCCCATTGCTACTTGCTGTTTCCCAAACCCCCACATGCTCCTTTATAAGCTCTGAGCCTTTATGGTAGTGCCTCTCTCTTCCCTGAGTGCTGGGAAATGTTTCCTCCTTTCTCTTTCAAAGTTCATCATCCTCCTTTCAGGGCCCATCTAAAACGCAGGTCTTCTTCAACGGCTCCGGTCCCTCCTTCTCTGTGATCCCATAGTATTTTGCACATGCTTCCTTCTCTCTCTACCTTTGTGGCGTTAACCTTCCTCTGCCTCAGTTTCCTCATTGTAAAAGAAAGAGAACCATTATACTAAACTCATGGGATTTAAATAAGGATTAAATTGTGTTTAACAAAAATTATAGGAAGCCATTGGTTTGGACAGAGCTCCCGCACTAAGCCCAATAGACCAAACCAAAATGGAGTCACTCCTCTAAAGTTCCATATCACCAAGCCAAAAACTAAGTTGTTTTTCTGAACTTCCAAGAAACCAGGAGAGTGAATGATGATAGCCAAATACCCCCCAAAAAAGCCAGTTTTAGCCAGAATGATAGACCCTTCTGCTTTAACCTTTACAAAGAAAGTAACTTTAAACAACCAATCCACTTTTTGTTCTCTGTTTCTGCTTTCCTCAGCCCTTTTCTGCCCATAAAGCCAACTTCCTCTGCTCAGGTCATTGGAACTCTCATTCTATTATATTTTTATGGAATGAGCTATTGCCTGATTTTAGAATGGCAAAAAAAGGCCAATTAAGATCTTTAAGCTAAACTTGTAGTTTTGTATTTTGACAATGGTTAATATTATGTAAAGCACTATAAACTATGCCTCATCCATAGCACTTACCAAATTGTATTCTACCAGTTAGAGAGTACACCTCCCCCAAGAAATTTGAGTTCCTTGAGGGCAGGAAATGAGTCTTCCTCATTTTCTGTTCCCATTGCCTAGCTCTTTGTCTGGCACAAAGGATAAATCCATAAAGATTTATTTTTTTAAATGAGGAGGGAAAAAAAAAGACTGAAGTGTTGATTGAACTGGAGGGGGATGGATTTTGCCTCTCAGTTTTAACTTTAGATTATTGTTTAAATAAATTAGGCTGAGCAATAGTGAAGTATGAGCATCCCCAATAGTGTTTTTTCCCCTCTTAATAATCTAAACATGTAACCATTTAAGTTTGTCTTCCAAGCCCAAATCATAAACATTCATTCACCTTTGAATTTTATTATTTATGGAGGGCAAGTTCTCATAACCGTTTGGAAAATCTGGGGTTTAATAGATATAATGTTTCTGTCAATGAATGATTACAGAATCCAAAAACTACCCAAGGACAATTTGAGTAGGCTCTTCAATTATGGTGGAAGAAGGAAGGGAAGAAGAAAATTTCATAGTGAGCTGGTCAAAGTTCTTGTTTACATTTCTTCAAAGGTTGAGTTGAGGATGTGAGAATAATAGAGGGGAAAAAAAAGGAAGAAACACAAGAAAGAAAAACCAAGTCTCCTAAGCTCCATTTAAAACCTTTTCATAGTTTCCCATTACTCCTAGGATGAAAACAAAAGTCCTTCAAGAGCCTGAAAAGACAAGACTCAGCTTAGGAGAAAATGTTTGCAAAAAACATATCTAATAAAAAACCTGGGGCTGGGCGCAGTGGCTCATGCCTGTGATCCTAGCACTTTGGGAGGCCAAGGCAGGAGGATCACTTGAAGCAAGGAGTTAGAGACCAGCCTCTGCAAAATAGCAAAACCTGTCTCTACAAAAAAGCTTCTTTAAAAACCTAGTAATCAGCCAGGCACAGTGGTATGTGCCTGTAGTCCAAGCTACTCATGAGGCTGAGGGGAGAGGATTGCTTGAGTCCAGGAGTTCTGGGATGCAGTGCTCTATGCTGGGTGTCTGCATTGAGTTCAGCATCAATACGGTTACCTCCAGGCATCAGGGGATCACCAGGTTGCCTAAGGAGGGGTGAACTGGCCTAGGTGGAAAACAGAGCAGGTCAAAACTCTGGTACTGGTCAGTAGTGGGATGGCGCCTATGAAAAGCCACTACACGCCAGCCTGGGCAACCTAGTGCGACCCTGTCTCTAAAAAACAAAACAGAACAGAGCAACCTGAAAAAAAAAACAAAAACCAAAAAACCCCCTAGTAACCGATACATAAAGAACTTTCAAAGCTCAACAAGAAGAAAACAACCCAATTCAAATGGGCAAAAGATTTGGATGCTTAAATAAGTCCATGAAAAGATGTTCCACATCATTAATCCTCAGGGAAAGGCATATTAAAACCATAATGAGAGCCCACTCTACACCTATTTTAAATAATGGCTCAATAGGCTGACGCCATGGCACTCACTCTAGCCTGGGCAACAGAGTGAGACTCTGTCTCAAAAAAAAAAAAAATAATGGCTCAAATCAAAAAACCTTAAAATAGCAAGTCCTAGCAAAAGGACTTCGTGGCGCAATGGTGGCATGTCTGACTCCAACTGCTAGCAAAGATGTGAAACAACAAGAACTCTCATGTATTTTTAGTGAGAAAGCAAAATGTTCTAGCCAGGTAGGAAAAGTGTAGCAATTTCTTACAAAGATAAATATAGATTTACCCTAAGACCCAGCAACCCCACTCCTAGGTATTGACCCAAGAGAAATGAAGACATATGTCCACAGAAAAACCTGTACACTTAGGTTTATAATAGCTGTACTTATAATCATCAAAAACTGGAAACAAACCAAATGTCCATCAACTGGTGTGTGGATAAACAAATAAACATTCATACAATTGAATACTAATCAGCAATTTAAAAAAACAAAAACTAGCAACATCATGGATGACTCTCAAAAGCGTTGTGCTAAGTGACAGAGGCCATATTCAAAAGGTTCCATACTGCATGATTCTATTCATATGACATTCTGGAAATGGAAATCAGACCACTGTTTGCCTGGGGATGGAGGGAGGGTATTGACCACAAAGGGACATAAGGGAACTTTGTGATGAAAGTGATGGGGGAATGGAAATAGTCTATATCTTGATTATGGTCAAAATTCATAGAATAGTATGCCTAAGAAGAGTGAATTTTACTGGTATGCAAATTATACCTCAATAAACCTTAAAAATAGAAAATAGCTAGGTATAGGTAGATGGGGATAGATAAGAAGGAAGGAATAAGAGGCCCCTGAAAAGTTCTCAACACAGCCTACCTGCATTGTCCTACTCCCATCAGCCTGTTTGGCCCCATCTCCTTACTCTCTCTGGGCTTCTTTACACTTCAGCCTTCTTTATTTTATTTTATTTTATTTTATTTTATTTTATTTTTTTGAGACATAGTCTCGCTCCGTCACCCAGGCATCAGCCTAGCTCACAGCAACCTCAAACTCCAGGGCTGAGGCTATCCTCCTACCTCAGCCTCTTGAGTAGCTGGGACTACAGGCATGTGCCACCATGCCCGGCTAATTTTTATGTCCGGCTAATTTCTTTCCATTTTTTTTAGTAGAGACGGGGGTCTCACTCTGGCTCAGGCTGGTCTCGAACTCCTGAGCTCAAACAATCCACCCACCTCAGCCTTCCAGAGTGCTCGGATTACAGGCGTGAGCCTCTTCAGCCTTCTTACAAACCCTCTACTCACCAGGGTTCCTCTGGTCCTATAACCTTTGCACATCCAGTTCCACCTACCTAGAGGAAGCTCTTTCCGCAACTGAAGCTTCTCCATCTTCTTAGTGTCACAGTTTCACTTCTACATTTTGTTTTGTTATTCTTTTATTAGTGATTTGTTATTCTGTCATTAGCTTTCACTAAAATGAAAGCTCCTCAAGATGGAAGGTCTGTCTTTGTTCATCACTGTATCTCCAGATACAGTGTGTTTGACCTACACCATGAGTACTCAACTATTATATTCAATCGACTCCTCCATGTCTCAACCTTAACACACCCAAAACTGCAACGCTGATCATCCCCTCAGACCACTGCTCCACATGCCAGGCTGCCATGGTGCACAATTCCAAGGAGCACCATCCGCAGTGCGGTCTCTGGGTGGCGCCCTGCCTCCTCCCCACTCGTGCCCTTTGCGTGAATTGTGGATATGAAGGGTGCCCTCTGAAGTGGTGCATTATCACTTTTCTGCACCTCAGTGATGGCAACTGCATCCTTCCAGGTGTTCAGGCCAAAAATTTTGGAGGCATCTTTGATTCCTGTTTTTCTCTCATATTTCACATTCACTCTGTTGGGAAATTCTATGGGCTCAATCTTCAAAATCTATCAGCACCTCTCAACTTCTCCGCCAGCTCCCACTCTGGCCTGAACCACTATCATCTCCTTCGTGGATTATTGCAATAGACTTCACAGGTCTCCTTGCTTCTGCTCTTGTCCCTTACAATCTATTCTCATTCCAATAGCCAAAGAGCCTTCAAAACATAAGTCAGACCATGTCACTACTTTGTTCACAATTCTGCAGTTCTCATGGAGAAAGAGAGTAGAATGATGGTTACCAGAGGCTGGGAAAGGGTTGGGGGTGGGGGGGTGGGTGATGAAGAGAGACCAGCTAATGGGTGCCAACACACAGAAGGAGTAAGTTCTAGTGTTCAAAAGCACTAGGGTGACAGTAGAGTGACTATAGTTAACAATGATTTACTGTATATTTTTAAATAGCTAGAAAATTTGAAATGTTCCCAACACAAAGAAATGATGTATGTTTGAGGTGATGGATATCCTAAATACTCTGATTTGATTAGTACACATTGTATGCATGTATTAAAATATCACATGTATCCCATAAATATGTACAAATATGTATCAAAAAATTTTTTAACCCTGCATTGGCTCCCCAACTCCCTCAGAATAAAAGCCAAGGTCATTACAATGACCTCTCTACAATATATCTTTTACCTCCTTCAAGTCTGCTCAAATGTTAACTTCTTCATGAGGCTTACCTTGACCATTCCATTTAACTTGCCACTCTCCAAACCCCCTTACTCTGCTAATTTTTTTTTTTCTATTTCTGCCCTCCCACCCTGAGACAGAGTTACACTAGTCTGGCTAGAATGCAGTGGTATCATCACAGCTCACTTCAACCTCTGACTCCTGGACTCACATGATCCTCCTGCCTCAGCCTCCCCAATAGCTGGGACTGTAGGCACAAGCCACTATGCCCTGCTAATTTTTTTTCTCTATTTTTTTTCTACTTTTGGTAGATACGGGGTCTTGGACTCCTGACCTCAAGCTATCCTCCTGCCTTGGCCTCCGAGAGTGCTAGGATTACAGGCATGAACCATCATGCCTGGCTGTCTAACATATCCACCTATCTATTACATTCATTGTTTATTGTCTTTCTTTTGTGAGAATAAAAGTTCCACAAGAACAAGATTTATCCACTAAAACCTCCCTATGCATCTAAAACAATGTCTAGTACATTTTAGGTTCAATAAGTCAATGAATATAGGTGCCATGGCACGCATCTGTAATCCCAGCTACTTGGAGGCTGAGGTAGGAGGATGGCTCGAGCCCAGGAGTTTGAGAACAGTCTGGGCAACATATGGAGACCCCGTCACAATTTTTTTTAAATGTGAATGAATAACTACACCGACTGCCAAATAATTAATTAGAGATTAGCAAATATTAATATAGGAACAAGTGTGACACATGTTGATACTGTTTATAAAGTTTTTTCTCTCCATAGCATATGTTTATTTGTGTGTGTGTGTGTGTGTGTATACGTATGGAACTGTGCCGCAGGGTGAAAATTAAAGAGGATTTACAGTCAGAAGTTGGGCAATTCTGGCCTTTCACCACTTCCCATCTGTGTGACCTTGCACAAGATTCTCTTTATCCTCCTGCAAAATAGAAAATACTTGCCCTATTGACCTTACAGGGATGTTGAGCAAATGAAATGAAAGTGAATCATTTTACAAGATGTGATAAGCGACATCGTTCTTTAGGCAGAGCAAGATTTGAAACTTTCAATAACACCGATTGCCATCATGCCATTTACCTCCAAAGAGAGCTCCATGCCCTCTGTACCGCCAGTCAGATTTTAACCTTTACTTTCTCCCAATGCTGACAGTGAAGAATCTCTGAGCTCCCTTACCCCGGTCAGGATAATTGCCCTCTCTTTTCCTTTCCATTTTAGGAAGGTGGACAGCAGGTGCTTGCTGAGTTCCCTGCTCCCTGATCTCCGCTGACTCAGGCTGCTTCTTAGTTTCCCCGGGGAAGAAAAAAAGGAGCAGTGGCAACCCGTGTGTGTGAACCCTGGCTTAGCTTGACCAGAGCTTCAGTGGAGAGGATGTTGTCTCTTCTGGAGGGACAAAGATTAAGCTGCTTCTCCCACAGTGTGGAACTGAGCGCAAACACGATTCAGGAGACCTGGGTGCCCACTGCCCGTCAACTCCACTAACAGAGAAACCTGGGGCAAGTCCCTTAAATCTCACCAGTTAAAGGACATCATCATAGTTATCACAGTGCCCTCTGAACCTCACAAGAGTTATTGGAGGGTCAGAGTGGAAAGAGGCCCCAGGACAACAACAGGTTTTTGAAGCTTTGGCGTATTTAAGAGTAAAAAAAAAAACAAAAAACACCAAAACAGGCCTCAGAAATTGCCATTTGTTTGCAGCATGCATTAAACAAATTATCCCTTTCATCAGGTGAAAAAATACCATGTGATCTATGATCTAAAAAATACATTTCATTCATAGCACACTACAAACAAGGGATTCCTTAAGTTCTATAATGAAACTCTTTCAACCATGTCCGTTGATCTGTGGGTATATATACGATATTTAGAGACAAAGTCAAAAATCTACAGGTGAGGACTCCCAGTCCCAGAGGCTTGATCCTGTTTATGAAAAGGCTTAGGATGATACGCACTATCCTATTAGTGCACTTCCCTAACCCTAGAGTTAATCATTGGCACGTCCTTGTTCTGGGTTATTTAAATGTGTTATTCTTTAAGCATGTACGTATTTATTTCTGTCACTTTCAAATAAACTGCAGGCGCCTCGGGAGAGAAAGCAACCCAGGAAAAGTCAGGTGATAAAATTGCATTTGACCACAGCGTGTCAAATGCGTGAGCGCTTTTGTGTTATGAAAGCTTAGAAATTGTGCCTGTTTGAACAGGCACGGGCTGTGGGACAACCCTGACTGTCCCAGACATCTGGCATCCAGATGATATCCTTGAACTTCAAGTTCAGAATGAAAATATACACTTGTGAGGGTAAAGCTCTGCTGCAACTCACATACTCATTCACGATTTAAAAAAAAAAAAAATTCACGCCAGCGACCTAAGTCATTTGGAAAGCGTAAAGAGCCCTGGAAAACTATTCTCACCCAATTTATCAACGTTAAATTTAAAGTGTATTTCCTTCATTTATCTAAGCCTTTTCTTCTCTCCACCAACAGAGTCCAAAGCATCCAGAGAGGATAAGCCAGCCAGACGAGCCGCAGAGAGGTCCCAGTATCTAGGAAGCACAAGCTCAACAGCTCCTCGTTAGTATAGTGGTTAGTATCCCCGCCTGTCACGCGGGAGACCGGGGTTCAATTCCCCGACGGGGAGGTAGCAGTTTTTATGGACCCACTGTCGTCCTCCGTTGCGCTTAATTGCACAATGATCCTGTTAAATGTAATACGCTAAGACCACGTTCTTAAGTGCACAATCATGTCTTTTCAAAATGATGACTTTTAAGCTTCGTGCTTACTATGAAATGAAAGCAACCCCTGAGAGAAAGTGCTTTATTTTGTTGGCAGAAGAAGAGGGAAGGGAAAAAGAAAACGATCTGCGAAGCCTGCGCACTTGCTCCCAGCCGCCATCTGGCAAAGGCCTGCGCGTGCGCAGTGGCGCCCCGCCCGATAACTCGAGGTCAAGAACTCAGAGCGCAGAACTCGAGGGGGGAGGGGAGAGAGAGGGCGGAGTCTCCGCGCCTGACGGGGCGGGGGCAGGGCGAGTAAGAACGGAAATGGCTTGCTAGACAGGAAGGACCCATTTCCTTTGATCCTGGGGACCATACTAAACGGGAAAGGCCATTCTCGCGCCTCAGCTCCTTACGTTCCGACCTTGGTAGGGGGTCGTCTGTCAGGAAAGTTTGGGCACTGAAATGACAGTCTTCAGCTACGACAGATACTGGTGTAGGGACATGGGGTGAAAGGAAGAAAAGGCTGTGTTCTTCGAAGAAACACTGTGTTATCTGAGTCCTAAGAAACTGCACGAGCCACAGCCCAGCAGGACCTCGTGGCGCAACGGTAGCGCGTCTGACTCCAGATCAGAAGGCTGCGTGTTCGAATCACGTCGGGGTCAAGCTTCTTTTCTTTTTTTAATCCCCACTTTAAACCACCAACTTCTGTAAAGCTAGGTGTAGTCCCGCCATTTTTTGAAAATGCTTTTCATGCTAGAATTATCTCTTCCTCGTTCAAATATTATCGTAGTAATCCTTGGACTGCAGAGAGACGACGCTTAGTATTGAAGAGCCATAAGGCTGATATTTATTCTGTTTGGCCTTTTAAAGTGACTTTTTTGTCATTTACTGTGGATAATGCGCAGAAAGGTGGACTATTACCGCTGTGCATGAGTCGGCATGTCAGTCTGCTGGTCCGTCACAGGAAGTGTACGACATACACTGTACAACCTGTTTTTCCAAAAACAGGTTTAGACTGTTTGCATTTCGAAAGCGAGTACAGTTTCTAATTTTGAATATTATAGTAATATTTTACGTTTTAGCCCTTACCATGTGGGAGACACTATAAACAAATCTTGCAACGTGAGATTAATATCCCACTTTTACATATGTGGCTTTGGCACACAAAGGATTAGTGGCCTTCCAAGGGTCCCCCAAGATTCCAAACCAGGTAAGTGATTACAGATCCCCTTTATAATAAATGTTTTATAATAAAAATGGAAACAAACTGTTGAAAGAACGAGCTAATAGCCGTTGGACTTAACTGATACGCCAATGCACCTTTATATTTTCACCCATTCTTGTGAGTGGTGACTCATCACATACCACTTTTGACTATTAATCTCTTTAGCAGGGAGCAAAGCTTGCTTACTCACCTTTGTAAGCTCCAGGACTCTTAGTACTGAGTAGTGCCTTGCACGTATGTGTCAAATACTTGTTGAACAAAAAACGAATAGGAAGCTTATGAGAAATTAATATTTTTAGATTTTTATTGGATATGTTCCATCAAAGTTCTGAGTTTTTCTGCTCAGTATTTTGAAACTATCAAATACTAAGTTCTTTGGATTCAACCTAATGTAGCAATATAGCTAGACATTGTATTTTCGTTTGTTGTAGTTCCCTCTCCTGTTGGGTTGGATTGAAATTAATCATTCATTTCAACAGATCACTTATGTACTGCCAACTATAATGAACCTGATACTGTGCTAAGCAATGAGGATGAAGATACACTAAGTAAAAGTGGAGTGGGATAAGTGTGGGAAAGGGTGGTGAAAGCACCTTTACTTAGTGGTGTGAAGGTGCTAAAACAGTGAAATTAACTCAGCTTTGGGTTGTATCTGCCCATTGAAAGGTGATACAGGCCAATCGTGTTGGCTCATGCCAAATCCTAGCACTCTGGGAGGCTGAGGCGGGACCATTGCTTGAGGTCAGGAGTTCAAGACCAGCCTGAGCAAGAGTGAGACCCCCCCCCCCACTCTACTAAAAAATAGAAAGAAATTAGCTGGACAACAAAAAATATATAGAAAAAAATTAGCCAGGCATGGTGGTGTATGCCTGTAGTCCCAGCTACTCGGGAGGCTGAGGCAGAAGGATTGCTTGAGCCCAGGAGTTTGAGGTTGCTGTAAGCTAGGCTGACACCACTGCACTCTAGCCCAGGAAAGAGTGAGACTCTGTCTTGAAAAAAAGAAAAAAGAAAGGTTATACAGCCTGCTCTGTCTTTCACAAAGATTAGAAAAAATGGCCTACAGCTGTTCCAGGACCAGCATCCGAGGAACAAGTTAGAAAAGCACATTTTTAGGCCCCGCCTCAGACCTACAGACTCCGAAAACTCTGGGAGTGAGGCACAGAACCAAGCCTTCCCTGTGATTCTGATGCATGCTAAAGTTTGAGAACCTCTGGCCTCTACAGCAAGACAAAACTGGAGAAATCAAATAAGGTAAAACATATCAAAATATTTTCTAAACTGTAAAGCAGTTTATACATGCCATTATTAATACTGTCATAGCTCTAGAACTCACTTCCCAAGTCTCAGATTCTTTCTCAAGGCTGGACATCGGTAGTTTCTTAGAATGGCCCATCAGCTGACTTGCTGTAACTCTGAAACAACCTAAAATCCAACACTTCATTCTAACTTAATCTGTTACAGTCATTTATAGTGATGATAGGTGGAAAGAGGTTCCAGAATAGACAGATCCATAGTTGAATTCCCAAATCATGACACTTAATAGCTCTATAGTTTTGTTCTGTTTCACTAAAAAATGTTCAGTGTCTCATTTATTCTTCAAGAGGATTTACCCACTAGTATAGAATGCGCTAAGCATTTATTTCACCTGTTTAATAACCTAGCTTTCTCTTCTGAAAGTACTTTAAATGGTTATCTAACACCAAGGTACTCTGGATGAACTGATAAAATGGAGCTTTGGGATATGCAAAATTGAAAAACAGACTTGAATTCTGATAAGTCAACTGATTCCCCAATTTCTCACACTAATTTAAAAAGAAAAATATTTATGGTTATAAAATCATATGTGTTCACTATAGAAATCTTGGGGAATACAGAAAAACATAGAAAAGAAAATAAAAATCACTTGTGCCCCACCATCCAGCAGGAATCACTACAGATATTTTGGTGTATATTCATTTATTATTTTAGGCCAGGCACAGTGGTTCAGTCCCAGCTACTTTGGAGGCTGCCAGCTACACAGGAGGCTGAGGCAGGAGGATCCCTTGAGCCCAGGAGTATTTTTGTGTGTGTATATATTTTAAAATATACATATATCTGCTAGCATGCTGTTCAAGACAAAATTAAAAAAAAGGAAAGAAAATATACATATATCCACACACTTCTTTATAGAACTAAGATCTTCCTCTAATATGGTTCTCCAATTTTTTCTATTTGTCTTTTTACTTAGTACTGTATCGTGGACAGTCTCATATTTTTAAATGTCAAGACATGATTTTTATGAGCATGCAGGACATGGATATATCGTAAGTTATTTAGCTATTAATAGTTACTTATTGTTGGAGACTTAGATTTTCAATTTTTTCACCATTAATGAAGCAATAAATATCTTTACAAATAAATAAACTCCATATTTGATTATTTCTTTAAAATGAATTCCCAGAAATGGCTTAAGGAAAATAAACATTTCTTAAGGTTTTTGGCTTCTCAGTCTTTGAGATCACTTTAAATGTGATTTATTCTGCTCTGTTTGAGGTGACACACTTAAATTCACAACCAGTCCTACGCAAAACAGAAAAATGAAAACCAAAAACATCAGCTTATGTTAATAACATTAAGTACTTCAGAAAGGGAAACGAAGGCAGTTATCCAAGTGGTAAAAAAAAGTTATAGAAGTTTCCTGACAAAATAATTGGATCAAGTTTTAAGTTTTGGCCTCACATGGAAATATCTTTCCACTCTTTCCAAAGGTTTAAGTATCAATACTGTGGGATTTTAAGGATTTTTTTAAAAAACTGCAATAACTATTTCAACAAAAAGATAGCTTTTTAAATACTGGATGAATGTAACACAAATAAAACACCAAGTCTTTTTTTTCTTTTTAAGGGGGTGTAGGGTCTCGCTACGTTGCCAAGGCTAAACTAAACTCCTGAGTTCACATAGAGAACCCGTCTCTACTAAAAATAAAAAATCAATTGGCTAACTAAAAATATATATAGAAAAATTAGCCAGGCATGGTGGTGCATCCCTGTAGTCCCAGCTACTTGAGAGGCTGAGGCAGAAGGATTGCTTGAACCCAGGAGTTTGAGGTTGCTGTGAGCTAGGCTGACGCCACGGCTCTCTAGCCCAGGCAACAGAGTGAGACTCTGTCTCAAAAAAAAAAAAAAAAAGTCTTCATATTCTGAATCTTTGGTCAGAATGTCCAGTAGAGTCTGGTGATGCATCAGAAAGGAGATGACAGAAGGAATCAAGTCCTTGAGGAGAGAAGGGTGGGATCCAGAGTACAAGTGCTGGAATTTACTTCTGATAGGATAGTCTTCCATGGAAAATGGTTGCAAGAGAAAATGAGCACAGATTTGACAGTCTAAAGTTCAAGCATTCCTGCAGATGGTTTCTGTTTTCTCATGTATGAAGCAAGGTCACCAGCTGAAAATGGGGAAAAGGGATGTGAGAGATTTGAAGAGAAGTGAAGGTATGAATGGTTAATCCAGAGAATGGAATAACATTGTTAGCCAGTGTTGAGTGGCCTGGGAGGACGAAGGTCATGAATTACCAGTCAGCCTTTTAAACTAAAAATAAAATCCTAACCTCCCCTTGCTCCCCAACTCCCCAACTGAATGGACCCCTCTTGGCCAAGGGGACCCCAGAAAACCTTAAAACTGAGTTCTTAGCCATAAAGGAAGGGAGGTCAGACATGCCTTATACCCCCCTCCCTTTTGGAGTTTAGACTAATTGCAAACTGGACCTGAGGCCATGCAAGGCAAAAGTGAAGTCATACCTGCAGGCCATCAGTTTGCTTAACAGATCTCTTCCAGTGGGTATACTGTGTCTTGCTCTCTGATTAGCAGACCCCCAATTTGTACCTTCCATGTATTGATTTTTGGTGTTACCTGCAATTCCTGTCTCTCTAAAATGTATAAAACCAAACTGTAACCCAACCTGACCGCCTTGGGACCACCTACTCAAGGCTTCTTGGATTTGTGGCTCTCCAGGCCATGGTCACTCATATGGGCTCAGAATAAACCTCTTTTAAGTTATTTTACAGAGTTTGGGGTGTTTTGTTTTTTTTTTTCCATTAACCACCTGTTGTATGACTTTTCTTCAGCAGTGTTTGCTGTTAGTATGCAAGCAGTAAGGAAGTTCAGTTCAATCTAAGCAAGAAAGAAGATAGACTTTGAGATAAGAGTGGAATAAGTTTGCAAAAGAGTGATGACAAAATTGATCAGAGAATCTAAGTTGGGTGAGTTGGAAAACAATCATATGATGGCAGAAGCAGGCTAATAGATTTTTTTTTAATGTTGGGGTTAATAGATTGGAAGTCTTAATTAGGTAAGTGAGAATACAGTAAGTTAGCTGGAAGAAAGGTTCAGAGTCTTACCACTGGAGTGGTTAAGATGGAATAGAGGAACAAGTTGTTGGAGATGAAAAGGTCAGAGGTCTAAGAGGCCAAGTGTTGGTGTTGCATCAGTCACCTACAAGGATGTTCAATTCACATAGAATGTAGAAAATGATGGTGAGGAAAACCTAGGACAAATAGCTCTATAATTTCTGAAGAAGCGTGGCCAGGAGGTTGGTAAATGATAGCAGGAAAGACAGTAGAGAGTGATTAGCCAGATGATATGAACTTGAAATGTTTCTGAAGGAGAAATAGTTTGGAAGTAGTAATTGGGAACAAAGGGGCTGCCCAAACTCAATAGCCCAACCTCTTAGGCATTAGATACATAGCATATGAGAGAAAAATAACCTCTTCTTTGGACCTCTACAGCAGATTTAAAAGCAAAAAGTTACCTTCATCGCTAAAAACAGTGGTGTTAGGATATACTTGGGTGCATCTAGGATGATTGCAAGTTGGAATTTGGTAATTCAAGGTTTGACTAGAAAGATCTAGAAAGGTAACCACCATGTCTCCTGAGAAATGTGGAATCTTCAACCTATTGATAATGTCAAGGTGTTGCCAGAGGGCTGGGTAAATAGGAAATCTCAACACCCTACCCACTATCCAGGTTCTTGACTTTGTGGCATAAAAGAATTTAAGGGTGACTCAGAAGAAAAGCAAGAGCACCGAAGTTAGGAAAGCGAAAAGTACACACTTGGGAAGGGAGTGCCCCCGGAGGTCAGGGCTCCCATATTTTATGGGTAAACATAATGAAGGCGGGGAAGATTCCATGAGAAGGGGTGTGGTTTTCTGGTAATTGGGCAGGCAATTCCTGTATTTAGAGAGTAACACCCTCTTTTACTGGATATGGTCAATCCGGAACTGTCCTCGTGTCAGGTGCATCATGCAAATGGGAGGTTTCCCTATGGAAATTTTATGGTAACCGGTAGAAAGAAGCTAAAGGTCACCAGTTGGTTAAACCTTTAGCCATCTTGGATTTAAGTGGTTTGAGCCTGTTTGTAGCCACTGGCAGACCCAGAAGTCTGTGGAGTCTCCCTCAGTGGCTGTTATCAGGGAGACAGTGACCAAACTATTGTATTCCCCTTCACTCCTGACTGTTATTAGGCTTAGAATGGAAAGAAGCATTGGCCCCACGATGAAAGCAGTTGGTTATGGGTATACCCAGTAGATTACATGTGAGTTTTAGTCTTGCCCGAACAAGGAAGATTAGTAGATATAAGATCCCCACGTAAAGAGCTACCCAGTGTTGAGGCAGCATATACTTTCCTGTTTCCGGTCCAAGGGGTTGTTTTTTCCTGAAGAGGAATTTCAGATCTTCCACAGTTCACAGATATATTCTGGATCCGCAGTTGATGTCATAGAGTCCTCTGAAGACTCGAGAGAAACACGTTTTATCCTAGACAGATGCACCATGCTGTTGATTCCTTGTGGCTTAACTGCAGTAGGGTGCTCAAGAGCGCCTGATGGGGACCTTTCCATTTAGGCTGAAGTTGGTCAGTGAGGGATCCCTCCTTCCAGATCTTTAGAAGGACTAACCTCCACATTTGACCATTAGCTGATGTGACATCTTGTCCGGGGTGAGGAGTATTTTATTTCCATAGTCCACTAAGGCTTGCTGTACCTGTCCTAGGTTAATGATATATTTTATTAAATTTTGAACTTCTGAATCAAATAAAATATCAGAAGTCAGAAAGGGCCCTCCATCAGGCATTTCAAATGGGCTGAGTCGTAGAGAGCCTTTAGGAAAGATTATCGTTCTACGTAATGCTATGGGAAGTAGTTTTGTCCATGGTTCAGAGGTTTCTTGACATAATTTGGCTAAAGTCTTTTTAAATTAAATGGTTAACTTTTTCTACCTTTTGTGAAGATTGGAGCTTCCAGGAGGCGTGGAGATGATATGATATCCCTAATGCTATAGTGATTCCCTGGGTTATTTTTAGCTACAAAAGAAGGTCCATTATCACTCTGAAGTGATGGGGCAATCCAAATTGAGGGATAATCTCCTTAAGTAGAGTCTTTGCTACCTCCTGGGCCTTTTCCGTTCTGGTAGGGAAAGTTTCTATCCATCCAGTGAAAGTATCTGTTACTAACAAATATCTATAGCTGTGAGCTGAGGGCATCTGAATAAAGCCCATTTGCTAGTGTTCCCCCTGGGTATGTGCCTCTCCTTTGTACTGGGTTCAAGAGTGGGGGTGGCCATATCTTTCCTCCAGGATTATTATGCAAGCCTAATGGGCAAACTTGGTTACTTCTTTAACTGTTTTGGGTAGCCCCTTTCCATTAAAAGAACAATGTACCAGAGAGATGAGGGTGTCTCTCCCTAAGTGGGTAGTGGCATGTAGTTCTTTTATAATTTTCCGTTGGCTACTTTGAGGGATCAAGGGTTTTTGATCTTTTTCTTACCACTTACAATGGCTTTTTATGTATCCATGTTGTGTTGCCCATTCCTCTTCTTTTATGGTGTATTGGGGCCTAGCCCCTGGAATATTGGCTGGGGAATTATGGCCATTTTCTTTTTTATCTTAAAGGCGGCTCTTTTGGCTGCTTGGTCTGCCAATGAGTTTCCTTAAGCCAGTGTACAGTAGCCCCCTTCTGGTAACTTTTGCAATGTATGATTGCTACCTCCAGGGGCTCTAGTACTGCCTGTAACAGTGTCGGGCTGGTCCATGCTTACCAGTTAATAATCCCCTTTCCTTTCCTATTGCTGCATGGGCTTGTACAACAAGGAAGGCATATTTGCCTTGTCTGTATAAATATTAACTCTTTTTCCTTTTCCTAATTGTAAGGCTTGGGTGAGGGCAATAAGTTCAACTTTTTGGGCAGAAGTAGTAGCTGGAAGGTGTCCAGCCTCAATTACTTGTTGAAGGTTGACTATTGAATATCCTGCTCTCCTGATGATACCCTCTTTCATGTAGCTACTTCCATCTGTAAACCATTCATCAGGGTTTTCTAATGACTCATCATTTAAGTCTGGTCTGCTAGAATAAGCTTGTTCTATTGATTCTGTACAGGAGTATAATGGGCTGAATCTTGAGCAGGCATGAGGGTAGCTGGGTTTAAAGTTTGACATACTTTAAGGACTACTTCCGGTGTGTCTATGAGGAGGGCTTGATATTTTATTAAGTAAATGACTGTTTATTTCTAAAACCCCTATACTTGGTGTGGAGTAAAGACCACCAAAGATTATCCTAGAGTTAGTTTAGAACCCCTTTGACTAATGAGCTGGTGGCCACTACAGCCCTGCAGGCATGCTGGCCATCCACAAGCCACAGAGTCCAGTTGTTTTGAAAAGTAAGCCACCAGCCTAGGAATTTCATCCAGCTTCTGAGTGAGTACTCCCAATGCTATCCTTGGTTTTTTGCCACTTACAAGGAGAAAGGTTTCTGTAGGTTAGGGAGGCCTAGGGCCAGAGCTGAAGTCAGGTGCTTCTTGGAAGGGTCTTTGACATTCCCCAGTCCACTCTAAAGGAATACTTTTTGGCTCCTTTATAGCCTCGTATAAGGGTTTTTGCAATAAGCCCAAAGTTAGGGATCCAGATTGTACAAAACTCCTAGGTCCTAAGCTGCCTTATAGTGTTGAGGGGGTTCTAAGCTTAAAATAGTAGTCTTGCATTCAGTGGCTAGAGTTCTTTCCCCTGGAGTTAAGATATATCCCAGGTATTTTATAGACTGATTAGAGATCTGAACCTTGGAAGGGGAGATTTGATATCCTCTCTTCCCCAGGAGTTGAGAACTTGTATGATATTCTTATCTGAAGAATCTATCTTGCCCTAATGTCTTGGGCAAGAGTGTTACCAAAAGGATGGGGACTGTCCCGGAAGCCCTGCGGCAGTACAGTCCAAGTATAATTGTTGGGTGTGGGGAGAACCCAGAGAAGTCCATTCAAAAGCTAACAAAAATTGAGATTCAGGGCATTGAGGGGGGATACAAAAATATCATTAAGATCCAATACAGTGTTTCAGGTATATGGGTTAGTATGGTATAGGGGTTACAACAGTGGGATTGATTAGGACCATGTCTTCCTTAACTGCTCTAAGGTCTTGCACTATATCATAACTACCATCTGGCTTTTGAACAGGGAGAATGGGAGTATTACAAGGGGACTCATGGGGGACCAAGAAGCCATGTTGTAGAAACTTATCTATTAAAGGTTGGAGTCCTCTTTTAGCTTCTGGCTTAAGGAGATATTGGCATCTATTGGGGAATATATTTTTGACTTTCAGAGAGATCAGAACTGGTTTAGTAGTTTCTGCCCTCCCGGGGGTCCCTTGGTCCCAGACCTGTGGGTCAACTAGCAATTGGAACATGGTAAGGATGTTTTGATCTAAGACTGAGGCCTGAGCTAATAACACAGGCCCTTGGAGTTTTGGAATTATCAAATGCAGGGTTGCCCCAAGGACTTTCATTAAATCTTGTTTGAACAATGGAGTAAGACATTCAGGGATAACTAAGAAACTATGAGAGATCATAATACCTTTTTTTTTTTTTTGAGACAAGATCTCACTGTGTTGCCTGAGCTAGAGTGCCAGTGGCTTCATCATAGCTCACCACAACCTCAAATTCCTGGGCTCAAGTGATCCTCCCGCCTCAGTCTCCTGAGTAGCTAGGAGTATAGGTATATACCACCATACCCAGCTAATTTTTCTGTTTTTGTAGAGACAGGATCTCACTCTTGCTCACGCTGGTCTCTGAACTCCTGGCCTCAAGCAGTCCTCCCACCTCAGCCTCCCAGAGTGCTAGGATTATAGGTGTGAGTCACTGCGCCTGACCTAGAATATCTTTTTAATTTTTTTTTGGAGACAGAGTCTTGCTCTGTTGCCTGGGTTAGGGTGCCGTGGCATCAACCTAGCTCACAGCAACCTAAAACTCCTGGGCTCAAGCGATCCTCCTGCCTCAGCCTCCCAGAGTGCTAAGATTACAGGCGTGAGCCACTGTGCCCAGCCTAATTCTACAATTTAAAGGCAGGCTGAATCTCCTAATTTTGAGTATTACATCCACCTTAGCAATAACACAGTTCTCATCAGACAATGGTCCAGCATGAACAGTCAGGACAGAGAACTGGCCCCTGTAACAATTAAGAAATCAATTTTCTTACCTCCCACCTCTATCGTTACCCAAGGTTCCTCATCAGTGACAGTGAAGTTAGTGTTGGGAGCCATTAAGAGTCCCTGGGCCCCTTTAGTCCAAACTGGAAACCATGGCACTGGGAGTTCCATCTTCCATTTGGGGGGCGGGCAATCCCTCTTCCAGTGTCTGGTTTGTTTGCATAGTGGATAGGGCCCTAAGGGTTTGTTTTGAGGACAGTCCTTTTTCCAGTGTCCCAACTCCCTGCACTTAAAGCAGCCATCCTTCTAGGCCACATTGTCTTTCTCCAGTTTAAGGGCCATTATGAGTTTTCTAGAGGATGGCAGTTTGCCATTAATAGCAATAGCCAATAGGTGGGCTTATTATTAATCCAGCTGCCTCTCATGTTGGGCTTTTTCTCTCTTTTCAGTTACATCTCTGTTATTAAACACTTCAGAGGCCTTGTCTAATACCTGGTGAGAAGGGGTTTGGGGTCTCATGGCCAGCTTTTGTAGTTTTCTACGGATATCAGGGGCTGACTGGTTTATAAATGAGTTCTCATATATATTTGGCCTTCAGGGGAGTATGGATCTACATTTGTATATTTTCTGATGGCATAAATCAAGCATCCCTGGAAAAGGGCTGGGTTCTCCCCTGGTTCCTGAATTATTTCTCTTTGTCATAATTTATAGGTTTCATAATACATTTCTTTATTCCTTCCTGAAAGCAAAGAAGCATATGGTCTCTCCTCCTTAAGTCTACCTGTCCTGTCCCTTTTGATAATTTCATTGGAGGTTCTTGCTAGATATAGCAGTGGCCTTTATGGCATACTGGCCAGGCTACCTAACTGCTAAATCATCAGCATTGGCCTGAGCTGCGTCCCAAATGTGGTGTTTCTCTTTGGGGTACAATAGGTAAATAGGATAACATGTATATCCCCACAGGTCAATTCAAAAGACAATGGCAGGGTCTGCAATTCTTCTAAGAAGTGAGAAGGATCTTCAGAAAATTTACCTAACTTTTGCTTACATTGTGCCAGGTCGGCCATGGAAAAAGGGACGTGCACTTGAATGGTCCCAGTGTCCCCATTTGTCACTTCCCTTAGAGGAAATAATTTGGCTGGCATATTAGGGTGATAAGAGGTTCCACTCCTGGTTAGCCATGTGGGGCTAAATTCTGGGTGGAGACAGATCCTGTTTTGGGCTCTGGTCTGGGTTTGGTCCCATGGCCTTGGGAGCCTGGCTAATAGGTGAGATATTCCCAAGGAGTGGGGTCATTGATGATATTGGGCTTTTCTTTCTGCTGGGTCTCAGAAAGAAACATATATATACAAAATCTGGCAGGTTTTCCTGAGGTGTGGGTTCTGATGTAGAGCTATAAAAGCCTGGACATAAGGAATTTCTGACTTTTTGTTCTCATTTACAAAACAAATCTAATTGCATTATAGTGTTATAATTTAGAGTCCCATTTTCAGGCCTAATCTGTCCATCTCTAACAATATTGTGGCCAGCAGGTATTACAAAAGAAAATAAGTTTTTTCTTTTCAATGCTATCCAATTAAAAGGTTCCCCAGTTACTCAGGATACAACCTAAAGGGGAGTCCATGGGAATGGACTGAGAATTACCCACGAGTGCTTCTCTCTATTCCTCTGGGAGCGAAAACCTGTAAGAAAGGAAACAAGGACCTTGTCAGTGAATCCCTGGTTATCTGATGGTCCAACCAGTGCCCAAACGTCCTTGGGGCCCCTAACGACTCCCTGCAGAACACTGAAACCTGCAGGACTTTGAAACCTGGGATCCGAGAGGAAGAATAGAGGGCTGCACTTGGTGTTTCTGGGAACCTTAGTATCCCTTAAATCAGGCCCAGTCTAGCTGGGTCCATTGTAACAATAATATCCAGAGGTGCCTAGCATACAAGTTTTGGAGGGTGGAGGCCTTAAAGAGGTTAAGTCTTTTAACATTAATTGTAAACACCAAAGGGATGGATCAGCATTTCCCAGGATGATCTGTTGCTTCCCATGACCAGTTGTCCTTACTGCTTCCCAAGCACAGCCCAAACTTACATAGAAAGTGTCTTATTAGCCATAAAATGGAAATAAAAGGATATTTGTGGGAAGCAAAAATGGAGAAATTCCATGGAGATTGTTACTTCTCCAAAACCTGACAGAAAGCATCTGCAGCATGGCTGCTCTGGGTCCCTTGGTCTGCAATAAAAAGTAGCCAGTCTTAAGAGTTTATCAGGGCCTTTAAGTGTAACTGAGACCAAAAAAGAAAGTGGTAATAAATTGTGGTGTTGGGGCAAGTCAATGAAAGGAAAAGAGGATTAGGAAGGAGAGAGGGGGAAAGGGGAGAGGAGGAATATGTGCCTTGTCCCACCAGGGAAGCCTGCAGTGTGGACAGGTGGAGTCCACGGGATCGTGCATTTACAAAATTTTGTTATCGCTTAATGTCCCAAGCAGCTTGGCCATATAATTGGAAAATGAAAATAAGGACCTGATCTCTGAGGGATCACTGGGATGGACCAACAAAAGGAGGAGTTATATGATACAAGAACTGAGAAAGAAGGTCCCTCTTATACTATGTCCATTCAGTGGAACACCTAGAGCCCCCAATTCGGGAGACATTTAATTCTAAGTTAAAAAGATGCCTAACAATAATAGTGAAAATCTGTAGGAAATCAAGCTGTGTTATACAAAAAGAATAGTCAGAATTGGCCAGCTCTGCAGTAAGGACACAGTTCTTTTGGACAGCATGATGGGGGAAGGTGAAAAGTATAAAGGAAATATGAAACAGATCTTGTGCTGAAGAGTGAGCAAAGAGCTTAGAAGTGTTCATCAGAGTTTTCTTGAACAGAATGGAGTAGAGTCATGTTTATGAAAAGAAAAGAAGTAACTTTCCAAGCACTGCATAGAAGGAGAACTAAGCCTCTTCTACCTTCAGGGCTCTTCTGTCAGAGGGTCAGAACCCTGGCTGGAGGGAGCAGAGACAGCTGTGACATTGGGAAGTGTAGCTGTAGTAGGTTTCAGAGGAGGAAGGAAAGAAAGCACTCTTTAGCCAGAGGGGAGAGAATGGAAGCTAACTCATGGATGGTTTTTTGGGGGGTGGGCAGGGAGTTGTAGTTTTTCCTGCCTAGACTAACAAAACAAGGATAAGAAAAAGATAATTAATGAAAAAGAATGAAAGTGTGTGTGTTTTTGCTCAGGGGAACATTAATTGCAGGCATCTAGAATGCAGTTCTTTGTGAATCACATCTTGAATGTTGGCCTGTAAGGCATAGTGCTGTATATTTAAAACAACTTTCAGACTCAACAGGTGATTGTGTTTTGTTTTTTGCTTGTGGGAAAAAAAGTAGGATGAGTTATTGTCTATAAGGATTAAACTACCTGGAAAATTTCTGGGGCAAATGTCCTATGGAAAAAGCAGTTCCAAGGTGGCATCCTCAGATAGCTGGGACTCCAGGGTTGTATTCTACTCACATCAAACTTAGGTAGAAGAATATTATCTTCAAATATCAGTGATGCTGTTGTACCCTGAGGATCCACTTCAGGGACCTAGCGGCCCAGCCATCCTCATACCATAGGGCAGCTCTCAGAGCCTGGAGACCCTTCTATGTATTCCACCTTAGGTGGAGTACAAATCTAGCCCTGGCAACTCTGACCCTTTTCAGTCAGAACAGCAAAAACTACCTCTTAAAAAGTATTAGTACAGGCCAGGCAAGGTGACTCACACCTGTAATCCCAGCACTCTGGGAGGCCAGGAGTTTGAGACCAGCTTGGGCAACATAGCAGCACCCCTGTCTCTACAAAAAAAAATTTCAAAAATTAGCCAGGCTTGCCCTGTAGTCCTAGTTACTCTGGAGGCTTAAAAAAAAAAAAAGTATTAGTACTGCAGGCTAGAGCTAGACTCTTCAACTAGCAAAGTAACAATTTAACAGGAGAAAAAAAATTTTTAACAGGATAATTTACTCATTGAAATAGGGCAGAATAAACCCATCAATTGTGGCCTTGCAGAGATAGAGCTCAGGACTTTGTTGCTCTGCCCATTATAATTTGAGTCTATACTGGAAGAAATCATTGACCTGCGGTACACACATTGCAGACTGTGGTTATTCCACATGCATTACATTTGCTGGGGTTACCAGTCACTGCAAATCATGGTCCTTTGCCTTTCAGCTCAGTTTCCCTTCTGAAGATAAACACGTGCCTATGTGCCCAGGTTAGCTGTGGGGGCAAAAATGAGCAACTTTTACAAGGCATCATAAAAATCTACAAAACCACTTGCTACTTAAAACACAATTTCTAATTTGCATTACTGACCTTAATACTAATACTTAAAAATATATGTGAATACTGAGATTTTTAGAATTAAAATTGCCTCTAGAAAAATAATTATTAAATAACATCTCAATCTGAACAAAATGGCTTAAACCATAGGAAATAGTTTTAGTGTGTTTGCCTTAAATTTATTCTAACTTAAACAATCATGTAGAAATCAGGTAAACATTTAAAAAGAATTTTTTTTTAAAGCAGCTTCTAAAGCATAACTTGGAGCTCAGAATCTTGGGAAATGATTAAGACACCCTAGATCGGAGATCAGCTTCTTTCCTTTCTAGGAAAACGTATCTTGAAACATATATTCATAAAAAATACAGTATTTGTCATCAATGGTACTTGTTTTCAGGAAGACTTTTAATTGTAGCAAATTTCTGAGAATCTACCAGGTTTTAATTTGAATCAGTAATATGGGTTTGATTAGCGTTCCCGGCCTAATTATAGGTCACTAGGTTACCCCTAGGATTAAAATCTAGTATGCATCTTCTCGGTTAAGTTGGCCATTAACGGGTTCCTAAAGGTTCCATTTCAGTTTGTTATGTTATCAAACGTTAGGCTCGATTAAGTTGCGGTAAGATACGTATGGGTGGGGGAATCTAACCCGAAGACGGCTTTCAACGAAAATTCTTGCATGGATTTGTCTTGAGTCACAACTGTTCAAATGAAACTTAGAAATGCCCCAGCCTTTTACCTTAAGAAGCGAATAACAATACAATTTCGTTCCCAATTCAAGGACAATCTAAAGTGCCCAGTAGTACAAGTCTGGCTTTTCCTGAATTTCAGGAACAAAAGAAGCGTTCCCGAGCAGAGAGCGGTGGGGGTGGGGGGCGGATTTAACTCCCTGCCCCCCCTCGCCCCCGCAAGTAAACCAAGGAACATGAGTGCCTGCAGACATGCCTCGCTTCTTTCCTTCCCCTTCAGGGGTGGCGCTTGGGGAAGGCGAGGCTGCAGCTACTCTTCTTCGGTGGGTCAGTGTCCCGGGAGGAAGAAAGGCCCAGCCAAGGATCCTGGCAGCTGGCGTGGAATTCGGCCCGTTCGACCCCAGAGAGGAAGACTGCTGCTTAAGCAGGGAGGAGAGGAAACGGCGCCCCAAAGCGGTACGACCTGTCCTTTATCAGCGTCTGAGAGGAAGGGAGGAGGAAATGAAAACAGAACCGGACCGGGTGCCTCGGCTCCCGCCCGAGCGGCTTTTAAACTGCGTTTCCACCACCTCTCGCTCGGCGCCGCGGCTAATGGAACCCGCGCGAGCCAGCCCACCTATCACCGTCGCGCTTCCTCCCGCCGCCCGCCAATGGCGGCGCGCGTTCTTGGGGCGTGGGCGAAGCAGGCTGTTCGCCTCCTGCCTGTAGTGTGTGGGCTGGGGTTGGTGCGGGCTTCCAGCTTGGCCGCACTTGGTCTGTAGTTGCGCTCCGGGGGCTTTTGTGTCCGGGGCTGGATTTGCTTTGTGTCCGGGAGTTTCTGCTGCGCTCCGCGGCGTTCGTCCCGCGCGGGAGCCGAGAGGCTCGGAGGCGGCCGTGCGGCCCCCGGCCAGGAGCTAGCGCGCCGGCGTGAGCGGCGGTTGTGAAGGCTGCGGGGAAGGGGATTCGCAGATCCCCGAGATGCCGGAGTTCCTGGAAGACCCCTCGGTCCTGACGAAAGACAAGTTGAAGAGTGAGTTGGTCGCCAACAATGTGACGCTCCCGGCCGGGGAGCAGCGCAAAGACGTGTACGTACAGCTCTACCTGCAGCACCTCACGGCGCGCAACCGGCCGCCGCTCGCCGCGGGCGCCAACAGCAAGGGGCCGCCGGACTTCTCCAGCGACGAGGAGCGCGAACCAACCCCA
>VBSM01003169.1:17785987-17798438 GCA_008086735.1 Cheirogaleus medius
CCCCCCCCCCCCCGCCACACACACCCAATTTGACAAATTTTGCTTGAGGACAGGAAAGACTTCGGATTCAGGGAAGATATTTATTTCATGATATTCTGGTGTATTAGTATTGCAATTTGAAATGTTTGATCTCGGTTAAATCTCAGATCAGCTCCACCAAATGCATATTTTGTTTGAGAAGAGTTTGCTTTCTGTTCTGTGGTTTTGTTGGAAGTTATGTGCCTGCCTCGTTACTGAGCTTTAAATCATAATAGAATGAAGTTAAAACTAGTGATTGGTGTAACTTAAAATGCATTGTAAGGCACAATGAATGTGGTGTTTGGAGTTGTTACTGCTGGTTATGTCATTGACGTGTAAATTTAATTGAAAATCTTAGTCTGAGCTTTAGAGAAATTGAAAGTCTTACAAATGTTTTAAGTCAGTGTCTGGCACAGAGTAGTGCCAAATAAAAATGTATTCAGTAATATAAGACCAGTCACATTTTTTTGTTTCTCATATCTTGTTTTTGTGGATTTGAAGAAAGCCATTTTACCATTCTGTAATAAACAGAAATTTACTTTTGAAGTAAGGCATATCCCTTATCCATTATCCCCCACCACTCTGAAAAAGAAGGTAATATTCACATTATTTCAGTAAAGATTTGATTGAAAATGGAATATTTTTAATTTAAGTCAGCATATTTAAAAAAAACAAACAGTTCTTCTATATAACCCTTTATTGGTCTTCTGTGCAAATGTATTAAACCATGAAGTTTTTGGTTGTATTCTTGTAATAGGACTATTGATTCTTACTTATTTTGATGATGGTTCCTTTTTGACGAAAACAACCATCTCAGTTTTGATGTTTTTCCTTTACTGTGCAAAAGAAAGTTGATGTCCCCATCTACCCTGTGGTCTTTGAGGGGTAAGAAGATCTAAATGGGTGGTCACTGGCTCACACCTGTAATCCCAGCACTTTAGGAGGCTGAGGCAGGAGGATGGCTTGAGGCCAGGAGTTTGAAACCAGTCTGGGCAATACAGCAAGACCCAGTCTCTAAAAAATTTTTTTAAAAATTAGCTAAGTGCAGTGGTGAGTACCTGTAGTTCTAGCTACTCTGGAGGCTGAGGTGGAAGGATTGCTTCAGCCCAGGAGTTGGAGGCTGCAGTGTGCTATGATCTGTGCCATTACACTCCAGCCTAGGGGACTGAGCCAGACCCTGTCTCACTAAAAGTAAAAAAAATGTTATTCGAGTTGCTCAGCACCATGAAAATAAATCTTGAATGAAAGAAATTAACATTTGTTTGAGAGTACCTACCGTGTTTCCCCGAAAATAAGACCTACCCATAAAATAAGCCCTAACAGGATTTCTAAGCATTTGTGCAATATAAGCCCTACCCCAAAAATAAGACCTAGTGATGGAAGTGGCTGCGCAGCGTATCTGCACAACCCATGCATTTCGTCAGCTGCAAGCTGAGGCTTTGAGGGGGAAATAACACATCCCCTGAAAATAAACCCTAGGGTGTCTTCTTGAGGAAAAATAAATATAAGACCCTGTCTTATTTTCGGGGAAACACAGTATTATGTCGATTGGCATGCTAAGCCCTTTATAGCTCATTTAATGTTTTCATCCATATAGAGAATAACTTTCATAATCATGGATTTAAATGTTTTCTCTACCTTGAGTATTTAAAACCAAAAAATGTTTATTTACCCTTGGCTGGGCTCAATGGTACCAAGAAATTGAAAAAGTTAATATTGATAGTAGTGTCATTTTCTATTTTAAAGTACATTAAGTAAAAGTGAGTTATATAATAATTTAACTTAGGAGTCTGATAGGTGTTTTTATCAGGTATAGGATAAAGTAATTTGAATTTACAGGAAAGAACCTTAGGACATTTATGATATAGAAAATTATTAATGTCAAATTCCTTTTATATATACTATATTTTATGTTTTAGTCATTTTTTAGCTCCATATAAAATAACAGCATAGGGTCACATTTCTTAAAGAATATTTACAATTTTGGAGAAAGCCAGATTATGTTTGAGAGTTGCAAATAAGGCAGATTTTTAAGTGACTTTTTAACATTTTACATTAAAAATTTTTTTTTTTTAGTGACAGGTCCTGACTCTGCTGCCCAGGCTCAGTGCAGTGGCATGATAATAGCTTACTGTAGCCTCTAACTCCTGGGCTCAGGCAATCCTCCTGCCTCAGCCTCCCAACTTGCTGCCATTACAGGCATGAGCCACCATGCTTGGCTGAGAAATACTTTTAACTAAAGGAGAAATTGTTTCATTTCAGCCATGACAGTAGTCTCTTTTCTTAGATTCATTGGGTGTGATATGACAAAAAATTCTTTGTTAAAAAGTTTGTTTTGGTTTCGTTTTCTTCTAAGCCTTTTATATACTGAGATGATACTAGTGTTTTTAGATATTGAAATTATGTAGATTGTGGACACAAAAATAAACATTTGCAGAGTTGGCCTTTTTTGTTCTAAATTGCAGACCATGAAGATGTAGCTGTTTGGGATCTAGTGGAACATAGCATTCTTGATTGGTCTGGTCTGGTGAATTATGCATTCTTAACAGGAAATATTTAAAGACTTGGAAAAGAGCAGTTAAAAGTATGCTAGCTGCGGTAAATGTTGATTAAATCACAAATTGACCACCATACTATATAGTAAGGTGTTAAGTGTACAGACTTCTAAATTAGACAGTTGCAGATTCAAATTCCAGGTCTGTCACTTATTCATATGACTTTGAACAGTGAACATTGCTTCTCAAATCCTCCATTTTCACCTGAAATAAAGGAAAAATCTAATAGCTACTTTATCAGATTGAGGATTACAGGTGGTTGCATATGTGAAGTGTCTAGTGTTCAGTAATTGATATCTATTATAACATGATCTGAATTTTTTTTGTCTTTATTTAATGCCAGAGCAATACAATACAAAGTTACTAAAATGTAGTTTTCAAAAAAGTGTAAGATTAGCATGTGAAAGTGATATATAAAATCTGTTCACTTGTAGGGTAGTATGAAGATTCCTGAGTTAGCCAACTGCAGCCTTGAACCACAGTTTCCTCACTTGTAAAATGAGGATATTTGTATCTTATAGATTTTTAGGATTCTGTAAGTTAACCCAAAGGCGCTTAGAACACAACTTGATGCATAATAAGAACTTAATTTAATCTATTTTATAATAATATTGTTGTAGTTTATTCTCTTTGCTACTAGAGGAAGAGATTGAAGAAATTAAAGTAGCTCATAGATGTTATCACAGAACTGTTGGATTTTTTAAACTTGGAAAAGACATTAGAGATCATTGGCTAGCTGGGAAGAAACTGGACAACAGTTCCTGGTAGGTAGAACGTACTTGATATTTTTGAATGAAACTCTAAGAGATCAAGTGATTTATTTAAAGGAACAAAGCTCTCTGGAGGCAGAATTGAGTACAACTTGTAGTTTATTCCTGATTGAAACTGCTGGCTTGCTAATCACCATAGAACACACTTCCTATCTTATAATTTTTATTCTCATTAAATTTGATATTTATAAAATGGCATAACTTCTGAAACTCTCCCCACAGATAAAAAAAATCAGGTAGCCTGTTATGAACCTGTGCTCTATTTAACTTAACCTTATTATGCAAATTTATTGACATAAAGTTATTTAAGATTACCTTGTTCGGCTAAAGTTTTTCATTATGCTTTAAAAAATGTAAGGGAGTTAGTTGGTTTCCTACTTCAATTTGATAAACCTATGTTATTCTAATAAGAAATGGACTTTCAAAAGTAAATGACTTTTGTCTTCCCCACGTTGTACTTTATTTAATAAAACATTTATCAGGTGCCAATTTCTGTGTCAGTTACTATTTTTAGAAACTTTTAGATGTTTGGTATAAAAATGTGAGTATAATAGTGATCCTACTTTTTAATGCCTGCTTAAATGTTGCATCCAAATCCCCTGAGCTACACCTTAAAAATACACATTCTCAGGCTCAAGATTAAGAATCAGAATGGGGTAATAAGACCTTTTAAATTAGAGATGACTTGTAAAAGAGTTAAGGTATTCATAACCTTAACTTGAAAAAGTTAATATTGATAGTCAAAAGTAGCTTCGTTTTCTATTTTAAAGTATATTAAGTAAAAGTGAGTTATTGAGACTTGGGGACTGTCATTGCTCAGGGAGTTAACCATTTGGAGAAGATAAAACATGTACTATAGTTATAACTATTAGTAATAAAAAGCAGGTGGAACATGCGGGATGCCAAAGAAAGATTTCTTGAAAACTGTTGCAGGAAGTTGGAATGCCTGAATGTTTTACTAATAGTAAATTTTTCTTTTAATGGCTTGGGTTTTTGTCATTAGGAGGTTAGTAAAATTTAAACGTTCTTATGGTGGAAAGGATTATCTACAAGTAATTTGAACCTTATTGATTGTTTATTATTTAAAGTATTTGCATTATATAATGGAGTTCTTCTCCCTTACCTGACTGCAGTTTTTGGGAAATTTTAGTAGGTCTCATAACACAGGATTAGGTCTATTTGATTAAAATAAACCTTTTCTCTAAAGAATTCAAGTCTTTAAATAAGAACTGTCAGATTCTAGTCAACTATTTTGACATAATGGTGTGGGTTGCTTTAAGATTCAAGCCTGGTAATTCTAGATCAGTGCAATATATGTGTATCAAAGCCTTCTGAAAGTACCCTCACTATAACTTCATAGCCATTGTTTTAAAGATTTCTCTTGAATGGACATCAAATTTTTATTTGTTAAAAACATAGAAATTCTAGTACATGGCTAAATAATGCCTGATTTTTTTTCCCCTCTAGCGTTATTGGGAAGTAAACAGTCAGTACAACTTCATAATTTTAGCCATTTTTCATAAATTTTACTTTGATGTTTGTGGCTATTTAAACAGCCTTTTTTTGTTTAGTGCTCTGATGCTTTCTGGGATTTCTGAGGCATTTGTAAGGCTATTTGCCACAACCTTAAAACGTGCCCATACTTTTGGGGTACATGCTTCCTTTGCATGTTTAACCATGGAAATTTATATAATTTTTTTCAGTAACTACTGCTATTGCTTAATTTAAAAACTTAAAATTTCCCTCCAAGTTTGTTCCATGTTCTTTTGACTATTCTTAGTGAAATGTTCATATAGAACTTAATCTAGGGGACTAAACTGTTGGAGACGATATGTAACTATGAAGTCTGTCACGCTTCTTTCATGGATCATAAACTATTAGGTCATTAAATATGAAAAGTCTGATTTCGAATCAAAAGTTTAGTTTATTATATCTCAAACAAGAAGCAGTACAATTAATTAGGCTATGTGCCTAAACTGTGGACACTGTTCTGCCATTTTAATGGTAGCTTGTTTATGCCAGCAGCAAAATAAGCCTGGAGAGCTAGTGGCAATGAAATTTTCCATAGCTTGTTCAGAATTGAAGTGGTGCAAAGCCTGGAAGTAGTAGTGGTAGTCAGTTGGTGCAAGGTCTGGTGAATGCAGTGGATGACAGAGAGTTTCCAAGTCCAGCCTCTAGTTTGAGCCTCATATTTTGTGCAACATGTGGTTGAGCATTGTCTTGCAAGAGGATTGGCCTGTCTCTATTGACCAATCTCAGATGCTTTATCGCAAGCAGTTTCATCATGTTATCCAGTTGGTTGAAGTAGACATCTGCTGTAATTGATTGACCAGGTTTCATGAAGCTGTAGTGGATAATACCAACCACTGGACCACCAAACAGACACCATTAAGTTTTTTTTAATGAATATTCGGTTTTAGACTGTGTTTTCGGCACTTCATCTTTATCCAACCATTGTGCCAAATGCTTGCGATTGTCAAAAAGAATCCATTCTTCATCATATGTAACAATACAGCATAGAAATGGTTCACCTTTATGTTGTGACAGCAAAGAAAGGCAAGCTTCAAGACAAATTTCGCTTCTGACGTTCATTTAATTCATGCAGTATGGTACCCATCTATCCAGCTTCTTTACCTTGCCAATTTGTTTCCAGTGGACCAATATTGTTGGAGTAGTAATGTCAAATCTTGCTGCTAATTCACAGCATAGGTTGAAATGGATTCGCTTCTACTACAGCTTTCAGCTCATCATTATCCACCTTGGTCTCGGGTCGCCCACGTGGCTCATTATCAAGATTAAAATCACCTGAACAGAACTTTTCAAACTATCCACAGACTGTGTGTTCATTAGCCACATCCTTCCTAAACCCTTTGTTGATATTTTTAGCTATCTGTGCTGTAATGGTTCTACGAGGGAACCGATTTCATATTTGAAAACACAAATTTTTGACTTATCCATGGTTTCACAAAAATAGCTCTAAAAAATTTTTGAAAGGTAATCACAACCCAAAATGTACGTTTGAAAGACTGAGGATGTACCTTCACAATAAAAATAAAACAAGAACTGTCAAAGTGAAATGTCAGAGATTTCAACAGTCAGACTTAGTACTTAAAGAAATTAGACATTTCATACTTAATAACCTCACAATAAAATAATTATGTTACAAGGAGAATACAGTTGTCCCTCCTATCCTTAGGGTGGGAATTGGTTCCAAGATCCCCCCTGGATACCAAACTCCATGATGCTCAAGTCCCTTATATAAAAAGGTGTAGTAATCTGCACACATCCTCCCTTATACTTTAAATCATCTCTGGATTTCTTATAATACCTAATGCAGTGTAAATACTGTGTAAATAGTTGTTATGCTGTATTTTTAAAATTTGTATTATTTTTAATGTATTACTGTTTTTTATTGGGTTTTTCCTCCTGAATATTTTTGATGACTATTTGGTTTTAGACTGTGTTTTCCGGCATTTCATCTTTATCCAACCATTGTGCTGAATGCTTTCGATTGTCAAGCTGTTGGTTGAATCCACAGATGTGGAACCCGTGGATATGGAGAAACGACTATTCATTCATTTGAGCTTCTTTAAGTTTTCATATGCTGTTTAATGGAAATCACTTTTATATATAACTAAGTGTGAACCTTTGTGGTAAAGTCCTAACTTAAACTTTTTTAGATTAATTTAAGCTTTTAAGGATTATCAAAAGGTCAATAGTAAATCGTGTTCACAATCTGGATGAAAATTTTTAAACCTAGTCTGGCTTCTCTTTGCAACTTTCATGCTAATCTGTCTCCATTGCCATCAGGAGTTACATGCTTTAAGAAATACAGTATAACTTTTGGTTGTTTAAAAGATAACAAGCATAGATTTTATTATAATACAGATATATAATAATATCCAGAGTCAGTCAGCTTTAGTTTTTATTTACTTTTTTGAATTTTTGATGCCATCACTGCCTTTTTTTAGATAGGTAATCCAAAATTGACTATTTTAATAATAATAGTGTCTTTAAAATTTCAGTTACATACTTAGCCGTTATTTTTGTATAATTAAGTTGAACTTAGAAAATGTCCTCAAATAATGAGCTGCTTTTAATTGAACCAAATTGCTAAGGCCTAATATTATTGTAAATCAACTTGAAGGTGAATTTGCATGTTTATTTTATACTGAGTGTTGTGTATCTAATAAGTGAACTTTTTAATTCATGTGAAAAGCTAACTGAACTTTGTTTACAGAAAGCCACAAAGAAAACTGATAAACCCAGACTAGAAGATAAAGATGATCTAGATGTAACAGAGCTGACTAATGAAGATCTTCTGGATCAGCTTGTGAAATATGGAGTGAATCCTGGTCCTATTGTGGGTAAGTTGATGAAATTTCAAATACAGTATCTTTTCCTATGAAGTAGGACCCCAAATTGTTTTTCCCTCTTGCTTAGCAGTTAGAATTTGTGTTCTAAGGACTGGTCTGTCATTAATCATTTATATGCCCAGGACCTTAGTTTCCTTGACTCTAAACAAGGGAAATAAAAATGGGAAGACTGAACTCTAGATAATCTCCAAAATTGTTGCTAAGATTGTTTTATATGGTGCTCATACCACACTGCATGGTGAGACACATGGGTCTTATATGACAATTGAGGAAAATCTGAGATAACCTAGTTGGCCAAATTCATCTAAATCAGTAAGTTAGTGACAAACTTGTTAATATAACTCAAGTTACTCAATTCCTAGCATAGTGCCTTTTTTTCAGTTATCATTAAAAGTACCTTTTAAAAAGTCCTGTCTTGATTGGAATTCAAGAATGATACCCAAAAGAACAAACTAAAATAAGAAAACTTAGAACTAAACAGACTGGATTTCCATCATTGGATTACTTTTAGGTGATGATGATTTTGTAAGGTTGATTATGGCTTAGTTTTGGAGGGCCATGGCAATAACTTCAAGATGAGAAAAGTCCATTTTGATCTTCTATGTTGTGTGAAATTGTGAACACTGGAGATTTGGTGAGTTTTGCTATAGGTATAGTTGCAAAAAAGGATTTAGAATATTTTGTTTTATATACTGCTTCCAAATAGATAATAATAAGCCTATTAATATAATTACCAAAAGATATATAATACTTTTAAAATTTTTTCATTTAAAATTTCAAAAAGGAGACACTGAAAAATGTGTTTATATCAAAATACACTAAATTACATGTTGGTGTACCAGCTGTTCAACTTAATTAAGAGCCCTTATATAACATTTCTAGATACATGTTGTTTCTTTAAAAATGTCCATTGTCAGTTTGTTCATCTTACAGAAATTAAGCAAAGATACAGTTAGTATAAAACAAAATAAAAGCTATTTTTGGTTTTAAACTGTCATTGATGTTGAAATGTGTCAAGAATTTGTAATCAGTTTTGCTTTGTAATTTCTATTTGTGATAATATTTTCTGTAAAAAGTTCCAACTGTAAAGTTATTATATTTAAATGTAATTTATAGAAATTTTCTTCTCCCCGTTAACTGAATGGCTAATTATAGGCATATGATCTCTTGGAAGAGTTTAATCATAGTTATTTTACAGAGGGGAATAATCTGTTTAAAATGATTTTTCTATGTAGGCAAGTGCTGTTATTACATAGTAGTGGAGAAAATGTACAAGTCCAAGACTTTCAGTCAAAAATGGTCATACATGGCTCTTCAGTAGGTAATCTATAGGAAGGTCTATATCAATCTCATATATATTCCATGCTATTAAAAGAAACATTGTTAAAATCACATATTAAAATCCCAGAAAAACACCTATTGAAGGAGAGTCCATTATATAATATAAATATTTTTAAACACCTGAGTTAAAAAAGAAAGAGGTGAAAGTAAGCTTAAAATGTTACTGCAGATAGTGTCTAAGCTGGACCTTAAATAATATAAGTACTAAAACGAGTTCTGCCTTAATTCAGGAACAACCAGGAAGCTATATGAGAAAAAGCTGTTGAAACTTAGGGAACAAGGAACAGAATCAAGATCTTCTACTCCTCTGCCAACAATTTCTTCGTCAGCAGAAAATACAAGGCAGAATGGAAGTAATGATTCTGACAGATACAGTGACAACGAAGAAGGTAAAATTTAAAAAGATGATAATCAAGTACATGTAATTTTTTTCAGACTCGTACAGTGACCATGAAGAAGGTAAAATTTAAAACTATTGGTAAGATACATAAAATTTTTGTTCATATCAGAGTAATCCTCAGCATAATTTGATTTAAGTATTTTTTTGTTGATAATTCTAAGAGACAAGTATAAATGTCTAATTTTCCATCACTTAAAATTGATAGTTAACTGTCTTTTTTGCTTTAAATCTCATTTTTCTAAGAGAATAAAGTATTACAAGTAAAGGCAAAGTTCCACCTACTTACTCTTTGCCCATTATCACTTACTTCCACAGAAGCAACCACTATCATTAATTTGATGCTTATCTTTCCAGTTCATTTTATATACTTTTACATATGCATCCATCTAATATGTGATATTCTTTTGTACCTTTAAAAATCCATATACATAAAGTGCTAAATCTTACCACTTGCTTTTCTTTACTCCATGTTATATTTTTGAATTTAATTTTACTGATGTATTATATATGTTTATTCCTCATTATTGATACATAGTCGTAACATTTGAATATGGCATATTTTCTTTATTCTCAATTGATAAACATTTAAATTATTTACATTTTTTGCTAAATAATCTGATTTCAAGACAACTTTAAAGCGAATGTTTTGGCCATATTTTTAGTAAGACTATACTATAAAAATTTGACCATGATATTTTTGAGACTAGTACATGAAATAAATGTTCTTTTAAAAATTCTTATAAGTATATTTATAAACTTTTAGTTCATATTACTTTTTTGGTAATATTGTGATTATTTAATTTGACCCAAATTGTTTGTAGTTCCATAAGCATTGCCTATCAGGGCACAGTCTGCCAAATTGGTTGTTCAAAATATGAAATATAGAGTCTTTTCCTTCAACAGCACTATTTTAGCAAAGAGGCAAAGAATAAAATCAGCTCAAACATGAGTAATGCTTAAACTTCCTGCCTCTTTTGCCTCTACAGGAAAGAAGAAAGAACACAAGAAAGTGAAGTCCACTAGGGATTTTGTTCCTTTTTCTGAACTTCCAACTACTCCCTCTGGTGGATTTTTTCAGGGTATTTCTTTTCCTGAAATCTCCACCCGTCCTCCTTTGGGCAGTACTGAACTACAGGCAGCTAAGAAAATACACACTTCTAAGGGAGACCCACCTAGGGAGCCTCTTATTGCCACAAACTTGCCTGGCAGGGGACAGTTGCAGAAGTTAGCCTCTGGAGGGAATTTGTTTATTTCCTCCAAATCTAGCCATGATAGGTGTTTAGAGGAAAGTTCTTCGTCATCTTCTCAGCATGAACTCACTGCCATGTTGGTCTCTGCTGCAGCTTCTCCTTCACTGATTAAAGAAACCACCACTACTTGCTATAAAGACATAGTAGAAAATATTTACAGTGGAGCGAAAAGTGGAATTCAACCATTATGTCCTGAGAGATCCCATATTGCAGATCAGTCGATTCTCACCAGTGAAAGGAAAGCACTAGAAGAGTCTGAGAGATCACAACAAATTTCTCCACCACTTGCTCAGGCAATCAGAGATTATGTCAATTCTCTGTTGGTCCAGGGTGGGTTAGGTAGTTTGCCTGGGACTTCTAACTCTGTACCCCCACTGGATATAGAAAACATATGCAAGAGAATTGATCAATCTAAGTTTCAAGAAACTGAATCCCTGTCTCCTCCACAGAAATTCCGTAGACTCAATGAGAAGTCAGTAGAGGAAAGGGATTCCGGTTCCTCTATGGTGTTTTGGAATATACCTGGATCTGAACTGACGTCTTTTGCCAAAAGTGTTGTCTCTCACTCACTGACTACCTTAGGTATAGAAATGTCTAAGCAATCACAGCATGGTAAGCTAGATGCCTCAGAACTATCTTTTCCCTTCCATGAATCTATTTTAAAAGTAATTGAAGAGGAGTGGCAGCAAATTGACAGGCAAGTGCCTTCATTGGCACACAAGTATCCAATTTCTTCCAGAGAGGCAACACAGATATTGTCAGTTCCAGAAGTAGATGATGAAATTTTAGGCTTTATTTCTGAAGCCACTCCACCAGCAGTTATTCAGGCAGCCTCCACTGAGTCTTGTGATAAACAGTTGGACTTAGCACTCTGTAGAGCATATGAAGCTGCAGCATCAGCATTGCAGATTGCAACCCACACCGCCTTTGTAGCTAAAGCTATGCAGGCAGACATTAGTCAGGCTGCACAAATTCTTAGCTCAGATCCTAGTTGTATGCACCAGGCACTTGGAATTCTGAGCAAAACATACGACGCAGCCTCATATATTTGTGAAGCCGCATTTGATGAAGTGAAGGTGGCTGCCTATACCATGGGAAATTCCACTCTAGGTCGCCGACATCTTTGGTTGAAGAATTGCAAAATTAATTCAGCTTCTAAGAATAAGCTGGCCATTACATCCTTTAAAGGTGGAATGTTATTTGGAGGAGAAGTATATAAAATAATTAAAAAGCGTGGAAATAAACACTAATAAAGTAAAGAACAAAGACATCTATCTTATCTTTGATATGGGGGACTTAGGAACTTTTCTAGGAATTTCAGGTATTTTTATGCCAAAATTTTCTGTTAAGGTCTTTGGTTTCCAGATGAGGCTAATTTCAAGATGTTATGCTTCTACCCATCAGATTACTGTATAAAAGTAATTGCCTATATAGAACTGCCTTTTTTTTTTTTTTTTAAGATTTGCTCAGATAGAAAGCCTGGTACAATGTAAACTTTCTAGATCACATATTTGTCTCTAGATAGTTTGCTATTTTCTATTTTACATACGCTTTTACAACTCTTCAAAACTAAGAAAATTCCAATAACTAGAATATAAGTGGAGTCTTTATTGTTGTTTAATAGCATGGTGTGCATTGTTCTTTATATCTAGGACAAAATTAAACACTTGTTGCACATTGAAAACAGTGATTTTTTTTTTCTTTTTGATACTTCCATCTAAGTATCTTTTCACTTTCTAGA
>VBSM01003169.1:17798538-17826646 GCA_008086735.1 Cheirogaleus medius
TAATTTTGTTATTTGTCTTTTGAAATGTACATGTATACATGTACCTACTAAGTGCTGTGTGATTTTTTAAAATGTATTATTGTAGAATGCTTCTGCAAATTCAATAAAGTTGTTAAATTTGAACATTTTTGTGTGGTCTCCAGAAACATGTTGTATGTGTCTTTTATTCTTGGAGTTGCAGCAAGTTAAACAGTTGTGGATGAACATCCCTTTTCCATTTCATCATTGAAACTCATTTGACATTTCTAATTGAAAATATTGGGGTTATTATCATAAGATTTTTCTTCTATTTGAGGACCATGTTTTTATTGGCTGTTGGAATCTAAATTTGTAAAAGGAATTAATCTGTAACCTTACACCATATTTGTCCAATTTCTGCTAAACTGTTAGTGGTTTTTTACTTGGTTCTTTCTAATTTTTAGAGTCTGAGTTAACAGAGCATAAAAACAGATTTTATATTGCTAGGCTGTATCAATCATAGATATATTTGTTCATAGATCCATTAATGAAAGTGTTGGGAAGATGGGAGGTGGAGTTGATAAGCTTAATCCTAAATAAAGTTTGAACTGTTTGAACTAACTTGGTAAAAATCACTGTTATTTTCTGAGAAATTTATATGTAGTTTCTAGACTGACTAGTATTATACTGGAAAATTAGCAAGACACATAGCTATCGTGACCACATTTTAGTACAGCTACATTGAGTTCATGCAAAACTAAGCCTAGTTTAAAAATCGACTGCATTCCTGCCTCTTTGGTAAGAAAGTAATTCAAGTGAAATTTTTGATAGTAGAAGTTAACAACTGATTTTACTAATTTTAGTATACTATGATAAATAGCCACAAAAAGGGAGAAGTTAACTAAAATTTATCAGTCTTTTTTATTTTTTTTAGAGACAAGAGTCTTGCTCTGCCTCACAGTGCAGTGTGCAATCATAGCTCACTGCAACCTCGAACTCCTGGGCTCAAGCGATCCTCCTGCCTCAGCCTCTGGAGTAGCTGGGACTTTAGGCACACACCATCATGCCTGGCTAATTATTTTTTGTAGAGACGGGATCTATGTTGCCTGGGTTGGTCTTGAACTCTTGGCTTGAAGCGATCCTCCCACCGTGGCCCCACAAAGTGCTGAGATTATAGGCATGAGCCACTGTGCCTAGCCTATAATATCAGTCTTTTTTAAAATCTAAACCTTCAAGTGGTGATAAAATCAAGACTAGGGGAAGCCTGCTAAGAAAATATGTATCTTTGAGTTATTTGGTTAATAACTGTCATGATAAGTCCAATAATATAAAAGTATTGGCTTCTCTCCAAAGAAATGCTGTTTTCATTATGGGGAAGAGAAGTGATCTGTGATTGGTTATATTTTTCTGTGAACAAGATTCCTCCTTACCTCAGTTGTACCCAGGTTTTTTGTAACTGCATCAGAAAAGAAAGGAGGGAGACTTAGTATTAAAGTACTTATTAATGGCATTGGCAGTCATCATTTTATTTGTTATTAAAGGTTTGATACCATCCATGTTTTCTTCTTTCCTAAAATTTCCTGTAGCTTTTTCCCTTTCCCATTCCAAGTTTTAATTTAATAAGCTAACCTTTGCAATACAGTAGTAGAGTACTATATGGACAAAACAAGGTATACACAACTGTGCATTTTAATTGTGCTTTTTCCACATCTAAATTGATTTTTAGTGAAAAGTTTCCATGGAAGCATTTTTAATTCACTTTATGTTTGATGCTGTTAGTCCTAGAAAAAAGAGAGGAGAATTAATAAGAAGTAGTCAGATTAAAGAGTAAGGGAGATTAAAAGACAATTGAATAAAATAATAGGAAAAGAAAGGTTTTAAGACAAACTGTGGTTAAACAATTTTGGTCTATTGTAGGATTACCAGTAGACAAAGTTGTTTCACCTATTAATGTGCCTAAAACCAGGGTTCCAAAGAAGTATTAGGATAATATAGTTTATTGTATATTTCAGAGAGTAATGGTTTCTTCGATGTTATTTCCAGACTCTAAAATAGAGCTCAAGCTTGAGAAGAGAGAACCACTAAAGGGCAGAGCAAAGACTCCAGTAACACTCAAGCAAAGAAGAGTTGAGCACAACCAGGTATCTAGTTTTGTGATCACCGTGTACAGGGATAAGTAATATCTTGACAACACTAATCTGTCTTGTGTTTTAGCTTTTGTTTAATGGTTGACAGCCAGATTCCAGCACACTCAATAAACTTAATTCCATTGTTAGTTAAATGGGATTCGAAATCTGAACTGTGGGTTTTGTCAGTAGTGTAGTCTATGTTTACTGCAAAAGCAAGTGTTTAATAAATGTCTCATTTGTGTTTGATTCTTTGCTAAGTGTAGTTCAAAGCCAGTTATACTACTTTTTGAGAGAAATTTTAAAAGGTGGAAATGCCTAACCACTTTTGATACAATTTCTTTAAAAGGCACAGAAATTTTTTGTTTGTGTCTTTGTCTCTAGATTTCTGACTTTGTTTTAATTTTTGCCTGTCTTCTGTGGCTTTTCCCTAAACTTTGAAGCTAATCTGGTCCTGAGACCACACTGTTTCCTTATTCTAGATGAAAATTTGCCTTTTTTATTATGGGAGAGGCAAGATACAATTTTTCAAAAGGAAAATATAGGAAAATAAGCATAGGTGTAAGTGAACTAGTTTACAAAGAACAAATCATTGGCTCTAATGTAGCATTGATTTGGCTGACGCTTTACAAGTCAGCTATCCCTAGAGTCATTTTCTTTTCCCTTACTCTGTCTAGCTGGAAGATTTGTCTAATTGGTTACTCTAGTTGGTTACTTATCTTTTCCGTCTCATGTTTGTCATTTTAAAATCATAAATCTTCAAAGGAAGTGTTCTTGATTTCTTAAGCTATTTCCCTCTCTTCATTTGATATAGTTTAAGTTGAATTTCAGAACTGTTTGTTAAAAATGAGCATGGTGGCTGGAGAATGTACAGAGCATTGAATGGATGAAGAGTTTGTTTAAGAGAGAACCAAATACTGGAATAAATATTTTATTGCCATGTTATCTATTATTGCCAACAAAACACGACAGGGGCATGCCACAGAATAAGGAAATAACAGAGCAAGAGAAATTAGGAAAATCTGATGAAGGGCACTAGAATAGACAAGCATGGAGAATTTCGGTCCAGAGTGTGAAGGCAGGATGATGTGGTGCTAGCAAGCGCATGTGACTAATCAGATAGTAGGTTAGAAAGAGGAAGCGGAAATGGTATTAAAAATGGTTTAAGGGGTAGTTGTTTTGAGTTGGGGAATCTAAACTGGAGTAGAATAAAGTCAACAGAACTGTAGGTTTAGGAGATGACAGGCAGAATTAGACAATGACAGAAAATTTAGAAAAATGAAGAGAGTAACGACTCTCCAGTCACCGATACTGAATAGTTATGAGTGTTTTACAAATTTAGTTTCTTCACTCATACCCTCTGGCTTTTTAAATTGCTTTTAGTTTTGTTGTTTTTGCCTTTTACTGAAGTATACCAAAGCAAATCCCTGACATACCATTTCACATATTAAAATGTCAGTATTTTAGCATATATCTCTAAAAGATAAGAGCTGTTCAATTGATAGTGCTACTGTCACACCTAATAAAATTCTTACATGTCTAATTCTTGTTTCGATTCCCTAGTTTCAAAAATGTCTTGGTATGATTACAGTGTTCAAATCAGGATCCAAACAAGATCCATCTATCATACTTGATTTTAGGAGTTTTTTTCTTAAGTTTGCAATAACTGTTTCTCTTTGCTCCATTTATTTGGTGAAAAAACTAGGTCATTACATCATTTCCCACATTCTACATTTGGCAATTTGCTTATGTCATTAACTTTGCTTTTATTTAAATTAAATAGTCACATGTGGCTAGTGGCCTACCATATTAGACAGCACAGAATCTAGAGAGTTGATTAGATTTGGGTTCAGTATTCAGTTTGGCAAGAATGCTTCATGAATGATGCGGCCTTCTTATTGCATCATCTCAGGAGGCACAGGATGTCCTTTTGGTGATGCTAAAATTAATTAGTAATAGGTTCAGATGTTGAAAGGCTGATCCATCCATTATAAAGTTCCACATCGCCCTTTCATTTAATTGCCCTAGCAGTCATTGATGATTATAGCCTAGATTCATTTTTTTTTTTTTTTAGACAGAGTCTTGCTCTGTTGCCCGATCTAGAATGCTGTGGCATCAGCCTAGCTCACAGCAACCTCAAACTCCTGGGCTCAAGCAATCCTTCTGTCTCAGCCTCCTAAGTAGCTGGGACTACAGTCATGAGCCATAATGCCTGGCTAATGTTTTCTATATATATTTTTAGTTGTCCAGCTAATTTCTTTCTGTTTTTTTAGTAGAGATGGGGTCTTGCTCTTGCTCAGGCTGGTCTCGAACTCCTGACCTCCAGTGATCCTCCCGCCTCGGCCTCCCAGAGTGCTAGGATTACAGGCATGAGCCACCATGCCCAGCCTAGGTTCATTATTTTGAGCTTGCAAAATAGTTGTTTTTCTCATTCTTTCATTCCTTTTACATTTATCACTGAAATTCCTTTGTAAAGGACTTTCCCTCATGAATTTCATAGTGACTTTGAAATAAATTTATACAAGAGAACCAGGAGAAATGCTTCTTGCTTTTTGTCAGTTTTCAAATTAAAATACCCTAGTCACTTTAAAAGGTGATCATACATTTTCTTAATATTATGGCTTTTATATATTTGATTTATGGTCAGCTGCAGTCACTCTTTTTTCATGTTCATATTGTGCCATCTTTAGTTAGTGGGAATTACTAAGTTGGTTCTTGTATTTTTTTTATTCCTTTCCACCCATCCCCCCATATTTTTTTAATAATTTCTTGTTTTCTGACACCATAAGGTGTTCTGGGCTCATGTAAACTTTCTGCCTCATATCTGGAATTAGCCATTTTCCCAAGGAACCGTGATCCTTTTAATGGAAAGTTTATTTGGAGTCTGTAACCCAGGTGCTAGAGTGTTCATTCCTATTGGGTTGTCACTGCTTCTAGGTCTTTTCAGTAAGCAGAGCTAGGTAAATCATGAATTCATGGTGATATTTCAAACTTATGGATATAGTCTATTTAAAAACTTTTGGGTTATACTTGTATCTCTTTTATGCTAAGTATCTTGGTTCTTCAAATTATGTTGTTACTTATGTAAGTATCACAACACATATATGTTTCAAAATAATGTATTACTACTAACAATAAGGCTATTAAATGCAATTAGGGGAAATATTTTTTTCTTGTCTTTGGGATATATCCCACTAGGATATAACGTCAAAATGCTGTGCTTAAAATCATTTCAAAGAATTTCTTTATGTCATGAGGCCCCCAACTTAATGTACAGCTAGCCTTTTTTGTTTTCTAATATTGGAGTTCCTTTTTCTTTCTTTTTTTAATTGTTGAGAATATATTTGTAGTTTTCTTTAGGCAAAATAAGGTGAAGTCAGAACTCTCATTTCTATCCTTGTCCCCTCCATCTATAGATAACCATTTTTATTAGGTTTTAGTTTATATTAGTTCCTTTTTGAAAATAAACAAACATAAATATACGGATTTTATATGTGCTTTCCTTTGCATAAAAGGCAGCCAACTTTGCACATTCCTTAATGTCCTCAGCTTAAACATGCATCCTAGAGATCACTCCATATCAGAATATAGCCATCTTCCTCATAGCTTTGTACAACTGCGTTTTATGTGTTGCATTTTATGGATGTACTGTAATTTATTTAACCACTTTCCTTTTGGTGGATATTGGAGCTGAGTTCAGTTGTATGCTATTATAAATAATGCCAGGATGAACCAAACAGCCTTTTGTAAGTGTCATTTTATATTTTTGCCAGTTTATCTTGGAAAAGTCTATAAGTGAAATTGCTAGGTAATTTCACTAGATACTATCAAATTCCTCTCCATTTTCGTTGAACCATTTTGCATTCCCATCAGCAATATGTGAAAGTGCCATCCTCTAATGGAGGAGTATGATGCTGTTTTTAAAAAAAGTTAGTATGAGTAACCACATTGGTCATGTTTTACCTAAAATTACTATTTAGAATAAGGTGCCTCTTAATTATCTCAGGAGCTTTAAGAATTAATTACGCCTAGGCCCTTCTAGAAGAAATTCTGATTTAATTGGTCTAAAGTAGGTTAGAGACATTTGATTTTTTTTTTTCCTTTTTTTCTTTAGCCCTGGGAATTGTCCTAGTAAGATATTTTTTAAAAGTAGTACAGTACCGTCAGTACTGAGAACCTCAGATTGTAACAGTATTGTTCTCTTCAAATAGTCAGGAATATGACTATTAAAATGCATTTATTTGTGTATGTGATTTGTTTACAAATTTCTTTTGACTAATATTAATTTTGCATTCAGCAAATATTTCCTAATTGATAGCAGGATAAGGAACTCAGATATTTAGATTGTGAGTAAAGCTCTTATAATGTAAGGTCCAAATATGGATAAATATAAAATCAGACACAGGAGACTATGTCTGTACCTTGTGGGGTTTTGGTAGTAATACTTCCAGCCAAATAAGTGTATTTATTGGATGACTGCTCTTGTCACAAATAAAAGTAAAAAATAACTTTTTAAATTTAGTAGACATTGACTTGGACATAAAACCATCAGTTATCTAGATAAAATATTGAAAGCAAAATTGACAACATAAGCATACTCATAATACTGTAATACCAATCATTGATGGATATTCTCTAGTTAAAATAACTTAAAAGAATCATTTGGCAATTGTGGCTTCAAAATTGAAAACCTTGCTTCTTTGAATGCAGAATCTCAGGTCCCATCCCAGAGCTACTGAATCAGAGTCTACATTTAACAAAAGCTCCAGGTGATTGATAGGCACATTATAATTTGAGAAGCACTGATCTAATGGGTTTCAAACTAGTATGTAGGAACTGTTAAACTTTTTAAAATGAAAAATCAGTCAGCTCTCTGGGGGAGAAGTGAATCTGGGGCTGGGAGATAACAACTATTACCTTCCTGTCTGTCTGTCATGAGTGTTGGGTAGCATTGTGATTTGACAGTGACATATTAGGCTTGCGTATTCATGAAAGGGTTTTTGTTGCTGCCTAGTTTTGATTCTATTTCCAAGAAGAGTTTGACACCTTGAAATTTTTCAGTTCAGATAGCTATGTATAGATTATAATTTAAGTTGATTCTACTAAAATAATTCTAGCCACATGAAAAGAATGTTTAATCTATGCTAACAATTGTAAAAGTTTGTATTTTTGTTTTATAAGGAAATTGACTTGTTATAACAAATGACTTTCTCTTAAGTCTTGATTAGTCTGCTTTCTGTTTAGACAAAGAGATGCAGCTCCAATACTAGAGCGAAATAGCAAATAGCAAGTCTAAAAAGGAGCCAGTGATAACTGATACACTTTCTTCCTCACTTTATTATAATATGTGAGCTCCTATAGGTGGACTCTTCAGTCTATTTCTCCATCCTTCAAGTATATTCTGATGCCTAGGTATCTATTCAGTCACTACCTTTAGGAATATTTTGAGGACATAGCATTATTTGTTTTGTGCATTGTTTTTATATGCTGGCATTTGGAGATTTTTCATGGCTTCTCAGTGTGCTAATATGGCCATTATTAAGGTGTTTAATGTTAGAATATGACTTTTTAATGTGTTGATGCTTGAATAGAGCTATTCTCAAGTTGGAATAACTGAGACTGAATGGACAAGTGGATCTTCAAAAGGCGGACCTCTGCAGGCATTAACTAGGGAATCTACAAGAGGGTCGAGAAGAACTCCAAGGAAAAGGGTGATGCAAGGCTTATTGCTTAGAATTGGGTTTTCAGATTGGTAGGGTTTTAGTGATTATTTTACATTTATTGTTTTTGTTTTGTTTTCAACCTAACAGGTGGAAACTTCAGAACATTTTCGTATAGATGGTGCAGTAATTTCAGAGAGTACTCCCATAGCTGAAACTATAATGGCTTCAAGCAACGAAACTTTAGTAAATATTAAATATGTTTCATACACTATACAAGTGGTATTCTTTGTAAATTACCCTTTAATTGGAAATGGGGAGGTGGTAATTTTGGCAAATCTCAAATTTACATGTTTTTTTTACATTTTAAACTGATTTTTCCCATATGGTTTTGAATTTTAGAATTTTTCTATATAGCCAATTTATATAAATAAATTTAGTTCATTGTACAAGAATCCTAAGTATTGTAAGGATACTTTTTGCTAAAATATTTGAAGAATGGTAAGGCTTCACATTAGAAGCACTGAGTTGTATTCATTTTTAGGCTCTGTTGCCTAAATTTTTATTAGGGGAAAATTTCAAATATTACAGAAATAGAATATCTTTCTTTTCTTTTTAAGTCTTTGTTATGTTTGGATAATTCTGAGTCTGAATAATTTGAATCTTGGCAGGTTGTCAATAGGGTGACTGGAAATTTCAAGCATGCAACTCCTATTCTGCCAATCACTGAATTCTCAGACATTCCCAGAAGAACACCAAAGAAACCATTGACAAGAGCTGAAGTAAATGAATAAAATTTAGATCGATGCTATCATTGATCTTTCAAAGAGGAAATGGAGTGGGAGGGAGCAGAGCTTTTTTTATTGGGTGGTGTGTGTATATATGCATATATTTTAAAGACACTTTTATTAGTGAAAATGGAAATTAATACAGTATGATATGTTAATACTATCCTCTTGCTACTATGTGCCTCTTAAGTTCTAGTTTTCAAGGGAGTGGTCATTTGTATACTGCTTGTAATATATTCTGTTTGTCACGGATGCAAGTTTGAAAGTGCTGCTGGGCTGTGAGGGGAGGCTACACTTTCATTTGTTGAAAGGTCAAATAATGGGACTTTCAAGTGACTTTGTATGGTGCTTGAATTGGTTAACTCCTGTATAATTGAGCTTTAAAGTACTAACTGCATGGTGCATTATAATTTTAATGAATCTTTGCCAAAGGAGATGAAATATTTATTTTGATCTGGGCATAAAGGTAAACAGCAAAACAATCAAGCTAAAAAATTATTTTATGCATTTTAAGTTGGGAACATTGCACTGACTTTATAGTTTAAAACATAGTATTATAAAATTTGTTAAAGGGCCATGTTAATTGGCCATCTTATATTTGATCATTTATTTTATTACAGAATTCTTAACATACAAAGAAACAATATAGTCTTAATGTTTTATTAGTATAAAACATGGAAAATCAGTGAGGGAATTTACACTGCCATAGTAGGTTACTGAAATTTTTTTTCTACTTATTTGAATGTATGGCAATTCTTTCCCCTAATAATCACATTAAGATATCTTCATATGGAAGAAATTTGAAGAGATCCTTGGAAGCATGTGGATACCTAGATGATAATGAATTTAGAAATGGCAGTTGTTAAAACCTAGGCTAGATTTAAATACATTTTGTTCTCTAAAACTTCTATTTAAAATTATGTTTTAATTATTGCACATTTACTCCAAATTTTAACTTGCGGTTGTTTGTTTGTTTCTTATTAGGTGGGAGAAAAAACAGAGGAAAGAAGAGTAGAAAGGGATATTCTTAAGGAAATGTTTCCCTATGAAGCATCTACACCAACAGGAATTAGGTACTCAGATATGTTAAAACAAGTATTAGTGTATTCTACTAGGGAATCCTCATCACAAAGATATTGTACTTCTGTTCTCAGAATTATACTGTTCTTTTGGGAACTAGTGTTTTATATCCCTGAAAGTTGAATCAGTTTCAAAATTAACTTTGTCAAGCTGAAGGATTGTAAATAAATCATTTACCTATTATTTAGTTAATAGTTTTAAATCTAAATAAAATCTTAATAAGAGGGAAATAATTTTCCTGAGTTTCTCTTTTCTAATTGAAAAGGCTATATTTAGATAGCTGTTTAATTATTTCTTAACTGAAGGAATCACAACCTAAACTATCTTACATTTAAGAAGGCAGGTTTAGTGAATATTACCAGTATTCTCAGTATTATTTTGTAATAAAAGATGCATCTAACTTTTAAAATGAAAAATGTATAGGAGTTTTAAGTAGGTTGACTGACCTCACTGCTCTATATGTGTCAATTTTCTACTGTTACCTCACGGAATGTGCTTGGACTTAGGAGTTGCAATGACATTTTGTTATTTATCTAAATCATGACTTTATCTAAAATTATTTTTCTCTCCCTCCTTTACTCCCAACAGTGCTAGTTGCCGCAGACCAATCAAAGGGGCTGCAGGCCGGCCATTAGAACTCAGTGATTTCAGGATGGAGGAGTCCTTTTCATCTAAATATGTTCCTAAGTATGTTCCCTTGGCAGATGTCAAGTCTGAAAAGACAAAAAAGGGACGCTCCATTCCCATGTGGATAAAAATTTTGCTGTTTGTTGTTGTGGCAGTTTTTTTGTTTTTGGTCTATCAAGCTATGGAAACCAACCAAGGAAATCCCTTCTTTAAGTTTCTTGCTAATAACTCTATAAAATCCAACTGAATGATATCTCTTTGGCACACTCAACTTGGTCTCCTATTTTTAACAACTGTATTGAAAAACATTTGTGTACATTTGTTGACTCCAAGAACTAAAAATAATGTGATTTCACCTCAATAAATATAGTATTCCATTGAAAAGCAAACAAAATATATAAATGGACTTCATTAAAATGTTTTTGGACTTTGGACTAGTAGGAGATCACTTTGTGCCATATGAATCTTTTTTAGCTCTGGAACTTTTTTGTAGGCTTTATTTTTTTAATGTGGGCATCTTATTTCATTTTTGAAAAAAATGTATATTGTTTTTGTGTATTTGAGAAACAAGAAGGGCAAAACATGGTAGTATAATGTGAAGCTACACATTTAAATACTTTGAATTCTTACAGAAAAGATTTTAAGAATTATTCTCTGCTAAATAAAAACTTCACAGATGTGAAACAATGAAATTTGGTAAGAGAGAAAGTAATTTGGTTGTACTTTTTGTAACTACAAAATTTGATGGTGTTTATGAGGAAAAGTACAGCAATAATCTCTTCTGTAATTTTATTAATAGTAATGTCATTGTTTTAGCCCTGTCATACTTTTTAAAACTTTTCTAGTATCATGAAAATCCTACTTCAGTAAGACCCATTTAAATAGTTGATTTTTAGCAGGGATCTCTTAGTACAAAATGTACATGTTCTAGAAGAACTCTTAGCTGGCTGCACATGTCTTAAAAGGCTGGCAGCTAGCTATAAGGCTATAATTGGAAATTTGTACTTTTTATTTACAGCAAAACATTTATTCTGTCAATCTAGTTTGCTACCAAAATATTTTTTAGATAAGTATGTGTGTGTTTAGAAGTTAGAAGTTTTAAACACTGGTCTTGTGTTCCATTTGGATTCATTATTGCATTGTCTTCTGTTACCAAGAACAAATTTTGCCAAGTTCTTTTGCCCTGTACTTCCCAGAGTAATTTGATTAAAAGTGCAAAAAGTATTTGGTTTTAAATTACATATAAGCAGTAGTTAATACTTAAAGTTGTAAACTTTGAATGAGTTGGGCATTATGATTTTGTTACTCTTGAAATGGTTAACTTTATCTTTGTGATTGATTTTTTGTTTTTTTTATTAGCTGAAACTTACCTCATGTATAACTTGGTTAAGTAAAGTAGTAGGTGATTGAAATTTCAGGAGAATCAAGTAAAACATAAAAATTTTAAACTTATTCATTTGAGTTTCAACTTTACAGTGATTGATCATAAAGCACACTAAAAATGTAAGTTATTTTTAAATATCATCTGAAATTAAAACATACTTTTTAAAAAGGAAGAAACTGAATATGTATATTTAGACCAGCATACAATTTTAATTTGGATCAGCCCTGTTCTGGTATTTAGCTTTTAGATATTTTGTAGACATTTTCACTTACTTTGCAATTGCAACCAGAAACATTTGTAGGTCTGGTCCTGCAGGGTGAGTGGAAAACTAACTCCTAGATTGGAAATGTTTGCCTCTCTGAGTAAAAGTGTTTCTTTGAGATGAGCCACAGAAGGGGCACATTTTACTCAACTTTTCCACTATAAGGTAATAGCAGTATACTTTCTTTGTTTTTAAACTTCGTTTCCCATATTATTTTCAGTCTTTTGTTTATAATTTGAAATTGTGAGAAGCTCCATTTTAATGTTTAAAATGTGGGGAGGTAAATCAGACTTAACATGTATGTAAAAATCAGTTCTCTAAAAGTATGGTCCAAAATAGCAGATGTAGTTAGTACCAGGTAAAACATGTAGTCATTTTTTAAAAACATGTATTTGGTCTTTTGTCTGTGTCTATTTTATTCCACTAGAGTAAATGTGTCCTTGATGTAAGTGCAAAGCATTTCTTCCTAATTAAATTGTAGATGTAGACCTTACAATATAATTCAATAATAAAGCAATTAACCTCTAGTTTTGTTGTTGTAATAAATGATTTTCAGATAACACAAACTATAAGATTTTTAGAATAACATTCTTATGCGGTTTTTATGAGTTATTGCATTTTAGTTCTCATTTCAGTCTATATGTTTTACTTCTAATCATTGTAATTAGGTCCTCATTTATTCATAGGTAAGCAATGTTTAGCTAGCTATTATACTCACGGAATGACATTGAGAAGCTCTCAGAGGCATCTGTCACTCTATAGTTATAGTGACTACTGCTTTTCTGTCTCTATTTCCTTCCCCTCCCCACTGCCCCCATTTTTACTGTCTTTAGTACTTACCTGTGACCCTCGTGATTGTTAGTCATGCTTTGAGACTAAGCCAAAGTGTCACTGTGGTATGTTCATCATGGAGCTATGATTACAAGATGAAAGTGCTATTATGTCTCTGTCATTCATGTGTCCCCCCACCAAAGGTGATTTTATTTAAATTAGTGATTCTCAGAGTAACATATATCATCATTAATTAGAAAGCAAACAGCATCAGAGACTTAAAACAACAATAAAGTTTATTGCATGCTTACCATATGCTAAGTACTGTTCAATGAATTTGATATGTATTGACTCACTGAATCCTCATGATAATCCTATAAAGTAGGCATTTTCTTATTCTCTCATTACAAATGAGGAAATTGATGCTAAGAGAAGTTAAGAAATTTGGTCAAGCTTATACACAGCTGAGAAGTGATGGGTCTGATTGCATATGATACGACAGAGGGGACATAAAAGACCAATTCTCTATAAACATACTTTAGTTTTGTGTTCAGCCCTGCTCCTTCCGCAACTTTGGTGGTGCCTCTTAGAGGGGTTCTTTAGAGTAAAGTAGCTCACTCCTAGTTTAATCTCTCTCTGTAGCCATTTAGGTTTAAGCCTTCTTTAATTTTGCTAATTCAATTTTTATTTCTTAATCTGTTTTCCATCTTCCAAAGTGTTTTTGAAATATCTTTTGTCTCACTCCTTTTTGTCATTGTATTAAACACTTTTTAAATTGTTTACCAGTAATACAGTCTCAGTAGGAAGAGGCTATTGTTTTATAGCCAATTTGTTTTAATTTGGTCAGTCTGTCACCTTGAGTTGACAGTCACTGGGAGCTTTTCAGAGTTCACATACCATCCTTTCCACCAAAGATTTGAGAAGGAAGGAGAGGAGCAAAGAGTTTTGAGTTGTAAGGGGAATCCATGTGATTCTGTTATGTTCTCCCAATATGGAGTCAGTAGTTGAATTGAGAGTGGCATTTATGCTATATTTACAGTGCTTTTAAATTAAAATTTATTGCTTACAGAAGTTTGCTACCTACTCCAATAGATATTTATTTGATGCTTCCTCTATACCATATATAATGTTTGGTAGTACATGGGTGCAGTTATAGAAATTTCTTTGAACTTGTGTTGAGGCAGTCTTGGGGGAAGTAGTTTTTTAATAAAATCATTTGGCCATTCCATTAACTATTAGCCATATTGATTTATTCACAGTTTAAATGTTGCCATTAATTATTCTTTATCATATTGTGAGAAATTAGTAATGACTTTGTAGTTAAAAGACCAAATATATGTCAGAGTTTATTTGAAATAAATCAAAGCTGATTTTGAAAATTTAATCCTGGCCAAATGCTTTTATAATAGACCACTATTGATTTTATTGTCAGAGAGAAATAAGTTATCTGTTACTGTGTGGTAAATTACCTCAAAACTCAGCAGCCTAAAACAATTGTTGCAATTTCTGTGGGTCATAAATCAGGGAGTAGATTAGCTGGGTGAGTCTGGCTCAAGATTTCATGACACTGCAGTTGAACTGTCTGCCAGGTTGCATTATCATTTGAAGGATCAGCTGGGGCAGAATGTGCTTCCAGGCTCACAAAGTAGTTGGCAGGCCTTAATTTTCCATAGTGGCTATTGGCTGGAGACATCATAGTTGCCCGAGTGCCTTCATGACATAGCAGCTGGCTTCTCACAGATTAATCTGCGGGAGAGCAAGTACACCCAAAATTGAAATTGCAGCTTTTATATAACCTAACCTTGGAAGTGATAATATCTCTTTAACCATATTCTATTGGTCACACAGATCAATGCTGTTAAAGTGGAGCAGGGGCTACATAAGGGTGTGAATACCAGGACACAGGGATCACTGGGGCTCGTTTTGTAGCTTGGCTACCACAACTACTCTCTAAATATGAGGGGTTGTATATCATTTGGGAACTATTAAGTATTGCCTTAAAATTCATACAGACAGTTCTTTGGAATATTCACTTTGATCTGTTCATTCAGAAGAATTGATTATATAGAAAGTTAAATATGAATGAATAGCAATGAGACTGGAGGGAAACAGGTTTGAGTTATCTTTCAGAGGTAAAGTCAACAGATTTGGTTAATTGGATATGGACAGAGAGGGATAAGTAAAGAATAACCTAGAGAGTTTTTTGGTTGGCTTAGTGGAAGGTGGTACCATTCACTGAAAGAATTCTAGAAGACCAAATTTGGAGGAAAGATAGAATTTAGATTTGAACACACTGAATTTGATAATCCCTATGAGAAATTGTTGTGGCCTAACACAGTGCGGGAATATGTGAGATTACCCACAGATTTGGAAGAGTGAGAAGGGGCTAGGGATGAATATCAGTATTTAAGCAATGGATGAGGGAAGACCAGGAGAGTGAAGATGGTCAGTAGTTTTATGCTGCTTGAGGTAAAATGTGGGAAGAGAAGCGGTCTAAATTTGCAATCAGGAGACCTTGGTGAGAATGATTTCACTGTTGTGACAGAGGCAGAAATGTAGATAGCTCGCAGAGAAAATAGCAGTAGCTCGAGAGTAGACAATATGTCAAGGAAGGGTTTTTGTTTCTGAAATGAGAGACCATACAGCCAGCACACAGATGAAGAAACAATATTACCAGTCCCCCAAAGGCTCTCCCCTCCCTTCTAGATTTTATCCTTACCCCTGCTTAACATAACACTGATTTTGTTGTTTTTTAACTCTCATTCTTTTTTTATAATCTGTAGGTCACAATTGTCCTGTTTTTGTTGCTTGGTTAGTTAGTTAGTTAGTTTGTTTGTTTTTTAAAGAGACCAACTGTCGCCCAGGCTGGCGTGTAGTAATGTGGTACAATCATAGCTCATTGCAGCCTCAAATTCTGAAGTTCTTGTTTTTGTACCTTTATAAGTAAAATCATACTTTGTATACATAGAACTATTTGTTTTTCACTTTTAGGACAGTAGTCAATAAATTATATGAGATAATTCAACACTTTAATTATAAACTACTACTATAAAATAGGCTTTGTGTTGGATCAGCAGTCCTCAACCTTTTTGGCACCGGGGACCAGTCTCATGGAAGACAATTTTCCCACAGACCTGGGGTGGGGTGTTGTGTAGAATGGGGTTGCGGAGCTCAGGCAGTGATGCACAGCCCATTTCCTAACAGGTCACATACTGATACTGGGTCACAGCCTAGGCTTGAGGACTATAGTGTTAGATGATTTTGCCAAACTATAGTCTAATATAAGTGTTCTGAGCATGTTCAAGGTAGGCTAAGTGTATTAAATACATTTTTAACTTACAATGCGTTTATCAGGACGTGCACTGTCGTAAGTTGAAGAGTATCTGTACTTGGAATAACATGAGTGGACCCAACAGACATAATGCTGAGTGGAACAAGCCTGAGACAAAATATTGTATGATCCCATTCAAAATTCCTGAAGTAGAAAAACAGACAAAAATATTCTATGACAGGAGTCAGTAGTACAAAACTTTGGGGAGGGGTGGGTATTAACTGAGTAAGAGAATCTTACAAGGTGATAATATAGGTGGTAGTTAATATGGGTGCATTTATATGTAAAAATTCAATGTACATAAAATTTTGTGCACTTTATGTTTTAAGGCTCAGTAAGTAAAAGGAACATTTCTTAGAGATTGAAAAAACATCAAAATTTTAGAAGCCTGAGGCAGATAGAATTTGTGAGACAAAGTAACAGAAGGGAAGTGTGCAGGAAAACTCCAGAAATCTGCATAGGAATCCCATGAATATTTGACTAAATACCAAACTGCACACATAGAGTGAAGTTGCATGAGACTAGATGAAAAACACCTACCCAGGGACTGTCAGCAGAATAATTCTCAAAACACAAGGCTGGGAGACATTCAAGTTCCAAACAACCAGAGTGGAGATACCTTGTACAATACTCTCAGGGTATTTAGATACTCCAAGAGTCTCACCTAAGTAACACTAAATTGAGCTCTAAAATAAAAGCTGTTCTAGGTACACTCTAACAGCCCTTAAAAACAAGCTTTGAAAGAATCGAGCTGATTTTCTAGTAAATTGTCTTCCAGAACAAGGTTGAACACTTTAAAGGAAGATAACAAAATACATTCCCTTAATAATGTAGCATTCACAATATTCAGATCCAATAAATAAAATAACTAGAAGTGCAAAGGAGCAGGAAAATGTGATCCACAGAAGAAAAATAAGTCAATAGAAGCAGACTAAGAAATGGTTCATTAATACATATGTTCAAAAATTTAAAACATGAACATAATGAGAGATGGAAACTATAAATGAACCAAATGAAATTTCTAGAGCTGAAAAATACTATTGTCAAAACAATTTTGTATAGCGAGTTAACAGCAGATCTGACAGTGCAAAAGATAAGTGAACCTGAAGACAGCAATAAAATTAGACTGATGCACAGAAAAAGGCTGAAAAAGCGAGCAAAGCCTCAGTAACTTATGTGACAATATCAAGCAGTTTTTCATAGGTGTTTAGAAAAAATTTTGAAGAAATAGCTAAAAATTTGCTAAATTTTATAAAAACTAAGCTCAGATACATGAAGTTCAAACAACTCCAAAACACAAAGCCAAACCAAGACACATTTTATCAAGCTAATCAATAACAGTGATAAAAGTGAAAGGCAGCAACTTAGCAGCTGGAAAAAAACTACACATGACACATGGGAAAATAGCAATTAAAATTACTGCTTATTAAAGTAATGAGATAAGCATATATCAATGTGGATATCCAGCAAAAATATTCTTCAAAATAAGGTATTTTCAGACAACTATCATTAGAAAATGATAGTTGGGAAGGAAACTTGGATCTAAACAAAGGAATGCACAGTGCTAGAAATGGTAAATTTGTGAACAATAACTTTATCTCAATAGTTGACTGTTTAATACAAAATTAGCCATGTATTGTGGAATCTGAAACATGGAGAATGTATATCAATACATAGAAAAGATGGAAGAGGTGATAAGAAATATTGTTACCAAGTTCTTGTATATAAAGTTTATCGTTTGAGGATAGACTATGATAGGTTAAAGATGCATATTGTAAACCCTAAGGCAACCATTAAAAACAAAACAGGTATAGCTAATAAACCACCAATAGAGGAGATAAAGTATAATACTAAAAACCTCAATACAAAAGAAAGTGGGAAGGTGGAGGGAAGAAAACTGAAGAGATTGGGAAAGTAGAAAATAAATAGTAAGGTGGGTAGTCTTAAATCCAACTACAGATTGTTCTTGACTTAAGATGGGTTCATCCAAATGCCCCATCATAAGCTGAACATGTATCACTTTAGCACCATCAAAAAGTTGAAAAATGGTAAGTCAGACCATCTTAAGTTGGGAGGACCATCTATATGTGGTTTTATTAAAAGTAAATGGTCAAAAGACTCCAATTAAAAGGCAGGGATTGGAGTTTAAAAAGTAAGATTCAACTACATGCTGTCTACAAGAAACATTTTAAATATAGAGGCACAGGTTTAAAGTAAAAGAAAGAAAAAAATATACTGTGGAAAAACTAATCAAGAAATCTTGAATGGGCTAGGCACAGTGGCTCACGCCTGTAATCCTAGTACTCCAGGAGGCTAAGGCAGGAGGATTGCTTGAGCTCAGGAGTTCAAGACCAGCCTGAGCAAGAGTGAGACCCCGTCTCTACTAAAAATAGAAAAATTAGCTGGGCATTGTGGTGTGTGCCTGTAGTCCCAACTACTTGGGAGGCTGAGACAGGAGGGTCTCTTGAGCCCAGGAGTTTGAGGTTGCTGTGAGTCACAATGATGCCACTATACCTGGGGCGACAGAGCAAGACTCTGTCTCAAAAAAACAAAATCTAGAATGGAAATACCAAACAAAGTAGACTTTAGGAAAAGGAATATTACTGTAAGTTTTTTAAAAAAACATTCATATAGAAGACAAAATTCTAAATGTGTGCATACCCAGTAACCTTCAAAATACATGAAGAAAACAAACTCAAATGGAGAAATAGACAAATACAGAAGCATAGCTGGAGATGTCAACACTCTTGTCTTGGTAATTGGTATAACAGACAAAGATTCAGCAAGGTTATAGAAGACATTAACAACACTTTAATTTGACCTAATTCACATTTGTAGAAGGCTACCAACAATGACAACAGAATACACATTCTTTTCAAGTGCACATGGAACATTCACAAAGATGGAATTTATGTTGGGTGATAAAGTCTCAATAAATTCTCCAAAAGTGTTTTTTTTTTTTTTATTTCAGCAAATTATGGGGGTACAAATTTTAGGGTTTCAAATAATGCCCTTGCCTCTCCAAAAGTTTTTTTAAAAAATGTTGAAATCATACAAACTGTTTTCTCATCAGAATGGAATTAGAAATCAATAACAAAAATATATATGGAAAAATCTCCAAATATTTGGAAATTTAATAATATTACAAAATAATCCATGGATCAACGAAGAAATCACAAAGAGAAGTTAGAAAGTATTTTGAGCCAAATAATAATGGTAAGTCAACATAATTACATATGGGGAGAAGTATTTGCATTACATAGATCTGTCAAAGAACTTGTATTCAAAATATATAAAGAAAACCTAAAGAATTAGAAGACGGAGAAAAATGGACAAAGGATTTGAAAACATATTGCACAAAATAAGTTATAGGTATAGCCAATAATCATATGTGCAACATTATTAGTATTGAGGGGAGTGCAAGTTAAAATACAGTGAATTATATACCCAATAGAATGGCTAAAATTAAAGGGCTTGGCAGCATTGAAGAGAATATGGAGTAGCTGGAACTATTACATTGCTGCTGGGAGTGTAAAATGGTACAATCGTTTGAAAAATAGTTTAGCAGTTTTTTATAATGTTAAACATACACTTCTCATATGACCCAGTAATTCCACTCAATATTTAGTCAACATATAAAAACATACATCTATGCATCTTAATTCATAATAGCAAGAAACTGGAAACAATCCCAATATCCAACAAAGGACAATGGTAAACAAATTGTGATATATTCATTCAATGAGTAGATTTAAAAAAATACAACATGGGTGAATCTTAAAAACATTACACTGAGAAAAAGACACCAGATGCAAAAGAGTACACACCATATGATTTTATTTGTATGAAGTTCTGGGAAAGGCTAAGGTAATCTATAATCTATACCCTGACAAATCACATCAGGGTAGGGAGCAAGGGGGGGGGATTGAATGCAAAGGAACATGATGAAATTTGGGGGGATAATGGAAATGTTCTATATTGATGTATGTTCTATATTGATTGGAAGAGATGGTTACACAGGTATAAATATTTGTGTGTCAAAATTCACAGAACTACAATTTAAAATGTGTACATTTTATTGTATTTATGTTCCAGTCGAGTTGATTTTTTAAAATACTATGGCTTTTGTTTTCGTGTCTTGCTTCCCTTGTAGTTCTGATCCAGTCTAAATTCACATTTCTTTTGCTCTTACCCAGTTATTCACTGTCCTGTTACCTTGTTTCATTTTCTTCAAGGACCTATCTTTATAGCAAGTAATTCTAGTTCTGTCTGTGTATATGCTCATTGTCCTTGCTCAAACACCAGAATGAAGATTTCTTGAGGGTGGATCTTGTGTGTCTTTTTTACTGCTGAATTGCAAGCGACTTAGTCCTGTGCCTAGCACATGGGGATACACTCAAAACCTATTTGTAGATAAAGAACATATCACCTGACTTAGTGCATTCAGGCTTCTGTAACAGCATGTCATAAACTGGGTCGCTTATAAACAACAGAAATTTATTTCTCACAGTTCTGGAGGCTAGGAAGTCCAAGATAAAGACACTGACAGATTCGGAATCTGGTGAAGGCCCACTTTCTGGTTCACAGATGGCACTATGTAGCTGTGTCCTCTCGGTGGAAGGGTCCAAGAATCTCCCTTAGGCCCCTTTAATAAAGACACTAATCCCATTCATGAGAACTCCACCCCCGTGACCTAATCACTCACCAATATGGACCCATCTCCTAATTCCACCCATGACCTAGTTGGCTTCATCCAAGGGATGCAAGGATGGTTCTACGTACGTAAATCAATAAATGTGATTCACCACATAAACAAAAGCAAAAACAAAGACCACATGATCATCTCAATTGATACAGAAAATGCATTCAGCAAAATTCAGTACCCTTTCATGATAAAAACCATCAACAAACTAGGCATAAAGGGAATATACCTCAAGATTATAAAAGCCATATATGACAAACCCACAGCCAACATCATATTGAGTGGGGAAAATTTGAAAGCATTCCCACTAACAACTGGAACAAGACAATTGTGCCCACTGTCACCACTTTACATAGTGCTGGAAGTCCTAGCCAGAGAAAAAGGCAAGAGAAAGAAAGAAAGCGTATCCAAATTGGGAAAGAAGAGGTCAAACTATCACTTTTGCTGACAATATGATCATATATCTAGAAAATCCCGAAGACTCTGACAAAAGACTCCTGGAATTGATAAATTCAGAAAGGTCTCAGGTTACAAAATCAATGTACACAAATCAGTAGCATTCCTATATACAAATAACAGTCAAGCTGAGAGTCAAGTCAAAGACTCAATACCATTCACAATAGCTACAAAGAAAATAATATACCTAGGAATATACTTAACCAAGGAGGTAAGAGATTTCTACAAAGAGAACTATGAAACTTGGAGGAAAGAAATTGCCAACAGAAACAAATGGAAAAACTTACGCTCATCAATCAATAGAATCAACATTGTTAAAATGTCTATACTACTCAAGGTGATTTACAGATTCAATGCAATCCCCATCAAAATACCAACATCATGTTTCACAAATCTAGAAAAAAATGCTTCATTTGGAACCCGAAAAGAACATGAATAACCAAAGCAATCTTAAGCAAAAAGAACAAATCTGGAGGCATCCCATTCAAACTATTCAGACTTCAAACTATTCCACAAGGCTATAGTAACCAAAACAGCATAGTATTGGCACAATAATAGAGACATGAACCAATGGAAGAAAACAAAGAACACAGACATTAAATGGTCCACATATAGCCAACTGATCTTTGACAAAGCAGACAGCAATACGCACTGGGAAAAAGAAGCCCTATTTAGTAAATGGTGCTGGGAAAATTGGATAGCCACATGCAGAAGATTGAGATAGGATCCATATCTCCCACCACTCCCAGAAATTAATTCACAATGCATAAAAGACTTAAATGTATAGCTTGAAACCAAAAGAATTCTAGAAGAAATGTTGGAACAACTCTTCTAGGTATCGGTGTAGGCAAAGAATTTATGAGGACCCCAATGACAATCATAGCAACAACAAAAATAAATAAATGAGACTTGATTAAATTAAAATCTTTTGCACAGCAAAGGAAATAGTCAACAGAGCGAATAGAGAACCTACAGAATGGGAGAAAATATTTGCAAGCTACACATCCAATATAGGGCTAATAACCAGAATCTACAAAGACCTCAAGTAAATCAGCAAGGAAACAAAGCCTCATTAAAAAGTGGGCAAAAGACATGAACAGAAGCTTTTCAAAAGAAGATAGATAAATGGCCAATAAGCATATGAAAAAAAATGCTGAACATCCCTAATTACTAGGGCAATGCAAATTAAAACCACAATGAAATATCTCTTTACCCCAGTTATTTAATAGAATGGCTTTTATTAAAAAGTCCAAAAACAATAGATGCTTGTGTGAATGCAGAGAGAAAGGAACGCTTACACACTGTTGGTAGGACTGCAAATTAGTACAACCTCTATAGAAAAATAATATGGAGATTCCTCAAAGAACTAAAAGTAGACCTACTATTTGATCCAGAAATCCTGCTACTGGGTATTTACCCAAATGAAAATAAGTTATTTTATCAAAAATTCACCTGCACTTGAATTTTCACTGCACCACAATTCACAATTGCAAAGATGTGGCATCAACCCAAGTGACCATCAATTCATGAGTGGATTAACAAAATATGGTATATGTATACTATGGATTATTACTCAGCCTTGAAAAAGGATGAATTAATGCCTTTTGCAACAATTTGGATGGAATTGGAAACCATTATGCTAAGTGAAGTATCTATGGTATACAATTTTTTCAAGGTTTATCTGGTTTTTGAGTTATTTTAATTGTGTCTTTCAAATTATGGACTCTTACAGTCCTGTGTATTTTTAAACATGTTGCTCCTTATAATTTTAACTATGTAAGCATCTCAAAAGATGCAGAAAAACCATTCAATAAAATTCAACACTGTTCATTATTTTAAAACAGAACAAACAAAAAAACCTTTGCAATCTAGCAATTGAAGGGAAAGTTCTTACTTGATAAAGATTAACCATCAAAAACCTACAGTTATATGATATACATTATTAAACATTGGGAACTACATATTTAGTTCTGAAATAGTTATTTTAGGAAATGAATAAGAATGCTTACTCTCATCAGTGCTTGTTCAAATCTAGGAAGTAAATTAAACCTTCATTTTGCAGCTGAGGAAACTACAGCCCAAAGGAGTTAAGTCATTTTCACGAGGCCATGCAGCTCGTAGATTGAGACTGAAGTTTTGAATCCAGATCTGTCCCAAGGGTTTATATTCTTACCTGTGATAACAGAAAGAAAATATGAAACCAGGCAAATTAATCAAAATAAGTAACGCAAACATTTAGACTCTACTCCTTAGTTAGGTAAGCATTTGGTGGATAGCTGTGATTAATGGAATGAGGGCTATCATCATCAGATAACAAGTGAAATTTTTTATTTGATTAAGGGGCCGAAAAAGCTTCAAGTGAGATTATTTAGTTAAACTGAATTGGAGACATAACACTAAAGTATATTTTCAGGTATCATAATAACAGTGACACTTTTCCTAAGACTATTTAAAATAGGTATAATAGAACCAGGCACAGTGACTCGTAACCCATAGTCTCAGCTACTCTGGAGGCTGAGGCAAGAGGATCCCCTGAGTCCAGGATTTGGAGGCTGCAGTGAGCTATGATTGTGCCTGTAAGTAGCTACTGCACTGTTATAGCCATTCCAGCCTGGTCAACACACACAGTGAGACTCCCATGCCCCCCCCAAATTTTTTTTTTTTTTTTTTTTTGAGACAGAGTCTTACTTTGTTGCCCAGGCTAGGGTGAGTGCCGTGGCGTCAGCCTAGCTCACAGCAACCTCAAGCTCCTGGGCTCAAGCAATCCTTCTGCCTCAGCCTCCCGAGTAGCTGGGACTACAGGCATGCGCCACCATGCCCGGCTCATTTTTTCTATATATTTTAGTTGGCCAATTAATGTATTTCTATTTTTAGTAGAGACGGGGTCTCGCTCTTGGTCAGGCTGGTTTCGAACTCCTGACCTTGAGCTATCCACCCGCCTCGGCCTCCCAGCCAAATTTTTTTTTAAATAAAGTAGATATAATAGAAAAAAATATCTGGCATTATCTCTAAATGTTTACTCATGGATTGTTTTATTTTTGTAAATAAGTCACTTTGGAGGTATGGGGCATTTTTATCATATTAAAGAGAATGTCTATTGTTATAATAGTCCCAAAGTACAGACTCATTATTATCTGTTACTCCTTTACTAATTAAGAATGTCACTGATATTTTTACTTGGGTGATTTCTGACGTCCAAATATCCTATAAATAGAATTTTGGTTTTGTGTACAGAGGTCCCGCTGTACTATTTTCATACTACACCACCATGTGTTAGGCAGCTTTGAATTGAAGAGTTCTTAATACTTAAAAAATTTACAGATGAATTCATATGTTCCTAATTTTTTTCTCATCACGAACTATGTAAATTTCATAGTAAATTTTTAAAACAAACAAAAGTAACTATTTTTAGACTGCAGCGTCAACTCATGTAGTTAATTCTAAGCCAGCTAAAACATGGACAGAAAGAACCTCAAACATTTTGCACTGTAATATAAAAACCACAATAAGAATTAATAAGCAGGTTTTAGTTAGGCTGTTTACTTCAGGATTTTAAAAATAGTCATATGGCCACAAGCTATACTACTACACCAGCTATTGAGTCTAAGTGATTTTACAAAAAGGGCACACTAGATGTCGCTGTGGCACTCACTGTATTTGTAATAGTTTTGCTGCTTATAGGAGAGCTCTACCAAGTAGAGTCTGTCATTTGTCATTAAAATTTGAGTTGCCATTAGTTTTGGTCTTATCACATGCTGGATCAAAAATGCTATTAGACCTTAATCATTATGTTCATATAATTACACTAAAATGAACCTAACAGCAGAGGAAGAAAAAAATCAGTAAATAGGAAATAAGCAGGCTTAATTTTAGCTTCCTATTTCCAATAGAATATAACTTGGTTTATGAACAAGTTTAGGATCATTTATTGTCTATTGACAACATAACTCTTTCATAAGAACAGGAGCCATTTGCAGTATTAATTTGTATATAGTGAACCTTGGAATATCCAGAAACATGACACTCCCTGGTGGTCTAGTGGTTAGGATTCGGCACTCTCAGAACATTAGGGTAATAATTTTTTGTTTTCTTTTTTTAAAATTTGGCCAAGCTCACACCTGTAATCCCAACACTTTGGGAGGCCAAGGCAGGAAGATTGCTTCAGCCCAGGAGTTCTAGAGCAGCCTGGGCCCGTCTTTACAAAAAAAATTTTTTTAATTAGCCAGTTGTGCTGGAGTGCGCCTGTAGTTCCAGCTACTCGGGAGGCTGAGGCAGGAGCATCACTTGAGCCTAGGAGTTTGCAGTGAGCTATGATGGGGCCACCCAGCCTGGGTGACAGAGCAAGTGTCTCTAAAGGAAAAAGAAAAAAGACCCTGTCTCTAAAATTTTTATTTTAAAAATAAAAGCAATAAATATTTGAAAAAGTAATGCAAACACATGATTCAAAAGTTGAAATATTAAAGAAGATACAGGGAAAAGTCTCCTTCTCATCCCTGACCCCCAACTATCCAGTTCCCCACCCCCATACACAACCAGTGTTATTAGTTTTGGGGTGTATATATTTCCAGAGATATTACACACAACACACAGACACACACACAATCTTAGTCCTACATACTGTTTTGTGCCTTAATTTTTTTCATTTAACAATGTTTTGAAGATCTTTCTACATCTACAAAAGGTTTCAGTTTATTTATGTATATTTGTATTTATTAGCAGTTACATAGTGTTCCATGTACGGCCACACCATAATTTGTTTCACCCTATTGATGGGCTTACCACACTGTTTCTAATCTGTTTAAGTAATGCCACAATGAATCATTTTGTACACATATTTTGCACATGTGTTGTAAGTGTAAGAAAAATCCCAAAAGTGAAACAACTGGACCAAAGCATATATGCATTTGTGATTTTTGATAGACATACGTTGCCAGCATAATACATCGTCATAGCTAGGGTGCTCTTGCTTTCTCTTTCTCTGCCCTCCCCTCTTTTAGGGGTGTGTGTTTGTGAGTTACAAACAAAAACATCTCTAACCATGTAAAGTTGTTTAATCCTAAATGGAGCTGGAGGCAGCTGTATTTTTTTAGCTTATGGGTTTTTTTATCCTAGTTCTTCGTCTTATTATCTACTATCTGTCCCTCCATTTAGCTGTCAATTAACTTGTATACAACAGCCTCTCTCTGCTCCCTATTAATTTTCATCTTTTAATCTTTTGATTGCTTAAAAAGTAGATCTCCAAACTTATTAGGTTTCTGTCAAGAAAAGATTAATTATGATTCTACCTTTGTTTCAAATTTGTAATCTGAGTTATTAAGATTCTTTATACCTATTTCCTTCACAGTAAGGCACAATTCTATGCTTTAATATTATTTTTTTAAATTAACCATATCAATCTTGATGTAAGAGGACTTTAACAAAGCTGAGAATAAAGAATTGAGTTATATATGCATTGAATTCATCAAGTGGGCATTCAAATATTATGTCTATAGTATATTATTTCAGAATCTAAATGTGTTAATGTAATAGAGTGCTTTAAAACAGAGCTTCTAAATTGCTGTGCTAGGTATTGAGTTATTGTCTCAGGCCAGGCATAGTGGCTCACACCAGTGTTCCTAGCACTTTGGGAGGCTGAGGTGGGAGGATTGTTTGAAGTCAGAAGTTCCAAACCAGCCTGGGCAACATAGCAAGACCCCTGACCTCCACAACAACAAAAAAAGTAAAAAAATTAGCCACACATGGTGGCCTGCACCTGTAGTCCCAAGTACTTGGGAGGCTAAAGCAGGAGGATTGCTTTAGCTCAGGAGTTTGAGGTTACAGTGAGCTGTGATTGGGCCATTGCATTCCAGCCCGAATGACAGAACAAGACCCCATCTCTAAAACATAAAAAAATAAATAATAAGTTATTGTCTCTCAGCTGTAAACCCACTCCTCTATAGTTTTTGACACTAGGGCCGAGACAATACAAAACAATATTTTAGGTTCCACCAATAGGGGGTTCTAGAAGAGATCGGACAGCAGAAGGGAGATGGGACTTGGCTGTTGTTCCTGTCAGAATCCTTCACCTCTTCTTCCCTTCACTCTGGCAGCAACAGTTGGTTCCAATACCCAGCTTTTTCTGGCATTTCCAGGTTCAGCCTCACTGAATCCCCTCAGAGACACCAGCACCAGCCAGGTGGTGCCTTCTCAGAGGTTTGGGTGCTAGTTCCACAGGGCCCCTCTCGCCTGCCGCCAAATTCTAACAACTCTAATCTCTTCCCTTTGTGCCTCCAGCGCCAGGGGTGACAGCTGCTTTCTGCAGTTATTATCTGTGTGACCTCAGTCTTCTCGTTGTGCCTTTAAAGTTCTCCAATGCCCGGTTAACCAATTCCCGTAGGAAACATTCTGTTAAAATAACCAGGGTTGTTTCTTTTTTCCTGATAGGATGATTATAACCCCAGTTTTATTAAGGAAAATAAGCATAAAATACTCTACTTAACTATATATAATTTGTTTTGAATTAACACCTTATTTGGAAAAATTTAGACTGTTTTTCCTATTTTCTCCGCAACACAACAACGGTTAACACACAGAGGACTTCAGTGACCAAGCGTAGGAGATTTCTCCCCAACAACAAACAAGCAATCATTTCTGCAGTGGATACTAGCTGAGTGTCCTCTAATTCAATTCCAACACTTTCTACCTGGAGACAGTGTCAGAGCCCACAGGTCAAGGCTCAGTGCCCCAAACTGTTCCCCCTTAGACACCAGTCACAAGTCCAGGCCCCCAGAACTTCTGACTGACCAGCTTCAAAAGTTGTGGTTCCCATGACCCCCCTCTTTGAATTTGATTAATTTACTGGAGCAGCTCACATAACTCAAGGAAACACTTATGTTCACTGGTTTATTACAGGGGTTATAGGAATCTCCACGTGTTCAGCTATCCAGAAGCTTCTATCCTCTTGGACCTATTTTTTTTTTTTTT
>VBSM01003169.1:17832226-17858273 GCA_008086735.1 Cheirogaleus medius
AAAAAAAAAAAAAAAAAAGAAAAAGAAAATCTCCAGACTGAAGAAGAGTAAAGGGTCATAAAAATGATGCCACATGTGTTCCTGGACTGGACATAGACTAGAAGAAAAAGTAGTTTTGTCTTCTTTTAATTTATTTTGTTTTGTCTTTTGCTATAAAGGACATTATTGGGAAATCTGGGGGATCTGAATAGGGCCTATAGATTAGATGGTGGTATTATATCAATGTTAATATCTTGATTTTGATGGTTGTCCTTGGTGTTTAAAGAAATACACACTGAAAGGTTATGAAGTGTCATGTATTTAACTTAACTTTCAAATGGTTCAGGAAAATATATGTGTATATATGTGTATATGTATAATCTATATATCTCTGTGTATGGGTATATATTAATATGTGTCTATATATGTGTATATGAGTGTGTGGGTGTATATATACATGTGTGTATATATAATATCTATGAATATAGATGGGAGACAGAGACAGAATGATACAGCAAATATGGTATAATGTTAATATCAGGGAACCTAGGTGAAGGGTTACACGAATTCTTTGTACTATTCTTGCATCTTTTTTGTAAGTTTGAAATTACTTCAAGATGAAACAAATAAATGAATAAAACCAGAAAATATGAGAAATAAAAGATTGGGAATTTTCCTATAAAAGATGAAAGCTGATCACATGGGAATAAAGGAGATTCCTGGGAAGAGACTGTAAAAGAAGAGAGGCCAAAAATAGAACTTTGGAAATATTCATAGTACCCTAAACTAGGGGTTCAATAAATATTAAATAATTTAAAAAATATATAATATAGACTAACTGACTGATATATTGGGTGTTTAATTACTATATTGAGATCTAAAGACTGTCTTCTATTTTTCCCAGACATATTTACATATTTTAGTAATCATGCTACATTAAACATTTTAATAGTCAAAACATGTCTCTGACTTCCTTTTCAATTATCCTTGAACCCATTGTCGTAAAGCAAATTTTCAAATGCTTCATCAAATTTTTAAAAATATGTGACATTACCTTGCCGTGTTCTGATTTATTTTTAGTTTTTTTTCGATGATATTTCTTGGAGTGAATGGTATTCCAAAAAACTTTTAAATTGTCTAGATTACTATTACATAGAGAAGTTTCAATATATTGGCAAAGGGATAAGAAAAGAGGATGCTTAGATATTTTCTGACAGATTGGACCTAACTGGGAGATTGTCTTAGAAAAACAATGACTACAAATAGCCGAAGGACTACAGCATGGCAAAATAAAGTGTTGAAAAGTTCTTAATGTTTAAGACTAAAGCTTGTCCACATAACTCAGGGGGAAATTCATTTATGTAATAAAATTGTGAAAAAAGTAATACATAAAGACAATCAGACTGTATATAATTTGTAAAACAACAACTTGGTTTGAAAGACAGTAATAAAATAATGAATAATTTTGTAAATGTGCAAGAACACAGTATAGAAATCTTGGACTCTACCAGAGTACATAGAATTTATAGCAATTTCAGCAGAGCAAGGTGATCGGTGCCTGGAATCCTAGTACTTTGAGAGGCCAAGGTGGGAGGATCACGTGAGATCAGGAGTTTGAGGCCAGCCTGAACAAGAGCATGACCCTGTCTCTACAAAAAAAATAGAAAAATTAGCTGGGCATGGTGGCGCATGCCTGTAGTCTCAGCTACTCAGGAGGCTGAGGCAGGAGGATCATTTGAGCCCAGGCGCTTGAGGTTGATGTGAGCTATGATGATGCCACTGTACTCTACCCAGGTGACAGAGCAAGACTGTGTCTCAAAAAAAAAAAAAAAAAAAGATGGCAATTTAGATAGTTCTAAGAGCAAATTATATTCATTTACATAGCTTACAGATGTTTAGTCATATTTTTTAAAATAGAAAATTGGTTCCTAAGTTTTAGACACACTATTCAAATAATGAAATTAATAATCTTGTTCACTTAATTCAGGCATACAGTCTGATTATCCAAATACCCAAGAATGTTATTCTGATCCACAAGCTGCCATGTTTAAGTAAATTAGGTAGTTGGTCTACTTTGATCTTTATTTCCCTCTACTTTGTAATTTAAATGAGAAATGATTTAAGTATTTTAAAATTGAAGTCAAAAGAAGAAAAATACTATTTCTTTTCCACAATGTTTCAGAGCAGCACAAATTATAGAAAATTTTAATAATTGCTACTGCTATGCAGATTAATTAATTAAGTAATATTCAGTTTCTCTTAGAAGAATAAAGCCTGTCAGTTAATTCCACTAACATTTGAAGCTACTGCTCTCTGAAAAATATATTTGATTCCCTAAAGCTATTCCTTCCCAACTGAATACGCTCCAAGTTTGGAAATATAATGGCAGACTAAATGAATTTTTCTAGGAAGTTTCATTACATTTGCAAATTTAAATTTCATTTAGGGCTCACTGCAATTGCATCGTACCCATTTGTGAGTAGACCCCTTGGTATCTACAGCAAAACGTATCAAAAGTCTATGAGATCTGAATTATGACAAAACTATAATACATTTCAGTTCATAATGACCCAGGGCATAAACAGAAACTTACATGTTAGATGTACTCTGTCCCGTATCTCTAAGGATGAACAGAGCTATTTCTACTCTTTTTAGTGAATCTTAATCCCTTCATTTTATATGCACTATTTAATATTTAGTGATTTTTTCAGGCCTTTATATTTCTCCCTAAAATCTTCTGTATGTTACCAAGCCCATGACTATATATGTTCATCTTTGAGCGGCTTATATTCCCCTGCCGCCTTTTATATCTCTTAGATAATTAAGAAGTTGCCTCATTTTGTATAGTGTGCTGATGATGTACACCGTAGCCGTCGTTGCACATGAAAGAAGAAAAGTGAACGCAGTCAGTCTAAAGCAGCCCAAATCAGCACGGATTCCTTTTTTGTAACTGAGTGCTTTATAGCTATAACAAACCAGGAAATTCTGGATATTGTCTCCTTTTACAGGTGGGAAGCTCCTGTCAAACTGATTGCACAGGCTGTATCACTCATGCCTATCTTAGAATTCCTGAGATCCTGGTTCCCAAACATGGCTGATTACAAGAATGACCTGGGGATCTTTAAAAAAATGATGGATTCCAGGACTCCTTATCAGGCTTAGTAAAGTGGAGTCTTTTGAAGCCTGAGAACATTTGTGTCTCCCCAGGAGCTCTGATAAGAAAGCAGATTTGGGAACCTCTACTTGTGATGGCCAGGCCTTACTTAAAAGCTGTCAGGTTTATGGATTTTAGCCATCGAGTGACAAAAGTTGCCACATATGCCTCTACCTTCTATGGTGGCTATTTTAGGGTCTGCTTTATCTAGATATGCCTCCCCACTCTGGGACAAACCATACTTTATGATTTTAATTGCAGAAGGAAGGATTTTTCAAGATATCAAGACTATAGACACTAGGCAAAAGGATTTGCGTGCCTTTTATTCCCTATAAGGTACAAAGTCCCTGAATATGCAAGTATAACTTTCACAGCTTTCATCCCCTGCACAAAGATGGGTGACTTTGAGTCTGAACCTCAGCCGCAGAGCTGGGCCTGCCCTCTTGGGGTGGCTTTTGGTAAGGGCCTTTGCCCCTAGTCTTACATTCAAGGCTTAACCTAGGATACCTTTCCAAAAACGGATGGGTATGTTTGACAGTTTGACATTTTTACACTAACCAGAATGGAAATTGTGGCCCCATTAAAAAAAAACAAAAAAAAACCACAACAAGCAAACAAGATTCTTAATAAAAAAAATAATAACTAAGGTGTTAGTAGATGTTACACTTTTTTCCCTCAGCAGTTATGAAAAGGGTTGTCATAGGGACATTGGTCTATGTTGCCTAATTTATTAGATCCCTCTATTTCATGGCTGTGCCAGGAATTACTTAAGAATTTTCTTGTGATTCCCCATGGCAAGGATGATCCTCAAATCTACAAGGGTATCCTTGACCTCCAGCTCTAAGTTTACAAACTCCTGTTGGTAAAGTTCCACTTGAATGTCCTATCTCTATAACATCCCAAATTCTAACAACCCTAATTTTGCTTATCTTTCAAATATGATTCTGGGTTAGGATTGGCCACAGGAAAATTTGTGAAGATGTGGACGGTAGAAGTGAAGCAGCAGCCATCACCCTCTGCCAGACTCACACACATCATTGCTCATCTGCTGGCTCTCCTTGGTGGGGGGCAGTAGCCAGGTCTGGAGCTCTTTCAGCTCCTACTGGATCTTCTTCTTCAGTTTCTCCCAGGCTAGGCTAGATGCATGTGCAGCATGAGGCTCCCATAAGCACCTGCGCCATGACTCCTGCAGGCACCTGCGTCAGTGAGATTGCAGGTGGTAAAAGACAGATGCACAGTTTAGTTTATCCCCACGAGATAAACCAAACCATGCATTTAGAGCATTTAGAGTTGGTTCCTGCCCATTTTCACTTCATGCCCAGCTTTCTGCCCTAATAATTAAGAAGCTTGCCCCATTTTGCATAGCGTACTGATGATGTATATCATAGCTGTACATGAAAGTACCAGGTAAACACCATCAATCTGAAGCACACCAAATCAGCAGGGATTCCTTTTTTGTAACTGAGAACTTTATATCTGTTGATTTACAGCTATTTCAGGTTGAACCTCAGGCACAGAGGCCCAAAATGCACAGTTGGGAAAAATACGCTCAAAAACGTGTGAGTCCCCACACTGGTTCCCTGGTCCAAGGAAGGAGGGCTATTATGATAGAAAAGCCAAGAGGAAGTCACTAGAACTGCCTTTACCCACCAAAATATTGTACTGAAAGCAATAGCACATTTCTGGAGAGACTGCAGAGTTCAATGCCATCACCAGGGACTTTGAAGACACAGGGTTGGTGATTCCTACTGCATTCCCGTTCAACTGGCCTATTTGATCTGCGAAGAAACACAGATGGACCTTGGAGAATAATAGTGGATTACTATTAATCAAGTGACTCCAATTGCAGCTGCTGTTCCAGATGTGATTTTGTTGCTGAAGAAAATCAACATTGTTTCCTGGCACCTGGAATACACCTATTAAGCAAATAAATGCTTTTTTCTCTCTAACTATTATTAAAGACTTTCAGAAACAGTTTGCTTTCAGCTAGTAGAGCCAGATATACATCTTCACTTTCTCACCTCAGAGGTATGTGAACTCTCCAGCCCTATATCAAGTCCTTAAGAATCTTGATCACCTATTCAGTGGTCTGGGGCATGTCAGTTTATCCCTTTCAAGGGGAAGGTCAAGTAGCTGTATCTAGCTCCTTCTACTTTTAAGAAAGTGACATAATGCTTATTTGATATGAATACATTTTGTGCATATATTAACCATTTTTTTCTTTTCTTTCCCTCTCCTATTCTCTTACTATTGAACATAAGATATGTTAATAGTACAGTATTTAATCTTATATCTTGGTATTTATGCTATATGCTATAAAAAGTGGAGTGTGATTAGCTAGAAGAGTACATTCAGCTAGAATGAACATCACCCAATGATAGATAAAAGGATTTTGTATTCTCTTTTGGGGAGAGGGTTATTGTGTTTACAGTCATATACGGGAGAGCTGCATCATGTTAGGCAGAAACCTAATTTTGCTCTTCAGTGTTTATTTGGAAGTTGTATATGATTAAAAGAGGTGTGCATTGGTGTCAAGTTGACAAGGCATAGATTATGGTGCTTTTTTACTGGGTCAATTTAGCTAAGCTAGACCTATATTTCTCAGAATTCCTTTCCCTGTAGAGTTTTGGGTTTGGGTTAGCTACAACAGACATCTGTGCAGGATTTGGAAGGTGTAAGTGGAACAACAGCCATTACATTCTGAAGGTCACCTTGTTGACCTGGGGTAGGAGCTGGGCCCCCAACTCCTTCAGCTACCACTGGATCTCCTCCATCAACTTCTCTGAGTTCTGGGGGGAATGCAGATGCAGCACCATGGTGAAGACTGTCATATAACCCCGCAGAAAAATTTGCAACAAACTGAAACAATATTATCTGGCGCTGGGGGAGGGAAATAGGAAGATTCATTACATTCATATATTTTTATATAATATTTGGATCTTTTTCATGATAAAAAATTTTTAAATCAGAAAAGTACCATAAAGTAGAATTAACAGAGAGAAAGAGAGAAAACGCACCAGAAAGCGTGTCTGTCTACATTCTACATGATAAGATCAAACTCCTCAGTCTGGTATGTGAGGCCTTGGACAAGCAGGTGTTGGTGCACTTTTTCAACTTTATCTGCACTACTCCCCTTCTGAACCCTCTGGAATTCTGCCTGGGACTTTTGCTGGGCCAGAAGGGCAGGGCCGGTCAGGGTGGGGATAGGGTTGCCAGGAGAACACGATGGCTATAGTCCCAGCTCTTCTTAGCTCGTGGGCAGGTGATGCATGCCTGTAAGTTAACACTTTGTCCTCCCTGCAAAGCATCTCTAATCAGATGCACACTTCCTAATTGTCCACGTTCTACCTGTGTGTCACAAAGAAGTTCAGGTTGCTGTCATTTCCATGGATGTGACTGAGGTTACACCTATTTAGAGCCTGGTTCAAAAGCAGACCACCATACTTGAGGACATGAGCATTTTCGAGGTTCCTCTGAGAGCCTTGTTGATAAGTCAATGAAAATTTGATCTGTGCCTTCTTAATTGTCTATCTCATTCTTACAACTTTGTATATTGCATTGGGCCTTACTTAAGGACCCTTTTCATACACATTCACCCACTTGCAATATTTTAGGTGGTAGTCCCATTCTTGAAGCAGATTAAATAGGAGAGTTTTAATATCTTGACTGAATAATAGCTGTTTTTTTAAACAGAACATCTTTTGTAGACATGATCTCATTGAGTTCCCATAAACTCTGCAAAGTAGGTATTACTCCCATACAGGACCAGCTACATAATTTGTAGGGCTTAATGCAAAATTAAAAACGTGGGGCCCCTTGTTCATAAATTTATTAAGAATGTTAAAATGGTGACAGCAGGGCATCAAACCAAGCATCACCGTACCAGTAGCAGTCCATGAGCCCAGCCCTGCTCCAATCTTACACTTAAGAAACAGATTCAGGCCCTGCAGGGTGGTTCATGCCTGCATTCCCAGCACCTTGGAAGATGAGGCTGGAGGAGCCCTTGAGCTCACGAGTTTGAGGTTGTTGTGAGCTATGATGGCACCACTGCACTCAAGCCTTGGTGACAGAGTTAGATGCCTCCCCCACCTCTGTGCCTGATCCACTCCCTCTCTAAAACAAATAAATTAAAAAGAAACCGGTTCATAGAAATGAAGTAAATTCCCAAGATTACTTTATTAAGAGCTGGGAAAATGAAAAAGCCAGATTTCTAACAGGTTTGACCCCTATTAAACTCTCCCCAACTACACAGGTCCCTCCCTCTTCAGCTGAATCTAAGATTTTTAAAAATCTAAGATTTCTAAAAATCACACACACACACAAAATCCACTGTCACTTTCTCTCTAGTTCACCTCTGTAACACCCCAGGTGTTAAGCATTTATTGAATGTTTTAATGTGTTATAATAGACTATTGTCATAAAGCAGCAAGCTATGTTGTCTAATTAGTTCTTGCTGCACATTTCCTTTTAAAATATTCTCCTGAAGCCTGATGAAAAATGCAGACATTCCTATGTTTAATGTCAACGGATGGCACTTTTACAAAGTACTGGAATGGCAAAAGTTGTGACACAGTATTCTGCAGTGACGTTGTAACCGCAACACCTAACTGTATCATCAAGCATTCGTGTTTTTTTTTTTTTTTTTTAAGTGTCTACTATAGGGTGGGACTCACCATCCTCACTGAAGTGGGGAGAAGTGAAGCCCGGAGTCAAGGAGAGACACACCTGAAGGTGAAGGGACAAAAAAAGTTGGTCACAAGCCGGACACCAACTCAAAAGCCCGGCCCAGAATGCGCGCCTGCGCGGAACGAATCCTCCTGCGCACAAGCCTTGCCGGAAGGGCATGGGCGGACAGGGGCGGGGATACGGTTGCTAGGAGAACGCGATGACGCTACGGCCTCGGCGCTCTTTTCCGCCAATGGGAGACGCGTGCCTGTAGCGTTGCGCTGAGTGCGTCACGCTGACGACTGGCGAAGGGCACAGATCTGAGGGCCCGGAGGACGTTCGGCCTCTGTGAGCCGCAGCCTTTCCAAGGGAGTGGTTGGGTCTTCGCCATCTTAGGGAGTGAGTGTGGCCGGGCCTTCCTCGTGGTGGGTGCGGGGAGCGGAGCCCAGATCCCCTCTGGGGCCACTGCTTTGGCTGTGGGCCCAGTCGGGCGCGGCTTCTTTCGGGAAGGCAGCCTTGACCTCTTCAAGGGCGCGAAGGAAAAAGAGGAAAAGGCCCCAGTTGGGGTCCCAGGGCGCCGGTGACATTAACTGACACCTAGCCTGTCCTCTAACCGCCGCTCCCTCGTCCCCTAGGAAGATGTTCTCGTCCGTGGCTCACCTGGCACGGGCGAACCCCTTCAACGCACCACACCTGCAGCTGGTACACGATGGCCTCGCGGGCCCCCGCAGCTGCCCCGCCGAGCCCACGGCCCCGCCTAGCCGCTCTCGCAAGCTGGCAGCCGCCGCTGTTGAAGGTGAGATCAGACCCTGCCCTAGTACGGTCATTAGGTCCATTTGCGGTCCGCTCTACCTTCGAGGTCTGGGCCCGGCCTGGAGGACAGGAAAGGACGCGCCCAGCCTGTCGCACCGTAGGACGGCGCCCAGTTGCTTGCCCTGGGATGTCAGCCCTTTCCGCCCTGGGCCAGTCTCGGGTCCTTGGCCCTCCCTCAAGGGCGTGGAAGGGCCTAGGCCCAGCGTCCCGTAGTGACCTCCACGTCCCGGAGGGAGCAGAGGCGGAGAGGCTGTGACTAGCTCCTTATCTTCTCTGCCTGAGATCGCTTGGGCAGCGGACTATTGGTCAGCAAAGTATTGGGTAAAGTCCCTTTCCTGAACACTGGCCACCCACAGTTTTAACTGTATTACCTGTTCTTTGATTTGGCTTTAATTGTCTTCAAAGTATTCCCTTAAGTGTTTCCTAAGTTTTGTATTAGCTGACGCCAGGTAAATCATGTTTCCACTTAGTTGTGTATGAGATAACTGGGTCTCTTGTTTTAATGCGACTGGCTGAGGAGACTCTTTGCAGCCTCAGGTAGGCTGTAGAAAGGAGGTAATTGGTGGGCATTGTTTGGTCTTTTGGGATTCTTGGTGGTTGGGCCCAGCTTTAACTTGTGGGTTTTTTTTTAAATCCTAGTTGAGTTTGTATTCAGAGAAACCTGAAAACCGAATTGTAGGAATCCTGAGAATGTTATCTACATTGTGCCTGTAAAATCAAATTTTTTAAAAAAAAAATCATTCATGTGCTTCTCTGATCCTTGCATTATCATTCTGTCTTTCCATTTTAAAAGTTAAAGCTGACTAACGTCATTTGTGTATTAAATGTCTTTGCAGGAATTTATGTGTACCTATTTTTACGTTATAGGGGTTCATAAGTGGGGATAGTGTTAATTAGTGGCTGGCGTGAACTTTGAAGTTTGCAGACTTTTTACATGTTGAGTGTTCTCAGAATTGTACTGTTATCAGCGGTTAATAATTTGAAGTTTGATTTTAATTGTAAAAGCCATTCATGTAGAAAACTTTTTAAAAATGAATATGGCTAAATAAGAGCTAGTATCTCACAGATACAGAACCCTCATAATTTTTAAATGATCTGATTTTGACAGTGAATTTTTTAGCCACTTAATTGTGACCAGAGCTGTTTGGCTGTGACAGTACTGTTTCACAGGGAAATAAAGTTTTCTTTCATTCCTATGGCCTTAGTCATCTCCGAAGTAATACTTATTTGATTTTTTTTCCAATCAAACAGAGGAGTATAGCTGTGACTATGGATCTGGGAGATTCTTTATCCTTTGTGGACTTGGAGGAATTATTAGCTGTGGCACAACACATACAGCATTGGTTCCTCTAGATCTGGTTAAATGCAGAATGCAGGTTTGTTTTGCATGCTGGACTAGAGCGTATTGTTGAAGCATGACTTAAATTGTAAGATGTAGTCCTCTACTAACAAGCCGTGTGGAAACCTAACTATGCAGGAGGTAAGTTGATGATCAGTAACATGAGTTTTATTTTAAAATGCATGGTGTGTCGTCTTGTCTTATTACAGAGTACAGTTGTGAATTTGGCTCCATGAAGTATTATGCACTGTGTGGCTTTGGTGGGGTCTTAAGTTGTGGTCTGACACACACTGCTGTCGTTCCCCTGGATTTAGTGAAATGCCGTATGCAGGTTTGTATTGAGGTGACAACACTGAAAATATCTTTCATGCATTATCTAATTCTAAGTATTAACAATCTTAAAGCACTTCACAAGTGAGAATTTGAAGACATCACAGCTGCTAGAAAGTTCAGTAGGAAACCACACCTGAATTTGTTTAGCTTGTGGTCTTCATTTTAAATCCAAGAAATGTCTCTTTTGTGTGGGTAGATTATTCACTGTCAGACTCTGGCTGTAAATGGCTCTTTGCCTTATGTGAAGTAACTTCATGTCCCTTATCTGTTAGTAAGGCTAAGGCAAAGAGTACATGTAGATTTCTTTAAAATACTTTTAAAATCTTAGTATGAAAATTTTGTGAACATAGCCTCTTGTATATTTACATAAAATTTTTTAATAATTTGAATATCTTTTAATTAGGTTTATTGAAACAAAAATAATCAGACATCAAAAATTTATTTGTTCCAAACAGGATTAGAAGTCTACTTACCTAAAAGAAAGGAAGGTGAAATATTAGGAGAGAGAGGAAGGTGATGTATACCAGCCCTTCTAGTACTGGCAGAAATAGTGAGATAAGCTTTTTTTACCATTAGTTAATAGAGTGGATATGAAATATACCTTTGCTAAAACATAGTTATGCATGTCTCTTGAAGTTAATTTATGTTAAGTCAAAAGACAGATTCTCCTTGTGTTGATGTACCTTTTTAACTTGTATTTAGTTTAATTGTTTAATGGTCACAAAACTTTGATATAATCTATTTAAAGGATTAGCATATATCAAGAATACAGACTTATCTATTATTTAGACGGTAGCTTTAATTTTTTAAAAGTAGTAGGAGTTGGGTAGTAAGAAATCTCTTAAGTCATTATGTTTAGTATGTATTTTTGTTCAAATTTTATTTTACCCTCTTAACTATCCCTCCAAGACTTAAGTCTGACTTAAAGAAAGCTAGACCTTAATGTATAAAAGTTTCCATTTAAAAAAATAATCATAGACATTAAGCTGATATGCAGTGAACTTATACAGTAGTCCCTCCTTATCTGCATGGGATACATTCCAAGACCCTCAGTAGATGCCTGAAACCTCTGATGGTATGGAACCCTGTGTTTTTTCTATACATGCCATTGATAAAGTTTACTTTATAAATTAGGCACAGTAAAAGGTTAACAATAACCAATAAAAGTTAAGTGAATGTGGTTGCTTTCACTCAATATATTTTAGACAGTGGTTGACGTCAGGTAACTGAAATGGCAGAAATTGAATCCTTGAATAAGGGGGGACTACTGTATTTACCTTTTGTGTAGTTACTGAAATTTATTTTAGAACCAAAACAAAAACTGATAGTGAAACTAAATATTTATGAAACGTGTTAGCTTTTTGGTGCATTTAATTATTTTTCTTGTTTTAAAAAAGGTGGACCCCCAAAAGTACAAGGGCATATTTAATGGATTCTCAGTTACACTTAAAGAGGATGGTGTTCGTGGTTTGGCTAAAGGATGGGCTCCAACTTTCATTGGCTACTCCTTGCAAGGACTCTGCAAATTTGGCTTTTATGAAGTATTTAAAGTCTTGTATAGCAACATGCTTGGAGAGGTATGTCATTAACTTTGAAATTGAAAGTACTGAGTATTGAGACCAAAAAGGATCTTGAGTTTTTGTCTCACCCACCTTGTTTGTTTTAGAGCAGAAGAAATGGTCCCAGAAAGTCAGCAACATGCCTCAAATCATAAGACTGTTTTAACAGAGACAGGATGAGAAAAAGAAAATATATTTCATTGAATTACAGTGATCTTTTTAATATACTATGTTGTTTTCTAAATGAGTTGAATTTTGAGTTTTTTAAAGAAAAGGTCTCTGGGATTCCTTTGTATAATTCCAGGGCTAACTACACTTGGCACCTAAATGTTCAAAAAATGTTTACATTGTACTATAGTTATGCATTTGATTAATGAAGTTATGAGAGACAACACATTTGGTCTCATCATGTGTGTTACCCACGGATTGTGTGATGAGAAATACTTTTAAAATGTCCAACGTTTACTTGTTTCCTAGAACTGTCACTTTAAAGTAAAATTGAAAATAGCCAATGCAACAGCAATTCATATCCCTCCTTGTTTTGCATTTTAGGAGAACACCTATCTCTGGCGCACATCACTATATTTGGCTGCCTCTGCCAGTGCTGAATTCTTTGCTGACATTGCCCTGGCTCCTATGGAAGCTACTAAGGTTCGAATTCAAACCCAACCAGGTTACGCCAACACATTGAGGGATGCAGCTCCCAAAATGTATAAGGAAGAGGGCCTAAATGCGTAAGTAAACACTTGCCGAAATTTTTATTATAAAAATATTCATGTTAAGGGAACTTCATTTCCAGATTTTTTTAATGTAAAGTAAGGACCATTTGTCAGTCTAAAAATAACTTGATATTTGGCCTAAATATTTACTATTAACTTTTGGAAGGGGCTTGTTAAAATTCTTATGATCTATTCAGAGTTAAGAATTTTCATGTAATCAGGCCACAACATGCTTCCTTAGATCCACCTTTGTGGATGAACTTGAACTGAGTTCTGCCTGTAAACTTCTTGTTTCTTGTAGTTCCAGTCAAACATCCAGCAACTTTTTTGGTTGTATAGTCAAAGGTGCTTGAGTCATTGGCATGTGAGATAAATATACCTGCATGTTAGTCTAAAGTTCTGATGGAAATGACATGCAGTTATGCTGCCATTTTATACTATCAGGACTTGACTGGTGTGCGGACACTTCTGTTAATGATGAAAATCTCTGCTAGATGAATGTATGCAACTGTGTAAAACAAGTCTCCTAATTTCTTAGATTTTACAAGGGGGTTGCTCCTCTCTGGATGAGACAGATACCATACACCATGATGAAGTTTGCCTGCTTTGAACGTACTGTTGAAGCACTGTACAAGTTTGTGGTTCCCAAGCCCCGCAGTGAATGTACAAAGCCAGAGCAGCTTGTTGTAACATTTGTGGCAGGTTACATAGGTATGAATTATTTAGAACATATTTTTCTATGAAATTGTAGACAAATCATTTCCATCACTGGCCTATTTTGTTGAGGGAAAAATATTCTAAAGTTTGTAAAGCAGTTTTCTCTTCCTATAACATTTTATATTCCCTTCAGGATTCATAAATACTTCCTGATTAGTTCCTCAAAGGATGTTTTATGGTTAGCATGATTATTTTATGATAAGTCATTATTAGGCTTGAGAATATATAGATCTCACTGCTGTACCTTTTTTTTAAAATTGAGAACAAAGTTTTTATACAATAAAAAGAAAGTGTTGACTAAAATCTGAATTAAAGAATCTTTTAAAGGATCGTTACATTTTACATAGGGTAGACTGCTTTATAACCATATCACTCTCACCCTAAATCTGATTGGTGTGTTTATTTTTTAGAGCTTAAAGAAAATTTTATTATTTAAAGTCATGAAAAAAGATAGTTAGCTATGGTGTGAATTTTTTTTAACTGACCCTGTATTGGATTATTTATCTTGACTTTTTTCAGCTGGAGTCTTTTGTGCAATTGTTTCTCACCCTGCTGATTCTGTGGTGTCTGTGTTGAATAAAGAGAAAGGTAGCAGTGCTTCTCAGGTCCTCAAGAGACTCGGATTTAAAGGTAAGATGATGTTTTTTTCTCTAAAGGAAGAACACTCTTCAGTATATAGCATTTTTTCATTTATGTTTCCTATTTGAACCAGGTGTATGGAAGGGACTCTTCGCCCGTATCATCATGATTGGTACTCTGACTGCACTGCAGTGGTTCATCTATGACTCTGTGAAGGTCTACTTCAGGCTTCCTCGCCCTCCTCCACCTGAGATGCCAGAGTCTCTGAAGAAGAAGCTTGGGTTAACTGAGTAGATAGATCAGAGCAAATGTGGACTGAATCTGCTTGTTGATCAGTGTTGAAGAAAGTACAAAAGGAATGTTTATATATTTGACAGTGTAGGAAATTGTCTATTCCTGATATAATTACTGTAGACTCTTGTTTAAGGCAAGAGTTTCAAATTTACTGTTGAAATAAACCCAGCTGTTCATGATTTGTCTATGATTTCATTTTTTTATTTTTAAAAATTTTTTTGTAGAGGCTGGGCCTGGTGGCTCACGCCTGTAATCCTAGCACTTTGGAAGGCCAAGAGTGGGAGGACCACTTGAGCCCAGGAGTTCCAGACCAGCCTAGGCAATAGTGAGATTCCATTTCTACATAAAATTAAAAAATCAGCCAGACGTGGTGGTGTACACCTATAGTCCCAGCTACTTGGGAGGCTGAGGCAAGAGCATGGCTTGAACCCCAGGAGGTGGAGGCTGCAGTAAGCTATGATGATTGCACTCTAGCTTGGGCAACAGAAAGACTGTCTCAAAAAAAAACTTTTTTTTTTTCTTTTTTGTGGAGATGTGGGTCTTACTCTTGCCCAGGCTGATCTTGAACTCTTGGCTTAAAGCAGTCCTCCTGCCTCAGTCTCCCACAGCACTGGGATTACAGGTTTGAGTCTCCATGCCCCGTCCATTTTAAATGCTAGTTTTTAAAAAACTATTTAGTTCTAAAATAGTTGGAAAGAATTAAGTGTAAATTAAGACCTTAAGGAAAAAATGCAAACTAATCATTGAATGAATATTTCAGTCCCTATTCATAAATTGTTATATCTCAAGTTTTATCACAAGAGTTCTTATAGTTTTAGGAAACATACCCAAAATTTTCAAAAACTTGATTTATTAAATTTAAATATGGATAAATTCATTTGTGGTTTTATTTTGACAAGTAAATTTCAACATACGTTCAAATTTTTACAATGTACTATTTTTTAATGTTGATGAGTTTACTGATCTTTATTTGTAAATGAAGGTAACCCAAGTTGGCTAATTCTTAGAATGCCAGTAAAGGACCAAAATAAGTGACAGCTAAAAACTATTTCAGCTATCCTAAATTCTCTTCACACAAATCTGATTTTCTAGGTTACAGAAAATTAACCACAAACTATTTTTCAGTCTGGTTTTTAAGAAAGGTACTGATTGACGGCTGAACTAGGTGAATGCCACTAGGAAAAAAGCATTCTACTCAGCCATGTAGCTTTAAGCACAAACATTTTTTAAAGGCTTCTAGAAAGTAATCCAGTCTTTGTTTAGTTTTCCCGTATGTTTGGTTAGAAGTATAAAAGCCCAATCTATAATATTTTTCAAATGTTACATTTTGCCTTGAGGCCTTGGTTATAGTATCAGGGAGGGTTAACCATTTCTATGTAAAATATACAGATGGGGGCTTCATGAAAAAAAACTCAGATTCTGATCAGGGAGAGAAATGTTCTAATAAACTCATACAGTAAGATCCAGGAACTAAATTTAGATGCCAGATGTTTCTGAATGCATGTTAACTTCTTCATATCATCACTGGTCTTGTTGAAGGTTCCTGAAAGGATGACTTTGATAGTGAAATAACAAAAAAGTTACCCATGGTAAGGGCTAAAATTAATCATATGAGCTCTCCCAGCTGGCTCTCCCTAGCTGACAGGCACCCTGTGGGGCTCTCTTTTCACATCTAAAAAGAGTCCAGTCTTTTCCTTTACATTGCTAGAAACTGTCTTTTTAGAATCTGTTTTTACAACCTTGAGAAGTTCTTGAGTTCCTGAACAGAGAGAGCAGGTGTGTGAACTTCAAACCTCAGTTCTGTCCAAAACTATCTCTCAAAGGCACAATGACAAGATCACAATCAAGCAATAAGTCTGTCTCAAAAGGAAAGGCAGCCGCTTCTGTTATCTGTCTGCCACTAAGAAGAAAAAGTGGATACAATTCATAGTACCCTGTTAATTTGGTTATAGCCATAAATCTTCACTCCTTTAACAACCCCTAAATAAAAAGCTTGAATACCTGGTTCTCTCTGCCAGCATTATCTCCCTCTTTTTCACTTCTGTGTTGGCCCTTTTCTGTCTGGAAGAGTAAAATAAACTTTTTCTTCTATCCTCAACTTTGGAGAAATTTTTCTCTACCCATGCCTTGAGCTCCACCTTAACAATTCCAACCTTATTTTACCTGTTCTATAGAGAAAAAGGAAGAGTTGTAGGTATAAATTTGGACCAAACTCAGAGTGGAGGATCTTCTGAGCCCAACCAAGTGGCTGCTGTGGTACTTATCAGTATCAACTGTGGGTTAGTTATTGCCTGTGTGACAAAGCATCCAAAATGGAATGGTATAAGGTAATGTCAAGATTTCTGTGGGTCAGGAATTTAGAAATGTTTCTACTGGACACTTGGCTCTGTCTCATGAAGATCTCAAGAAGCTTTTTCCTTTTTCTGGGCTGGAAAGATGCTCTTTAAGCATCTCCTCAGTAGTGGCTCAGTCTTTTCATAAGGTATCTATAGCATGGTGGCTTTAGGGTGTCTGGATTTAGGTGGCATTTCAGGGCTCCAATGGAGCTAGGCAGAAGCTGGCTCTTTTAGAATTTAACCTTCAAAGTCACATGATACCACTTTCACCATATTCTTGGTTACAACAGTAATAAGTCCCAGAGACCAAATCCCAAATTCAGGGAAAAGGAATATGAGATTCCACTTCTTGCTAGGAGTAGTGTTGGTCACACTGTAAGAAGAGCAAGTGAGAAATATTGAATATATTGGTGTAGCCAACCCAAAAGTGGACCATGGATCTAAAAACTTCAGGACAATACGGGGCAAGATGGCTGACTGGAGACACCAGCTGCCAGAGCATCTCAGTAAGGAGATGTTTTAGATGAAAGAGAAAAAATGAACAGACATACGTAGATCAGATGTGGTTTGGAAAAGGGTGCCAGAGCCCTAGGGAGACTCCAGGGGAAGAAGTTGAGGTGCAGAACGAGAAGGAGCAAGGTATCGGCAAAGATCAAACACTTGAGAGGCTTGGACATCTGACAGTCACTTGCTTCCTGAGCTGCTGGAGAGACTCTGCCCACACCAGCCCAGAGGCTGCTGTTGCCAGCAAGCTGGGAACTACTTGTGGACAAGGCACCAGGCTCCCAGCCCCGCTGGGACACTTCCTGCCCCTATAGACCCAAGCTAGGATGGCAGGCACCACATTGCTTCTCCACACACTGTGCTCTTTTGTCCTCCATAAGGTGCTTCAACTTCTCAGGTTTTGTCTTGCTCGTTCCCACACAGACATTACCCAGCTCCTGCCCAGACTGCAGGAGCCACACGGCTGCAGTGGGTCCTGGGTGAGCTGTGTGACTTTAGAGCCTGGACATCCTGGGCAGACTGCCTCCCAGAGAGAGGGTCAGAGACGACCAGAGTGCTAGCATCCCTCCATACAGACTCTTTTCCTCTCCTTCCCCTCACCCACCCACAGCTGCCATGAGAGAAAATTGAGCCACTACACCAAGCCTTTTGCAGAGAGTGGGGCTCAGGCCTTTCTTCTTTGGGTCTTACAGTGGACTGAAGTTGTGTTCAGACTATGAGCTCCCTGTTCCCCAGCCCTCTGTGGAGCTGCTTGCCTGGTGGTGCCATTAGGTACCCTGTAGGCAACTTGGGACCAGCATGCTTCTTCCTGGCATGGTCAGGGATTGCTCTTGGTTTTAGGAGGTGAGGGAGCCCACACAGGCAGATCTGGGGGGAGAGTGCAGTGTGGGTCCTCGAAGTGTGCTTGCAGGGCACCCCTCACCCCATGGGAAGGCTAAACTCTCACCTCAGGCTGGGACCCCTGGGACCACTCTCCTGGCAACAGTGCAGTCATGGGGGAGTTCTGCTGGCTTGAGCTCCTGCTGGTGGGTCCTGGGTAAGGGGAGACTGAAGAAAAGGGGGGTGAAGAGGAGCGAGGCCTACTGCAGACAGCCAGTTTGTGAATCTCAGACAGACCTGCCTCCACAAGCAGACGGACTGGTTGGGTGGGCCACTGCAGCCTCTCCATGGCGGCTCTGCCCAGAAACTGGGAGCAGATCTTTGACCCCTGCCAAAACAGCTACTTGCCAGCTTCTGTAGAGACTGAGGGCACGCTCACCCAAGCCAGCCCTGCCCAGCCACACACCCCTACATGCCTTTGCTGTGGCAGAGAATAAGGACTCACTTGGAAGTTCCAGGGCCCACCCACCACCTGGGGCATTCGAGTGCTTCTCCTGAGGGACCAGAGCCAGTTACAAGACCCAAAATCAACATTGCAGTTTGTTTCTTCTGGCAAGCACCACCTACTGACAGGGAGGCCAATCTGCATGTCCTTTACAGCATTTACTGACTCAGTTTTACAGGGTATGTCAGGGACTAAGGCGTGGCCATTAAGTGGAGTGCCTACCCCTCCCCACAGAAAAGCTGCATTTCTGGATAAGGGGGGAAAGAACCCAGCCCCGGCCTTAGCATACAAGCATTTAGCCCCCTCCCCCATGAACAGGGCTTGTCCTGACCCTCCTACCAGTGGCTCCCCCTGGTGGTCAGAAAAGCAACTTCTGAACCCTGCTGAGGCTTTGCAAAGCCTTTCAGGTTCCCACAACCTAGCCACGAACTGTCTTGCTCCTTCTCCCCCCTCAGTGGTCATGGAGATCAAGAGTTGGGGATGAGCCACACTGGTATAAAAATTCATAAACTTCTTTTTGAGGTAACCAGCTCTGTGAACCTGGATACCCTTCATGCTAGGCATTGGAAACTGGATCTAATGCTGTGTGGGTTTTTTTTTAGGTTATTATATTGTATTTTTTAAAAAAAATAAATTTATTGATGAATGATTGATGCCTAATAAACTGCACATATTTAAAGTGTACAATTTGATGAGTTTTGACACACATATATACCTATGAAAATATCGCAATCAAGATAATAAATATTCTTTTCTCCTCAAAATTGCCTTGTGCCTCTTTATAATCTATACCTCCCTCCATCTCTATCCCCAGGTGTGATGGTTAATTTTATGTGTCAACTTGACTGGGCTAAGGGATACCCAGATAGCCAGTAAAACATTATCTCTGGGTGTATCTGTAAGGGTGCTTCCAGAAGAGATTATCATTCGAATTGGTGGACTGAGTAAAGGAAATTACTCTCACCAATGTGGGTGGGCACCATCCAATCCATTTGGTCTCAATAGAACAAAAAGGACTGAATTACAACACTGACTTTCCTGGTTCTTCAGCTTGCAAACAAACGATTGTGGGACTTCTTGGCCTCCATAATTGTATGAGCCAATTCATATAATCTATCTATATATACACATATCCCCTCTTGTTTCTGTTTCTCTGGAGAATCCTAATACACCAGGCAAACACTGATCTATTTTCTGTCTCTATAGTTTGCATTTCCTATAATTGGAATTGCTAATGCTGTTTTAAATATTAGACCCTCCTTCTCTAGTTTGGCTGTTTCTGGTCACATCATCATCACAAATGAGTTGTGCTGCTTTAAGGCAGAGCCTCTGTCTGGGCTTGGCACGCCCCCTGTGATCCACCCCCCACCCCAAAAAAACCTCTGCTCTAGATGCCACTTCCCTACCCCATTTTAGGTAAGCTACTTGCCATGGTCTGAATGTTTGTGTCTCCCCAAAATTCATATGTCAAGATCTTAGGTGAGGCATTTGGGAGGTGATTAGGTTATGAGGGAGAGGAGCCGTCATGAATTGGATTTGTGCCCTTATAAAAGAGGCCCCACAGAAGGTTGCTTGAGTTCAGGAATTTGACATTACAGTGAGCTGACTGTGCCACTGCTCTTCAGCCTGGGCAACAAAGTGAGACCCCATCTCTAAAAAAATAAATTAAAAAAAAAAAGAAATAAAAGAGGTCGTAGAGAGCTGCCTTGCCCCTTCTACCATATGAGGACACAGCTAGAAGTTGCTATGAACCGGGGAGCAGGCCCTCACCAGACGCTGAACCCATCAAGCACCTTGATCTGGACTTCCCAGCCTCTAGAACAGTGAGAAATAAGTTCTGTTGTTTATAGGCTACCAAAAGTTTTTGGTATCTTGTTATACAGCAGTCCAAACAGACTAAGACACTACTGTTCCTTTCTCTGTTTCCTAAAGCCACAAAAGACCCAGAAAGGCTTACCTGATTTTTTTCCCTGCAGCTCACTGACTGTGACTGTTCTAGTTTCTCCTCCTCTAATTGGATAATGAAAGCTATAGCCCTGCCCTCCGAGGGGCAATTATTTAGTTAGGGCCCCAACCATACATACTATGGTCTCTGGCTGCCAGTGAGGGCTAGTGGAGATTCAGATCCTGCCCCATCTAGATTTCCCAGTGCTAGACTGGCAGATTCTGCTTCTCCCCACTTGTGTAAGTGCATGTGTGTGTGTAAGAGCATGTATATTGGGGTGGGGGGAAAGATAAGGTTCTTGCTATATAAAGTTCCAAGTATAGGTTTTAGCATATTTATTTTAGAAAATCAAGTATTCGAGCTATTTAAAAATTTTATTTTTGGCCAGGTGTGGTGGCTCACACCTGTAATCCTAGCACTCTGGGGGGCCGAGGTGGGAGGATTGCTTGAGGTCAGGAGTTTGAGGCCAGCCTGAGCAAGAGCGAGACCCTATCTCTACTAAGAATAGAAAAATTAGCCAGGCATCATGGCATGCACCTGTAGTCTAGGTACTCGGGAGGCTGAGATGGGAGGATCTCTTGAGCCCAGGAGTTTGAGGTTGCAGTGAACTATGATGACACCACTACACTTTACCTGGGGTGACAGAGTGAGACTGTATCTAAAAAATATATATATATTTTTACTGTACAAAACAGAATCAAATACAAAATGGTATTTACTCCAAAATGTCATTATTTCTGATTTACCAGTCTTTTTATCACATAAGTGGTCCTATTTAAAAAAAATGTTACCCCAGTCTAAATAATATCAAACTAATCCATATCTGAAATATGTGTTATTTCATCTTTAATATCCTTAATCTCAGCTTGGACTATTGTTAAATTAGATATTTTCTCATTTAGGAGAGTAATTTCTTTCTCTCTTTGTAGTAAATCGGTAACTAATCTCCCAATGCGTAGTGTTAAGTCATTTACCAATGGTTCTAAACGAGAAAAATCCTTCTTCAGGTTATACACCTTTGGTTTTAGATCATTTGCAAAAGCCACTGTCTTTAGAACTTTTGCTCTGTCACTTTCTAAGCTTAAAAATCTATCTGTGTGCTTGTCAAAATCACTCTTAAGCTCAGTTAGTGTCTTCTTAACAGAGTTAATCCTTTGTGAATTTTCAGATGCTGTTTTTCGGAGCATTGCTGTTCGGTCAATGCTGCTTGAAAGAAGATCGCCTATGTTTTTTACTGTATTTTCTTCTACTTTTTCTATTTTATTTTCTAGTTCTTGCACAGATTCTGTCAACGATGTTACATCAGTTACTAAACCTGAAATACGTCGTATATCTGTTTTTACAGTTGTAATCTTGAGACCAACCTCTTTTGCCAAGGAAGTTGTACTTTGGTCTACTTTTATAATGTCTTGAGAAAGAGTTGTCAAGTTGTTGTTCAACATATCTTGTTTTTCAGTTATCTTGTTGGACCAAGTTTTTACCTCATAAATTTCTTCCTGTAGATGCTTTAGATGAGCAATTATTTGAAAAGACTTCAATTGTTCCATGACAGCTTCAGATTTCTGACACTATAAGAAAATATAATATCACAATGATTAAATGTATTGAAAGCTTAACATTTAAAATTCAACTTAAATTTTATGGGTTTTTTAGACTAAAACTTTACTGCACTTTTGGAAAGTGTATGGTAAAAGATGGCTTTAAAAGTAAAAGCCTTTAGAACAATTTGAGTATATTACTAATGAATAAGAAGGAAAACATTGAGGAAATTTCATAAAATGTTACTGGAAATTACATTTTTTGAGTTATTTTTGTACAAGTGGTCCTCTGTACAGTAACAAAATCAGCTAAATGAGACAGTGATGTGTTTTTTTCCAGTTCCTGGAGAAGGGACGAGGAAGGCTCTTCTAGATGAACTTTGGTAAATTTGGGGGGTGAGACAAGGCAGCATAACTTCTTTTTATTTCCAGCTTCCTATTTTTTTTAAAATTTCAGAATATTAAGGAGGTACAAACATTTTGGTTACATTAATTGCTTTTGTACAGCTTTTGTACAAAGTTATCAGGGCATCCACTCGGATAGTATGCTTTGTACCTGCATAACTTTTTTTTAGCTTTATTGAGGTATAATTGACAAATAAAAATTATGTATATTTATGTACATATGGTGTACAATGTGATGTTTTGATGTGTATACATTGTAAAATGATTAAATCAAGCTAATTACTATATCCATCACTTCAATTTTTTTTTGCAGTGAGAACATTTCAGATTTACTCTCTTAGCAATTTCCAAGCATGCATTATTATTAACTATCGTCGCCATACTATACGATAGATCTCCAGAATTTATTCATTCTAATGGAAACATTGTACTCTTTGACTAGCATCTCCCTATCCTGCATCCTGTCCCCTCCAGCCCCTGGAAACCACCATTCCACTCTCTGCTTCTATTTGACTTTTTTATTTCAGATTCCACATATAAGTGAGATCATGAAGTGTTTGTCTTTCTGTGCCTGGCTTATTTCACTTAGCATAATATCCTCTAGGTTCATCCACATAGTCACAAATAACAGTATTTCCTTCTTTTTAAGGCTAGATAGAATTCTATTGTGCGTGCGTGTGTATGTGTATGTGTGTGTAAACATTTTCTTTTCTTTATCCATTCATCTCTTGATGGACACTCAGGCTGATCCTATATATCTTGGCTACTGGAAATAATGCTGCATTGAATATGGGCGTGCAGGTAACTCTTTGACATACTGATTTCATCTCTTTTGTATATATACCCAGAAGTGGGATTGCCAGATCATATGGTAGCTCTATTTTTAAGTGTCTGAGGAACCTCCTGTCTTCCATAATGGCTGTACAAATTTACATTCCCACCAACAGTGTACAAGGGTTCCCTTTTCTCCACACCCTCATCAACATTTGTTATCTTTTGGTTTTTTGATAATAGACATTCTAAATGGTGTGAGGTGGTATCTGGTTATGGTTTAAATTTTTTATTTCCATGATGATTACTGATGTTGAGCATTTATTTTTTCATATACCTGCTGGCCATTTATTTATATGTCTTTCTTTTGAGAAACATCTATTCAGGCCCATTTCCTATTGTTTAATCAGGTTGTTTTCTTGCTATTGAGTTGTTTGAGTTCTTTATACATTTTGGATATAAAGGCCTTAACAGATGTATGGTTTGCAAATATTCTCTTCCATTCCTTAGGTTCTCTCTTCACTCTATTGATTGTTTCTTTTGCTGTACGGAAGGTTTTTAGTTTGATGCAGTCCTATTTGTCTATTTTTGTTTCTGTTTCTTGTGCTTTTGGGGTTATATCCAAAAAATCTTTGCCAAGACTGTCATGAAGCTTTTTCCTCATGTTGTCTCCCAGTAGTTTTTACAGTTCATAATCTTACATTTAAGTCGTTAATTCATTTTTAGTTGACTTTTGGAAGTGGTGCGAGATAAGAGTCCAATTTCATTTTTTTGCATGTGGATATCTAGTTTTCCCAAAACCATTTATTAAAGAGACTGTCCTTTCCCCGTTGTGTTCTTGGCACTTTTGCTGAAAATCATTTGAACTTATACACATGGATTTATTTCTGGGCTCTTTCTGTTCCCCTGGTCTGCATGTCTTCTTAAATGCCAATGTCATGCTGTTTTGATTACTATAGCTTTGTAGTATATTTTGAGATCAGGTGGTTTGAAGCCTCTAGCTTTGCTCTTTTTGTTTAAGATTGCTTTTGGCTACTTGGAGTTGAAGGCAACTACAAACAAACTTGTTTGTAGTTATAACAAGTGCTAGAATGAACGGACCAATGTCTATATTTTATTGGAGTATTACTTTTATGAATAATTTTCTGTGGTATCTAACTATCTGTGAAAACTTGAATAATTCAACTAACTCTCAAATTTCTAGTATGTTGTTAGACATGCCAAGTGTGAGGGCCATAAAGATGAGTATAACTTGAGTGGTGGTTTCAACTCTGTTTAGTAGAGAAGATAGGTATGTTAAAAAAAATTATTTCCAAGGTTCTAAAATTCTATGATTCCAAATACAGGTAGTTTTCATCTTTTGTATATTTCAACGCTATCCTTCTTCCCCATTATACATTGTATACTGATATCTCTAAGTTTATGTCTTAGTTTAACTTGAACACATTAGCTGATGAACATTTTGAGCCACCCAACTTTCTTGCAAAATTTCAAGTTTTTTTTTTTTTTTTTTTTTTTGAGAAAGAGTCTCACTCTGTTGCCCAGGCTAGAGTGCTGTGGCATCAGCCTAGCTCACAGCAACCTCAAACTCTTGGGCAATCCTTCTGCCTCAGCCTCCCAAGTAGCTGGGACTACAGGCATGCGCCACCATGCCCGGCTAATTTTTTCTATATATTTTTAGTTGTCCAGCTAATTTTTTTCTATTTTTAGTAGAGACGGGGTTTCACTCTTGCTCAGGTTGGTCTTGAACTTCTGAGCTCAAACAATCCTCCAGCCTCGATCTCCCAGAGTGCTAGGATTACAGGTGTGAGCCACCATACCCGGCCTCAAGTTGTTATTTTTGTTGTTTGTGGTGATGGTTGTGGGTCTGGGTGTGCATACTTATATAATAGTGTTGGGGAAGTTAAATATTTCATTGTATCTTAAAAGTCTGCAATTTTATTGCATTGTGCCGTTAGCTAATAAAATGAAGAGGGAGAGGGAAAATTAAACCGATCATAGTAATAAGATGGGTAGGTCTCATAAACAATACAAAGTTGAAAATTAAAACAAAGATGGGAGTTGCCAGGTAAGACTATTTAGCTTCAACCAGAAGATTAACTTAAGCCTGTGGACTGTGTGCCCAACCATGAAGAAAAATAAATTAAGAAACGAACGTAAAATAGCTGGAAATACATTGTCAATACCTGTGCCCAAACACAGAGATACAGTGATTACTCTGGAAAAAATCCCATTTATAATGTGCAAGTTAATCATTTGACTTTCACACATTTAACTTTCAGCTTGTTTTCTTGTTGGGAAATAGGCTAAGAGACGTGAGAAGTTTCAGGGGTTTTACAGGTCTTTGCCTTGAAGGAACATTTTCTAGGGAAGCACTGTGTTTCAAAGTAGGAAATTGTCTACAGTGTTCTACAAACCATCAAAACCAGTTTGATTCAACATTTACTGTACTATATATATAGTATGTGCTGGTAAGATCAAGAACAGTTTTTGCTTTCAGGGAGTTTATAGTTTAGTTCGGGAAACAGAATTATCAATAAAAGGATTATTTAAAACTCAGCAAAGAAGGAATCAGAAAATAAATACGGCTGGGTGCATTGGTGCATGCCTGTATTCCCAGCTACTCAGAAGGCTGAGACTGGAGCATTACTTGCATCCAGGAGTTCCAGGCTATAGTATACTATGATCATGCTTGTGAATAGCCAGTGCACTCCAGCCTGGGCAGCACAGTGAGACCCTGTCTCTAGAAAAGATAAAAATAAAAGAAGCAAATATGCATATTGCAAAACATTTTTACAAAATAAAATATGTGGTTTAAAGACTTCAAGTTTTTTTTTCTAAAATAATTGTGCATTTCTCCAGTATTTTTAACAGATTTTCTTAAATTGTATCAGGCTTACTCAGCTCATATTAACCTTTTAAGATTATTTTGGTTAGCATAAATTTAGTATTATTCAATGCAAATAAACATGTTATATCTTCAGAATATTATTTTGATGGCAGCATTAAAAAGGAGCAGCTAGGCCGGGCACGGTGGCTCACGCCTGTAATCCTAGCACTCTGGGAGGCTGAG
>VBSM01003169.1:17858373-17887199 GCA_008086735.1 Cheirogaleus medius
AAAAAAAAAAAAAGGAACAGCTATATAGTTACAAAAGAATTACAATGAACTGCTGAAATGATGCAATAGAACAGTTAATTCAAAGTAGCAACTCACCCTCCTTACCCCATCATATATGTTTGATTTCAAAATATACTTTATTTTATTTATTTTTTTGGAGACAGAGTTTTACTCAGTTGCCCGTGCTAGAGTGTTGTGGCATCAGCCTAGCTCACAGTAACCTCAAAGTCCTGGGCTCAAGCAATCCTCCTGCCTCAGCCTCCCGAGTAGCTGGGACTACAGACGTGTGCCACCACACCTGGCTAATTTTTACAATTTTTAGTAGAGATGGGATCTCACTCTTGCTCAGGCTAGTCAAAATATGTTTTAGGATTTTTCTCCTCAATAGCTTTATGCTTCATTAATTATTGTTGGAGGAGGTGGCCCCAACTGAGTTTTTTGGTAGAGAGTTAGCTTGTGAAAATGTAACTGTGAGTACGACAGAAGGAGTAGCCACAAAGAGGAAGGAAATCAAGTAGTGATTACAAAATCACCTTTTATTTTTAAGGAGAAAGTTTTGCAACACAGTGTATTTGCTGAATAGAGTCTCCCAAGGGGGAAAGGAGTAGATGGCTTACTTTCATCTATTTCATTACTAGGTTATCATTTATTAACGTATCTACTCTGGTAGAGTAAATGTAGCTTAATAGCATTACACCTCAGAAAGAGCTTAGCTTATTCTTAGAAGGATCAGAATCATTAGGAAGTAAACCTCTTCGTTTCACTTGGTAGTTTATAAAAGCAACTTATCATGAATTTCTGTTGATCTTTACTAAAACACAAACTCAATATAGTGTGGTAATAGTCTAGAAATTAGTATATTGAATTATTTTAAAAAATTACTTAGGGCTTGTTTAAACTATTTGCCTAGGGTGGACAGAAGGGTTAGAAAATCTATCAGTAGCTCAAAAGATTATTTGAGAGATCTGAATATTTACCACATTTCTATCATAAATGCAAGGTACTAAGCTAGATGCAATCTTGTAATGTTAAATATTGCCTGGATCTATAAGCACACAACATGGTTCAAGAAAATGATTTCTAGGTCCAATCTGATTTCCAAAAGCTTTGCTGAAGTATCTTTGAATTCTACTAATGGGCCTGGAAATTTTATTGATCTCTACAATTTAAAACCACTTAAAGCCAGAAGGAATCTTACAGATTAATGAGGTAAAATTCTATCATTTTACTATTTGAAAACCAAGCAACAAAATATAGCACCCAAGAAAACACAGTGTCAAAACCTAGATTATTAAGATTCCAGCCTAGGGTTCTTCACCCCTGCTTTTCCATTCTTCCCCAACATTTTTGATGCCTTCTCATGCTAAAGGCCCAAACAATTTTACAGCACAGCTACAGTTTTTGAGGGACTCACAGTCTAGTTTCATGGCAACATAGTAAAGAACACATTTGGCTGAATTATTGCTTTTTGAATTCTCAAGATAATTCTACTGATAGCAGATTTCTTGTGATTTTTCTTTTCTTTCTCCCTTGGTTGAACATCAGCAGGTTGCACTGTTTGGTGGGAGGTCATCAGCCTCTGGAGTTGGACAGACCCAGCAGTGTGATTGCAAGATTCCTAATCTTGCTAAGCCTTGATTTCCTTATTTGTAAAATGGGTCTAACAGCAAAGCTGTTGTGAGGATTAGTGCTGATACATGTAAAATGCCTACCATAAACACTGGCACAAGGTAGGTAGTCAATGTATGGAGCTGTTAAGATGATGATGAATGAAAATATCCTAGAAATATTTGGTAAAAAATAGGTACCAAAATATAAGGTCTCTCCTCCCCTGCTGTGTAAAGCTATGATGGAGCATTTAAATTTGTATTAAATTAATAGTGTGTAGCTGAACTGAAATGAACAGATGCTGGAAGAATTTGCAGAGCTTTTTTCAACTGTGCAAATATGAGAGAAATCTATAGAGAAATGAGATTTTTTGGGGGGGCGAGTCTGGTGAATTTACAGTATGACATCAAACTTTGATCAAGATTATAGAGTAATATAAAGGTCTACAATTAGTTTGAGATTTAAAAATAATACTATTAGCTTTATATCTTACAGTTTTAATCTTCTTTGAAGCCATACAGGCTAATAAATCATTTTTCATTATAAAATTTAAAAGCACACTTAGTCAACAGCTTCTAATCATTAGGTAAAATTCAAGGAAATATTACTATAAATATATTTTTAAACTTTATATCCAAAAGTTTAAAAATAATTAGATGTTTATTTCATAAAACTGACTTAAGATTTTTTTAAAAAAATGGATCCAGTACTCTCTATAAGAAATTAATTTATATAAAATTTATTATCAATTACAAAGATATAAATATTGGTAATTTTCCATGAAGAAAAGACTAACAATGTAATTTAATATTTAATTTGCAGGGAAGTTGTTGAAATTTTAAGCCTCCGTGTTAAATAAAAGAATGGAAGAAACAGAGGAAGACAAATTAAGTATATCTAAATCTAATGACAATTTTTAATAGAAAAACATTAGTAAAGGAATATATACAGAGTATATATATATATACACCCACACATATGTATATATATACTTTAATGGTTTTCTCATGTAATATTTGTAGAAGCTCAGTTTTTGTTTCCTTTGTGTCATTATAGAACACAGTGGCCACCTTGTTTCCATTTACTTTCAGTAACCATTATCATGATACACATAAGTCCATAACAAAGTTGTATTAAATCTGATCTTCAGCAAAAAAAATTATTTAAAAGGGAAGAGTACAAGAGATCACAGCTGCCCTGACAGGATGGAGGTTGAAACAACAAAGTTCCAACTAACTTTATAATCTATTTTATTAGCATTAAAATAAAAGTAAACAAACAGAATTTTGTCAGTGCACATAGGTAAGAACTTACACATTTGGAAGCCAAGAAATTTAATGTCAAAATAACAAAAATTAAAGCTGTGCCTTAATAGTAGCACTCTTCAAGCTTATTTTTATAACGGTGGCTGTCTACCATAGGCACTCCTAAACCTAATGTAGAACTTGTTTGGGATTTCTCCAAAAACTTGCAAATTTACATAATTAAACCACCTGACAACAACTGTCTTTTGTAACTGACTGCTTTCAAGTTCTTTGTGTTTAATTCCACTGAAATTGAATTATAAAACTGGGATGGTTATTGGAAAGTAAGAAAAGAACTTCCATATGCAGTTGATAATATTATATTATTTTGAATAAAATGAAATCAATATGTAAATCAAATTTAGTTCAGTAGTTTAAGAAACCTTTAAAATGATATACTTTTAACATAATTATTAATATCATCATTTATCATTATGCTACTTTTTCCTCCTTAAAATAGGCCACAGGTTTATTGGTGCATTTTTATTCTAAGTAGACTAATTTATCTAGAGATTATATATCTAGCAAACTCCAGAGTATAAACACAGAATCTAAAAAAAACAAAAAAACAAATAAACAAAGATATTCCAAAGGTTCATATTTCAAAGCATACACACGTAATTCTTAGGAAAGGCCTTAAATTAGAACATATTTACTTGGATTTTAAAATTCTTACAAGTATCTGTAACACAGTTCAGAACCTTAAGAAAAAGTAAACACTTCCCAGGCTTCATAGCTTTCAGAAAATGCATATTAATTCATAGCAAAGGCCCCAGGCTCTCCCTCACTCATGTTATCTTTTATTTTAGACAAAATTCCTATGAACTTGGTTGTCTGGATTCTTTTTTTTTTTTTTTCCTTTTATTTCATCATATAATGGGGGTACAAATAGGTTGTCTGGATTCTTAACCTGCAGTGAATTACAAAGGAAAGTGAAGAACTGGCTGAGGCAGGGACATTACCAACCAACCTGACAGTAAGATCGGGTGGCAGAAAAGGTGTAAGAAACAAAGGTTTGAAAAACAGCAAACTGGGGTCATTTAGTGAAGTAGTAAACTCTTCATTAGTTCCTAGAGACATCAATATATTTGGGTCCAATATATTATGCAAGTTTCATAATGATGTCCATGAGTTATTAGAAAAACATTTAAAAATATTAAGTATCTTGCTTTAAAAATAGAGAAATATATGTTTTAGAACTGTTTCTATTTAGAATGGTTAAAATGGAGTAAGTTTTAGTGTTTAAAAAGATAAGCTTTGATTATATGGGTAATCCATTTGTGTGAACATCTCATTTATTTTCTAATAATGTAGGGTAAAGTGAGGCATATCAAAACAAAGTAACTCAAAACCATGGAACTAATCAATTTATGATTCATCATAATAAATGTAGTGAATTTAAAAATCACCATCAATTCCTTTTTCTAGATTATATTCTTCTAAAGTTCCCTTTTCTCTTATACTTGAATATGCTATAAAATCATGAACTTTTCCTTTGAGAGCATCCAGTTCATTTTGCATCTTTAATATGCTATTATCATATTGAATTCCTTCAAGGATTTTCTGCATCTCCATTATTTCAGACACTGCTCTCAGCATATCATCTTCCATATTAAACATCTGCATAGTCAAGTCTTCCATTTTCTTTTCTGTTCCTATCAGATCCTGAGAGACTTTGAGAACAGAGCGAATAGCACTTTCAATTGTTGGTAAATGTGTCTTGCATTCTTCAACTTTGGGCTCATAGTTGGAAAGTTTATTAGTCAGATCTTCGTCTCTGGCAAAGAGAGCCTGCTGTTCCTCTTCTAACTTTTCAACTGTTTCTGTATCAGATCCAAGCTGCTCCTCTACTCGCAGGAGATCTTCTTCTTCTTGTCTTTTTACTGTTCTAATATTTCTTAGTGTGCTATCTTCCAAATCTTTTAGCCGCTCAGTGAGCAATTTTATTCCTTGCTCAGCTGAATTAATTTGTACAGTAACTTGAGAATGTATATGTTTTGCTTCTGATTTGAAAATGTCTGTATTAACATTCATTTCTTCTAGGCTTCTCTTCCAGAAATCTGTAATATTCTGAAATTTCTCATTAAGGTTTTGCATCTTTTGAGTGAGCATCTCTTCACTATTTTGAATGTCTTGAATGATACTTTGGAGGCTGGATACATCCTGCTCAAACTGGGTCATCAAAGACATGGATGATGTAGCTTCCTGCAGGATACTTTCAGTAGACTCAAGCTGCATTTATAACACAAAACAATTCCCAAGGCTACTTAATAATTTTTGTATTAGAGAAACACACTTTAATAATCAGGAGCATAACACATGCCAAGTTCAAATTCTGAAGATGTCTAAAATATTCAAGTATATCAGAATCATACTGACAAAAACATTTATTACTTTAATAGTTGTTTTCACAAATTTAATAGATTAGCCCTATGTCAAAAAAATATACACCTGAACATATAATCCTAGATATCTGAGCATTTTCATGGAGGCACATCTGAGAGAAAAATTGTTAAAGGAGCTTGAAGTATATCGCAATTTTCTTTTTTACTCCAAGGGAAAGTGACTTGGATGTCATTTTTATGGTTATTTGGCTTTTTAGAAACTGCAACTTAGTATAAAATTTGTTATCTTTCTTAAATCCTATGATTCTGAAAGAGTTTCTGCCTGAAAAATTTTTTTGACCAACTTCTTACAGAGAAAGTACTAGAATCGGATCTTACAGATACAAAAGGCAAAAATGAATAAAACCTCCCCTTCAGTTTATCGTAATAAATCAAATCAAACGGTAAAGTGTTCTAAGTGTTCTAAATATCTGTAAATTATGGTAGGCCCCTGATACCTCCTAATATGTATCTGAAATATAGAAAGGCTGTGTCATGGACTTCTTTTAGTCTACACTCAACTATAGAAAACAGCTCTAGAGACTACGGGGAGATCTAGAAATGATCATTAATTTATCAAATGTTTGCAGTGTTGTGTTGAAGATATAATACTGAACTAGCCACAATTCTGCCCTTAAACTGCTTAGTTTAATTGGGGAGAAATACAAATTTGTATGTACTATGACCGGGAAAAAGCTATAGAAGCACTTGGGTGGAGACCCAACCCAGACTTCAATGATCAAGGAAAGTATTCTAGGAATATTATCTAATATCTGCTTCTAGTCACTTCTCTGAATCATCTTATACACTACTACCAGATTAAGTTTTTAAAAACTACTATGCATATCATGGTGTACTGTTAAAAAATCTTTGATGTTTCCTAATACTTTTAGGATAAAGTTCCAAATTCTATAATCTCTCCCTGTGCTATTCTCTCCTTTTTACTTAGTTAAGTTCTGTCCTCACTTCAATGCTCAGACTGGATCTCAGCTCCTCAGCACAGCATCTTCCATAGCCTTAGCTCTGATAGCCTGAACTCCTGTAGCACCTATTGCATTATGTATTTGCCACATATTTGGCACTTTAATTCAAAAATTTTGAGTGTTTACCCTGTGCTAGACCTTGTGCTAGACACTGGATATAAAATATAAATATAACATAGTCCCTGATTTCCCAGGGGAGATAGGGTTTTGCTTTTTCTCTTTTATCTTTTTTTCTCCCACCTCCTCCCTTTGGAGATAGTGTTTTAGATCTTCTATAACATATATTCTATAACATATATTCAATAAGATCTATTGAGTGTTCACTGTGAGCTAGTTCCATTATTAGGTGCTAGGGAAATAGAGATAAAAAATTAAAGCAGTGTTTGCTTTAATGAAGAGTAAAGGAGACTAATAATAAACAAAATCACAAATAGATTATGATTAGTATCATGACACAATTAGTACAGGGGGCAGTGGATGCTTAGTGGAGAGATATGAAGTCAGGAGGAAAATGAGGAAAGGCTTAGAAGTGACTCTGAAACCTGACTTATTAACAGTTTGATGAATTAGCCAGGTGATGAAGATGTGAAAAGTTCTAAATTCCTCAGGGAAAAGTCTTTTGTCTTTTTGTAGCTCCCACATTTCAGAGTACAAAGAATCCGTCTGTTGATGTTTAGAAAGAAGAATGGCTTTAAGTCTTCTGGGCCCACCCCAGTGAAGACCTAAAGCAGTTCCAGGTGATAGGTGGGAACAGTGTGTAACAGTACTAATATAACACCACTCTGAAATGCTGTTTAAAAATTATTTTTAATGTATACACGTAGCCACATAAGCTCTTTTAAAAATTGTGAGACATTCTTGTTCATTGGTAATACAGTTACATTGTTTTACTAGCAGTATTTTGAATTTTTATTTTTAATTATTATGGGTACATAATAGTTACATGTCTTTATAGGGTACATGGTATGTTTTGACACAGGTATACAATGTGAATTAATCAAATCAGAGTAATTGGAGTATCCATCACCTCAGGCATTTATCATTTCCTTGTATTAGGAACATTTCAATTCCACTCTTTTAGTTATTTTAAAGTATACTCTAACATATTATTGATTATAGTCACTTTGTTGACTAGCAGTATTTTGAAGGGGCAAACTTATCTTCACCTACAGTAGTTTCTTGTTTAGGCTGTTCACCAGAGCATTCCTGTAATCTGAAGACAGTTCACTCCAGGTAGTACAAGATCGACTTTTCAGGATAATAAACCTCAAGATTTATTTTGAAAATATTTGGTGACTGGTATACCACAGTAACTAGCATTTGTGGTTCGCCAATATATTCTAATAGTTTTTCATTTTCTTAAAAAAGACCTAATACCTTGAATTTATTAGTGGTTGAACGTTTGCAAAGAATTTGTATATCTACTAAATTCTTACTTAACATCACTGATAGGTTCTTGGAAACTACAACTTTACGGTAAATGACAAATAATAAAACCAATTTTTTTTGCATCAACGTTATAATGAAAGGACATTGACTGAAATGATGTTGTTCAAGGACCTGCTGTGTATCATTCCAGTCAAGTCAAAGTGTCTAAGTACCTGTTGACAACATTAAGGACTTATATCTTATCTGTTCCTTATAAAAATCTTATTTCTCATTTAATAAATGAAGAAACAGAGGCCAAGAGAAGTTAAAGTGATTTGCCCAAGGTCACACAGTTGTGATGAGAGCCCACATCTAGCTATTTTTCCCTCCTACTGCATTATGCTGGCCTTAAAGGCCAGTATTGTGAAAGGCCGTGCTTATTAAATTACTCTCAGGGCAACCTAGGAGAGAAAGAGCTATGAAAAGACTGAATATTTCTTGGATTCTATGATAATATTTTAAAATTTGCTTCAAAAGCATTTTAATTGTCAAGAAAAGTTTTCATTTAAAAAGGAAATCTAACTTTGTTTTAAATTTGTTTTTTAATAGCTTTTAATTGAACATATGATGTTTCGAGCTCCTGGAATTTTTTCTAACAGTGTGTTAGAGCGCCCCCAACAACTACAACCAGATTCCAACTTGAATCCTATGTCAAAATACCAACTCCTTTGTATTGCCTTCCCAGAAGCCCCTAAACTCACCCTTCATGGAGTCCCCTGGCATGTGTGAGGGATGCTAATTTTCATTCATGGCTTTTCTTTTCTGGGGGATTATACGCTCATCCTGTGCATGACGCTGCAGGGACTTAGACCCTCCTTTTCATCTCCATTTTTATAACATCCTTGCCCACCCTGGTGCCAAGCACAAATCCTTGTCTACCTTATGACATGAGTAACGGTTTAGTGAATGAATAAATGAACAAATAAGGCATATTTCCCAATGATAACTTGGTCCCTAGTAATTAGACAAGGCCCACATGATGCCTTAGTGATCACAGCTGACCCTCTCCTGAGCTGTGTGGGAGTTACAAAAATGTTTGTTTCACATTTCTAACAATCACAGTAATAATGCATCTGGTTGAAATCAGCATTGGCAACTTGAAGAAAAGCAACACAGACATGGTGTTATTTTAATTTTCATTAGAACTTTTATGTGGCTATAGGATCAGTACTTACTTTTAGGCTAGTCATTCTTACATGCTTATGCATATATCCTTAAAAAGTGGAAAGGAAAAAATTGATCTTTTCCCAATAAGTGCTGTTTATATTCTAATTTTATATCTAAATATCAATCATATTTTCAATACTCTAGATATCTGATACTTAAGTAGAAAATTAATATCATGCTCATATGAACATACTGACCTTTTTCAACAATAGAAACTGTTATATAAATATAAAAAGAATCTTTAGATAGCCTAATGATCATTAATGATTTGCATATCTTTCAAAATGCAATCTGAGTCTAAATTGGATCAGAATGAGAATGTCAAGAGGTAGGAAGACCAGTGAGAGTTAAAATATAATGGTCTAGGAGGCAGAAGAAAGATGTTCTGAGCTGGGATAAAGGAATGATAGTAGGGAAATAAAATGGAAAAATCTCCCAGATAAATCAATTAATGATTACCTTTTCTGAAATTAAAGTGACTTTACTCTGAAGTCCTTGGAACTCGTTGGTTTTTATTTTCAGTAACTGGTATTGGTTTTCCACCTTTGCAAACTTTTCTGACTGCTGAAATACAAACCTGGAAAAGAAAAACAATCACTAATGCTTAATTCATAGTCATTTAAACCTGAAATTCAGAGGAGTATTATACTCACTTCTGGTAAGAACAACATAAATTCAGGTACAGATAGCTGCAGCTTTTGTTAGTTTGCTTCAACAAACATTCAGGTAGCCTACAATGTGGTAGGTATCAGTTTAGTTCATGCAAAGATGAGTAAAACACTCCCCTTGTCCACAGTTCACAGCCCAGTGAGACAGTGTTATATCTGTGATAGATGCTTGCACAAGAAATATTTAGAGGAAGACATGGTGAACAATTTAATTTAGAATGAGATCTCTGATCTCTACTATTTTTCTGAAGGCCATATTTGGGCAATATAAGAAAAGTGTTTTTATGTTGAAATATAGGAGAAATAAGAGTTATCTTTAAAAGTATTTTAAAACTAAAATGTAGAAGAGTAGACTAATGAAAAGCAGTGGGGTGGGAGGAAGAGAGAGATGATAGTGACTAGAAGTTGCAAAATAACAGCAGGATTATAAAAAAATGATATGAAAACAAGAGAGCCACTGTCAAAGTGACAAGACACATGCAATGCAAGGTGTATAAACTCAATTGGTTATACTCAACAATACGACTCATATAGGTATACTTTAGATGTCATTCTAAAATGGGAGTTTATTCTTCATCTGGTAAACAGTAAAGAGTACAAGTATAAAAAAATCTGCCCCAATCTTTAAAACAATAAATCTACATCTGTTTGTACAGGATTTTAAATGACTAAGTACAAAAGAAATGCTTTGGATCTAATACCATTTTGTGTATCTACTTTAACTCAATTCTTCAGGCTCAGAAAAAAACAGCAGTTGAAATCCTTTGTATATTGAATCATCAAAAAGTCCAGTGGAGCAGAACCATGACAAGTGCCTGCCTAAATCACAGTACCTAGACCAGTAGTTCGAAAGTTTCACTGCATATTGTAATCACCTCACAGCTTTAACAAAGTCTATGTCTGGGTCCCACCCACAAAGATTCTGACTTAGATGGTCTGGAATGTGGCTTGGATATTGGAAATTGTAACAGGTTCCCAGGTAATCTGAGTATACAACCAAGCTGGGAACCATTAATTGACCATGTTTTGTAAAATTCATTTCAACAGAAAGACAAATATCTAAAGATCCTAAAACTTAATGGAGAGTTGAAAGACTTTTCTAAGTGTAGCTATCTGAGCTTTGTGCACGTTTGCAAAATTGATGATGTTTTGAACTCATAAATAGCATCATTAGGCTGTTGCTGAAAAACTGTCCAAAGCTAAAATAGATTTTTTGCTTTTTAATCAAATATTTACAATGTCAGATGAAATATTGGTTTCATGATGCTGGTTAATGTCTACCATATGAGATAATTATGATTCCAATTAGTTCACATTGACTTTTCTCCTGTGTGCTAAGTAATATGAACTTTTAAAACTTCTGGTTATTAGAAAACACTATTATCCTAATTTTCAAAGATGGATGGGTAAACATAATTCTTTTTTCATTTTTGGCTTTTAAGATTTTTTGTTTTCAGAGTATAGGCATATCTGAGACCAGCAGATAGAGACCAAAGAGAGAGAGAGCAGCCTAACAAAAGAGTTAATTTCAGGGACTAGTTTTATCATCCATTACTCCACAGTGTTACATCATGAATTTATACTATAGATCAGCAAGTTTATTCTGAATGACATTATTATTATAAAAGAGACTTCTGTGTGAAAGTTGATCCACTATAAAAAACACATTACAGGATTTTTCATTTTATTAAATATTTTTAATGTTGCCTGTCTCTTCAAATGCAAGCATTACACAAAAGCTTGAAGAAAACTATGTCATATTAGTGGAAATATCATCTAATTTTTTTTGTTTAGACTCTTACTAAAATAAAAAAAAGATTCACTTTTCCTACATATGAACCGTGCATATAGAAAAAATAAGCACAAAATTCACAGCACTAGTGATAAAAAAATGAAGTGGTCTGTATGGTGCTGAAGAGTTAAAATACATTTTATTTTTCACTCATATGTGCCAGACATTATTCTAAGTGCTTTATAAATATTAATTAATTTAACACTAAGGAAGAGGATGGTTGAAAACTAAGTTTTCAAATTAGCGTCCATATTAGTGCCTGAGGTGTATTTCCTTTTTGAGTCAGAAGCATATTCTAACAGGAGCAGTTCCCAGTATTCCTCTTTAGATGAGGGTAAAAGACAAAAAAGAGGCTGCTAAGGGGTATAGCTTCTAGTAGAAGGAAGAAAAGGACTATAAGGACTAAAAGGACTAGAGGTTTCTATATTTAGAATCTTGGTCTTCTTGGGATTAATATCAAAGGGAGGCAATATATCATACTATTTAAGTGGGTAGTTGGACTACTTGGGCTCTGTTATTTACTAGCCGTATAACCACATTGGGCAAGTTAAGTTTTAACTTATCTTTGCTGTTGTTTCCTCATCTGTAAAGGGAGGATAATAATACTTACTTTAATAGCATTGTTGACGAGATTAAATAGGTTCCCATCTATAAAAGCTCTGTGGACAAAATACTTTAGCTATTCTCTTTATGTACCTTGGCCCATTCTTTTGGACTACTTTGTGCAGCTGCTCTTCCATCCCTCCTACATACCTATGGTTGTATAAAGAAGCAGAGTTCCCTTCTACTTGCACTTGATAGAAACCCCAGGCCTGTTCCTCTTTGAACACTAAGCATACCCCAGGTTGGGTTTATAGCAAATGGATAGATTAGATGGATTAGACTACTTAAAACTCACTAAAGAAAAAGGACTTTCTTACCCTGTTTTGGGGCCTCTTCTAATTATCACATAGGTAAGACCTTGTGAAAGTGTTAGATAAAGGAGAAGAGACCCAGGCAACTTTTCATGTAGGCATTAGGAAAGGAATGTAATCCACTGCAGTCTGTAGAAACTTCACACAGACTTAGGGCCCTGTGGTAATGAATGGTGTACCTTTCCCTGGACTGCACGGTGGTAACGATCAGTGTGTGCTGCCTCTGCACAGCTCCTTTACGAACCTTAGATGGTGATAGACAGCTGATTGAGGAGTTATAAATACAAGATTTCCTCTTGTTCTATTTCAACTTAATAATGAAAAAGAGGCAAATAAACCAAAAAAAGCCGTTGTTATCAATCTTCTGCAAGAAAGGAAGTTCCAAGGCCACTATTAGGGTCAGTTCCCATTTAGCCTATGTTTTGTACCATCTATAGCCTCATTTTTTTAGCACATTACCTAATGTTCAGGAAACTTTGACCATATTCCATTTTTAAAAAGCAAGGCATTTAAAGTATAACCCTATCTTTTAGATAAAATTCTACTAACAGAAAGAAAGAAGCTAGAAATAGAGTTAGCCAAGATTTTACAGCATAGATGATTCACAGAGAAAGTTATATTGGATAATAGAGAAAAAAACTGGAGTCATAGGATTTGTTTAAAGAGCTTCTTACAAGAATTATTATATATAATTATAACAAATAATATAAAAACTTTTACCAAAGCAATTTAGAAATCTGTTGAAATTTCCAGAAGAAACTTAAAATTTTCACAATAGAATTTCCTGTTAAATTTCTATATAGTTAAATAAACGTATATGAAAGGTTTTGTGTCTTGGTTAGTAACTTCACAACTTTTTAAAACTTATCCGCTTATCTGAAAATTTTCCTCAACAGTTTAGAAATACGGTATGCAAACTGACACTCAAGCCACATAGCTTGGGGCAACTGTTAGAGCCAATATTTATTGTCAAGCTGACACAGGATGTTATACCAGGACTTTGTTTGGAAGAAAGAAGATATTCAAGTAACACACTTTAAAGTTTGTTACGTATTATTTCTATTTTCTTTACAAACAAGGATCCAAATATGAAAGGTCTGAAGATACTTATAGGATGTGATGCCTTGAAATCCTCTTTGGGCAGTGGAAGAGTTCAGATTTTTTTCTCCCAACTTAATTACACAAAGAGTAAGCGGATGGATAAGCAGAGTTTGAGAGCATACACATGGGCACACATATACACTGTTGTATTTTAACAACCAGGATAGTGCCAGTGTGGTAAGCATTTAATAAAGATTTGATGGACAGACTTTTAGATGACGAAATATGTGTTTTTTAGTAGTAAAGAGCTCAACAGCTTTGTTATTAATCTAGTGCACTTTTAAGTATTTAAAGATGCCAAATATTTGTTTATATGGAAAATGCTTACGAATGTCTCACCAGGATAACTTTTTATTCCCAAACTTACCATAAATATTTTGCTATAAATATCAAAGTATATCTACTTCAATTGCTGTAGCAAAAGATTTCACAAAAGCAACTAAGAGTCAACTATTTTAATAACAAGTATAGAATCTTCCCATTTAAAAGATAATTTTTGATTCACCATTGTTTTATCATTTTCCAAAGACATAGTTCAAATTAAATCTTCCTACTGTAACTTGTTTTTGTCTTGAAGGCAATAAAGACAAAAATCACTAACAGTAAATTCCTGAGGTGAAGCATCTGCTTTTCAAGGTTTATTCCCTTAAAATTTAATTTCCTATTAAAGTTTTTTCCAGGACTGTATCTAATTCCCTACTACAAAAAGGGTTTTTTCATTTACCTAAAGAAGGTCATGCATTTTAAGGCATAAGAGCAGTTTATTTAAAACAGTAAATTCAGTACACTTATTAAGATCAAAATTAAAACATTCCATATTAGTACAATAAACAATTCTATCTTTTTTGAAGACAGCATTTAATAATCACTTCATCTTATTATAACAAATCTTTTATCATTTTATTAACTTTATTTTATTAACAAATATTTTATTAACTTGGAAAAATACACAAGTCGGGATGAGTCACCAGTAAAGTATAATTTCCAAAAGCACTAGCTTTGAAATGTTCTAGATGTCCAGGGTCTCTTCTAGAATCCTATTACTCTGGAAGACTGACAACTCTCTTACTAAATACTTTAGAAGTTGGTGAAAAATGGAGGGAAATTTTACTAAAGTGACAGTCCTGTTATTAAAATGAAATAGGTTATTCCTAAAGAAAATGATTGGGGAAAATAAAATTAGTTTTTTTTTGTTTGTTTTACAGGGTCTCACTTTGTCACCCAGGTTAGAGTGTAGTGGCATCATCATAGCTCACTGCAACCTCCAACTTCTGAGCTCAAGCGATCCTCCTGCCTCAGCCTCTGGAGTAGCTGGGACTACAGGTACGCGCCACCATGCCCAGCTAATATTTCTATATTTTTGTAGAGACAGGGTCATGCTCTTACCCAGGCTGGTCTCAAGCTCCTGGCCTCAAGCTGTCCCACCACCTAGGCCTCTGAAAGTGCTAGGACTACAAGCATGAGCCACCACGCCCAGACAGTAAGTTAAAGTTATTTCTAATATTCACTTTTCCTAATGACACCAATACATCTCTATTCATTTAGTTTAACAACTGTAACTGTTTAAAGTGAACCAAAACGCTATACTTTTGTAGCTTTACAATATTAAAGTTCAATCTGTAACTTAAGACGCATGCACATCAAAACAGGAGAAATCCTCCAAATTATGCTATTATTATAACGTTGCTTTGAGATCATAATGAAGTGTTTTAATTAAAGTTGCAAACGTTTCCGTTAGGCATGTATGGGGCAGGTGGGAAGTGGAAAATTTGTCTCTGACAACCGTACAGCGGACAGGAAGTAACAGTTTGTAACACCGTGAAAGCTCCTGACATGCAGTAGGTGCTCAATAAGGTGCGGCCGAATCTGCAGCTCTTTCAGCAATGGATGACTCGTTTCCAAACCTCAGTTTCAACTCCGGTTGAGCGACACGGGCATGCTACTAGTACAGAGGACGAATGAGTTACCAGAAATAAGCAAAATAAAAAAAGAAATTGGGTTGTGTCCTTCTTTTGGGGTCGAAACAAACTAACAGAAACCGCAAGTTTGGGGGGTCGGAGGTTAGCGGGATGCCGAGCCGGGTGGGACCCCAAGAGCGGGTCGCACAGGAGGCCGACCACGGCCGGGCGGCCTCGCGTCCACTTACCAGGCCAGGCCCAGGCACGTCCCCAGCGAGAGCAGGCTCAGCGCCGTCCGGGGGTCGGCCCAGCCCCCGCCCCCGCCGCCCCGGGCCTCGGGGCTCTTTCCGCCCTCGCTCCGCTTCTCAGGCTCCGCTGGGGCTCCCTTGGGCCCCGACTTCTTCCGGCTCTTCACCTCGGACATGTCTAGAGACCCCTAGGACTACACACCCGCGGCGGCTTCCTCGCCCGGGGGGAGCGAGACGTGGCCGCCCTGGCGTGCTAGGGCAGCCTCGGCCGTGACCGCGCCCCCTCACAGACTTGGCGCCGCCCAGAAACCAACGCCTTCCCTCTCCCCGCCATCCTCGCTGCTGCTTCTCGGCGCCTCTCAGCTACCCGCATGCTAAGTCCTCCAGCTGCGGCGGGCGGCGACCCCACCGCCCGCTTCCTCTGCGAAATTGCCGCAAACCCGAGGAAATTGAAACTCCCGGGCGCGCGCAGGCCGCCGGGACCCGCGCTGGCGGGGCGGGCCGGGGCCGCGCGCGCCACGTCGAGCGCGCCGCCGCCCGGCCCCCCCCTCGTAGGAACGCGGCGCGTCCCTATGGTGTAGCCACGTCCCCGCCGCGGGGTGGGCGGGCGCTTCCCCGTACGCGCGCGGGCACAAGCCGGGGCGGGAGCGCGCGGCGGCGGCCGCCCCTAGGGGCTCGGGGCGTATTTATTTGCATGTGTGGGCGCGCGCTGTCCGGGCTGGGCGGGCCGGGCGCTGTTTGACTGCTCCGCGGTCCTGAGGCGGAGAGGACGAGGTGACAAGTGGACGCTAATGTTTTATCCCTGGGCAGAAGTGGTGAGGGAGCCGGAGGCCAGGAGACTGGGCCGTCAGCGACCCGCCAAGACTTGAAGTAGCCGCGGCGGCGTCCGGAGTGGCGCTGGGCTGCCGCGGGCTGCAGCTGCGGCCGGGGAGGGAGTGCGGGGCTGAGCGGCCCGCCTCCCTTTGTGTCCAGGGCCAGGGGCCACCCGAGGGCGGCCCGGACTGTGGGGTCTGGCAGTGGGGTGGACGCCCACCTCTCCGCCCCTCTGAGGTCCCCGGAGACCCAGGTGAGGCGCTTGTGAGGCGGAGACCTGCCCTGGGGCACAGGTTACGAGGGGAACCTGAATTCCACGTCGAAAGCCACTTTGCTATTCCCCACCACCAGCCTTGATTCTCCCAGTCTGTCCCCGCAGGGCTGCTCTTCCCAGTAGGACCTCGGTGCCAAGGTTTGGGTAAGTTTACCTCCTCGCTTTCCTCCCCGAGCCGGGTTCCTTGGAGGCTCAGTAGCAGATTTCAGGGACTGAGAATTCGGGGACATGGAGTATTTGATAACCATCCTGCTCCTATACCAGGAAGAGAAATTAAACGAGGAAGTAGTAAACTGTTATGGTTTTCATGGATGAACTTACACTGTATTTGGTATTTTACATGTATGAAGAGTTTTGGCTTTCCATTTTGATGTGGTTACAAAAGGTGGGACACTTGTAGAATTCATTCAGAATATTTCATTTTGTGCAGAGTTCTAAAACATTTAAAATTTACACATTTAAATTGAATAGGGCTAAGTAAAATTGCAAATTAGTTTCAGAAGGCCAAAGAATGTCCGTTTGCTTAGCAATTATTGGATATAACCTAAAATCATTTTTGTTTTGTCAATTAGAATTTCATTACTATAAATTGAGGAAGGCTTTATGTTTAAGAGAATAAGAAAGTTATTAACACTTAAAAATATGATACCCTTGATTCTAATCATAACTGTGTCAGTTGGTTTCATGCCAGTACTGGGCATTTTGTGAATTTAAAAAATAATTTTTTTTTTTTTTTTTTAGAGACAGAGTCTCACTCAGACCCATAGGCTGAAGCGCAGTGGCACAATCATAGCTCAGCATAGTCCACAACTCCTGGGCTCAAGTGATCCTCCTGCCTCAGCCTCCCAAGTAGCTGGTACTACAGGCACATGCCACCATGCCTGGCTAATTTTTTAAAATTTTTTTGTAGTGCTGAGATTACAGGTGTGAGGCACTGTGTCCAGTCTTAATCTTGACATACATAGGCAAATGCCCTACTTCCCTAATTTTGCAAGTACTGCACTTGGTAACTTTTCAAAAACATGGTCATTGTTGGAGCTTTATAATTATTGCGCCTCTTCTTTGAGCTTCAGATTACTTGTGCCTGTCTCTATTTTTATATTTTGGACATTCACATTCTAATTATCTCTTTTTCTTTTACTAGATTGTGAATTCCTTCAGAGATATTACCTAATTTTTTCTGTAGTCTCAGTGTTTGGCACCTAGGGGGCTCAAATGTATAATGAATGAATAAATTAATAAGCCCATTTAGGTACTCTTTCATTGTATAGGTGGATGGAGTTCTGTTATTGTTTTAAAAACTTGCAGGCATTCCGAACTGGGTTTTATACCCATGGAAAAATTTGCATTATGTTTGAAATAAAGTTGGTAGAAACTTAACAGTATTTTACTGTAAAGAATATTATTCTTTCTTTGTGTCCTCTTAATCCAAGAAATGACATCCGAGAGTATTTCCTGTGCTTTGTGAGAAATGTTTACCAATGAAGACCTAGAGTTGACACTCACCTTGAGTAAGAACTAATACTCAATATCAACAATACTCTATTCAGTCATATGTTGGATAAAGAAAAAAAGTTTCTAAACATTAGGACTTCAGTATGATCACTATTTTATAAAGTCTTAATTTTAAAAAGAAGTATTGGCTGGGCATAGTGTCTCATGACTGTAATCACTTTGGACAGTTGAGGTGGGAGGATTGCTTGAGGTCAGGAGTTCAAGACCAGCTTGGGCAACATAGCCAGACCCCACCTCTAAAAAAAAAAAGACAAAATTAGCCCAGCGTGGTGACATGTGCTTGGAGTCCTAGCTACTTGGGAGGCTGAGGCAGGAGGATCATTTGGGTCCAGGAATTCAAGGTTGCAGTGAGCTATGATCGTGCTATTGCAGTCTAACCTGGGTGACAGAGAGTGACCCTATCTCAAAAAAGAGAACTATTTTTACTGTAAAAAACAATAATGTGTATTAAAAAAAATAAGACAATATAGAAAAGTACAAAAAAGGAAAATCCCAAATCTTGCTATCCAGAAGTAACCCAACCGTTTTGATGAATAAACTTCTAAACATCTCTCTGTATATTTATGGGATACAAACACATGTTTTATGTATGTTGTATATAGGATCACATTTCTGTTTTTTCAATTGGCAATGTTTATCTTTTCCATGTCAGTACATAGAGATATGTGTTTTATAATTTTAAATGGCTGTATAATATCCCATTTTATATACATACCCTTTTAAAATTCATATTTAGAATCTTGAACATTTAGGTTGTGTTCATTTATTTTTCTCACTTAAACACTCTCTGTTAACTCTTTTGTGGAAATTTTTGCATACATTTGTGAATGTCTCCTTGAGGTGAATTCCCAGAAGTAGGATTTCTGGGTTGAGGATATTTATAAGATATAGATCTTATACTACCTTCCAGAAGAGTTACATCAATTTTGTACTCTCCTCAAGTAGTGTATAAGAATGCCCATTTTTTCTCATATCTTTCAAAGCATTAGGTTTTGTCCATTTGCAAAAAAAAAAAAAAATCAGTCTTTACATTTTTCATATGTTTATTGGCTTGACAAATATTTTTGTGCATTACCTGTAGCTCATGGTTGACAGCTCAGACAGAGGAAAATTTGAGGGAGGATGGACGCAAAATCTCGGAATTGTTTGCTTCAACATAAAGAAGCTCTGGAAAAGGACATCAAGACACCCTACATCATGGATCACATGGTTGGTGATGGAGTTTTAACAACATTGGAGGAAGAAGAAGTAAGAAATGAGGTAAAGCCCTCTGAGGCAGTCTTTGTAGAATTTTTAGAATTTTAGAACTTGCGTTGGTCTCTATTAATTTATGTCACAAACATTTTCATTATTGTGTACTAAACTACTTGATTTTTTTTTAGCCTACTCAACAGAAAAGAGCAGCTTTGCTAATTAGAATGATACTTAAAAAAGATAATTATTGCTACATATCATTCTATAATGCTCTACTACTTGAAGGATATAAAGATCTTGCTGCCCTTCTTCAAGATGGCATTCCTGTTGTCTCTTCTTCCAGTGACAAAGATTCAGTTGGTGGAATAACTACATATGGTTTGTATCCATGATACCTTCTATCGCATTGCTATCACAATGGTGACTTTGCTGCAGGTTTGTCTTACTGTAGATATAATCTTCTGAAGATAGTGTGATCAGTTCACTGAAAAATGCATGTGAAAAAATTGTAGTAATGCTTTCAATTTAAATATTAATATTTCTTATTTGCATCCATATTAATGTCACATTTTCTTCTTGCCCAGTGAACTGTTTATTTCTGAGATAATATGTGTACCCAAATTTTTAGAGATAATGAGGTCCTTAGTTATGTTTGCTGTGTGTTTGTAGAGTTTGTAGGAAAGAAGAAGAATTTATAGAAATCTATGTTCTTGAAAGGAATTCCATATTCTTCCCTTTATATTCTCCTTCCTAGTCTTCAATATGAGAGAAAGACTGGAGAGTCAAAGAGTAATAGGATGAGTAAGAGCAGGTGTAGATGGAGACTTCCATTGTTTATAGTCATCTTGAAGAGTATATGTTTGCTTTTGCTCTCTGTGTTCTGAGAAATCAGAAAGTTGAAGTTAATACACTAGCCAGATTTTCTTACTTTTTTTTTTGAAATTCTGAGACTAAGCCTCAGCCATGCCCTTTTTGGTTTTTTTGGTGTTACCTGAGTAACCATTTCATGGAGAGATTATTCATTCATGCTTATTTTGGATTTCAGTAAGGACAGTTCTGTGTGAAGGTGGAGTACCACAGAGGCCAGTCGTTTTTGTTACTAGAAAGAAGCTGGTGAATGCAATTCAGCAGAAGCTATTCAAATTGAATGGTGAACCGGGATGGGTCACCATATATGGAATGGCAGGCTGTGGGAAGTCTGTATTAGCTGCAGAAGCTGTTCGAGATCATTCTCTCTTAGAAGGTAAGTGTCTTAGTCTGTTTTATAGTGTAGTAAGGTAGACAGACGTGTAAACAAATTATGATATATGTGATGCATTGAACAGTAGAAGTAAGTATAAGGTACAAAGTTAGAACAAAGGAGGGGTGTGTTAACTCCCTGGAGGAAGAGGCTGGACAGGATGGACTTCCTGAATGAGATGACATTTTTGCTGGAGTTTGGAGAAAATAAAAGTTTGTCAGGCAGATTATGTAGGGATGGGAGAGCAGGAAGGTAGGAAGGGTAGTGGGTGGTTACTGGAGTGGTAAAGGGCATAGTGGGCAGAGGAGGGCTTGAGACGTGTTTGGCAGGTGTACCACTGACCTTCTCAGTGAGTCTGGTAGGTTCTTAAGGTATTCATCAGGAATAGTTGTGTAGCTGCATCAATTTTTGGTGGCCTCCATTCATTAGTGAGATCTCTCTGCATAACATTTCTAGAGGAATTAAGAAACAGTTCTGACTTCTAGTATACAAGACATAATCAGCAGTTTAGATGACAAAATGAATGGAATAAGTCATAAGCCTCTAAGAGATTTAGGAAGATGAAGGCTAGGGCACGTTTATTGTACACACATGGCTTTGGTTTATACTTAATAGCCTTTGTTACCAATATTGATTATACTCTTGTTGGAAGGATGCTCAATTCCTAACCCTTGTTTTTTTTTTTTTCTTCCCTCTGTTATTATGGAAAAGTTTCCTGTGACTTAGCTCCTTTCAAGTCTTGGAGCCAAGATTTTTTAACATCTACTGCAAAGTTGATCACAAGATTTTCAGGATAAAATTGGCTTAAGTTCCTTTAGTGTGAAGAAATAAGTTTTCCTTTCAATATTGTGATGAAATTTCTTTAAAATATATATTTATAATATACCAATTTATAGGATTAAAAGAATGCCCCCAATTTAAATTGTTCTACATTATTTTGTGATGAATATTAATCTTAGGGATTAAAATTCACCAACGACTTACATAATTAAACACTTAGGAGTCATATTGTATAAATTGTTATCTTGGAACAGATTTTAACTATTTTGTTTTGAGAAAATCCCAGAAATACTAGCAACTGTCCAGTACATATCAGCTTAATTCATATCCCTCATACTTTTGTGGGATCTCAAGTTCAGAGGATTGAGTTAATCAACATTGTTTATTTCACAGTTCATTATCGTAGTAGGCTTGGCTTCTTATTGTATTTATTTGTGTATTTTCTTTTCAAAATTTCCCATTCTCATTTCCTTCCTCCTTCCCACAAGGCAGTCCTTTTAATGTAATTAATATATGTTCCTTGTAAATATCTGTGAATGTATGTGCTCTTATAAAATGTATGTGTTGTTTGTATGCAAATATTTTGTTTGCATAGATGTTATAGTATTATTTTATTCTGTTTTTTTATCTCCCATTTACACTATCTTTTTAATATTTATGCTTGTTACTATGTATACATATTATTTGTTATACCCAATTGCTACTCAGTGCATCAAACACGTTTTACTGGCCTTTGCCCTAAGTCCATAGATATGTAGATTGTCTCCAACTCAGCTGCTCCAGCAAAGGTGGGTTGAACTCTTACAGTAGTGAGAATTTCTTGAATATGTGTAGCCAGGAACAGAATTGCTAAATTATGGGATATACAAATGTCAAATTTGATTGCCCTTCGGTCTTGCATTTCCACCAGCAAGGTAGAGGGGCTCCTATATTCTCACTTCTCCAATGACACTTGATGTGATCCAGCTGTGTAATTTTTGCTAGGCCAGCCAGTATAAAGTGATATCTTTTAATTTGCATTTCTCTGATAACTCAAGTTTGAACATTTCTTTATAAACTTGTTAGCTTTTTGGATTTCCTTTTTTTAATACATTTTGTTTATATTAATATGATTTATTTTTTTTTCCATTGGGATTTCCTTCTTGTTGGTTTTTAGGAGTTTCTTGTATATTCTAGATATTAGACTTCGTTGGTTTTAGACTTTGTAAATACCTTATCTTAATTTACCATCTATGTTACCTTTGTCCTGGATGTTCTCAGTAGAGGAGAAATCTTTAATTCTGATGTCAAATTAATCAATTTTTTTACCTTCTAATTTGTTCTTCCTGAGTTTTGTGAAAGTAGTCCTATTATAGCTTTGCTGTTCATATTTAGCTCTTTAATCTCTGGAGTCTGTGTTTGTATGTCCACTAGCTCAAGAGTAGATGCTTTCCCAAAGAAAAATTTTAATTTCTGGAGTTCATTTCCAGAATTTTTTTGTTTTTGTTTTTTGCCATTTAATTATAATACAAAACTTTTTCTTTAAAAATGCAGATATTGTAAAGGTTACAAACTTGATTAAAACTGTGGTTCCTATGGAAATTTTGTCTTAGGGTGGTGGTTGGTATAAAGAATATTAAGTTCTTTACTATTTATGTCTATACATTTTTAAGTAACCCAGCTTTCTTTTGAAAGTTCAACCCTTAATTTTTTTCTTATTTATAGGGAAATTGTAAAGTATTCACATATCTTTAAACCATTTACACTATTGTATTTATATGCTGAGTTGTTAAAGCATGGAAGCATTCTATAAAGGCTGTCTACCTATTTGTTTCTGTCCTTCCCAAGATTTCTTTGATGCTATTAGATTATTAATTGCTGCCAGCATTAGCCTCATGTGAAAGTAGAGTGGAGTTAATTTTCTCTGAAAATTTTTCTCTGAATAAGTTTCTCTGAATGAATGTAAGTGCAGCCTCATTTGAGGCTAAATTGCTCCCTCTTGTGCCCATAGACAAAATGTTTCAATTTTTTCAGAAATGTGGAATTAATGGTTCAGTATTTAACTAAATGTCATATTGTGATGGCAGGAGATTTGCAGATCAGATGGTCATTTTGTCTGTTTGTCTTTTTTTCTTAAAAGCAGATAGTATTTTCTTTTTCTTGCATGTGTTTATTTACCCTAATTTTAAGCTTTAAGAAAGAAAGGCCTTTGACCTAGGAATAGGTACTTACATTGTAGTGGCAAAGAGTTTACTAGGTAGCTACATCAGGATACTTTCTTTGCCTTATCTTTAACTCTGGGATGATTTTTAAATAGTACCAATTAAAAAAAATCTTTAGACAACAAGTAGTTTACACCTTTTTTGTTTGTGTAAATATTACAAAAGTAGTATTTTCATTTAAAAAGAAGTAAAAATTCTCTTCACTTGCCTTTCTTTCCTTTCTCCTAAATTCTAAATCCTACCCCAGAGACAATTTTGGTTAATAGTTTGGACTGAATTTTTCCAAACTTTTTTCTGTGCATTTACAAATACTCACACACACAAAGCACAGCTATAACATTAAGTGAAGCTTCAGGGATTTGCTGTTTCGTAACTATTGAGGTACACTGAAGGAGGCCTGAGGGAACTTCAGGAAGCTTTTGGAGTAAAGCCATAGGACTTGTCTACCTTCTTCTAAGATACTGGCACTGATAATCAAACCAGGTTTCACAGCCTTGTCTCTACTTCAGTTACTGCAGAATTCTGTCTGTTGGTCATTTATTATATGTTAGATTCTCATGCAGCCACTACTCAGTACATTGCCAAATTCTGGTCTAGGTCTTCTCCTCTCATTCCTATTCTTTTCTGCCATACCCTCTAGGCCTCCTTCTCTGGAGGAAACACTTCTATATGATCAGCCTGTTAGAATGTCCACCTCATTGCCTTATCTGAAACTGGGCAATTTCCTGAAGATACTGTTTTCTCCATAGCCACCTTCAAAAAGTGGTCCCACATACTTCAGCACTGGGAAATGGGTGGGTATTGTCCTTGCTTTCTGTTGCCTCATCCAGCACATTCATACTCCCTTCTCCAGCTGAGTTCTTTGAAGTTCATTTCTCTAATCGTTTCCAGTGATGTCATCATTCTCTCATCCATTGATGATTGGAGTTCTTAGCTTATAACCTTCCTCTAAAGCCCTTTTTCTGTTGGCATTCTTAGTGATTTTGATATCTATGTGGATGAGTCATCCAAAGTTTTGGCCTCTTGGTTCCTTGACATTTTTGTCTCCCATGACCATTTTCTTCACTTTGTTTTAGCCATACACTTCCTGGTCACCAATTGCAGCCTGCTCCTTGTCATTACTAGAGCTATAGCACTATTGGAATCTTAATACTAAACATTTGATTCTATTCTTTGTCCACCTCCACCCATTCTGTTCTTTTTTTTTTTTTTTTTTTTGAGACAGAGTCTCACTCTGTTGCCTGGGCTAGAGTGCCATGGAGTCAGCCTAGCTCACAGCAACCTCAAACTCCTGGGCTCAAGCAATCCTTCTGCCTCAACCTCCTGAGTAGCTGGGACTACAGGCATGTGCCACCGCGCCTGGCCCCATTCTGTTCTTTGAGCTTATTGCTGTAGTTAGACCTACCAAGGCTTCTCATCCATTGATTCCATAATATCCTCACTATTTATCCTCTCAGTGCCCCACTAGATTTGGGCCTAGATTTTATTGTCCATCATTCAGTCACTCCTTAGCACGCATGTACTCTTCACTCTTTAGTTCTTATCTGGGTTGAAAGCTAATTCCTTTTTCTCTGTGCTGAGAGACGGAGTAAGTATTTCCTCTTGCTCCCCATGGCTTCATTCAGACCATTACTTCCTCTTCTCTGGGGAAAAGAGTTCCAATTTACATTCAGGATCATAAGCCTTGACAATTTTACTGGATTTATTTAGTTGCTATTAATATAACTATTGCATTGGCATTTGTAGGGTATAATAAAAAAACAACTTTACTCTTTTTCCTCATTGCCTGTCAAACTTCTCCTTGAGACTTTCCTTGACCTTTTTATAGATTCAAAATCCCCACATCACTTCAAGTTATAAAAAGTTTCATTTTAGTAATTAAAATGGCAAATCATGTTTAATACTCCAGACTTCATTCATATAAAGCTTCTTCCTTTCTCATTTGGGCCTGCCTCAGACTTGGGAATCCTGCAGTGGGCAGTAGGTTAAGAGGGACATTGCAGGTTGTTTCCAGCTTTTCCCTGTTGCAAACAGTTCTGCAGTGAATATCCTTGAGAGGCAGAATAGTGTAGAAATTGAGCATTGTTGCTGAAGGTTTGAATCCCAGCTTTGCTTTATTAGCTGTGTTACCTTGGAAAAATGACAGCCTTTCTATATCTCAGTTTCCTTATCTTCAAAATGGGGGTAATACTAGTGTCTGGTTGATAGTATTAAATGAATTAACATATGTAGAAATGTCAGAATAGTGCTCAGTAAATATCTGTCCTTCATAGATCTTTGTGCTTATATACAAACATTTCTTTTGGGTAATTAAGTTTTTAAAATAGTGATTTATATTTGTATTTAATTATTTGTGAATATCAATGAATAAATGGCCCAGTGAGTGTAATTTAACCAATTTATCTTTGTGTCTATTTTTTGTTTTTTTATACTGTTAATATCATGTAATATAAATATGGTTAATGCCACTGGTATGATCTAATGCTACTGTTTACCATATTTTATGCATAGGAACCCCTCATATATTTTTTTATCTATGTGGAGCTGATTAAGTATAGTCTATGAAGACGTAAGTTTTAGCTCCTGATATGTATGTAAACAAAATACATATTTCAAGATGTATTACAGCTTATTTAACGGTGATGATAACAGTAGTAATAATGGACACCTTTAGAAGTGCTTACTAGTTCAAAGCTTCATATTTGTGAGGTGCTCTCCGATCCATAACACTAATATCTTGTCTGTTGTAACCCTTTAGAGTTAATACAATTTCATATATTTTATATCATTAATTTCTCATAGCAGTTCCGAAATAGGTGGGGTAGACAGTCTTGTTCCAGCATAATAAAGGAGACTGAGGTGAGGTGATTTGCTAAAGATTGCTTAGCAATTAAGAAGGAGAACCAGATTTGAATCTAACTTCTTATTTTAAGTCTATATAAAAAATCCATGAGTGAGTTATGTGTTCCAGGACATCAGGGGTTCTCAACCAGGGGCGGTTTTGCCCCCCAGGGGGCATTTGACAATGTTTGGAGACATTTTTGGTTGTCAGTACGGGTAAGAGGGAATCCTACTGGCATCTAGTAGATTGAGGCTAGGGAGGCTGTTAAACAGCCTATCATTCACAGGACAGTCCCTCACAACCAAGAATTATCAGCCCAGAAAGTCAAGAGCTCTGAGATTCAGAAACTGTACTGTGCAGTGAGCATTGAGGATGTAGGACAAAGATGTTGAAATTTTGCTTGGTAGGATTTTCCTGATAAGCAGCAGATTTACTCCAAACCTCAGTTTCTTCACATCTTCAACTTCTCTTAGATTCAGGCTATAAAGCTTAACAATAATCTACACACACAGTTTATAGCCTGAATCAAGAGAGTTGAAGATGGGATGGGATTGAAGTAAATCTGATGCTTAAGAGTAAAATCATTCAAAGGAGGTCTGGTGTTCAAGGGCCTTAAGTTTATTATTCTTTTCCTCACTAGGTTGTTTCCCAAGTGGTGTGCATTGGGTTTCGGTTGGGAAACAAGACAAATCTGGGCTTCTGATGAAACTGCAGAATCTTTGCGCACGGTTGGATCAGGATGAGAGTTTTTCCCAAAGACTTCCACTTAATATTGAAGAGGCTAAAGATCGTCTGCGCATGCTTATGCTTCGCAAATACCCAAGGTACGAGTGGTCAAATTTAGTTGGTGTATGAAGTCCCAATGAGACTTAACTACTGACATCTTGAGAACGTCATGCCTTTTTCTTGCTGTTCTGTAGAGGGGTTTAGAACCATTGCTTTCCTACTTCTCTCTTTATTTTTTAATAATGTGACTGTCATCTGGCCTAAAATAGCCACTTTTCTCTTCTTTGCATTCTACCTACCACATTTTCTCTCATGTACCATTGTAGGCTCTCAAGAAGTATGTCTTAAGTAGGTGAATTGGTGAGTGGTCTTTGCTAGGAAGTGCAAACTAATTTGAATCTATTATTTCTAATGGATTAATATAGAATAAAAGAGAATAAATGTAGGCAACTGATAAAAGTCAGGATTTTTAATGGGACTCCCCTTTTATTGGGTTGCCTTAGTTTTTATTTATTTATTTATTTTTTCATGTGTACTAGAATGAGAATTGTCTTAGGTTTTAGAGGTATACATGTAACTCTTCTACTTCTGTGTACATCAAGAGTGAATTTCTTTTGTTTGTTCTTCCAGTAATTAATTAATTAATTCATTGAATACTTATCATTATGTGCCAGGCATTGTTATCTACTGTTTCACAGTTTTTGTTAAGCCAAACGGGAGATAGCAGCTTAGTTGCTCTTTGTGTTAACAGTATATATAACCTGCAATTCAGCCAACAATTTGATTTCTGTGATCTAGGAGCCATTCTTTCATTTGTTCATTTAAGTAATGTTGAGTGTTATGCCAGGTTCTGGGCCAAGTGCTACAAGTACAAAGATGAACCAACATTCCTTGGGAATGTTACAGTATATTTGAGTGAGAATTAGGTAGTGGCTTTGAGCTTCTTTTTAATGAACTAGTGTACCTAAGGATGCAGTATACTTTCATATGTAATAGTGGCTGAGTATGGTAGTGATTCTCAAATTGGTAAGGGGATTAATATCAGAATATAGGGTGAGAAGAGAATTTTTTTGGAAAAGCCTGCTAGGTGATTCTAATGCATGCTCATTACAGAGGGTACGCCTCTCTTCTCGCTCCCTATTTCTCCTCCAGATCCCTTTGTCATCTCCTTCCGTTGATAGTCACTGTTATCCATTTCCCTGGAGGAAATAGGATTGAAACCACTAACCATTCTCTCTTTAATTGCATAATAACTTTTCCCTAGTCCTACTTTCCTTTTTTTTACCAAAACAAAGGTGACTTCTATTTAGGAAAATATTGCAGCCACTTTCAGATATGTCAGACCTTGGCTTATAAAGAAGGCATTTTGTTTTTCAACGTTATTAGGTTCATGCTTTTGCAATTTTCCAACCTGTGTGCGGACCTAGAGTATTTTTTATGGTGTACAGAAGTAGTGTGTCATTCACGTAAAAATGCTAGTGTATACTTATGCTATCAGTTTTGTTTTGTTTTGTTTTTAAGGCAGGGTCTTGCTCTGTTGCCCAGGCTGGAGTGCCCTGGTGCAATCTTAGCTCACTGCAGCCTTGAACTCCTGGGCTCAAGCGATCCTCCTGCCGTAGCCTCTCGAGAAGCTGGGACTACGGGCATGTACCACCATGCCAGGCTAATTTTTAAATTTTCTGTAGAGGTGTGGTCTCACTGTGTTGCCCAGGCTGGTCTCGAACTCCTGGCCTCAAGCAATCCTCC
>VBSM01003169.1:17887299-17924838 GCA_008086735.1 Cheirogaleus medius
TTAATCCAGGATAGCATAAACGGTGTTAGCTCACTGTCGTTTCTTAGAATTGTAGAAAAGTTTTTATAGAGACAAATCAGAAATAGGCAAAGAGATTTTTTGTTATTATGAATAACAAATTGATGAAAAACCCCACTAGTATACCAAATGTAAAGTATTACACTTGCTAGTACATTTCTGTTGGGTTGGAACATTAATAAAATTGCTGGTTTTATAGATGAAAAGTGGTTACAGATCATCATTGTTATATGATTCATTCTAATGCTAACCTGAGCTCGGTTCCAGTTTGGCTTTGATGCTTACATACAGACTGAGTTAGAAAAGTCCTATTACTTGGATAGTTCTTTATACACTAAGTAAGTGATGGCTGAACTAATGAATTTTTAATACTTACATAGTTTATGCAGTCCTCTTTGTAAGACTTTTCATTTAATATGTTCTGATTTGAGGTTTGAGGAGGGGGAAGTCTCTGATTTTTTTTCCCTTATTTGAATCAGCATATTGAGAAAGGAGTATAGCAAAGAAAAGAGGAAGAATTGCGAACTAGCCATCTATCTGTTCTTTCTTTCTTTCTTTCTTTTTCTTTTATTTGGTAGATTTTGAAAGACACTGGAAGGATTATCTTTTTTTTTTTTGAGACAGGATCTCACTCTGTCACCCTGGCTAGAGTGCCGTGGCATTATCATAGCTCACTACAACCTCCAACTCCTGGGCTCAAGGGATCCTCCTGCCTCAACTTCCCGAGTAGCTGGGACTATAGGCACAAGCCATCACAACTGGCTGATTTTTCTATTTTTTGTAGTGGCAGGGTCTTGTTCTTGCTCAGTCTGGTCTCAAACTCCTGACCTCAAGCAATCCTCCCAAAGTGTTGGGATTAAAGGTGTGAGCCACCGTGCCCAGCCAGAAATATCTTTTTAAAATGAAGCTTAAAATAAGTATCATTAATGATTCATTATGGTTTTTTAAATTAGGTCTCTGTTGATCTTGGATGATGTTTGGGATCCTTGGGTGTTGAAAGCTTTTGATAATCAGTGTCAGATTCTTCTTACAACCAGAGACAAGAGTGTTACAGATTCAGTAATGGGTAAGGATTATTAATTTACTTTTTTAGTACCTTTATATTTAATTCAATTACATTAAAATATGTGGAATACTAAATTACTCAGTTTGTCTTGTGATTTTGTTGCAGGTCCCAAATATGTAGTCCCTGTGGAGAGTGGCTTAGGAAAAGAAAAAGGACTTGAAATTTTATCCCTTTTTGTTAATGTGAAGAAAGCAGATTTGCCAGAACAAGCTCATAGTATTATAAAAGAATGTAAAGGTATGGTTATTTATTTTGTTATATGAGGGGGTTATAGGGATATTAATTCCTCTATAAATTAAGATAATGAATATGATAATTTAGCACATGAACATCTAAAAACTGGGATATTTAGAGTTTTAGGTTTTCCTCTGATACCTTAAATGGATGCATGATATTATGATAGTCATTTGTTAAAATAATTTTTAATGTATACCCACAATATGTTAAGATGCCGCATTAGTGAGAGGGATGAGATAAAGACATAACCCTTGCTGTCAAAGAGTAAAAAAATATAGTGAGAGTCAGATTTAAATTTTTATTTTGGTTGGGATTTTATAAAAATAATGTTCTAATCTAATAAGTAGAAACTGGTGTTGTCTTCTTTTTTTCTTTTTTTTGAGGCAGAGTCTCACTCTGTCACTCTGGGCTAGAGTGCAGTGGCATCATCATAGCTCACTGCAACCTCAAACTCCTGGGCTCAAGTGATTCTCCTGTCTCAGCCTTCTGAGTACCTGGGTCTGCATGTGCAAGCCATCACACCCCGCTAATTTTTCTATTTTTTGTAGAGACGCGGTCTCACTTTTGCTTGGGCTGGTCTCAAACTCCTGTTGTCAAGTGATCCTTCCGTCTCAGCCTTCCCAGAGTGCTAGGATTACAGGCATGAGCCACTGTACCTGGCCAGAGTTATAAATATTTTAAGGCTTTAGATAGCATGAGGTGGAAATTGTTTCTTATAAATAAATTGATTCTTAGTGGTGATTTTTAAAATAAGATGGTATTAATACAGTGATGACTTCATTTTTTTTTTTTTAGGTTCTCCCCTTGTAGTATCTCTAATTGGTGCACTTTTACGTGATTTTCCCAATCGCTGGGATTACTACCTCAGACAACTTCAGAATAAACAATTTAAGAGAATAAGAAAATCATCATCTTATGATTATGAGGCTCTGGATGAAGCCATGTCTATAAGTGTGGAAATGCTCAGAGAAGACATCAAAGATTATTACACAGATCTTTCCATCCTTCAGAAGGATGTTAAGGTGCCTACAAAGGTAATAGACGAACCAACAATTTTTGCATTGGGTATTTATGGCATGTAAGCTTTGATATAATGCTGAGGATATTGTTACAGAGGACATTGGAAGGATGAGACTATGGGGTTGAGGTGGTAGGGTGGAGGGTGGAGAAGTCCATCTGCTCTCATTCTCCATTAAAGGCTGTGTGGAGCTCATGAGTTGCCTATTTCTTAGTGGTTCTAGTGAAGTTGGAGAAGCATCTAACTTTTCTTTCTCTTTTCTATCTTGAAGAATAGTTGGGCTTCTGCTTACGCAATGGCAACATTCTTATTAAGGTCTTTACAATATGGTTTTTTTATGTTAACAACTTGTCTATAGTCCCAGTCATTGTATTTCTAGGCACATTAAATGCTTACAGTGCTTACAATTCCTAGGTATTATGTATTCTCTGGGACATGGAAACTGAAGAAGTTGAAGACATACTGCAGGAGTTTGTTAATAAGTCTCTCTTATTTTGTGATCGGAATGGAAAATCATTTCATTATTATTTACATGATCTTCAAGTAGATTTTCTTACAGAGAAGAATCGCAGTCAGCTTCAGGTACTTGCATCTTGGTACATCCTTTTTCTTTAACTTTTTATTTTGAAATTATTTTAGACTTCTAGAAGAGTTATAAAATAGTACAGATAGTTTCTATGCATAAACCTCTTCACTTAGCTTCCCTGCTGTTAACATTTTATGTAACCACAATACAACTGTCAAAGCCAGAGAATTAACATTGACACAATAATGTTAACTAATAATGTTAACTGTCTTCTTTTTGTGATCCAGGCCAATTCAGGATCCTGTACTGCATGTGATTGTCTTGTTTCCCTAGTTGTTATTTTTCTTAGTCTCTTCAAATCTTTGAGAATTCCTCAGTCTTTATCTTTCATGGCCTTGTCACTTTTGGATAGTACTAGCCAGTTATTTTGTACAGTGTACTCTAATTTGGTTTTGTGTGATGTTTTCTCCTGACTGTATTGAGGTTATACATATTTGGCAAGAATACCACAGAAATGATGTTATGTTCTTCTCAGTGCCTCATATCAGGGAGTACTTTGTGTTGATATGTTTTATTATGGATGATATTATTATTGATAATTTGGTTAATGTGGTATCTGCTAGGTTTCTCCACTGTAAACTTACTATTTTGTGGGAAGATTCTGTGTACATTCTTAATAGCTTTGAAAAATGTAGTTATAATGATGTTTATGTTATGAAATTGTTTCTGTCTTCTGAAATGTTTAATTTGGGTTTCAGGATCTACATAAGAAGATGATCACTCAGTTTCAGAGGTATCACCAGCTACATACTCTTTCACCAGATAAGGAGGACTGCATGTATTGGTACAACTTTCTGGCCTATCACATGGCCAGTGCCAATATGCACAAAGTAAGATGACCCATTTAAAAATTCTTTTCTTTTATATCACTTTCCTTTTTCCATATATATTGTGAATAAATATTTATTTCTGGTTTATTTTTTGTCTTAAATTTTGTTTATATTGCTGTCTATCGTGTTGAAGATTTGAAGTTTTATGTAGTTAAATGTACCCTTTTTTTTGGCATTTTGCTTTGGTGTCATGTTCACAGACAAGTTTTGTCCTATGATTAGAATTTTCTTTTATTAGTAAAAATAGGATTATAGCCTATATAAGTATTTTTATTTTTGTTACTGTTTTTACCTGCAGTGATTTATAAAGGTACCAGTAGTATCTTTTTAAAAGGTAACTGTAGTAAATGAACCATCTCAAAATTGACTCTCATCTGACCAGTAGCTTCCTTTATGGGCAGTATGGATTTGTTTATTAAGCTTTGAGAGGAAGTGGAGGGTGGGAAAGTATATTCATTCATTGAATGAATATTTATTGAGTGGTTGCTATGTTCTGGTATTGTTCTTCATTAAGAGAATATAGCGCAGGAACAAAGTCTCTCCTCTAATTGAGCTGATATTCTGGGGGGAGACAGACAATAAATAAGTTTATCATATGTCAGTAGGTAGTTAAGTGCTCAAAGAAGGACAGAGCATGGAAGGAGAAAGAAAATGACAATGTAGGGGTAGAATCATCATGATTTGCTGATGGATTTTATGAGAGAAGAATCAAAGATGACCCCAAGCTTGTGCAATGGAAAGAATGAAACTGCCATCAACTGAAATGGGGATGTCTGTGGGAGGAAAAATTTTTTCCTGCAAGGAAAGGGAAAGGTTAGGAGCTCATTTGGAGTATATTTAGTGTGATATACCTATTAAGACATCAGGGTAGAAAAATTGAATAGGCAATTAGATACATGAATCTGGAATTCTAGGATGAATTATGGATGAAAGATAAAAATTGGGAATCATTAGTACAAGATGGTATTTGAAGTCCTGCCTACCAACTAGCTACTCAAAATGTTAACATTCTGGAAAACCATATGTACTTTCAGTAATTTTTCGATGCTCAAATATGTTATCTCTTAGTTACAAAAAAAGTATATTGTTGTAGACTGTTTTGTTCACTTATATATTTAATAATCTACAAAAATAAAGCAAAATATATTTAATAATCTACATCAGAAGGGTGGTATTCCAGTAAACATCTGTGCTTGAATTTACTTAATTAAACTCTAATTATTGAACATTTAGGTTGTTTTCAGTTTTTTTGCCCTTATAGTGTTATAATGAGCATTCTTGTTCATCTTTATAGCTGTGTTGTTTCCTTGGAAGATTCCTAGAAGTAGAATTACTGGGTCAGTGCATCTCGTTAGCTTTTGATATGTGTGATAGTGTGGCAGGATTCAGTTTTTTTAGCCTTTTTTCTAATTTTAAAGGAAATGGTTTATTTTCTTCAGAAAAATTTAGAAAAAACTAGAAAGAAGAAAAGATCATAACCTTTGCTAATGCTTTTGTGTATAGTTTTCTAGATCATTTTGCTGCTTAGATCAACACACTTGTTCTTTAAAACCTAATGGGATCATAATAGAAATAGTCTTATATATTACTTTTACCACTTAATTATATTTAATGGTCATCTTTTCACGTCATTTATATAGAGTGACATGATTTTTAAAGCTGCATACTATTTCATTGTATAGTTACATTATGATTGGCTAGTTGGTTGATGAATAATTAGATTGTTTAAGCATACTCTTCTGGTTATTTTCTTAGGATACATTTTTATAAGTGAAATTTCTGTGTCCAGTGGTGTGTACAGATTAAATTTTAATACAGATTGCCAAACTGCCCTTCAGAAGGGTGCCCTGTTTTGCATCACTACCAGCAGTAGATGAGAGTGTATTTTTCCCCTGATTCCACTTAATGTTCTTACCACTCTTTTAGTCTTTAGAAATCTGAAATTTAAAAAATCGTAAATTTTTGTTGCTTTACTTTGAATATTGGCAAAATTTTGGCCATAGGTACTTTTCATTTTAGAAATTGGCTTTCATCCTTTGCTTTTGTTTTTTCTATTGGAATGTTTTTCTTACTGTTTTATTAGAATTTTCCATAAATAATATTAACCCCTTAACCTGGTTTATTTATTTTATTTTTTTTGAGTCAGAGTCTCACTCTGTTGCTTAGGCTAGAGTGTCTTGGCTTCAGCCTAGCTCACAGCAACCTCAAACTCCTGGGCTCAAGCAATCCTTCTGCCTTAGCCTCCCAAGTAGCTGGGACTACAGGCATGTGCCTCCATGCCCGGCTAATTTTTTTTTCTATGTATTTTTAGTTGGCCAATTAATTTCTTTCAATTTTTAGTAGAGAACGAGGGTTTTGCTTTAGCTCAGGCTGGTTTTAAACTCCTGACCTTGAGCGATCCTCCCACCTTGGCCTCTCAGAGTGCTACTGCACCTGGCCTGGTTTATTTTTTGTGTTAACTTTATATTGACTCCTACTCTGTTGAAAATTTGAATTGTTATGTAGTCAATTGCACCTTGTATTTGCATTTTGCTTTAGTGTCATATTACAAAGATTTCCTTTACCCCAGGGTTACAAAAATATTTACCTGTATCTTCTAGTTTTTCAAGGTTTTCTTTTTTATATTTAAATTTTTAATCCAACTGAAAGTCATTATAAGGTGTAAAGCCCGTTTTATGTTTCTTTGGAGCCAATGGTGTGTTATTTTTCATTAGCTTCCTTTGCATCCTTTAAATTTTAAGTATCTGCTAAGTTTCTCTCAGTAGTGCTAGGATAATGATGTTATACTTAAAATTTCTTGATCTCTTTAACGGTGCTGCTGATCTTACTTTTTTAAAAGGAACTTTGTGCCTTAATGTTTTCCTTGGATTGGATTAAAGCAAAAACAGAACTCGTGGGCCCTGCTCATCTGATTCATGAATTTATGGAATACAGGCATATATTGGATAAAAAGGTATATATTAATATGAAAAATTAGTGCTTAAGGGACATTTCATTTTGACATTTAATTCTAGGTTTAATGGTGGGGATGAGCAGAATAGAAGGGTGAAGAGATAATTTCCCTACCTTAACCTTTGATTATTCTAATTAATCTGCCTCCTAGTCTAGTGGCAATGTAGGTAGGATTGGGGTTTGAAAGTTGGGAAAGGAAGGTGTTCAGTGGTTTTTAAAAAAAAGAATGCGTTAAGAAATGTGTTTGATAATGAGATTCTTACCCTATGTTTAAAAGCCAGAAGAGAATCACTATATATTTGTTACCTAATGGTTGGCTGTTCAATTTTAGTTCATATAGAGCATATTTCATTTAAGCCTTTGAAGTAGCAAGATCACAGAAACAGAAAAATGTCAGATCTTGGCTCTGATTATATTTCTAAGAGATTTCGGTTTATTCATAGGATTGTGCGGTCTGTGAGAATTTTCAAGAGTTTTTATCTTTAAATGGACACCTTCTTGGACGACAGCCATTTCCTAATATTGTACAACTGGGTCTCTGTGAACCGGAAACTTCAGAAGTTTATCAGCAAGCTAAGCTACAGGCCAAGCAGGAGGTCGATAACGGAATGCTTTACCTGGAATGGATGTAAGTAGGTTAGGAGAGAAACCAAAGGGAGCAGAGCACTAACTATGTCATTATTTTTCAGGTAGTGAACAAGTTCACTCCAGGAAGATTTAACTACTTTGGAAAGGGCTGGAACTTTTAATAAGCATTCTTACTTATTGAAAAGTTCCAGAGAAGTAAGAATAGGAGAAAACTATTGTACCTTCAAAGAGTCCATAGAAATAGACACCTATGAGGCATTTTGACAAGTCATCCTAAGTATTAATACCAAATACTTGACTTACAGTAATCTGGTATACTGGTGAATAGCATGGGCTTTGAAGCCACAGACCTAGGTTTGAGCCTCAGTTCTGAAACTTAATAATTTTGTGATTTTGAGCAAGTTATAGGTTACTCTCTCATATGGAAAATGGAGATAATCCTTTGAGGGAAGGTTTCAGTGAGATCATGGCTATAAAGTAATTTGTACTTTGTCTTGCACATAGCCCTAATTATAAAACCACTGAATCCTGATTCTTGTGTCTTCTAAAGGAGCCTGTTTACTTTTGCTCTTTCCTTAATCTTATCAATTTGTGAAAAAGAAAGGATAAACACTGTCTTTTATGCCTGTTATATACTACATAATCACGTATGTAATTCTATTTAATCTTCAAAATGACCTTATAGGTAAATATTACTTGCCCTATTTTACAAATGAGAAAAATTGAGACACAGAGAGATTGTGGCTTGTTGAATGAGATTTAAACCCTGGTTCTGTCTGGTTTTATTTTCCATGGTCTTTTCATATGCCATGCTTCTCTTATAGTTTGAAATAATAAATATGAATGATTGTCTTTTCACATGTATAATTTATATCTAAATTGAATGCCAGATTGGTATCTGTCAACTTTATGGCCCTGGGCACTCTTTCCAAATAAGTCAGGTTGCCATAAGTGAATCTTGTGATTCAGTTTATTTCGAAAAACATTTGAGTTTCTTTAATGTGTTAAGCAATATTACTAGGTGCTAAGGCTTTCCCCCAAGAAGTTCACAATCTAGTAGTGAAGAAAGAAGTTTAAGCAAATAATTACAATATAATGTGATGAGTGCCACAATAGAAATATGGACAAAATAGAGGTAGAGCTGATAATTAATTAACTTGGATGAGTGAAGAATACAGGGAGGATTCCATGAAGGAAGAGGGGGTATCTGAGAGAGTTTAACAATTTTTTTAGTTAAAATTTAATTTTAAATTTAATTTTTGTTGGTTTTATATTTATTTGAAAGTAATAGAGATGTAAAATGAAAATTCAAAGACTCCCTATCCCTCACTTTCTAGAGTTAACCATTCTTTAACACTTTCTTGGAAAGTAGAGGTTTTACTGTCTTTGGGAAGCAGCCCCCTAACTTACTGAAGCGAAGTGAGATCTGTATTCTAGAATACTCTTTATTTACCCTGTATCATAGTATTTGTCACACTTTATGGTGATTGTCTCTTTACTTGCTTTTCTCTCATACTAGTCCCTATGTTCTATAGTATAGTGTAGTTTGGAGGCAACAGACTCTGGCTCTACACTGCCTGGGTTTGAATCCCAGCTCTGCTATTAATCAGTTCTGTATCATTAGGGGAAAGTTATTCAACATCTCTTGACTAATAGTACTATTTCATAGCATTGTTGTGAGGATTAAATGAGTGTATGTGAGTCTACAAATACACATATACATATATGCCTGCTACAGTACCTAGTTCATAGAAAGTGCCCGGTGAATATTAGTAGTTGTTATTAAGAATATCATTTAGCATTTTGCCTGGTATTCCATAGAAATTTGTTGAAGATTAAATGAAATCATGTTTTAGTTAGTGGCTGAAATACTTGGTTTGATCAAATGGGCATAGGTTTAGTTCTTGTTCTCTTATGAATTGTTGAATTTTTATTTCTTCTTGCTGTTTCTTTTCTCCCATTGCATCAATTGGATTTACACCTGTGACATTCTCATAGAATGGTTAGTCATTTATAGCTATATATATTTTTTTGAGACAGAGTCTCACTCTCTTGCCTGGGCTAGAGTGCCGTGGCATCAGCCTAGCTCACAGCAACCTCAAACTCCTGGGCTCAAGTGATCCTCCTGCCTCAGCCTCCCGGGTAGCTGGGACTACAGGCATGCGCCACTGTGCCCGGCTAATTTTTTCTATTTTTAGTTGTTTGGCTAATTTCTTTCTATTTAGAGCAGAGACGGGGTCTCGCTCTTGCTCAGGCTGGTTTCGAACTCCTGAACTCAAGCAATCTTCCCGCCTCGGCCTCCCAGAGTGCTAGGATTACAGGTGTGAGCCAGCACGCCGACCCCTATAGCTATATTTTTAACTGGGTTTGACCAGGCCATGTTCAAAGAACGCTTTATTTCGGTACTAGAAACTTTTTCCCCCTGTTTTCTGTAGAAAGTTTTAGGTTAGTGTAAGCTTAAATTTAATTGAGTTTCAGTTTTCAAAATTATTTGTTCACTCATTCGTTTGTTATTTGATATTTTTTGGCCATGTACTATATGCCCATCATTGTGAAGGTCACTTTCTGAGCTTTGGGGAATTGATCAAGGGGAAATAAAGAGCATTTTAAAATCTAATCCTCTTAAATTTGCTAGTAACTTATCTGTTTTAGGTTCTCATCACTCTGGTTTTTATTATATATTATACACTTGGTCCTCCATGTCCGTGGGTTCTGTATCCATGGATTCAACTGACCATGGGTCGAAAATATTAGGGAAAAAAGTGGATGGTTGTGCCTGTATTGAACATGTACAGACTTTTGTCTTATTATTCCCTAAACAGTACAGTATAACAACTATTTACATAGCATTTACATTGTATTAGATATTGTAAGTAATCTAGAGATGATTTAAAGTATATGGGAGGATGTGATAGGTTATATGCAAATACTACACCATTTTATGTAAGAGACTGGAGCATTTGTAGATTTTGGTGCAGTAGGTCTTAGAACTGGTCCTGCACGGATACCAAGGGACAACTATACTTGTTTGTTTTATCACTTCTAGTAAAGTGTAATGCTTTCTAGGCAGGATCTAAATCTGATTGACCTTTGTGTTCACTTTTATCATTTGGTTTGTCTTACGTACAGTTAATTTTTTAAAGAATGAGAACAGTGGCATCTTTATGTGTCAGGTGCTGTTGAGAATAGATACTATACCTTCTATTTTACATATGAGGAAATGGAAACTTGTTAGGTTAAGTAATTTGCCTAAGTTTATACTCCTAATGAGTAGTAGAAGTTAGGTTGCCATTTAGTTTTGTCTGACTGCTAACCTTTGACTCTTAAAATGAGCACAATACTATTTAACATATTTACTTATACTCAAAGTGACTGGGGTGGATGTACATGAAATTCTGACTCTGTGCTAATACTGTCTCGTGTTTTAAGTACATGTTACATTCCTTTACCCTTTTGTTCATGAGCAATGATGTAATATTTATATGAGTGGAATAGTTAGTGTTTATAAGATTAAGATACAAAGAAAATGACATCACTTTATCCTTTTTTTCTCTGTCTGAATAATTGTAGTTAGAGAAGAGCAGTCTTAACATACTTCATCATTCTGAAGCTAGTGTGGCCTCAAAAAAAGGTACATCATCGTACTGGCGGGTGTAGTGTCATACTTTAGTTAGGAAATGAGTTTCATTTTGCTATGATTTCTTTCATTTTCAAAGAGATAGAGATTTTTTGAAGATATCCTTACCTAATTTATCTGCACATGTTATCATTATTAATGTATCAAAGGAAAATAGAAAGTGACATGTATTTGATTAACTAGATTTCTTCAAACTCATTGACATTTGTAACACATGACAGGTTGCTTGATATAGGGTAGCATTTCTCTTAAAAATACCGCATTTTTATATTATGTTTTTTTTCTTTAGGTGATCTATGCTATCATTTGCATATTAGTAATTTTAAGAATTTTGTATTTCTCGGAATATAACCATGTTAAAAGATAGTTTATTACTGAAAGAAAATAATTACTTTCACTTTCATTTATTGGATTTTTGTTCATTTTCCTCCTGTATTTAGAAACAAAAAAAACATCAAGAATCTCTCCCGCTTAGTTGTCCGCCCCCATACAGATGCTGTTTACCATGCCTGCTTTTCTCAGGATGGTCAGAGAATAGCTTCTTGTGGAGCTGATAAAACTTTACAGGTAAAACCTACCTTTTGAGAAAAATTGAAAGAGGCACGTACACAATTCTTTGCAAATTAGGATATGTTTAAATCCTAAAATTCAAGAAATTGCAACTGAGAAATGGCAGAGAAATTCACATCTCTTGAACATTTTATGGAAGATTTATCTAGAGATTTTAAAGATACAGTTATGTGTTTTTGTAATTTTAAACTTGCCAGGTGACAAAGAAGTACCCTTTACTCTGCTAGTCAGTTCCTTGCCATCCATTGCCAGCTAAGGGTAATAGGAAGTGATAATTGTTAGAAGACATGGAGACTTCATAACACAAGGAATAGGGCTCTGATTAAAAGACAGTGATTAAGTAAAATACCTGTTTTATCAAAGGCTTAGGTATAGATTCTGGCTGTAAGTAGGAACTGGACTAGACTATTTTCCTAAGGTACTTTCAAGAATTTCCTTTAAGTTTTCATTTGTTTTCAGCAAAGGTGAATGAGTCCTTTTCTTTACATTTGTACTCTACCTTTTGATTTTGAAGGGACCAGGATCAAATTAGTTAAAACTTTTATATTTAGGATACTTTTGGTCTTTGTAAGATTATGACTACACATGTTATTTCTATAGTGCACTGATTTTATTAATTTTGTATTTTGATCCCAGGAAAAAGAGCATAGTGAATGAATTGTTTTCTATTTGATTATTAAGAATTTGCCAAAACAGTCTCAAGAAGTGAAGCTGTACACTTCCACTTCTTTTTATTGATATTTACAAACATTTAACAATGAATGATTGTCTATTTACATTAAGGCATACAAATTCTGACAGAAATTCTGATTTTTGGAGTGATTTTGCCAAGATTCATTTCTCTTTCGCAAAATAACAATGATTGTGATCTTTAAAAAAAAGATTTTTATGGAATGATGGCCCATAGTTAAGTGGTTTGTAGTAAGAAGATTTATTGTTGCTTCTGCAGGTGTTCAAAGCTGAAACAGGAGAGAAACTTCTAGAAATCAAGGCTCATGAGGATGAAGTGCTTTGTTGTGCTTTCTCTGCAGATGACACGTTTATAGCAACCTGCTCAGTGGATAAAAAAGTAAAGGTAGAAAAATATTTTCCTCTTGACTTGTAATGACCACAAAATTCATTTTCTTTTTCCATAATAGAGAGACCAGAGTAAGTAGAGTTAAAAAAACTCTTGCCTCTTGGTCTACTAATTTGGCCCATTGTAAATTAACAGTGTCTTAAAATTCTTTATTTTTAAGCACCAGCAAAAATGCATAGGTTAGGTTTACCAGGCAGTGGGGAAAAGTAATTGCCAATTAGTGAATTGCCTGCCATTAAAGGGTAGGTCTGTGAGTTAAATATCAGTTGAAATTTTAGAGTACATTGTGATGAGAAGTGTTGCTGCACAAAATTATTATCCGAGATCAGATTCCTGTTGTAAAAGATATAATTTGTGAAATGCAACCCAGATTTTCTTTTTCTTTTTTTTCTTTTTGACTTTTATGAACTAGCTTGTATAGTTTGGGCAAAACCAGATAGATGAACAAACTAACAATTTAATGGTCTAAAAAATAAACAGAAAAAAACAAACTGAGGATAATTTTTATCTTTGTTAATTATTCTTTCTTATCTTTTGTTCCTAAATTTTGTTTTTAGCTAGAGCATTTATACTGTAATAATACGGAATTTAAGAGAAACTGAAGACTTGGGGGATGTTTTATCACTGCTATAGGGGGACCTTGCTTCAGGATTTTTTCAAAGGGGATGTGGAGTACTGAATCTGGCTAGGTGGGTGAGCAGGACAGTTGGCTTGGGTGTTTTCCTGGAGTTTTCACCCACTCGAAGGGGGCTATGGGATGTCCAGACTAAATTAAGACCTTGGAAAAATCTACTTCTTGATAGATTGGGCTAGGTGGCTTTGCAGCCAACAGTTAATTCACTCTGTATCCTCTACTCTGAGTCAGATTTGGAGTTGGTTACTCTGGGAAGTTCCAAAGTCAGAACTGCATGGAGTAAAAGGAAATAATACTGAGTTTCTATTTTCTAAGAACTGAAAATATAAAGCGAAAGGCAGCAATACCCATTAAAGAACTTCAAATTAAAATAAACCCTTTGGACTTCTGGGGAGTCTAAGTCCTTTGATAAGATACAAAGGAATGCTATGGGTGGGGACATTCATACCTCTAAAAAGTCAAACTCCCAGGGAAGATCCATTAGGTGATTTATTTCTTTTCCTTGTTGTTATATGAAACAGACTGCTTAGTTGTCTTACATAGTAACTAGAATGATGATTACTTTTTACTGAGAACTTAACACCGTGAGAGGCTTTATACTACACATTTTCTTATATTACATTATCAGTTTCTCACTACAACTTGCAAAATAAGTATTGACCCCATTTACAGAAGAGGACACAGATTCAGAGATAAAGTCACTTGCCCAAGTTCATATTAGCTAATAACAGGGTTAAAAGCTAGGTTTCTCTCAGATTCTAAAGCCTTTATTTTTTTCACTGAGCAATCTGCCTTTACTTATTTATATGATACCTTGAAGTCTACAAACACTTATCATGATCATTATCTCATTTGATATCTTGAATTGTGTAGGACAGGTGTAAGTATCCCTATTTTACAGAAGAGGGAACTGAGATGCAGGTAAGTTAAGGACTTGATGAGGGACACACAGATCACAAGTGGTAGAGCCAGGTCTTGCACTTAACCCTTTTATCTGAAGTCCATTATGCCAGCCCTTTTATAGCAAATCTCTGCCTGCTGTCATTCATATGAATGTGTGCAATCTTGCCCTTGAGGAATGTCATGTTTTCATGAGTAATGTTTTAAAAATGCAAGTAATATTTTAAAAAAAATTAAGGCAAAGTATTTCCATATTTTAGAGAAGGTGGAGGTATTTGTTAGCATCATGTCTGACTGGGAAAATCTGCCATAATAAGAGAGAGCATTTGCAAAGGGACTCACAATTGCTTTGCCCTTCTCTTTTTGAAAAAAACAGATATTTGTAAATTTTATTTTCTCCATTCTCCAATCTCTTTAGATTTGGAATTCTGTGACTGGGGAACTAGTTCATACCTATGATGAGCACTCAGAGCAGGTCAATTGCTGCCATTTCACCAACAAGAGTCATCATCTTCTCTTAGCCACTGGGTCAAGTGACTTCCTCCTCAAAGTAAGTGTGGATATTGAGAATTATGCAGTTAAATTTGATAGATACTTCAGAATTTCTAGTTTCATTTTCTTATGCATCATATTAGGATGTTTTGGTTGCAGTGATAGAAACTTTCATGTTAGCTTAAGCAAAAAAAAAAGTGTGTGTGTATATATATATATGTAAATAAAATTGGCTCATGTAACTGAAAAGTTTAGAGGGAGTACAGCTTCAGACGTCACTGATTTCAGGTGCTTACACTGTGTTTTCAGCCTCTAAATCTCTCTTCATCTCTAGGTTCTGCTTTCCTCTATGTTAGTTTAGGTATGCTCTCTCTGTGTGGCAGGAAATACGGATACTCTCAGCTCCAGGCTTATAGAAGTCTTATAACTCGTAATCACAGAGGAAGAGAAACCTGCTCTTCCCCAGGTCCCATAGATCTAATTTTAGAGAAGACTAGTGGAACCAGTTTGGGTCATATGGTGATAGCTAGGTAATCCCAGTGTGGTCCTTGGGTTGTCCAAGGGTCACAAGTTTAGCTATATGGAGGTGGGACAAATGAAGTGAGGTCAGCTCCACTTGAATTATAAGTAGAGCTCGATTCAAAAGAGAGATTGTGTTATCAGAAAGAGGAGGTAGAAAAGGTGCTGGGAGAAAAAACAAAAAACAAGTAAAACCAAAAACAGATATTAATTCTGAATATGCTTGATAATGTTTGTAATTACAAATTATAAAAGATTGTATCTTTTTTTCTCTTAAGTGGATGAAGACAGCTAGATTAAACTTTCTGAGTTCCAGAAAAATCTGCTAACTTCTTTTGGATTATTTTTTGGTCTTATTTTAAACCTTTCTTCCTTGATGTCACACCATCTTTGCAATGGGACATCATATTTTTGGGAGGGGTGGCTAAAACATTTCAGTTTAGAAAACTCATATTCTCTATGTTTTGACATTTAAATAAATTATTAAAAAACTTTTTTTAGAAAGTACTGAAACAGTTATTGAAAATTATCCTCCCTTCCCCCTTTTCAGGAACCTAAACCTATTTATTTATTTTTCTCCAAAAGCAATTACATGGGAGCTCTCCTTGGTTGAAGTGGGGCCTTCTTCATGATAGGATAGATAGCCTGAGAGGAGAGGAGATGTTTCGTTAGAGAAATTGAGTCATTTGTCCTGTGGAATGGGCCACATTCTGGATTTGGTTGATTGCTTCCTGGAGGTGTTGTTTGACTTGTTCTTCTAACCCCTTATATTTCTTGTCAAATGTAGTTATACTAAAGGCTATCTTTGAATTTTTTTGAAGAATTTTTTAGAGCATTAGTAGTTTTTAACCTGGTTAGAAGATTCAGGGTTTACATTGTGGAATTTTAGAAATGACCGTTTTTAGGATTGGACAACCTAGCATTTAAAAAAAATGAGGACAATTTATATTACATATTACTTACTGTAGCTTATTGCAACTGAGTGAAATAATGATTCTAAACCACTCCGTTACAAAAAGCAGCAATTGTTTAGTTAGTTATTTAGTGGTCAGAGTAAAAAACTAAGTTAGCCTCTGAGTCCCTTAGTAGATTTAGGGCTGATGCAAGGGCTGCCCTATTACTTGTTAATCACAAGTTTATCTTTGTGTTTGACATCTTTGTGTTACTGTGAATTGAACATCATCCTGTAACCAAAAAAGCTTAAATGGGAGAAAAGGAAGAACTTTACATGATTTCTGACTTTTCTCCATTCAGTACTAAGTTTTTAATTTATCTTTTTGTTTGTCACAAATAGCTCTGGGATTTGAATCAAAAAGAATGTCGAAATACCATGTTTGGCCATATAAATTCAGTCAATCACTGCAGATTTTCACCAGATGATAAGCTTTTGGCTAGTTGTTCAGCTGATGGAACATTAAAGGTATGCATTTGTACATTATTAAAATGGGTTGTAATTTTGTGGAAAGTGTTATGATACAGTTATAGAAATATGTTTCTATTTTTTCACATTTCTACAGAAAGCCTCTTCTTTCAGTTTCCAGGAGCATATTTAATGTAACTGTAATTGCTTGTCATAATGATTGTTTATGAATGATTTACAACCTAATGCTTAAAGTTCTTACAGTTTGACCTCTTAAATTTTAAGCATACATTCCATTTTAAGCATATATTCATAAAACATTTTGAGATCTGTCTTAGTCCATTTTGTGCTGCTAAAACAGAATACCTGAGACTGGGTAATTTGTAAAGAACAAAGATTTATTTCTTATAGTTCTGGAGGCTGGAAGTCCAAGGTTGAGGGGTCCACATTTGACAAGGGTTTTCTTGCAGTGTCATTCCATGGTGGAGGGTGGAAGAGTAAGAGAGCACTTGAGAGAGCGGGGAGGAAAGAGGAGAGAGAGGGCAGGGTGAAGGAAGAAGTGATGAGGAGGGCGCTGAACTCATTCTTTTATCAGGAACCCACTCCTGAGATAACAGCAATAATTTATTCATGATGGGAGAGCCTGCATGACATAATGACCTCTTAAAGATCCTGCCTCTCAAAACTATTGTGTTGGGCATTAAGTTTCCAACCATTAACTTTGAGAGTCACATTCAAACCATAGCAAGATCTATGGGATCAGGTTTGTAAAGGACTTGCTTTTATTTATCATTTATTCATTTTACCTTTTATGTTATTGTTTTCCTGTTTTTGAGAAGTCACCTGGGGGGAAAATGCAGTGCAAATAGTGCCATGCTATAAATAAGGGAAAAAGGCTTATTCGGCCTTCTGAAATTTATAGTCCTAAAAAAACTAAATTCTTCTTCCTTAAATCCCCATCTTACTTCTCCAATAAGATCCTAATTTCACTTTATTATTCCTGTCTCTGCTGTCACTCTAGTCTCCTGTTTATTGATTTTCCTTACTTTGTTCATAAGTCTAACCTATCTTTGACATTCTGGTTTCTTGGTCTACTTTTTTCCCCTCCTGTTCTATAGTATTTGTTCTGGTTCAGGCTGTTGTCCCCTCATGTCTGATAGCAACCTTCTAAGATGCTCTCTCTGTCTCTACTTATCCAAGTACAGAGCTACTAGGATTACCCTATAACACTTTTCTTTTTGCCACTCTCAGATGGAGAACAAATAGTACCATAGTATAAATTGTGGGAAACTCAGACTCATCAGGATCACTCCTGAGTTTCTTTACCTTCCATCATTCTGCCACCTTCTTTCCTGTCCAGTTTGTTTCTTCTAGCCTCTATACCTTAATTATCTGTTCTGGGCAAGTTAACCTTTGTTTATTTCAGCTACTGTCCCTGTATGTGTCCCTGTTGCCTTTCTAGGGATGTTTTTTTTTGCCTCCAATTCATTTTCCATATTTTTTAATTGTGCTCAAAACTTTATGCAAAGCTTTCCTCGGAAAGTGTTCTCTTATATCGTCCATCTCTTTGGTTCTGAATACATATATCAATCTATATAGATAGAAACTTCTTGATTTGTCTTCTGATTTCCACTTATAATTGTGTTGTACTGTTCAGTCATTTTCATGTGTCTTCTATTTCTTTGATAAGGTCGAATATAGGTTTATGATCTGCAGAGACCTTGTCATCTTTTTGTTGTATCTATCTCTGAAGTTCACAGTAAGTACATAATTGTATCCATGTACTCAGTAAATTTTCTTGACATATACCTCTTCTAGAAAAATACTTGAACCCTCCTGGGCACTATTTTGTTAGAATCTCTAGAGAAGGAGATTTATTAATGCGACTCAGTGACTCCTAAGTAAGGAAAACTATCTTGTTGCTGATACTCTGGGTTGGATCTTGATCTCTCTTTGCTCACTGAGGGTAACTCATTTTGTGTAAATTATTCCAGGGTATCTAGGAACTCTTTCTGGGTAGAATTTTACTTTGTAGAATTTAGTAGCTATTTGTGGATGTTGGAAGCGTTCTTAGGTAGAATATTCAGGTAAGTGGATTTTGGCCTCTATGATGTGTTATTTATCTGTCTCTTCCTTTAGGATGATCCATATTATAGGAGGTTTTCCAGAATACCCATGGAAGGGTTTAGGTAGCCTTCTTCTGAGAGATTCTTTCAGTTCTGCCAGACTATTATTTTTTGTTTTTTACTAAGAGAATGACTTTAGAAGAAGGAATTTTATATTTTAAGCCAAGTTTTTCTTCCATTTTATCTCCTTTGCTAATGCCAAGTTCTGGGAAGATTAATTCTAAAATTAATCCTAATCCGTAGCATTATTATATTACTATTAGTTTGCTGAATGTTCAAGAAAGTAGTAAAAACAGGCCATTTATATGTTCTACAAATCTAAGTGGTGCAACTTAACTGGACCTTCTTAAGATTCATTTAAGTCAACAGTTTACTGTTTACAATCAACAGTTTACAATCGTCCCTAATTTATTTGCTATTTTCACTGTTGTGCCTATTCTAATCCTTTTCTGCTGTTCTTAACCCCCTCACCGTTTCATTCTATGGTGATAACCTTACCTAATACCTATTCAGAGGGTTAAAACCATCCACTATGAACCCCCTCAAAAATTGCTGTAAAAAGCAAAAAAGCAACACCAAAAAGTTGATTGGGAATTGTTAACTTACTGTTTCCCTGTGGATTATCTGGGTGTCATGTTTTCATGGTGAAGTCATGATGTCAGAGTCTTTATGTCTTCTGTCTTGATCTGGTTGTGTATGCAGAGAAAAATTGTCAGTCTCATTCTTGTAGGATATAAATCTGGCTGGCAAGTTCAGAGCTGATATCTAGGCGGAGATCTCAACATTTAGAATATAGACTTTCTCTTAATTTCCCTGTTTTCAGTGTGGTGACACTGCTGTCAACTGTGTTGGATATAGAATAGTCCCCTATTATTCCACCAGAGTAGGGGCACAGTCCACCTGGATTTGCAGAATGGAGGAGGAGATTTCAATGGACTTTTAAAGATTCCTCCTACCTTAGCTTCACCTTTACCGGAAGGTGCTGGGTGCCAATACTTCCTGAGCCTTTTAGGAATTCTGTGGTGTGATTGGGCTGTTTGGGTTTTCCTACTGCAGGCTCAGAGTTTAATTTTTAGGACTCTCCTTATTACTTGCCTTTCTTTTTATTCTTCATGATTTTGTTGCTGTTGTCTCTTTCTCCATTCTCCTTCATCTTGTGGATTATGCCTAGAGAAAAAAATTCCCTATTGTTTTACTTGAGTTTTGGGAGGATTTAGAGATTGTCTTAGGCTGTTTTGTGTTGCTAAGTAGAATACCTTGGGACTGGGTAATTTCTAAAGAAAAGAGGTTTATTTAGCTCCTAGTTCTGGTGGCTGGAAAATCCAGAATTGGGCAGCTGCATCTGGTGAGGGCCTCAGCCTACTTTCACTCCTGGTGGAAAGTGAAAGGGGAGTGGATGCATGCAGAGAGATCATAAGTGAGAGAGGAAGCAAGATTAAGAAACTGAGGAAACCAGACTCTTTCTCTCTCTCTTTTATTTAAAGAGATGGGGTCTCACTATGTTGCCCAGGCTGCCCTTGGACTCCTGGGCTCAGGGGATCCTCATGCCTAAGCCTCCTGAGTAGCTGGGACTACAGGCATATGCCACTACACCTGGCTTCAGACTCTTTTTTAACAATCTGCTCTCTTGGGAACTAACCCATTTCTAGAGAACTCACTCACCCCAGTGTGATGGCATTCATTTATTTGTGAAGGATTTACCCTCATGACCCAAACACCTCCCATTAGGCCCTATTTTCCAACACCACTACAATGGAGATCAAACTTCAACATAAGTTTTGATGGGGACAGACAAACCATATCCAAACCATAGCAGAGGTGTATGTATGTGTTCTGTCTCCATCTTTAACCTGAACTCTATTTCTTTTAGTAACACTGTTATCTCCACTCACCTATGCTTGAAACATGGGGGTAATTTGTCTTTTCACTTAAAATGTATTTATTGATCATTTATTGAATATTTACTACATGCCAGATACTATACTAGGTGTTTGGGTTTTAAACACTAAAAAAAAAAAGTGTATGTCCTGGCCTAAAATTGTTTAGAATTGAGTTGGGGATAAAGGTAAGTGAATAGACAAACCATGAAAAGTGATAAAAGTATGTAGAGGGTGCTCTGAGAGCAGATGAGGACTCTGTTGGAAAGGGTTCATACACCTGATACTACAACCATTGAACTTGTTCTCTCTTCATTTTCTTCACTTGCCCATTTTGTACTTTAGCTTATGTTGACCCCTTAGGTTCTAGGCCCAGTGTTCTGGTCTTTTTGATGTTGAAATTCTGTCCGTCGTAAGTTGGTGTAAGGTAGGCTAATCTTCAGGGAGTAGAGTAAGGTGGTCACTTCCTGCACAGAGTGTTCCCTCAAGCCCTCAGCATTCCCACTGTGCTGAATCTTTTCCTCTCAAATGGCATATCTGACATATCTTACGTTAGAGTCATTTATGTGCTTATCTTCTCTTACTGGCCTGTAAACTCCTTGAGGATAGTTTCTATATCTGATTCATTTATATAATCTCAAAGTGACTAGCATACTGTTTAATAAATGTGTTAAGGATGATAAACCCTTCCTGTGTCTCTTCAAATCAAACTAAGATCTTCAACTTTACAGAGAAATTTTTTAAAATTTATCATTTGTCAGGAGTAGGATTTTGATTTCTGTATTCATGTGAGTATCACAGTGTGATTGTGGAGCACAGAGCACTAGCAGCAGGGGACAGACATTACTGCACTCTTGGTGACAACTGCCCATGTTTGCGGTAGCTTTCCCACAGTGCTATTAAGCCAGTATTGTTGGCGGGTTTGCAGTGATACAGTGACATGTAGTAAGCAGAGGTCCTGCAAAATGATGTTAGGTAACAGCATTTCAAGGTCAAAGTCTCCTAAAGCTTTTACCTTCTGAGAGGATGAGAACTGTAAAATTATGTCCTGCCCCAAATGGCTCTGTGATTTTCTAAGCTTTCTGTAGGGTATCATGTTGATAAGCATGCATTTTGAAGGCTCTGATGATAAACTATTTCAAAATGGAAGTTTTATTTAAAACTAGCCATTTCAAGTATACAAAAGCACAGGATGCACAGGGACCCTGGATACAAATGCAGAGACTTGCTCAAAATGAAATACTGGTATTAGTTTATGTGGTCCCTCGAGGTGTGGGCTTTCATCACTGCTTGGATATGAAGGAGATGAAGTCAGGTCCAGAAACAGAAGATGTAATTTAGGCAGATGTAATGAAATTGGATTGTGCTAGTTTTCTTTTTCTTTCTTAAATCCAGGCAATTGTTGCTTTGTTTTTCATATTAATAGGGAAACAGAGTGTGATTTCACATGTATTCTGGCTGATGTAACTGAAGCTTCTGGCATTTATATTTTTCTTTTTTCTCTTTAGTATCAGGGAAGGCTAACTGTTTTAGTACCTGCTGTCTCTTTTGCTTTATCCACTTCATTCACAGTTGTTGCAAGAGGAAAGGTTTTGGTTTTGGCCATATTTTTTGCTATATATAATACTTTTCTAAACTCAAGAGAGATTTCAGAATGTGTCTGTCCAGACAAATGTTTTACTTGGGAGCTGTGCTTTGGAGTCTGAGTTAAAGCCTGAGAAGCAGGCTGGTTTTGTTTTTTGGTTGTTTGTTTGTTTGTTTTTGTCCACCTTGGCTGTCCCTTGGTCTGGGCATCGCATCCGTGATCACTCTGTGAAGCTGGGACACTGCTCAAGGTCCAGAGTAGTGAAGGTGGTGGATCCTCTCAAAGGCCTTTGTCTTTCTTGCTATTCAAGTGATTCTGCTAGGGAGTGAGGTTTTGAGTATTTTGTACCCCATTCCTCAGGATTCCTATCTAGCCCCACCAGCACACAAAGAGTCTTTCTTCCTTTCAGCATGTCTTTGTTTTCCATTTTCAGGGACTTCCTTGTGTCTCTGGGTGCTCTGCTAGGTTATAACCTGGCCTGGACTGAGTCCTGTGTAGTATTCCTGCTGTGCGTAGGGTAGATGTGAAGCACATTTCATGTCTTGCACAGCAGAGGGCAGCAGTGGCAATTGAGTCTCTTCATGTCAGCTTCTTTCTTCCACGCTGGTCCTTACTGTAAACACCTAATCTTTAGCCTTCTCCACACCATGCAAGACTCTTAACTTTTTATTTAGTTTTATATTCTGCATTCTGCATTTTGTGCAGTGCTTGTAATTTTTTTCTTTTTAGGAAAATGATGAATGAAACTGGAATACTTTAAAGTCTTATAAAAAATTCATGCATAGATAAAAATAATCCATCAGGCGAAGTGAATAAGTTTGTGTGACATTTAATCTAGGTAGAATTCTAGAGGTGATTTGAGAGCAAAACAAACTTGTTTTTGTTTTTTATTTTTTTAATTTGAAGCTTTGGGATGTAAAATCAGCAAACGAGAAGAAAAGCATTAATGTGAAACAATTCTTCCTAAATTCAGAGGACCCCCAAGAGGATATGGAAGTGCTAGTGAAATGTTGTTCATGGTCTGCTGATGGTGCTAGCATAATGGTGGCAGCAAAAAATAAAATCTTTGTAAGTACTAGTATTTTAAAAAGCCAAATTTAGTCTGATTTAAAGAAAATTAAAACTCCTATTTTTGTAATTTTACACTGTTTGTTGATACAAATAAAGTCTAGCTGTGTGATTTTGGGCAGGTTCCTTAACCTCTCCTAATTCTTTGGAACTGTACTCCAGAGGATATGGATGGCCATATGAGAAAAGGTCACTTGGGTTTGGGAAATGTTATGTCTTGCTTTCTCCTGTAAGAGGTATACAATGTGAACTAACATATTGAAGGTCCCGGGAAGTCCTACAATAGAGAACCAGTTTATATTTGTCAAGTCCAATGTTCTTCAAATGTATTTAAAACATTGCTGTATCACTCCTTTTTCTTTTTCCAGTTTTGATAACATTGATTTTTCAAAGTGCTACCTTAACCCTAAAATTTTATGAATTTCTGATTCTAGAGAGAAATGCTCATCAACAACTGAACAAGATTGAGAGATTTTTATAAAGAAAATGAGGAAGATATGCAAAAAAAGTTAATGATAAGAAAATGCCTTTTTTTTTTTTTTACATCTAGTAGCTTATATTTATGGTGTTCATGTGCTCTCACATATAATTTCTTTTGGTATAAATAACCAAGAGACATAACAGATTGCAAAAGCACTGTGATGACAATGAGGCAGCTGAGGTTCAGAGCAGCCAAAGAGTTTGTCCAAAGTTATACTGTGACTAGGAGAGCCAGATCTTCTGATATATGGCTCAGTGACATTCTATTCTAATAGTAATTGTAAAAGACTTGAGTAAGGGATATTACTATTTTAAAAAGCATAATTGAAATATGTGATATCGTTTAAGAGACTGTTTATATGATTGTTATTGATCTATTAGCTGTGAGCCTTGAACCTTGGTTGCTTACGGGTTTATACCATTTTAGAAGGAAACTAACAGGGAAAATATTTCCTTTTCTCTTAAGTTTGTTAAGGTTGGGTTTTTTTTTTTTTTTTTTGAGACAGAATCTCACTCTGTTGCCCGGGCTAGAGTGCTGTGGCGTCAGCCTAGCTCACAGCAACCTCAAACTCCTGGGCTCAAGTGGATCCTTCTGCCTCAGCCTCACGAGTAGCTGGGACTACAGGCACGTGCCACCATGCCCGGCTAATTTTTTTCTATATATTTTTAGTTGGCCAATTAATTTCTTTCTATTTTTAGTAGATACTGGGTCTCGCTCTTGCTCAGGCTGGTTTCGAAGTCCTGACCTTGAGCGATCTGCCCGCCTTGGCCTCCCAGAGTGCTAGGATTACAGGTGTGAGCCACTGCGCCTGGCCTTGTTAAGGTGTTTAAGAACAGAAAAGGAACCACTGCATTTGCAAGATTTGAAGATTAAAACAATTTTTTTGTTGTGATAAAATATGTATAAAGTAAAATTTGCCATAGTAACCACTTTTAAATGTACAATTCAGTGGCATTAATAACATTCACAGTGTTATGCAACCATTACCATTATATATTTCCCAAACTTTTTCATTACTCCAAACAGAAACTTTGTAACCATTAAGTAATAACTCCCTGTTGCTTTCTCTCCCCAGCCACTGATACCCTCTAATGTAATGTATGAATTTGCCTATTCTAGATATTTCATATAAGTGGGATCCTTTTATTTATTTATTTATTTATTTCAGCATATTATGGGGGTACAAATATTAAGGTTATGTATATTGCCCATGCCCCCCTCCCCTCTCGAGGCAGAGCTTCAAGCGTGACCATCCCCCAAACATTGCACATCTCACTCATTATGTTTGTATATACCCATCCCCTCCTCCTCCCTCCCACCCGCCCGACACCCAATAAATTTTATTCCTATATGTCCACTTAGATGTTGATCCATTAATACCAATTTGCTGGTGAGTACATGTGGTTCTTGTTTTTCCATTCTTGAGATATTTCTAAGTGGAATCCTCTTGTGTTGGGCTCATTTTATTGAGCATAATATTTTTATGCATATTGTAGCATGTATCAGAACTTTATTCCTTTTCATGGCTAATACTCCCTTATATGTATATATCACATTTTGTTTGTTCATTCATCTGTTGGACATTTGGCTTGTTTCCACCTTTTGGTGATGGTGAATAATGCTGCAATGAACATTGGTGTTACAAGTATATTTGAGCCTCTGTTTTCAGTTCTTTTGTGTATATACCTAGGAGTGGAATTGCTGGGTCATATGGTAATTCTGAGGAACGGCCAGACTTTTCCCTCACAGCTATACTATTTTACATTCCCACTAGCAATGTACAAGGGTTCCAATTTCTCCACATCCCTGATTATACTTATTATTTTCCATTTTTAAGATTAGAGCCATCCTAGTAGGTGTGAAGTGGTATCTCATTTTGGTTTGATTTGCATTTTCCTAATGACCAATGATGTTGAGCAAAAGATAATTTTTTTAAAAGATTTTAAAAGAACTGCTTAATGAGAGGAAAATAATTTTGTATTGAATGAAATACCTTCTTTTAAAAATCTGTAGAGCAGCAGATCACTGTTTTACTATGCTAAAATAAAGCTATCCTAAGATCACCCTTAACCACATGTAGATCCCCAGTTTTTTACTTTTTGGCCTTTCCTTCCTCCTCATCTTCTTTCTTTCTTCCTTTAAATTTTCCTTTACCTTTTCCTCCCATTCCTTTCCTTTTCGTTTTCCCTTTCCTTTCCTTTTTCCTTTCCCGTCCTTTCCTTTCCTTTCTCCTTTCTCCTTTCCTTTACTTTCTTGCTCTCTCACCCTGGGTAGAGCGTAGTGGCGTCATCATAGCTCACTGCAACCTTTGGGGTTACATAAATTGCCTTTGCACTACCCAACAAGTATGCCCGTCCCTCAGACAGTGAGCACTACATCCATTAGGTGTGGATTTACTCATCCCCTCCTCCCCCCCCACCTGTGCAACACCCTATGAATGTTATTTCTCATGTGTGCAAGTTAATGTTGATCATTTAGTATCAAGTTAATGGTGAGTACATGTGGTGTTTATTTTTCCATTCTTGTGATACTTCACTTAGAAGAATAGGCTCCAGCTCCATCCAGAATAATACAATAGGTACTGTGTCATTTTTTATGGCTGAGTAGTACTCCATGGTATTCATATACCACATTTTGTCAATCCATTCATGTATTGATGGGCTTCTTTTTCTATTTCAGTAGAGAAGGGGTCTTGCCCTTGCTCAGGCTGATCTTGAACTCCTGAGCTCAAGCAATCCTCTGGCCTCGGCCTCCCAGAGTGCTAGGATTACAGGCAGGAGCCACCACACCTGTCCACTCCTGATCTTTTTTCTTTCCAACTGAAGTGCTGTTAGTCTACTATTGTTAGGTCTTTTCTCTTTTGCTACCCCATAATTAGGACAGCTGCCTATTCCACATTTGCCAAGTTTCCTCTATCACTCTTAGCCACTAATTTTTAAGAATGACCTGTCCTGGGAAGCATTTAAGTATGATTTCCCCTCCTCTGTTTTTGGCCTCCCATGCTGTGCTGCTTACCATCTGTACACACTTTGCAGGGTTGTGCATTCACTAAACATCTTTATAGCTCCCACTGGAAGCCTTTTTTTCTTCTTGAGGACTATGCCTTGGTTTTAATTTGCTATAATGTATATATATATATATAGTATAAACCATCTTGTTATTTGGCAAAAACTTTAGAAGAGTATATTTAGCATTTAAAAATCTTTCAAAAATTGAAGAAGCTTGAATGACTCAAAAATAGCTTTTCTTGGGGTTCCAAAATGGGAAAATGATTAATTGTAATAGAGTAATTTGGTAGTTGTGGAGATAAATGGAAATGATTGAGCTAATTTCATTTTAGCAAACCTTTGCTCTACATTGGTCATCTTCATTTATGAGTATACATTTTCTCGTTTGAATAAATAAACATTAGGGAGATATGCTCTGTATGTTAATTTGGCTAGTCCATTCATTTATTCACAAAAGTTTTATTTCTAGGCCAGCTTGATGAATTTTTCTTTATAGAAAATATGTTTCAAGATGAGCAGTATTTAAAAGAATATGGATATTGATTTATATTTTATTAATGACTGTCAATAATTGTGTCAGTTATCAGTAATTAGTTTTTTCAGGACTTACATTTGAAATGGGAGGAGATCCTTTTAAACATAAAGTTAGATTTAGTTTCAATATAGCTTATCTTTTAAAATATTTTACCTTAATAGATATCTCTATTTATGTTGACAGCTTTTGGACATTCATACCAGTGGCCTATTGACAGAAATCCACACAGGCCGTCACAGCACCATCCAGTACTGTGACTTCTCCCCCCATAACCATTTGGCAGTAGTGGCTTTGTCCCAATACTGTGTGGAGGTGAGTAGTTGAATTTTTTTGTGAAGTCTTGGTCTCCAGAGATCCAAGGATGACAGAGAATGGGCTGCCTAAACCATTAGATGCTGAGGATACTTGCTTGAGAAATTATAGGCTATTTTCTTCATAGCCTACTGACCTATAACTTTGGGATATTAAACCATATAGGCAGCTTTATTACTTTGATTGAAGTATTTATTACAGTGATTGAAGACTTGACAGTATTATAGGGAATGGTAGTACCATTCCCCAAGCATTTACCGAATGCTTAACATGTGCCAGAGTCTGGGGAAACAATGGAATGACTGCTGGTTTCCTAGATAGAAACATGGCGTCTCTTAAACAGTATAGGCACAGAGTCTTTTCTTCTTAAAAGAAATGATAAGAGATGAGTTCAATTTAGATTTCTTAGATCATTAGGTAGGATAAGATAGACTATTCATTGCTAAACACTAATGAATAAAATAATTCCTATAAATTACTTGTTTATATTTATAATTTTGCACTTGTTAAATTTTTTATTCAGATTCTGTATCTAACTGGCTGTGGAAGAATTCCACCTAGTTAATTGCTGTATTGATTTTTTCATAAAGCAACAAACTGTATTTTTCCTTCAAAGATAGATTGGTTAGTTTTTCCAAGCTTTCTTATTCCTTATTCCTTGGGGTTGGTTTTACCACCAAGTAGTTTGAAGCCCCCTTGAGATCCCAGTTCTAAGAAGATGGGTATGGCCCTTTATCTGGAAAATGGGGCAGTTCACTTGGTTCACAGGCTCCTCTTCAAGAGAATCTTGGCTACTGTGAGCACTTCTTCAGTGTTCTATGCTTATTTCAGCAATTTTTAGTGAGTTTGCCAACCTTGCCCCTTACTGTGAAGGCATTGGAGGAGAGTTGCTAAGCTATATTCCTTGAGTACGGAGGCTCAGATGAGAGAGAGGGGACGAGCTCCATAGGCTTCTCCTAATTCTGAGTGTAGCAGTGCCCATAACACTGAAGAAATTCCCTGCTGAGAACCTTCACTGCAAATAGAGGCAGTGAGTATGAAAACGCTCCAGTCCTGTTTGAGACTGTGGGAAGAAGTAGGGTGCTGTGGGCAGTGTTTTCTTGGGAAGAGGCTTTGAATTGGAAGTTTTTGATCTGCTAGGAGATCTTGAACTTGACCTGTAGATCCTCAAGGTGGGTGTGGATGGAATTTTCCCTTCTTTGGGTTTTGTCAGGGTTTTTAGAAGGAGTGGAGTAGCAACTCTTCTTTTAGCCTTTCCTGTCACTTATAAAATCCTACCCTCTGCCATCCTTAGAAAGTGCCAGGAGATAATGTCTTCCTTCTTGAAATATAGGGACTTGGTTTGGAAGGCTCTGAGTGACAAAGATATGATGGGGGAAAGATGGGGAGAGCAAGGAGGGATGAGAGGGGAAGATTTTCAAGGGAGATTTTTCAGTTGTAGAACTACTTTCATTTTTGGCCATTAGCTCTGTAAATTTCAACTTGGACTCTGGAGATAAGGCAGAAAAAAATTTCATATAATTACTTAATAACCATAGAACTCAATGAATGAAAACTAGTGGGCAGGTGATGAAGTACTTGTTTTGTCCATCCTAGTTCTGAAATCATAACGTAGGTCTGTGATTTAAAGTATAATGAGAGGGACTCAGGCACATATGGTACTTCATTAGACTGGAATATGTTTGAGTAATTTACAGCAGAACCTAGGACAAAATGCAACCAGGCTGGTGGCAGACATTGACAATTTGTAATATGCATGAATGACAAGAGAAATGTGTACATGTTATAATTAGTACATTCGTTTATTGTAGGGTTTTGCAATCAGTTGAAATGAAGGTTAGATGACAGTCTTAGTGGAAAATAGTCTGACTTTGTCAGCTGCTTATGTTCATCCTATTATTTATTTAGATTGATTTTTTTAAATGGATAAATTATTTACATGATTGCAAAGTCAAAGTTTTATAAGTTATATTCAGAGAAGTCTTGCTTTCATCCCTATCTTTTCCCTTCCACTCTTTTCTTCCCTTCTCCATAGGTAACCATTTTACTTTTGGTTTAACTTTTCAGTGTTTCTTTTTGCATATATAAGCAGATATTTATATGTATATATATCCATATCTATATTCATTTATATGTTCATATATTTATTTTTTCTTCTCTTATATAAAAGGCAGTACTGTATAGTACATATACTCTTCTGCACTTTGCTTTTTTTCTGTTAATAATAGCCTAGAGATTAGTTGTTATCAGGATGGTTTTATTATTCCTTTTTATAGCTGTATAATATTCCATTATGTGATTAATGTAGTTTATTCAGATGGTGCCCTATTGATGGTCATTTGGGTTGTTTCTAGTTTTTTGCTATTAATAATGATTCACTAAATAATGTTCTGCATAAGACATTTTGTATTTTTGGTAATGTGTTTTTGAGCTATATTCATAGAAGTGGTATTGCTGGGTCATTCTTGCTATTTTCAATATTTCTGCTATATTCAAAATGCTTATGAATATGATTTCTATATGCTGTGTCTATTCTGTAGCTATGGAATGTAGATTCATGTTTAAAGGTAGCTGACTGCAGAGGACATTTAAGTTGGGTTCACGGTGTGATGTTTTCTCCTGATGGATCATCATTTTTGACATCTTCTGACGACCAGACAATCAGGGTGAGAAATATTTTCGTTTTAAACATTTACTGATGGTGAGCTAACCCTCTTACAAACTAAGAAATTGTTGGGTAGTATTGAGGGAAGTAAAACAGGAAACTACTAGATTCATATTCACCCTGGAAAAGTGCCATTATATGGACTATCACAGTCTCATTCATTCACTATTTGTTCATTGAGTATTACTATGGGACAGGTGCTATGGGAAGTCCAATGATTAAACTGTATTTTGGTTAATTTAAATATGTTACATTTGATTCCTCAGAGTAATTTTTGACTCTTTCCTCAACCTTGAATTCCCACATCCAATTACTTCCAATTCTAATAGATTCATCTTTTCTGTTTACTATGATTTATCTCTACTTTTCCATTCCTTCTGCACAAGTTCAGGTCTTCATTACCTGTTGCCTCTCTTCTTGTATTCGTCTTTTTTCTTGCTCTTCCTCATGCTGCTTCCAAGATATTTTCCTCATTTGCAGTACAGTCATGTCATTTTTGCTCAAAAACAGGTAGTGGGTCCCTTGTCTGCCCGAGTAAATATATAATTCTGTGACTACCATTAAGCTTCTCCACAGCATGGCCTCATTCTGCTCCAATCTATCTTCCAGTTTATTCCAATAGAGAACCTACACTGAACTGCTCACATTTTCCTAAACACCCTGTGGTTCCCTGCTTCTGTACTTTTGCTTAAGTGTTTCTTATGTTTGTAATACCCTACCTCCCTATATCCCTCTTTGTTGAAATCCTAACTAGCCTACAAATCCCCTCAAGCCTTCCTCATTTCGGGGAATGTTTGTCTCCCTTAATGCCGTATACTTTTTTGTCATTTTCTAATGGTGCTTATCAAATTCTGAGTTGAATTTAAATACAGATTTGATTTGATTTACTCCTCACCTCCAATACTCCACTACTCTTCTGACGTATTCGCACATCTTAGATTATAAACTCTTAAAGGCCAGGGACCCTGGTTGTTCCCTTTAGTATCTAATACAGTGTTTTATACAAATTTTAGCTAAAATTTATTTAGTATTTATAATACTATATGCCAGACAATGTGCAAAGTACTGTATATGTATTAATTTACTGATTCACACAACAGTCCTTTTGTAGCTGAGGAAACAGGCACAGAAAGGTTAGGCAAAGGAAGGCTGGGAAAGATTAGTGCTACTTACTGTGCCAGACTCAATGAGTTGGAGCTAGAATATACATCAAAGCACTCCTTTCTTCATCAAGAAAGTCTTGTTAAAAAAAAAAAAAAGCTGCATCACTAAACACACTGCATCAGTAAACACACTGTTACAGTATGTTTAGTGATATAGTTGATTTACATTCTGGTGCAAGTTTCTTATCTTGTTGTGGATTGGTATCAGTGTGAAAACCAGCAGGAGGTCCTTATCTTTGAGTAGCACTGGGTTAAGTAACCTACCCAAAGTTATACCTTTAGTCAGAACTAGAATTCATAATGAAGCATTTTGGCTCTAGAGCCCATAGCTCTTAATACTAACTGCATTGTACTATAGATTGTGTTAATAATAATAAATATTTATTGTTGGATTATAATCTAATAATTGAAAAAATTTTGGCATCATAAGTATTTTAATTATGAAATGTAGTTTGTATCTTGCTTTAAGATGAAGACTTTTCTTTACGTTATTTCAGAGGATAAACTGTTATTAATAGTTTCTTTATCTCTTAATCAGCTCTGGGAGACAAAGAAAGTATGTAAGAACTATGATATAGTGTTAAAGCAAGAAGTAGATGTTGTGTTTCAAGAAAATGGAGTGATGGTCCTCGCAGTTGACAATATAGGACGTCTACAAGTGAGTAATTTTAAGAAAACAATTGGAAAAATTGTTTTAGTTGAACTCTGAACTTATAATTTTTCTCTTTTGTTTTGAATTTGGGATCAGGCATAATTGTACAGTATCTAACAGGTGCCCAGTAGGCATTAGTGAATAAATACATATGCCTGTATTTAGAATTAAGTAAGGTAAAACCTCACTTCACTCTTCTCCTGTTGGAATCTATGATCTCATTCCTTGATTTGTATTGAGTCTGGGAATACCATGAGGACAAATTTGGACTTGTCCACAAGAGGGATTCGAACATGTCTGATGGAATGTGCAAGGGGGATGAGCATACCAATGTAAGCATTTTTACAGGGGAAGGACAATAGGATCTTTGAAAGAACAGAAATCACTTTAAGTGATGAAAGAGTCTAACTTATTGGAATTGAGCTGGGCTTTACATACGGAAGTGCACCTGTGTACTCATTTACTCACACATTTGTTCAATAAATATTTATTGAATGCTTATTATGGTCCTTGAGAAGGAAAGGTTGTTTAGTAAAATTGAAAGAACTGTACTGCTTAGGGGTCCATACAGCACTACTCTAGATTGCTCATCCCTTGCCCCCCAACAAAAGGTGGGACGCATGATAGGAAGGCATTTCTTGGCTGGCTGAGGAGAAAAGGAGTCCCAGAGATCCACTGGCAGAGGAATAGTATTTAGGAACTCGGAGCGGTGGCAAGAGAGAAAGCAGATGCCCTAAGGAGCATTGGAGTTTTCAAGAACATGTTAGCACTACTGTGCTGGTGGCCTGAGTAAACAATCATCTGAGTGAAAGTCTAGTGCAGTTGGTACTGCCTTGAAGGAGACATCCTGGAAGTGGTAGTGACGTTATAGGTGTAAGTCACGGGAGCAAGAGAAAACAAACACCTCATCAAGGGTCAAACACAAGAGACTGCTTGCATGTTAGCCAGCCCAAGCAGAACAGCTGAGTATGGGCCATGATGGAGGTGTCAGCATGTGGAGCTGAGTGACAGTGGTGACTTTTGGCTGATAGGGTAATTAAGAGCAGCAACCAGAGAAGAAGAGCCAGGGTTGGCATGGCTTTTATGTGAACGAGTGTGACATTCTGCCTTGCCCTGAGGATTCCCTGAGAGACATAGGATTGGGAAGGACAGAAACCCCTGTCATAAGTGAGAGCTAATGATCCTGTGAACTATTTTCTCACAGTATATTTGTTATTTTAGGACCTTTCGCTAGTCTTTAAGAGCATGAATACAACTTGAATTAACCTTTTTTTCCAGATAGGTTTTAGAAGTGCCTTATTAACTTCTAGGGAAAGGTTTTAGCATTGATATTGTAATCTTATGCCATCTTTGCATTTGATTTTTCTTGATTTGCTTATTGAAACATAGGAAGCATTCTCATGAATAGTGGGTGAAAGAATGAGATGAGATAGTGAAGTAGAGCTAGAGAGCAGAGAGGAACAGATAGAGAAGAAGAGAGAAAAATAAAACATGCACATGGAAGGTGTAAGAGGTAGCAAGAGATCGAGACGGACTGACAGAAGGTAGGAAGGACAGAGCTTAACACATTCTAAAGATGCAGAACTCAGCTTGATGTATTGGAGAGAATAGACTTCACTCAGGAGACCCATGTGCAAGTTCAGACATTATCATCAACTAGTTCTATGATATTGAGTAAATTGGCATCACCTGTAGACCTCAGTTTCTTCAACTGTAAGGTCCTTTTCATGTTCAAAAGTCTGAGCTAGTTACAGGATGAAAGTGGAATCCAAATTCAGGAGACAAATGCCCGGGAGTAAATTGTTCATGATAAATAGGGTAACTTCTCGTCTACTGTGGTGGTCAGAGCCAAGCTACAAGACACCCCTGAATATGGCCTGTTCTATATTTTACAAGTTTTACTATTATCCTCAATATGTTGATTAGGAGCTCATAATGCCCTGTATTTCTGGGATGAGTTGGGATGTGGAATTGAATATTAATTTCTTTTTTTTTTTTTGAGATAGAGTCTCACTCTGTTGCCTGGGCTAGAGTGCCATGGCATTAGCCTAGCTCACAGCAACCTCAAACTCCTGGGCTCAAGCGATCCTACTGCCTCAGCCTCCCAAGTAGCTGGGACTACAGGCATGTGCCACCATGTCCGGCTAATTTTTTATATATATATTTTTAGTCACCCAGCTAATTTCTTTCTGTTTTTTTAGTAGAGACAGGGTCTCGCTCTTGCTCAGGCTGGTCTCGAACTCCTGAGCTCAAACAATCCGCCCACCTTGGCCTCCCAGAGTGCTAGGATTACAGGCATGAGCCACCATACCTGGCCATAAATTTCTTATTAACTGGTTTTTAGCAAGCTGATTCTTCCACTTGGAATAATTTCCAATGCAGTTTTCTTGTCAAATTCAGTGTCCTCATGCTTGCATTTTGTTTTTTAAATTTGTGCAATCTTTCTTTAAGAGTTTTGTAACTGTGAGACTTAAAAAAGTCATCTGACTATAAAAGTATCATTTTATTTTATGTTGTGGTTGTGGGAGAGTTTAGAGGATAAACTGAAAAATAAATGGTTTCATTTAAGTGAACAAAACATTTTTTAGTTACTGTTTAAAAAAGCTCTTGAAATTGATTTTTGAAAGAAGAAAGATATTTATCTTTTAGTAGTTCAGTATTCGTTTTGAATATCTAATAGAGCAGAACATGCTGCACAAAATACTGCAAAGGAAAAACTACCTGTGATTGATTGACCCTATGATCTGCGTACCTGAAACAAAGATAATGCTTATTTCATGTTGAAAAATAATTCAGGATTTTTAGGTTATGATAGTAAATTAAAGAGAGGTATTTGGCAGTTGACTTAAGCTTGAGAAATATTTTTTCAAGTCACATGTATTAGTTGAGTGAGAAAGCATCTTTATTCGTGAGATTTTAAAAAATAATCTTTAGCATTGGTATAGATTATGAAATTGGGTTTAAGCATCACAAGTCCATCCAAGCAAATTATGTTTATGAGTTCTTCACCAATGGCCTCGAATTCTGCCCCCTACCCCACCAAAAGGGAAAGAATCTTAATTTACACTGTTTGTGAGTGATTTGGAGGATATAAAACCCATTTTGATTTGGATTTGTCTTTTTATGTTTGTCTCAGTTTTGTTTCACTAACCCCCTTGAAAAATATCAGAAAAGTATATTTTAACAAACGATATAGCCCTATTAAAAATGGGCTTTGTGAAGAAATGGAAAACAGGGTGTGGAGCTAGCTGTGGGATTACAAATCAGACAGATGTGTCTCAGGTGGTGGTTCACAGCAGCTGCTTTTTAAACCTTTTAAAGCTAGTTTTATTTTATGAAAATGTATTTGAACCACCAAAATGAAATGAAATGAAAGCATGAAGTACTAAATGCAGCTGCTGAGACTAGGATACAGCTTTATTGTTCCCCTGGGAGCTCTTGTTGGTTATTTTCTGTGTTTTATTTTATTTTTTCAATTGAAGCCTCTGTTCTAAAGAACAAAATCTACTATTATAGCCTAATAACCAATTGTGCCTCATTTTTCATTAGCTCATTAATGGAAAAACAGGTCAAATTGATTATCTGACTGAAGCTCAAGTTAGTTGCTGTTGCTTAAGTCCACATCATCAGTATGTTGCATTTGGAGATGAAGATGGAGCCATTGAGGTATTCAGTTCTAGTTTTCAGAATCTTTCTGTGCAGTAGAATTATTTATTTAAAATTAATATATGTCTAGCATTGTACACATATACATTAAACAAATCTTTCTATGATTGATTTTGTCATTGTTCTGTTAGACTAAAAATCATCTTATTCAGTTGGTTGTATACTCTTCAGATTGCTTTTATTACTGTTTCTCATACTTTTTGTCTTTTTGCATTCATTATTCCCTGTCTAGTTTTCTTGCTGTTCTCCACATATATCCAACACTATCAGAGATTTAGCTAACTATACAAAGAGCATTTTTTTTCTCCTCTCCTTGGAAGCTTAGCCATGTGGTGTATAAGTTGTTTTCATTTTGGTGCTGATAAGGCCCATTGGGAATATCAGCAGGGTGGCCTATGCTTGCATGCTCTTCCAACCCTTGCTGTTCTACTTTTGGTGTTAGAAGCATGCCAGTTCACACCTGAAAGCCTTCACTTATTCAACAAGACCAAATAAGTAAGAATAGAATCCAGTTGTAAGGCAAAAAATGTAGTATAATAAAAATAATTTTGTTTCACTCTTTAAAAAAAAAAAAAAAATAGATGCGATCTCACTCTCTTGTCCAGGCTGGAGTGCAGTGGCTGAATCATAGCTCACTGCAACCTCAAACTCCTGGGCTCAAGATCCTCCCACTTCAGCCTCCTGAGCTGGGACTACAGGAAGGTGCCACCATGTCTAGCTTAAAATCATTTTGGATAAAAATATAGTCCTCTTTGTCACAAATGAAATTCATCACAAATTCACACTTTTTCTACCCGTATAATTGTTTTTCAAAGAATATTGACTCACTCTTTCCCTTTTTCTCACTTAGGCTCTTGGGAATTATTTCCTAATTTATTTATTATGGCATTAGCCACATTTATTTTACTTTGGATTCGTTTTTATAAGGAATTACACATTCTCTAATCCATATTGCCACACAAAGAGGAGACTGTATGCTTATACACAAAGTGAAGAAGGAAACATTTGGAAAGTGATGTCAGTGCTATTGTATATTTGCCATGGCCATTGTAGCATGGATTGAGAGTTAAGGCTTTGTTTTTTCTTTATTATTGTGAAAAATTTATTAAGTGTTAAGATGGGTGTTATTCTGAGAAAGTGTATTATGGGTATTTGTTAAGTAAGGGATGATTGTACATTTACAGGTGAACCTTAATGTTTTAGTCTCATCGCCTAAGCTGTTGGATGTTATTATTTATTCGTAAAGGGTCCTTTGTTTCCCTTTTCTTTTTACCTTGCCACCAAGCCAACACCACACTTTGTTTTTAAAGTATCTTGAAACAAGCCTTCCAGATAGTTTGAAAAAATAACTCAAGAAGCTCATGTGTTTCATTCATATCCTTAACCCCCTCAACATCATCAAATAATGGATAATGAACCTTGTGAAGTTACTGATATTTGACTGTTTTTAACCTATAAAATAGCAAGTTCCTATGGTTCAGCTTAGTACCATCAAATAACAACATTAGCAGCAGCCATCTATTAGTTGTTTACTGTGCCAGATGCTCTCATTGAATTCTCAAAACATCCTGTATGTTAGGTATTATTATTCTTGTTTTACAAATGTCTAAAGTCTTTGTTTCCACAACTTTCATAAAATCAGTAAGTGGCAGAGCTAGGATTCAAATCCAGGTCTCTGAGTCTGTGTGCTCAACGATTATACTATCCTGCCCTCACCTACACGGGACTTGTGAGATTGTCCATCCTGCCCATTTAGGAAGGCTCCCATTCACACAATTCCCCTTGCTTTCTAAGGGGCTTTTTTTCCAGCTGTGTAGGTTAGGTTTGAATTTCTGGAATCTTCCATTTTAGTATCATCTATATTTTTATTTTATTTTATTTTTTTTTTGAGACAGAGTCTCACTCTGTTGCCCAGG